>JAVJGG010000009.1:14417555-14441924 GCA_035590195.1 Aviceda cuculoides | reverse complement strand
ACTGAACTCAAAACACAGCACTGTACCAGCTACTAGGAAGACAATTAACTCTATCCCAGCTGAAACCAGGACACAATTACTGATAACTGTTTCTCAGTGTTACAAAAGATACTTCTGTGGCAGGATCAGCTCAAACCCCAGTAGCTCTCCAAAGGGAAAACTGGATGTTGGGTTTATTAGGAGAGGAGCAGGGTACAAAACAAAATGCCCAGTTATCCCTCTGTGTGAGTCTGTGGCGTGCGCACTGTGGGAATACCAGGTAGGCTGCTTATTCTTGCCCCTCTCTCTGGAGGCTACAGTATAGCTGTGGAGCTTGCCCTGTGTTTTTTACTTCCCTCTGGGTGTCTGTTATTGGCTGCTATCAGAGATAGGATACTTGGCTAGAAGGACATTTGGTCTGATCTAAGATGGCACTTCCTATGTGCTTAAGATGCAAGAACAGCTTTAAATTTCAGAATTAAAAAAAAAAAAAAAGGCTCTTGAGGGCTTAATTTTCAAAGTAAATGTGAAATTTCTGAATAAGTTTTTCTGCTCTTTCTGAAAGGTAAATCAAAATATACACCTGTATAACTACAGCAGTGCTGACACCACACATTGTCACCAGGTTGTTCTGGTGCCGTGGGAAGAGAGGCTGGTGGAGCCATCTCTGCCCCCGGGGAGGCTGCTTGCTCTCCTGCTGACCTGAACGCTGCTGAAGCTCCTGCTCTGCTCTGTTCTGTTCAAAATCTGAAATGAGTGTCCCATGGGGAGTATTTGTGGAATCAAGGATGCAAACAACACCAGCCTGGCTGTGTAGCACTTCAGCTGCTCCCTTTGGTGTCCCAGCAGCTCCCCAGAACTCCTTGCGCAGAGTTCAGCTGCAGCCAGGACTTGGCCCTGCAGCGCTTGTTCTCAGTTACTATTTTGTCAAGCTGCCAGAGTGCCCATAGGGAATGCAAGCAGGAAAAGGAAAACAGGGAATTTTTAACTTTTTTTTTTTTTTTTTTTTTTTAATGGTTGCATTTCATCTAAACATGAACAAAATGTTACAAAGAAAAGAGATCAGAACCTGGTGGCTTTTTTCGTGGCTTCGTTCCCAAAGCCTAGAAAAGCTTAATCAGGCCTTACAGGCTCTTGCCAGCTCTCTTGATATCTTCACATCCTCCTATCTTGTGAAGAAATGAATGAATGAATGGATGAATGGCTGCTGTCATTTGAGTCGTCAGGAGGATAACATCAAGACCAAAGGGTATGTTTCCAGAATCGGCTTGTGTATGAAGGAAACTACCATTCATGAGTCATTTGTGACGTTGCTGCCAGGATATTTTATTCTGTTATGAGGAGTGGACAAGGACTGGGTATGTAGGCTCAGTATCCTTGACAGCAAAGAAGTAGTCTGAAACGAAGAAATACTATATGCCTGCAATGGTGCATCCAGCTGAACTCACGTGTTTAGAGCTTTGCATACAGGAGAAATGGAATTGTTGGTAGAGAATTTTTCCTGCAAATGGTTGTGTGCTGAGCATAACTCCCTTGCTTCCATTTGGGTATTTGTATGATACTTAGATAATTTCTAGCACTTTTTTTCATTTTTCTTAATAAATAAAAAAGTAAGAAACAGCAGCAAGTATAGCTTTTGCCATCAGAAAATTTACTGTGATGGAAACAATACATTATCCCTCACATATTAAAATATTTGGCTTTACTTAAGATTTTAATACTCCAGACTAGCAATGTGTTTTAACACTATTCTTGACTTTAGGCCCTTAGGCCCTTGGATAGTAAAGTCGGTGGGGCAAGGCTGTCTCTTGCTGTGTGTTTGTGCAAAGTCTAGAACAGAGAAATGTGGGTCTGTGATTATGGCCCCTGCTGCAAGGAGAATGCAAACAACTAAGTGTAATAGTGAAAATTTTCAGTGAGATTATCATTCTGACAGATACTGTAGTTTATAAAACATATTCTATACCTCTAGCATACTATTCACTTTGAAAATATTAAAAAAATAAGCCCTCTTATTACTTTAGTATAGGATAAATAGGCCACTTTTCATCTCTCATTTTATTTAATATGTTTAATGAAAACATACGAGATCATTGAGATTATAGAAATAGATTTGGCAACATTTTCTTATTTAGTTGGATGGAGACCTGTCACTTGGATGTAGAGCTCTCTACACCTCTAATAATAAGTTATTTTCTCTCTGAAGAAGTGGTATTACTGGCTAAGGGCTGCATAAAGTTTGCATTTCTAAAATTGTGCACCATAGTCTACTCTCTTGTCCTAAGAATCTGAATTTTCTATGGATGTGCAAAGACAAAGTTAGTGGGTATTTGTTACAACAGATAAGATTTGTTCTGAAGTTTCTTTCACTTCCCATGTGCAATTTTGCTTTTTCTGCCCTTGATAACTTTTGAGAGTTACTGTGGAGTTTTTCATTGTGTTTTTTTTTGTTTTTTTGTTTTTTTTTTTAATTAATTAATGATCTTAGAGGTTCATGTGCTATGCTCCATTGATCTGGAGTCTACCAGAGAATGGAATCACAGCCCAGGCAACAGCAGTGCTAGTTCCCCAGAATATTGACTATCCAAAGGTATCGTAGTTAACTGTGCATTTCTTGGAAAGGATGTAAAATATTATGGTTGAGGATTGCAGCCAATTTCTACTATTTTGGCTGGCTTGGAAAGGAAGTTAGAGGGAGGTTACGAGTTTATCGGTGTTCAGCTACTCTGCTAACGCCCTGCAGGAGCCATACATACATGTGGAACTTTGTTCGCCTGTGGCACCGCTAGTATGAGATACTCCATATCAGTTTGGTGCCCTACTGTAAGACTGACCAGGGGGCCTTTGTGTGGGGCCCTGATGGGGCACTGTGACTTGGCAGCCCACCCTCACACACCCTAAGGCAAGCTTTCAGGCACAAGGGTGCAACCTAATACGTGGATGGAGGGGCATGGGTTGGGAAGGTAATTATGTAGCTTCCTACTAAAACCTTTTTCACCTTCATCTGCATAATCTAGTCCTGGTGTCTGTCAGAGACTGGTTATGGAAAGAGATGGTTTGGGGACATAATGAAGTTTAACTTTTCTCTTGACCTTTCAGTCTCTTCACATTGTGCTCCAGCTCTGAACCAGGAGGCCTGTTTCTTGAGGCTGGAGGTACAGGTTTGTCTCAACATTCATTCAGTTTCTAGCTTTGTATTTCAAGTAAAGGCAGGGATTTTAAAGCAGTAACATATAGCCACTAAGGACAGTGTCATCCAGCATCGTCATGGTGCCAGCTTTGATTACTTCTGGTTATGCCTAAGAAAAGGTCTTTGTCTCCCCTTCCTTCCTTTGAGTTAAATCTCTTACAAAGGTCTTAGCACATACATTTCATCCTTTGAATATCTGGTGTATACTATCGTGTACAGTAGCGCCTCAAATTTCAAATTTTTTTATTACCTTGGTTAATATAATTTTCCATTTGTTTAAGAAGCTTTAAATGAACCGTCTTGTCATGTTGTCATAAATACTTTTGCAGTCAAACATTCAGTTACCCAGACTTTTACAATCATAGAGAAGTTATTCAAGACGCTTGTATTAGAAAATAGCACGAGACCTCCGTGGTGATACGTGGCTGCCCTTGTACCTTGTGTGTGGACATTGTGTCCAGTGCAGCAAAGTAAAAGGAAACGGAAGACCAGGATAGAGGCTTCCCACAACATGATAAACATCTTAGGACACTTAATACTGGAATAAGAATTTCTTTTACTGTTTAACTTTCAAGCTGTAATCTGTACTGATCATGAATGATTTTGCTGGTGTGAGGAAATTGGGTATACATGGCAAGTAACTGTGTCACCAAGCAACATCATTCATGACACCCCTTGTAACCATGAGAGGTCACAGTTCTCCAGCTGCAAGGCTTGGCAAGCACATCAGGTATGAGCTCAAGATTCAATGGTAGCTCTAACTGTATGGCATTTTGGATCACGAGGTTCTCACAGACCCTGCAGAGTGACTTCCCCCCCCCCCATATATATATTTGTGAAACACAAGGCATTTGGGAAGGTGAAATTCAGTTCCAGTAAGGTGCAGGGGAAAAAAACAGCGCTGGGAGGAGTTGATGTCTTTGTTTCTGCTGCTGTTTGCTCAGTGAATATAAGCTGCTTTGCATCATATGCCTGTGAACTTGCAGTCCCGGCACAGCTCACCCCCAAGGCCACTTCACTCTGCTGTGTCGCATGCCCTTTAGATGGCCCCTGCGCCTCACGTCCCTTGGGTATTGTAATTGCGATGGTTCAGCTGCAAATAGGTTTGATTGTACTCGGTTGCAGAGGAAAGAGTTGGATTTTCACTGTTTAGAGTTAGACTTAACAAGCATGGGAGATTTTGTATACATTTTCATGCGTCTGTGTTGACAAATGAAGACCAGGGTTACCTAATAGGAAGTTTAATTTTCCAGTAGCTGTCAATGGCTTTACAATCATTAAGACATGTGAAAATATATTTATAATAGGTGTGATTCACAGTTCTTTTATTTTGGCCAACAGATTTCATGCCGGGGAAATACTGCAGCATGTGCAAGTTATTGTTTGGGGGTTTTTTTGTTTGGGGTTTTGGGTGGTTTTTTTGGCTAGAACTGGTATTTAGCGTTAGCATGCCTGGATACCTCCCTGAGGATTAATTTATCAAACACTAAATAAAACATGTCTTCTGACTGTTTTCTTTTTCCTAATGTTTATTTTCAATGCCAATAGAGAGGTTCCTTTTTTAAAATACAAAAAGGAGGGAAAGCAAAAAAAAAGACTTAATAGGAGAAGAAAAATGCTGAAGAAATGAGGGATGGGGAGCCAGTCTATTGTGCACCAATCTATCACTTTCTCTTGGGAGAATGAGGAAATGACTTATCTATAAAATTCTCATTATCCTAAAATAAGCAAAAATCTTTTCTGGAATCTTATTAGGCAGTGTCAAATTAAGTAATAAAGGCTTCTTTTTAATGAACTCCTGAGGACACTGGTTGAGCTTTAGCGCTACTAAACTGTCTCTTACAGTCAATTTCCCTGTCTTCATGATATTGCTCTGTGCTGGGGTGTCTGGGAAACAAAAAAAAAAAGGTCATTTAACAATGTTACTGGATTTGGAAAGACAACTGGCTTCCTGATTGTCAATTTGTCCACATGCCATTAGCAAAATCTGCTATAATTTGCCTCTTTTCTTATTCCAGTCCAATTCCATGTGAGGATGCTTGTTTTTGGAATTAAATTGCTCTCTTTCAAATTAAATCAGCCAAAGGTTGGTTTATTATGTTTGAAACTAAAATGCTCAAGTAAGGCATGCACATTGAAAAAAAGTAGCTAAATTAGTAAATTAGAAGTGATTTAACTATTTTATCATAATTTTTTTGTGCAGAATGACTGAAGTCTAGAGGACCATTTTGTCTTGATGAGGTGACTAGTAGGTAATTAGCAGTTTCCACTGCATATACAACAGTTGAACAACTTCAAAGTATTTAGTGGTTTGGTTTGATTCAGATAAGCAACTTTCAGTTTCCATGTTTATCCAGGACTTATCTGAACTATCTGGGTTGAAGTAGGTAGTAGGAACAAAACCTACAACTAACTGAAAGTTAATATTTTACATTAATAAAATACCACCTATTCTTAAAGGAAGAAGCAGGAAGAACTAAAAAATTAGGACACACTCCTTGACTGATAAGAATCCCCTTAGCTCCATTAAAATTGGTATAGACCACTGATAGTTAACTTTCGTATGTGGAATCCTAAAGCTTTTCCTTATGGGGTATATGTCACGGGATCAAATTTATCTATTAAGGTTGAATATGTTACTTTTCATGTACTCCTTAGAGCATTCTCAGGTTTTTCAGGTTCCCTTCTTGAAAACTTCCTCTGTATCCCTTTCTTTTAAAGTTTTGTTTTAAGTATGTATTCAGGCGGAATTAAGTGGCTGGCATTTAAGTGATTGTGCTAAGTTCTTCTCTTTCTTGATTTATTCTTTTCTCCTGCTATCCCTTTCAAATGGTGGATGGAGACAGTAAGTTAATGTAATAATATTTCCAAAGGGAATTAAAATGGCTTTTAGGAATTTGAAGTATGTTCTGCTGTGCTCTATTGTAGAAGTTGACATCAGGGACTTTACTGATGCCTTTGGACATGAGATATTCAGCGACTGCTACTTTGCAAGCCAAATATGGTGGACGTTTAACCACTGGCAGGCTAGAACGGCTTGACTGAGTTGGCACATGGAGTGAGGCAGGTTTCACTAAGCTGAATTTAGGTGAGGCTCGTAAACTCCCATGCTATGAGCAGGTGGGCTAGGAAAGTCCGGATATATGTTTGCAGGTGTCAGCTGAAAGATTTGTACATTGAAAGTGAGGTTCAGAAAAACTAGCTGGTATGTGGGCCTTGTTTCTTTTTTTCTTTTGAAGAATGAGTGGCGGGTGTGCAGCTCTGGGGTGTCCAATGGGCAGAGTGTCGGGGCACGCCTCCAGGCAGAGACAGGTTAAAATCTCACCTGGAGATTATAAAGCACTTCCTTTCTTGCCCTCTCTTCAGTTTGCCTGACATTCAGCCTTCCCCCAGCTCTCACCAAGTCTGCTTGTATTACTGGCTAACTCTCCCCTTCCTTTGTGCTCTTTTCCTCAACTGAGCATCTGCTGAAATCCAGCTCGCACTGTGCCTCATGTTGGTGCTTGCGCGATGCTGCTCGGTCTCCCTTATTCCATCTGCTGGCCTGTGCCAAAACTTGAGAGCAGTCTTCCTGTCTCCAGTGCTTCGGCAGACTTTTCCATCCTGGTCTCTGTTTCTAAATTTCCCTTTTGCTGCCTGCAAGCTCTCCCTGCCATGGTTACTTCTGGTGTGCCATCCCCCAGCGCTGACAGCACCACATATCAGCGATGGACATGGCTTGCAGGCAGGTGGAGTTTGGCTCCCCCCTTGCTGCTTTCCTCAGGAACAATGGCTGGTGCTGCAGGGCAGAGGATTTTCTAGTGTAGCTTGGATATGCACGAGAGCAGTGGTGACTGCATGGATGCACCACCTTCATGCTTTCTCAACCAGACTAATCCTTGAACTGAAAATTTCAGTTTAAAATGCACATCTGTACATGCAGATTAGCCCAGGGTCATTAGCTTTCTTACAGAGGAAACATTTTAAATTAAAGAACATAGTTGGTGAGCAAATATGCAAGGTATTTTGCAGTTGCTAGTTTCCAACCTGGCCCTTGATTATGCACAATGCTGAAGATATCAGACCCATCTGGTAAAACATGCACATGGATATTTAACAATACAGCTCATTCCATCTTGAGTGTCCAGCACATGTGTAAACTCTTTCTTGGACTGGGACCAGTATGCCAGTATGGCCTGAGCTTCTGCAACTTGAGGATGCTAAAACATGTTGAGCAGGCGCTGCTATTCATCAGTGTTTGCAGTGAGCAGTGAGACTGTGCTACAAGATCAGCTCCGTGTTTTTCAGAATGGGACTTCAAAATGCATAAGAGGAATATGGAGCTTCATGCTCCTCTCAACATGTTGGTCTGCGTGTGTGAGAGCTCGCACAGAACTATATTTAAGATGCTGAGAATCTGAGCTTTCCTTTATTATTCAAAATTGCTTCATAGGGGCTTTAAGTATAAAGAAATGTGAGATTCAGATGTATACTTTGTACCTTTCAATATCTGTCAAAGATTAAATTATCACAGCCAGCTCTTAGACTACTGATCAACTCTTTTAAAAACATACCTTTTTCAGCTTACCCAGCTAGGTAAGTGAAATAGCCACAGCATCTGCAAATTTCTCCTGTGTTGCTCTGTATTTAGCCTGGAAAAATCTCTGAATACTGCAAATCCTGAAGTACAAGTTTTCTGCAGTTTAAGATCTGAACTGGAGGCAGTTAACACATTTGTAAATGATCTTTATATATCAGGTTTCCTTCAAAGTTTGGGTTGAATTCAGAATGATTTTGTGGGGATTTTAAGTTCCTGAGCAGTTCAGAATTGTCACCCTCAAGTTTTCTTACACAGTGGGCTCAAAAATTTGCTGGTGTAGGTCTGATAACTTGCCTTTATTTTTAGAAGGGTGTAAAATGTAGCCCAAAGCAGTTCAGTACAGTGCACCCTACACAGCAGAGAATGACTTGGAGTAGCTGCTGAGGTAGGGTGTGGAAAGAGAATGGCGCCATGGGCATTGTTTGACTGATCGTAGTTTTGTGCTTGGTGACTCTCTGTAGATGTATGTGCTTCGGAGTCTCTGGAAAGACTCCTGTTGGTTTCATGGGCTCTTTGATCAAGCTCATTTTGAATAAAATAGACTAGGAAAAACCCTTAGAGCAGTAAATGGAAAATAGGCATTTTTTCCTGTAGAACATGGGGTATGTGTTGCTTCTAAAGTTTTTTTTTCAGAAACGCTTTAGCTCTCCAAAGATTTAATTTTTTTTTTAATTGAAACAATTTGGCATTAATAAATTAACTCTTTTAAAACAAATATTTTATTTCCACTTAGTATGTATTTTCTAGTTTTGTTTTTCTGGTGAGTTATTTTATTCGTTTCTTTGTGTTCCTTTTTGGTCTTACCTTTTGCAAAATACCAGAAAACAGTGAAAGAGTGGGAAGGGAAACTAGTAGGAACATGTAATAAAAAACATGAAAATCAATGTTTGGGTTCTTTTCCAAATGGGTCAAGGAAACTTCATTTTGCACAAAAAATGCATGCTGATCCTGTGCATGGTCAAACCAACCTATTTTCTGTTAACAAAGTTGTCATATAACACACAAAGACATATGAAGCCAAACCCTGTGGGACTCCAAAATGTCCCCACTCAGAAATTCCCCATCCCCACAGATGAGCTTGATGGCTTTTAGTTTATGTGGATGTTGATCCCTTCTGTCATGAAAGTGAAAAGTTATAAAGGAGGAGCAGCTCTGCCGATGTCAGTTCATCTATGCTGAGCTGTGCTGGCTGAAGAGCTCTCCCAGGGGTTTTGTTTAATGGATGAGGATAGCATGGCCAGGCTGGATGATGAGTGTTTCCAGCTCTTCTCTTACCCTCTCTCCTCCCTTTCCCCCTCCAGTGCATGAGTGGCTGAGCAGCTCCTGAATGGACTGCAGAATAAGCACTGACTTCCATTTTTAGGTAAATTGTCACAGATTTTGGGTTGTCTTGAATGGTTGTAGTTTGGCGAGTCATGCATCAGCAGCAGATGTCCAGGGCAGTGGCGCTGCCAGCCCTCCCAGGACACGATCCTTCTTGTCAGTCCCAGCTCTCAGCTCTACCTCTTCTGTTAACCCAAGGGAGAGGATGGGTCACATTTAGGACGCCGCTCTGTGATCCTCAGCAGCAGCCTCCCAAGAGATCATTGCATTCAGCTGAACTGACCTGTTTCTGTCTCTTCCTCTAGATTGCAGTTTTGGAGGAAATACGTACAACAGCTCTATGAAATGGCACCTCCCTAGCAATCCCTGTGTTACATACCAGTGCCAGGTAAGGATGTCATCAGCATTGTGCTAATTGAGTTGTGGGCTTTTCCCATGAAATTCTGAGCTTTTTTTTATCCAATCCAAATCACCTGAAATATTCTATACTCAAAGTACAATACAGACTTTGCATTTAACGTAGTTTAAACCCACTCAGATGCGGCCAGTTATAACCAAGCATCCAGAAGGACAGGTTTTATATGACTTGAGTACCATGATACCCAAACATTGCTGAAGGAGAGGTATGCAGCCATGCCATTTCCTGCTGTCTTGACCTTGAAATAAATCCTCTTTATTTCACCATGCTAAGCCTTTTGTGAGCTACAAATTATTATTTTAGTAATTGAACACTTTTGTGTGTATGTGTCCGTGGGTTTTACCTGGGATGTTCTTCAAGAGAAACCCACAGCCAAATCTTCTTTTCCTGGACTCCTGTGCTGTTAACACAGTGGTATTTTTGGTAGCTTGCCTATCTGCATCCATAACATTTGCAAGATTGTCCATTTTCAGGGACAAACCAAGTAATTATGTAGGGAATTTTAGTTTCTGTCTGTGAACAGGTCTGACATTTTTACTGACAATTTGATCTGGTTTTAATAACAACACTCAGGCAGCTGTTAAAAATTGCAACTGTTGGAAAGACGAGAGACGAATGAGTATGAAGAGTTTCTACAAACAGGAGAAGAAAGTTTCAGGACTTTTCTCTTTTTCTGTGGTACTTCTGCTCTGTGAAACCCGCCCACATTTTTAAAGACAAGTACACTGAGAAGAATGAAGTTGCAGCAGCAGTATTCTGTATCCTTGCACTTAATGAAAAGATACTCATGATGTGAATTTAGATACTCTTATCACGACTAGCTACAAGAAATGAGCAATTCTTTATTGCCTGTTTCATTGTCTAAATGCAAAACTGGTAGATCCTGTTTACCCCAGATCCAGCCATTTAAAAGCCAGGTTTCCCCTGCCTCCAACTGCAAAGTTGCAAGCAGCAAAAAAACCTAGCAGCCTCTTGTGCACAGATCCTCACACACAGATTCGTTCAGGAGGACTCTTGACTTCTCCAACAAGAAGTACAGGAAATGTTAATTTACTAATACTTATCAGGCAAAGCATCAAAGATAAGCGTCTTCCCTCTACAGAACAAGGTGCTTTTATCTGCTTTCTAAGTCTTTTTTCCTCCAAGGGGAAAGGGATGAGATTGCCTTGTGTCTGGCCTGTTTTCACCAGAGCTGCATGGCAGATTCCTGAGGCTAAGGACTCCTGATAAAGCAGGATTCCTTTTCCTAAGAAGGTGCTTGGTTTCTTACCTGATGCTTTTTAAGGCAAATCCTGTGTCTGGGTCAGGGAGACTCTGGTGGGTCTTTTGACTGTGGATTAACCTGATTCCTGATACCAGGCAGCAGGTGCAGAAAGAAAAGAGGTTTTGAAATCCAGTGCTCTGCAGCTTGTGCGGGGCTTTAATTGTACTGCTAGTAATTGTGGATTTTTGCTTGTTAAAGCAACCACAATGCTAAGAATGAACATGTATGATCTGCTTCTTTTTCAGGAAGGAGTGATAGTAGAGTCAGAGGTACAGTGTGTTGTTCACTGCAAAAACCCTTCCAAACTCATGGGAATGTGTTGTCCTGGGTGTCCAGGTGAGATTTCATGGGAAGATGCTGTTTCACGTGTGCAACTGTATTTCTAATGATAACCATCATTACCTGGGAGGTTGTCTCTAACTTCTGCATTATATTTGACAAGTTACTAAAATGTGGGCCAGTGGCTGGCAATGCACTAAATGACACAAGAAGAGCATGCTTAATATTTTTCAGTAGAGGACATGCAGACTAGGGGATGCATAGGCAATAGCCTGTGGCAATATCTACAGATGTATTTATGGCATTTTTCAGAGGGTCTGTCATCTGGGTTTGCCTGGCTGATGACTGGGATTGTGTTAGGAGGGGAAGTATAAGAGTAACCCTGAAAAAAGGAGGCTCACTTTTTGAAGGGGAGTGGGAATGGGTTGCCTTTGTGAAGCACAATGGCAAATTAACAAGGTTTTATAGGCTAATTTGATTTTAACAGAGGTTTTGTAGGTAAGCACCACTCCAGTTGTGATATAATGGGTTTATTGTATTCTAATTAGTTATAATTTCTCCCAACATCTAAGAGTAAGAATGAGTAGTAAAAAGCAAACAGCCTAGAAAAATGTTTCAAAGCCACTTTTAATGGAAGACCTGACAGCCTTGACTTCATTGGTACCAATTTATCTGTTGTAGAAAGATGCTTTCTTTCCCCCATAAGATATCTGGGGGTTCTCAAGGCCTTTGTAAAGGCTTTTGAAGTGATTTGTATCAGAGAGGATGGCACGATTTACTCTTCACATTGTCCTATGGTGGGGGTGTGTTATAGAGAAAAGGCAGCGTGCTATCCTGAGCCAAACTTCTTCAAATGCTGTTTTCCAGGTTGTATATTTGAAGGGAGACTTTACAATGAAGGAGAAGAATTTAGGCCTGAAGGAAATAAATGTACCAAGTGCTCTTGTATTGTAAGTATTTGCCTTTTGGCATTGTATCTCCCTGTATGAACTTCAAAAGGCACATTATTATTGCCATAACAAAGCAAAAGATATAAGGAATTCAACACTATTACACATCCTTCTCTTGGAATTTAGGTTTCTATTGAAGATTTTACTGCACTAATACATTGTATCACTCATATCCTGAGTTATCATCTTTTTGGGGACCTTACACTGTATGCAGATCAAGCAGGATATTTGGGAGAGGGTCGATGTGTTAAATTGGTGATGCTTTTTTCGTGATGGGATCATGCAGGAGGAGACAGAAAGCTTTTTGGGTTTCACCTATTGATCAATATTTATTAGAAGTTTCCTTAAACTGATCTTTTGCAAGGATTCCTTTCAGCTGTATGTGACAAGGGCCTTCACTCTGAATTACTGAGTGAAAGGATGTAGGTAGCCTCCTTAGGCTGTCCCAGGTGGATTTTGGCTTGATGCTTAATGAAAAGGTCATATCCTGGATTTTATCCTTGACTAGCAACAATATAGAGAGGAAGTAATAATTGCATCCTTTGGGTAATGAGCACAGGCTTCTCTTTCACTTCCATTAAGTTAAAAGATAATGCTGTATGAGTTGGGGCAGATAACTTTGACTTCATTGGTGTGATCTGTGAGACCGGTAAAATGCAAAGTTCAAATCACTGCTTTTGTTGCAATTGATGGGCTGGTTAGCAGCAGAAAGTGCAAGGCCACGGAACCTCACAGTACAGTAGAATGCCAAAAGTTTTGTCGGTACCAGACACAGCTCCCCTGCATCATGAAAATAAAATAAAAAATGGAGAAGGATAAAATTCAAAAATTATTATGTATTTATACACAGACATACACATATTTAATGAAGCTGCTGCAGAGAACTTGGATTGTTTTGTGGGAAATAAATCCTGGTAATCTGCAAAATTAATTTACACTAAATCATTACTGCTCCTGTGGAGAATTAGGCTGCTCCGGTAATTTTGTTTGGTTTGTTTGTTGTTTTTTTTTTTCTAAAGTTTTAATCCCATAATAATGAAAATATGCCATCACACATGTCACAATGACATACGCCCTGGGCTCCTGTTCTGCTGAATGCCTCCTGTCCCAGGCTAAGGAACATTGCTCTCTCTGTACTCAGTGGGTCCCTGTCTCACTTAAGCTTCACCTCTAAAGCAGTAGCTTTACACTCAGGCTTTCCTTAGTCTTGTTCCTCAGGGAAAAGTAGGTCTGAATGGTTGAGAAATCTGTGGAGACATGCTTGAGTCTTTTCTGGCTGTGCTTTGCTCTTTTGTAAGTACTGTACAGATATTGCCTATTGCCCAGTTGTTGGTGTGCCAATATCTCCTTGACCAACTTCACTTTGTTCCCTAAATAACAAAAGCAACTGTGCTGAGAAGAGCATGGGTGGTGGGAGATATTCGGGGAGAGCAATATAAAGAAATATAAGAATATAGGTCAGACCTGAGGGTCTTTCCTTGACAGTTACCAGTTTCAGCTGCGTTAGAGAAGGAAACACATCAGCTACTGATAGTAAGACGTTTAAAGCCTCAAGCAAGAGGCTTAATGATCCCACCTGAGAAAGATGGTATGACGGTTTTGGATGTTAGTGACATCTGTATAAACTGCACGGGTCTAATTCTGAGTCTTACTGACAGCAAAAGAAATGCTATCTATGTGCAAGCCCCATCTCACCTTCCTTCCTCTCTGCAATGCCTTTTTTTACTGTCTTGCCCGTTTCCTTCAGAACTTGGGCCCATGCTAATTCCTATGTAATTTAAATTCAAAGCAAATAATGGGGGCATCCTCGGGCTGTGATAGGGGTTTTCTACCTTCTTTACATCCATTCTCTTTTGGGAATGGGTCCCCAGTGAATCTCATATCTAAGCAGTTGGTGGATGTCTTATTCAAAGATACCTATCTAGTCATGCAATGTGATGGGAACAGGCTTTTGTGTGATGTGCTGTAACTTGTGTAGGCTTTAACAGATGGAAGGTAGCTCCTCAGCCCAAATTAAATTTCTTCTGGGATTTCAGATTGTAACTATTCAATGAGATCTTTGTGGAAATGGGGCAGAGGAAGTGGTACAAATTGTTGCCAAGGTATTTGGGAGGGGGTGATGTAAGGATTCAAGCCACTCTTATTTCAGGGTGAATTCTGCATTTTACTCGGGAGCAAGCTTTTCTAACGGTGGATTATTCTGGACTCCATAGGCCATCACTGTCCCAGGGATGGGACTGCAGGCAGCGTTGAACAGGAAGAAAGTAAAGAGGGACGGCTGCGGTTTGTTTTCCTGGAGAGATATAGGGTTGTCCTGCACTCACTAAATGTATTAAAATGAGGAATTACTTACAAAAAAGGAATTTTACTGTTGCAAAATGATGCACTCAAAAGTCATCGTACATCATCAGGCCTGGACTATGGGGCTCAGTCTTTGGAACGCTGTTTAGTAGTTCGAATTCGTGGTATTTTCAGCTCAAAGTGGTGCCTACTAAATACTACTGAGCTCCTAAAGAATGCAAAATGGTTATTAAGATGTTTTTTTGTTGTTGTTTTTAACATGCATTGCTTGCGCAAATGAGGACAAAATGGGGATCTTAGGAGTTGGGGATCCCTGTCTCAGTGGAGCAGGCTGGCTGATTGGTGGGGCTTCCCTTGCACTCCCCAGCCCCGAAGGGTCTACGTGTGGGTGATTCACTCGGTCCTTACCCACTGTGCACTGAACTCGTTAATATGGTTTCTCTTTAACACCACTTGTGGTTCTAGTTATTGTCTACTGAAAACCAGACGAAACTCACCAAACTCATTTCATGGAGGTCACCAAAACAACCCATTAGGTAATAACTTTTTGGGTTGCTACCAAGCCAGGCCGTGCTCACGGCGGTGAGGTGGAGATGAAAGGCCCTGTATTCCACTACTGCTCTCCTAAGCGAGCCGCTCCTTGGGGCAACTAAGATTTCTTGCTGAAAATGAAAATGTATCACCTCTCACTCAATGCATATTGCCTGTCAGGAGCAAACAAGCTGGCTTTTAATGACTCATTTTCTCTGGGGAGAGGCATTTGTGTAAGAAAGGTGGACAGGATAATAGGGATCTCCTCCCACTCCGGCTGAAACCCAGCTGTCTCGCAATAATTCATCTGTCTGGCCTGTTCCTGCTTTTCGTGATAGGCCAGCAGCCTGTTCTAGAGAAACCTTGGATATTTTCCCTACCATAAGCACCTACTTAAATGAAGGACTGGCTGCTTTAATCAAGTGTTATTTCTCAGATACTACTTTTATGAGGTCAAGAGTGTGTTTCTGCTTGCACAGTGAGAGCACTTGGCTTACATTTTTCCTTTCCTACAGCCTGCATTAAAATAGTCAGACTGCGATTATCTTAAATGTTTTCATTTTGTCTTTTGATGTAGCACATTTGGGAAAGAAAAAATAGTGGAGGGGGAAGGAGAGAGAGACAGGGAGGGAGGAGAGGAGGTTTGGCAGGAAAGTGACCTTGCATGAGAGCAGTAACCATGGAGAAGCTCATCTTTAAATGGTAGTATCCAAACTCATAACTAGCCTCTTTTGGCTCACACTGTTGTTACCCAGACCATAGGCACTGTGTGTTTTGGCATGCGAGGCATGCAGTGGTACAAGGTACCACCATGCTGAGAGCGCGCAGCACTATGGAGACGCCGCAGCCTGGGACCCGTCTTCCTCCACACCCCTGCAGGGAGAAGGGGCGCGGACCCACTCAGAAAATGGTTGAAGGCTGGATTACGGCATTGCTGGGATGGCCAAGGGCTGGGATCAGGAAGGGTTGCACTGTCTGTCTGTCCTGCGGGGAGGCATGTCACTGCGATGACCGCCAGCAGGGTGGTCACGTGTGTTTGGTCCCCAAGCAGCGTCATTTCACAAAAGCAATGTTGGCTTCTTAGCTGCTCTTCCAGAATGATTCGAAGCAAGTGAAACCCTAATGGCTGGAAGCAGAGCATGGGGATTTGGGGCCCTTGGAGAGCTGAATTTAAAAGCAGCTTCTGCTCCATGTCCTTTGCATCACTGGGGGCTTTTACGCCGCTGCTCAGGCATGCTCGCAGGGACTCAAGACACACACAGCTCCTGGTCTGCAGGTGTACTTGTGGGTCTGTGCAGGAAATGTCTTGTCGCTTGTGTTCCTGAGTGCTAGGGTGCAAAACCTGCATAATGAAAGTTTTGCACAAAGAACAGGAAATCACACCAAGAAAATCTGTTTCTAAATCAATGCTTAACAGGTGATGCAACTGTGATAAGTAATGAGAAACTACATATGTTAGTGTTTTGGACACTATTCAGAAGTAATGTGTTTGGTCTGAACTACTTAGCTGGGCTCCTCTCCAGTTAATGGAGAGAGAGAGAGGTGGGATGAATTACTCTCTACAGATGCCTATCTTCCTCCACTAACTACAGGGGGAAGCCTACTCGGCTCCCTGGCCTCTGAGATGGCTGAAGATAGCTCAGATGGATCCTGGCCCTGCAGTCAGCTGGGTGATAAAGCACCCTGATACTGCTTTAAAGGCTTGGCTTTAACAGATAATGGGAGCTGCCGAAATACTTTCCCACTGCAATGGACTGCGGGGGAGGTACTCCAGTCTACTGCGAAACTCAGGAGAACACATAATTAAATGTATCCTCAGTGAAGGCTGGTCATAGAAGCTATGTCCAACTTCAAATTTCCATCCTCAGTGCAGTGCCAAATGCTGATCTTCCCAAATTTCCATGTACTCCAGCTGCTTTGATTCAGGTCCAAACTCCAGCAGACACTGTCTGCCCCCACTTTGGGGGCTAAGAAATGGAGAGAAAGAGTTGTAGTCACAGGTGGGAAAGCAAAGAGTTGGTCTTTTGGTAGGAGGAGCGTTCACTTTCTCAAAACTAGTGACATAAGCAGAAGTTGTTGGCTTACGGGTGGATGCAAAAGGAGAGCAGTAAGCATTCAGAAATGGGATATGGAGGGGTGCTTACTGTGTCTCTCTGGGAACCCCCCATAAGTTTGCAGATTTTTTGTGAGGCTAGAAAGTTTGGTTTTCTGACTAGCCTAATAAAAACACAATCTTCCAGTTAGGTGAAGAAGTATGGCTGTGCAGGTAGATGTGGAAGAGCAAGGACTTGGTATGTGATGAACCCAAGAAAAGTAATGCAGCATAGAGACGTAGACAGTGTCCTGTTATTTTTTCTTTATTTATCTCGTTTTCTTCATACTTCAGAAAGCATACCCACTTCCCTACGGATTGTGTACTACATGAGCCATGTCTGAAATATTAAATTCCTTCAATTTTGGAAATATCAAAGTTTAAAAAAATAGTTTGGACATTTTAAAAAAATATTGGTTAGAAAACAATGTGAGGTTTTTTCTTTTCTCTCATTGACATGTGGCCATTTTTAATCTTTCTTTTCATTTCTCTCAAAAAACTTCTCAAAAAATGTGTCTGAGAAAAAGTTAAAAATAATTTTAATAAAAGTCATGAAGTAAAGTTAAAAATAAAATTAATCACAGTTTTTTTCTGAAATACAGTAGTATCTGGAATAGCAATGCAAATGGGCATAATTCAGTGTAATTATTCACTGTAAATGATTTGTATTCATAATCACTTCAAATCTCAGACTTTAGAAAGCGTCTTTCTGTAGCAAGGTCTCATTTCCTCCCCCTGTGGATATTTGAATTTTGTCCTGCACCTCTCCTACCTGCAGAGCTTCCTAGCTCACCTAGTCTGAGTGTGTTCCCAGCTTAGGCTGCAGAAACCCTTCACCATACTTCTAATTTCGGTCAGGATCAAAGGGGTCTTCCTGTGCAGCGAATGACTGTGCCCAGTTTGGGCACATTTCTAGGGGAGCAGAGGTATTGAGCAGCTCCATGAAGGTCTAGGTGACTCTTGAAGGATCGTGAGCCTGGAACATGCAGCATCTTTCTCATATCCCTCCCTTCCTCAGAGCTCTTTGCTCACCCCTCCTGCCCTTCAGGATTCTGTTCAAATTTACCTTCCATGCTTCCCTCTAGCTGTTCTTCTCCATTCTTCTCCATCATTTTACATAGGTAGCACTACCCAGTTGTTATTTCTGAGATGGCATCTATGGGCACCAGTCAAAGATGAGTGCTCATTGTGCTTTATATCATAAGGACATGCATTCCTGTCCCCAAGAGAAGAGAGTGTGGAAGAATGTGAAGAAAGATAAAAGGGTGATTTGGCAGATTTCTCTGGGGAATTTTTCCTGCTGAAAAAGAAGGGTGGAAATGCGGAGGAGTTGGAGGAAGGGGTTCTGCCTTTATAAGGCTCTTGATTAGACAGAGACTGTCTTTCCAGTTTGATTATCTGAGATAGTATCACAATAATTAATGAATTAAGAGATACTAGAAGCCGTGAAAGACTTAAAACTTTGTGGGTACCTGAAGGGCCTAAGTAAATGCTGATTAACAACCCCCTGCATCTGTGCATTGCATGAACAACCTCTTGCAGTACAGAGAAAAAGTGTCCAGGAATTCCTATCATGTAAAGGAAATGAATGCACAGAGGAGGATGGATTTTGCACTCCTGAAGTATATAAAGAAAAAAATAATGCAGGTTGACCACTTTTAAATGGTGATAATAAAGGCTTGCAGCTCAAGTGTAGGTTGCTGTAGTTCTTGAGACCAAAGGAACAGAGTTTATACTGTCAGGTGTCTGTCCCCTGTCTTGTTAAAATTTTCCTAATTAACAGGCTGAGATTGATTATTCTTATTGACAAAGAAAAATTAAGTACACAGAGCTGTAACAATAAAGGAGAGCTGTTAACAGGCAGCCTCTGATGAGGGGACTTTTTTATTGGCATTGGGCTGCAATGAAGCCTGCAAACATCTCTGCTGTAACCCACTCCATGCAAAGGCAAGGAATGATCTTGGAGGGAAAACAGAGCAGTAAGACGGCACAAAATAAAGAACCTGGTTAAAGTAAGCAAACAAACAAACAAAGAACCGGCTGGCCAGCAGGGGATTAAAGGGTTGCACGTGGTTTCAGAAGTGCCTGGCGAAGACAAAGGTTTTATGCGAGATGGCTGTAGCACTTCTTGTAAGTGGCTTCAAATGGGAATGCGTGTGGCATCTCGTAGGAATGCTTGTGTGCAGAATTGATTTGGGTCTAAAAGATTCCCACAAGTTGTGGTAGGAAGCAGTAAAAGCAATAGCTTGTCAATTAACAGGGCCTTTGTTTGCCAAACATTTTATGAAGAGTCCAAGACCCTTTGGCTGGTGTTACAATGAAGGAAAGGCTGAGAAGAGTAGGAGTGCTTGGCTTTCATGTTTGTCACCCTTTCAGTTTAAATAAACTTGGATGTGGCAGGTTTGTGGGTTGTTATAGGATAACAATATTTAATGATTTTAAACTTGCATACAGCCCTCTGTGTCCCAAGACAAGGTGTCTTAGTATGCACAATACTGCTAAATGAATTTACGCAAGAGATCTTAACTAACCTACTTGTTTTCCTTTGTCCAATTTTCAAAAGCAAAGCAAAGAAAAAAATTAAAGATTGGAGGCAATACATTGCTACATGTGGGGCTTCAGGTTTTAGCTTTTTCTCCTCTCTCAAGTCTGACCTCTGCATCATTGTGGGTACCATACTTTTTCACTTAATTATACTGTAGCCATTGACTTTGTTCATATTTAAGGTCTTTTGTAGAAGATGTGAAGTGAAACTTGGGATCATTAAGTTTGAATTGCTGTTGAGATCTAGTGTGATTGCCAAATTCCGTCTTGACTTGCTATTAGTCTGCCTAAATTCTCCTTCCTCTTTCCACTGCCTCTTAGAGCATTACTTTTGTTTTCTGCCCTGGAAGCATTTTGTTTTGATAAAGGAGCAAGTTTCCAACCCTGCCTGATAAACTATTCTCCAGCTGGGATATGTGATAAATTAACATTTTTTACAAAAAGCCAGTCATATAGAAAGACTCTTTGGATTCCATCAGCTTTTTAAATGTTCATGAACATATTTATTACTTTTGTTGCCTTATTTAATCATGAGAGACAGACACATTGGGTAGTCAAGGGGAGCAAAATGATACCCAGCAAATTATTTTCAGGATTGTGACAAGCTGTAACTTTTTTACACAACTTATCCTCTCAGGCAGAGAGCAGGATAGGCAGAATTAATTCATTGGCTGTCAAAATAGATATGGGAAAGAGAAAGGGGGAAAAAAAGTGCTTTGAGATGTGACAGTGGTTTACTTATTCTGCCTTTAACCTGTCAGAAATAAAATTTGACTAGGAGCCAAACTATCATAACATCTTTGGCACTCTGCTGTGGGTACATTAATCTGAAGGAAAGATGCAGAAATCCTTGCAGGCGGTATGGAGTTAGAGTCAGCAGTGGGATCTAAGCCCCCAGCTTCCACTGTAGGTGCCTGAATATGAAAGGTGAGTCCTTAAAAATGCTTTCTAACTCTAGTGATAGAAATTGTCTGGATGTCTTAACTTTCTTCCATGAAGTCGCACTCCCATGGTACCTAAACTTCTGTCCCAAACATGACTAGAACACCATTAAACTTGACAATCCCAAGCTTCATTGAAAACCCAAGAAGTTTTCAGCTCTCTGCCAGACGCTTTGTAATGAAGCATTGAGATTTTCTACAGAAAGCAGTGGGGTTTTTGTTGTTGTTTGTTTTCTGTTTTTTTTTTCTTTTTTTTAAAAACTGGAGTTTAGCAGCATTATTCAATATTTTGTGCTAAAATCATTGAAATGGAAATTTCTTTATGTCCCCTAATTGGGTGTCAGAGCCAACGCAATTGAAAGTGCAAAGTCCAGATTTCCAGCAGGCTCAGATCTGATGTTTGAGACATCTAAGCCCAAAATGATTTGAGTAGCTTGCATGCTTTCTGTGGTTTCTTCTCCCTTTTTTCTTTTCTTTCTCCAGAACACAGCACCAGGAGTTTTCTGAGAGTAGGACAGAAGCTAATGTGCCCTTGCCAATACTATCTTTCCTCACAGGAAAAAACAGAGCTGGCCTCAGCTCTGAGAGCATAATGATGAGGAGAGTCTTGTTCCTTCTACCATCCTCTGCCTTGCACCCAAATATTCAACACACTGAAAAAAAATTTGAAAATGAGACAATGTATGTGAAAATAATTAATTTCAAGAAGTCTAAGGATTTTGTGCTTTTCAGCACGCAGACTCTTCTCTGCCCCCTCTCCTAGTTGCAGCATAACAACTTTCCTTCTGGATGCAGCTGAATAGCAATTCTTTCTAGCAATCTCAGTTGCTGATGCACTATTCTTTCAGCAGCCAGCTGAACTGCTCTGCTCTCTGTCTTTTGAGGTCAGTTTTTTAATTCTCTAAGGGTACTGCAATTACCATTCCTCCCCCATCTAGTTTTTTTAGTGCTCCACTTAAGCAAATATGGGTACGCTACATGTCTGGGACCATGCAGGGAGAGAAAATCCTATGTTTATTATATCTTCTACTATGCACTGCTCTTTGTAGTTGACATGCACATGTAAAATCTCTTATCAGTAGTACTTGCACAGCATTTGCTACTACAACTTGGTCCTTTTGACTGTGAACCTGATTCTAACACAGTGAACATTTTATAAAGTAGCTAAATGGGAATAGGACCCATAAAAGTTTACACCTGGTGGAAACTAAGCCAGGGAGGCCTTTTCTTTCCCCATGGTGTTGTTACATTCCTCGTGGTCAGCAGTAATAGCTCTGCCTCCTGAAGTATGGTCTGTGGGATTTTACTCTGTGTTCAAATGGGCATCACTTGAAGCTTTAGCATTTATGGTGTTTGGAGGACACATTCTTGCTTCCTGAGTATTCAGCGCAGCAGAGGTAACAACAAGCAATTATATAGAATGAGGAGTAAGTTACAGGCTAATTTGAGAGCCGAGGGGTCTGGAGGAGAAGAAACGTGCTTGTACATCAACAGAAAGATCACCAACCAGTGTAGCATGTTTGCTGCTATTCCCCTAAGACTGTTTTTGTAGTATTTCTCTGAGTCAGGTAAGAGGCTAATAAGGACACTATTAATAAAACTAATGACCAAAAGTACTTTTTGCATTTTTCATACTGAGTGCCTGTGTTTCTATTTCTAAGTATCTTATTGGGCTGCCTCTCATTGCTGTCAGTCTCTGGGAAATCTTTTGTCTCAGGCTTCCTTCAAGCTTACAGAAAGAGAAGGTGGCAAAGTTCCCAAAGTAGACTTGGATTTTGTTTGCTTGTTCCCTGATACTGCTCTTCAGACTTCAGTGAGTAGCCTGGTATACTCTGATTATAATGAATTTTTGATTCCTGTCTGATTTTTCATGTAGGGCAAGGGGTTTCAAACAGAGAGGATGTTCCCTTCTCAGGATGTGGCAAGGTTTAGTGGAGGGCAGCCAATTCATGCTTAGGGAATAATTTTTCCTTCATGATGTAGTGGTTGCAAAACAATGTGTAAAGTGCATGGTGCTCCAAAGGGAGCAAGCAGGGCTCAAACTCACTGGGACCCTGGAGCTGCTACAGCAAGAGAAGGTGCCAACTTGCTGATGAAAACCCAGGGGTATCCAGATGTTACCGAGATAAAAATCTGCAACTTCCAGCTCCCCACAAATTCCTTCATCTCTCCTTCATTTTGAAGTCTATATTTTTCTAAATACTTATGTTTATTAAAGTGGGGAAACATGCATAAGATATGTCCTGGAAGTGGGTAAATGAAAGCAAAGGCAAAAAAAGAATTCATAATTTCTGGTGTACAGGATTTATACAGTATTTGTGCTCTTGCAAACAAAGTAAACCAGTCATACTGGGAGTACGAGCTTTAAGTCTGTACCACAAAAATAATTTCTAAAATCTCATTTGAAATTCATATCAACTTTTATCAGCTAGAAGACTTTCTCTTAGGGATGACACTTGCCCACGGAAGGAAAACTAAAATAAAATGTAGCATACCACACATGCCCAGTCAGAAGAGCCTGAAATATTCATATCTAGAATGCCCAAAAGCATATTTGTGGTTCAACTACAGAATAAATAACAATTTAATATTATTAATTAAAAATTATTTAAGCACACAATCTCTGGGTAGTGAATAATATCAAATATATCAAACTCCGCTTCCCCATTTCCCCAGTGCTGAACAGTAATTTGGATAAAATTTAGTTTTCTATAATAGCCTTCAAATTTACTGGTTTAATAAATCAGAATCAATACATTGAAAATGTGTAGGAGTGTGACAATTTGTCTCCAACAGCCAGAACACCAGCATGAGGACGTCAGCCCTATGAAATATTACAAAGATGTTTCTTTCCAGTCTATGGACAGAAATTAGATTGTTGGGTTTTTTTGTTTGTTTGGTTTGGTTTGGGTTTTTTGTTTGTTTTTGTTTGTTTGTTGGGTTTTTTTGAGGACTCAGTGTTTCAACATTTCAGTGCAGAAAGGAAAGCAATGAAAAGAAGCAGAATGGAAATTTTCAAACGTGATAGATGATGATTGTTCTCTTAGTTTTGGCTTTCGGTTCCAAAAATCCTAACAGCCTCAGATAAGACAGTACTGAATACCACACCTCATACTCCAGTGAGAAACTCTTAACAGCACTGCCTTTGAAACTCTGGCCCTAAGGAAGAAGTTTGTTGTAGCCATTTTAAATCTGATTTCATTTAGACTTGACGTCTCCTCCTTTTATCTGAATTAAACAATGCTGAACTTAAAAGGTTACAAATATTAAAATGGATAGGGTTTTCTATGATAAAATTGAGATAACTTTGTTCATAAAAATGGAATTCAGGAGCTGGGTTGCGTAGTATAAAAATGAGAAACTAATTATGGCCACTGCATAATTTTATCACCTATCGCTAGAGCGCTGTCAAAACAGCAGACTGCTGTCTTTGGAGATTGCTATGTGCTATCTCTATATTTTGAAAAACAAAGCTGTTTTTCATGTAATCCCACACAACCCATGATTTCCTGGTTTAATTAGGTTCATTTCAGTGGTGTTAGCTCAGGGATAGCTTGAGTCCTACATTTGTAACTTACTGTTTTGATACTCAAGAGCAAATACTGGCAAACTTTACCGTAACACCTTGCGTAATGGCTTGGAGGCTGAATAGAAAATTTAGTATAAAGGGATTGCTTTGCCGTATTGCAGAAAAGTAATATGATGGGGGGATGACAGATGGCTTTTTTTTTTTTTTTAATTTAAACTGGAACATCCCCGGTGAGATGGAAGATGGTGAGTGTGCGTGGGTACCCCTACACGCGTGTGCGTAAGTGTCACACACACGTAGGAGTGTGCGTGTGCAAGTGGCCGTATTTGTGCACGTGAGCGCTTCTGCCCTTGCACGTGCTCACTTTCGTCTGTGTGCGTGTCTGTGCATGCGTGTGTGTGTGCCCATGTCCCGATGCCCTCGCCTGCCTGGCTCTGTGTGCATGTCCC
>JAVJGG010000009.1:14359153-14405669 GCA_035590195.1 Aviceda cuculoides | reverse complement strand
TGGCTCTGTCGGACACAGGGGAAGCTTCCAGCAGCTTCTTACAGAAGCCACCCCTGTAACCCCCCCGCTACCAAAACTTTGCCACACAAAGCCAGTACAACTATGTACATGATGAAAAGAACAACAACTACTATAGTAAATACATGAAAATGTGTTCAGCATGCTAGCCATGTGAACCAGAATGCTGGACTCCTTCTTGAATTTGGTAGAAAATTTTGCTTGTGTTTTTTTTTAATATCTCTCTCTCCAGTAACCCCAGGAACTACATACAGCACTTTGTGTAGCGTCTTGTAACTTTAGCAAATAATGATTCACAGAAATAGAACAGTCAGGTGGAAAATTCCTGTTGGGGAAGTGCAAGCCTTCCTCAACCCATGAGGAGCGGGGCGTGGAAACCAGCCGCTCTCTATGTCTGATCAGACCTAACACATGTAGCACCAGTGACATGCTAATAAAACTGTCAGGCCCTCAGGACCAGTAATTTACACCCATGTTTTTAGATTCTCTGTAAGAAAGAAGAAACGCTCCTTGTGGATGAAAAATGATGTGTGAATCTGTAAGGCTAGACTGAAAAGAAGCAGATGCTGACATTTCTAGAGTTAATATTTTTGCCTTAAAAACACATCTGTCATCAGCCTCCACTTATAAGAACAGAGGAGCACTTATCTAAATAAACATGGCAGCTGTTTTATATGATGGGTCTGTTTTTTAAATAGTAAAAAATATTGTATATTTTTGAAAGGTATAGCTGCCATAAGTGTTAACTTAAAAGAATAGGTTGGGGTGTGTAGCTGTTCTCTGCTTTATAATAATTTCAAATGACACTTTCTCACATTATCAGAGAACCTCCCTGCAAGGCCCGTACGAGTAGAGGGAAGGTTAATAACTGGAAGTGCATGCAGCTGAGAACACTGCAAATGCTGAAAACTTGCTGAGGAGAGAGTTCTGGATTGTAATCTCAGGAGCATGTTAAAAAAAATGAAGAGTAGGGAAAAAAAGACAAGAACTTTTGGAGAAGTAAATTATCAAAGTTCTCTGCCTCTGGGATGAGGGTAACAAAATAAATAGTTCACATTTTTTCAAATGTCTTCGCTCTGCTAATTAACTTACTTCCCAGTAGTTCAACAAATCCTGTGCACAAAAATGTATGATTTGGTTTCCTACGGGAAACTTTAATGAGTCATTTAACACTGATTTTAAGACCATTTTACATCATTAGACAGGTACAAAGGAGACTTAACAGGGCCAAGGAGAGACCTCCACTTGCAACCAAAACCAAATTTTATTTGCTGGCTTACTTCTCTTAGGGACTACTAATGGCTTTTGATGATGAAATGTAAAATGCAGAATGATCTCCCTGTATGAGAAGTCCCAGAATGTGAAAAATTGCTCCTTTGGGGTATGTGCCCTCTTCATTAGGCTCTAGAAACATAATCCTTCTTTCTAGACAACCTAATGGTTTGTTATGGGTTTGTGTGGCGTGGGGTTTTTTTGGTAGCGGGGGAGGGGGCCACAAGGGTGGCTCCTGTGAGAAGCCGCTGGAAGCTCCCCCAGCTCCAAGTCAGACCCGCCGCTGGCCCAGGCTGAGCCCATCAGGGATGGTAGTAGCGCCTCTGGGAGAACAGATTTAAGACGGGGAACTGGAAGCAAGTGGTGGGATTGGAACGTGAGAGGAACACCGATGCAGATACCGAGGTCAGTGAAGAAGGAGGGGGAGGACGGAGGAGATTGATGCCCCTGCAGCCTGTGGTGAGACAGCAGGCTGTCCCACCTCAGCCCGTGGAGGGGAGCGGGGGAGCAGAGGCCCCCAAAGATGGCCGTGATTCGATGGGAAAGTCCGCGCTGGAGCAGTCTGTGACTGAAGATTGGCCCGTGGAAAGGACCCATACCAGGGAAGTTTGTGAGGAACTGCAGCCCACAGAAAGGACTGATGTTGGAGAAGTCCATGAAGGACTGTCTCCTGTGGGAGGGACCACATGGTGGAGCAGGGGGCAGGTGGGGAGTCCTCCTCCCCCTGAGGAGGAAGGAGCAGCAGAGACAAGGTGTGGTGAGCTGACCCCAACCCCCGTCCCCTGTTCCCCTGCACCGCCGGGGGGATGAGGTGGAGAGAGTTGGGAGTGGAGTTGAGCTGGGAAGGAGGAAGGGGTAGGGGGAAGGTGTTCTAAGGTTTGGTTTTACTTGTTGATATCCTTGTTTTGTTTTGATTTGTAGTAAATTAAATTAATTTTGTTTTCTTCCTCAAGTTGAGCCTGTCTTTTGCCCATGACCATAAGTGGTGAGTGATCTCTCCCAGTCCTTATCTCTACTCGTGAGCCTGCCTTTATATTTTCTCCTCATCCCACCATGGCCAGGGGCAGCAGGGGGAGTGAGCGAGTGGCTGTGTGGTGCTTTGCTACCGGCTGGGCTGAAGCTATGACATGGTTTCATATGGATCTTTTAATTTTTGACTGCCCAGTGGTGTCGCTTTATCAAGAGGATGATGGAGTGCCTTTGCCTCAGAGTGTGCCTCTATTCTGAAGTGCTTTGGTTAGCAGGATGTTATTGGAAAGATACATACGAGTATTTCCAACTCCTCTGGCAGTCTTTTTGAGTGAAGTTGGCCATATGCTGTGGCCTGAACGTGGCCTATGTATATGGCCTCACAAAGAATTCAGATATAAGACTATCCAGGTTGTGAATGTCACATGAGCTTAGCTCAGAGATAAGTGCCAAGCTGGTTGGCTTGCTGTAATGGTGCTGATCCAGAGCCAGAACAAGAGCAGGCCTTGAGGCAGGTGCCAGAAAAGCTGGCCTGGCCAAAATATAGCCAGCACTGCTGTGCTATAGCTGCATAAATGTTTAAACCCACATTTCTATAGGTTCTACATCATGCCTAAGCTGTCACTGAGGAACCTATGATCTTTATAGATCTGGGCATCAGCCTTTTACAGATGCATTGCTGCCACAGAGAAGCCGGTAATTAGCAACAGGATGCCATCCGTAAATTAACAGCAGTAGCTAGATATGAACTTTATTGGGAAAAAAAATTGGAAGAAAAGACAGGGGAGACCTGAGTGTATGTAATGCTCCATGCAGGGGTATGAAGGAGGAAGAGACTTCTTAGGATTCGTCCACCCTCTCCCCATGCAATGGTAGATGGTTTGCAAGCTAGAAGGGAGGGAAAAAACTGAGATTCCCCTAACAGTCTTGCTAGCCAGGACTGGGAAATGTCAGAAATTGCTGCTGATGCTTCTGTAAGTCATTACCCCTGGAGGAAGGAGGAAGCGGTAGAGGAACCATGACTTGTAAATGATTCCTAATCAAAGTGCTTCCCAAGGCTATTCCTGGAGAGCTGCAGATTCCTCAGCACCCCTTGCTCAGGCTTGTGTCTAAGACTAAAATGTGTCACTTTGCCTTGATCACAAGCTGGAGTGTGCCCTACCCTGGAGTAAAGCCAAGCCATATCTCTGGGGAGGGACAGCTCAAGGTAGTACAAAGTGGTGGAATTGTGCACTGTGGTATTTGGCATGTTACTATAGATAAGTACTGTGGGCCTACAGTGAGTCTAATCCTACACTGCTTCAGGTAGACTGGAGCTACCCCTGTGACTGTTTCACTGTAGGAACAGTTTCATGACCTACTGGTTTCATAAAGGTAGCCTAGTTTTCCTAAAACTTTATTTCCAAGAAATCCTTTGAATGAGCTGCGGTTTAGTGCTTTCTTTTGCTGAAGTCTGCATAACACTTTAAAGTATATTTTTAACTCTCTTTGCTAAGTGCTTAGGACAAACAGGATCTCCTGTTAATGAAAATCTTTGATGGATGCATTAAGGAAGCAGAGTGTATGTAATCCTATATTTCCTGAGGTTACCTCAGCAATATCCATGGAGCATAACATTTAAGGAGGGTATGTGCATGTATAAAGGTCTTGTAAAAAGCTAGAAGTAGCGTCCTTACTACTACAACAACAGTATGATTTATTTTACCGTGGATGTTCTACAGATATCAGTGAGCTTTATCATCAAACCTTCAGGCAAGCGCATCCATAATTGTAGAAACAGCTGGTGAAGGATTGTCTCAGCCTCTCCAATACCTCATTGCCCTGAATCACTGAAGGAGATTTGTTCTCTTTGCTTGTGAATGGAACAGTGACTTGGTGTGGGCTATTCTGGCAGGTTTTGACCTAGTAACAACTTTTCCAAATTCAGGTGTGTAGGCACCTTCTTCTAAATTGTGTGCTTTTTTGCTCTTCAAAGAACAACCCTAGTTGGTTTTATTCATGACCTTGTTTATACATTTGCACCTCCAGAAAATGAAGCTTCAACCATGCGATGAAATGAAGTTCATATTGTCTACAAAAAAGTACCCGCACCACTGAAAATAAAGCCCTTCTTTTGTATCTAAATGCCAGATGTCAGAATTTGGGCACTTGGAGATTTAATTCACTTGAGTCTTGCAATTTAGTCCTGCAGATAACTTAAGGTGAATTATTTAAAACTAACACTCTAAGGCAAAGCTGTACGGATACATCTGTAGAGTTTCTTGTCGTGACCAAGTATTTTTAAGAATGATGATGAAGTGAGAGTCAGAATTGTCACCTTTCTCAGGACCACAATGGTACTAGTATACTGTGTGCGCCAGAAACACGCTGGGGACGCAGAGGGGATTTAGTAACTGTGTATCTCTGCAAACAGACTGTTCAGAAGGAAAAGCTGTTCTCAGAAGGGAGGCCAGTATTGCACTGTAATGTGGGAATTGGAAGTGGGGGTGAAGGTAGTTGCTGATAGCTGCCAAAGTGTGGGGTTTATAGGAGTACTGTTTACTGTAGAACATAGGAAGAAAAGCTTGTAAGGTAGTATCACAAAGCTTATGTTACAGAAAAAGGAAAAAAAAAGGAAAACCTTTGTGCAAGTTCATCTTATGAAAAGCAAGTGCTATTTATATAAATAGATTGTGGCAGGGACTATCATTTTGCAAGCATTGGGTTAGGACTTTGAAATGTTATGCAAATGCACTGGTGATGTATATGCAACTGTACACCCATTGGATGGTGCTTCATGTGTTCTTGATGCCAATGAAAACAAAGCAGCCTCCAACTGATTCAGCGGAAAAGTCATGGCTGCAAGAAGACGGGACCTGCTTTAGAGAGCTACTGTTCTGCTTCTAATAACTGAAGTTAGGAAAGTCCCTTGGATTTAACCCTAACTTTCTTATTATCTGGGATGGGACATGAATAAGCTGAAGAAGCTCGTTAGTGGTTGTTAATAGTTTTTCTGGCCACAGACACTTTCCAGCATAACATGTTTTATTGCAATTTTTCATAGAAACAGTTCTTTTTAGAAGAGAAATAAATAATCATGTGGCTCGTGGCAAAGCTTCCATAGTCACTGGAGACCTCTGCTGTAACAGCTAAATTAATCACAAATAGCTGAACTCTCCTGCAGTGGCGTGCCAGAATTGTTTCCTTGCCAATGTCTTTGCTTCCCTTCTGCTGTCCCCACGAAGCTTCTGCTCTTTACCCCCAAGGCAGTGGAGAGCCCTGCCCCTTTCTGTCCTCCTGGCCCATTCCTGCTTATGTGATTATCTTGGCTCATTTTTCACCATTGCCCTGTGCAACCTCTGGGACTTTTGTTCAAAATGCTGTTGTCCAAAGACTCCCAATGATTCGTATGACCTCTGATGCAGTCCTTGCCTACATCCTGCCTTAAAATCCACCTGTTCCACCATGTGTATGTCTTCTAACCTTCAGCATTATAGAAAGGCATTGTGCTATAGTAAGTGCTGTACGGTGCTAGATCCCTATCCCTGTTTTCCCTAGAAGCATTCAGAGAGATGAGTTGGCACTGTTTTAAGTGTGCCCTGTTCTGCAACTGGCAGGGAGATTAGAGGGGGAAGCATAGCCTACAGAAGGATGTCCGGTTTATAGGAAACACCAAGACGTGTGGAGGGTACGTGCAATGGTATCTGTGGCTGTGGCATTTTTGTTAAGTAGCTCTCTACTAATAAAGAGCTAATTTTAATTTCAGAAATCTGAAGCCTTTTGATACTACTACCCAGCATGGACTATATAAGGTGCAGTGGCAGCAATCAGTTTAATGAGACCTGCAGCAAGGAAGAGAGTTTTATTAGTAAGAGTGTGAAATGGCAGCAAGTGATGGTGGTGATGTGAAAGGATTCAGACTACAGGAAAAGATGGATCTGAGATGCTGGCCAATCATCTCCATGCTGAAAGCAAGAACTAACCTGCTATGTAGCATTGAGCATTGTTGGTAAAGTTGAGAAAGTGAAGACAATGTTTTAGATACTCTCTCGATGGGAAAAAAAATCTGAGAAGTGATGCTCTGTTCCTGGGAGAAGTGCCTGGGATAAGTAAACACCCCACAAAGGGGTTTGAGGTGCAGTGTGAATCCAGACATCTCTGAGCTGTAGAGAGATACTGATGATTTTTTTAACTATCAACTAGAAGAAGAAGAAATAGGCACTTACATTAAAGAGCTGAAAGCTCTGCCTTCTGCATATGACTTTAGAGACATTAAAGAGTACCTAATGAAAGACAGTAATTTGTCTGGGAGGGATACATTTTTTCTGCTTGCAGGAGAGATTTGTTGAGACAAACAGTCTACCCCTGGAAAAAGTCTGATTTATTGAACTGTCCAGGAGAAGGATCAATAAAATAGCAGCTCCCAAAGCAGAATGAGTATGTGGGCTCCAGCTGAAAGCATCCAGCACTCAGGGTAGTTGCAGGCCGGTCTGGAACATAGGTATCATGAATCCATGTAGGTACTAGGGAAAAAAAAACAACATGGGAAAGACAGGAAGAAAAATGCCTCATCTCGTGGGAATGGTGCAACAGGTATGGGACACAGACCTGTCATGTCCCATTGCCCCTGCTAACCTAGGAATAGAGATACTGTTCCAGAAGCAGCAGAAGTAACAAAGCTCTCTTTCTATAGAGGTGTGGCCCTTGCTCCCTTATCTGCCCTAACTGTGATAATCTGAGCTTTCCTCCAGCACCTCCAGGACACGAGCACCAAGCAAAAGGCAGGAGGTCTGGGAGATGCTGCCTGGATGGCCAGCTGCTGCCTAACACTGTGGGATGCTTTCTAGTGTCCCTTCTGTGAAAGAAACTGGGGGCTTTCTGCTCTCTGCAGCAGTCTGGTTTTGACAAAACTTGTAGGAACTTAACGGCCTTGAGATCTTAATGTCATTTTGATTTTTGCTATTTTATCTCTATGCACCTTTTTAGAGGTGTCCCTTGATCATTTGTAGCAAGAGCAGATCAGGGATTCATGAGCAACAGGTGTGCCTGGTTTGTGCCTGCATAAGCCTTCTTTCCTTAGGAAATCAGCCTGAAAAGGGAAAAGTACACACTGCTATTAAAGCTTTCGAGGCTTCCAAGTGAAGAGGGGCTATTTACAACATCACTTTCAACAGAGCCAAGAGCTCAGTGCGTAAGCCCTGGAGGGGAGAGGGCTGCTGGCTGTGCAGCTGCTAGACTCTGCAGCTAGGCTGTTGGGTCAGTGAGCGATTTGATTTCAGCTGGATTTTGAAGCCAGATGCAATATAATCCCAGCAACACTTTTGCACAGCACTATTAGACTGGAGAAATATGACCAAGTGCTGGTTGCTCTGAGTCCCCCAGCTGAGAGCAGAGTGCTGCGTGACCTTCCCTGAGGAGCCCTTCTGCCGTTCCAGCAACTGTGAAATTTTAGGAGCAGTGTCTCTGCCTGTACATACTTAAAGAAAGCTACTGTGCAACCCAAGATTTCATTTTCCAGAATGTTCCCTTTCACCCAAGGCAGTAAATACCCTGGTCCTCCACCTCCTCCCACAGGAGAGTTTGTGCAAATCATGTTTCAAAACTTGAAAGAACCAGGACCAGCAGCTCCCCAGCAGTCTGATTTCAAAGTGGAGAGCTGTACCCCAGAACAGCGTACTTCACTCTGTGGGAGGATGCCGTGATATTTCAGCAAATAAACACAGCATGCCACTTCCCTTTGAAAAACAGAAAATTTCTTTTCTTCATCTAAGCGATCCCAGGAAATGTGGCTCTCGAGGAGTAGAATAGATGGCAAGACCGGATTGGCTTGGCACTTAACAAAAATCACTTTGTGCACATGGTATTTTGTTGATGGAAAGCATGGCAGTATTTAGAGGCTTCATCCTACCCTAAATTACTAACTAACGGATAATTTAGTTAATTCCTCAGCAGCTGGATACAACCACATACAGATTAATTTCCAAAAGAGGGAGGCTTTTTGGTTCCCAGTTTTGGATCAAGATGTTCTAACTCTGTGACACTTTGCAACTGCACTTAAAATTTGCTAAGAGCTCGGGGACATGAATTTACATTAGGTGGAGACAACTAATCAAACTTCCTTATTAATACATATTGTTGATGACACAAACAGTGCACCTAACTACTTGTATCATAAGGGTGCACATGGAGGGAAAGGTGGTAGAGTCAAACTCTTACCTGCTAGAAATTTATGGAGTTCTTTAGGCTTCTCTTGGCTGTGTAAAGGAATGCCTTTGCATCAGACAGAACGAAAACAGTGGGAAAGGATAGTTTAAGAATTGTGCCTTTACTTTGCCCTAGAGTTTGCACTAGAAATTTATTCATAAGAGTCTTTCAGGTTACCATTTCTAATCTGTATAGATTTTAGGTAATTTTTAAGGCATTTAACACAATAATTTATATCCACACTTACCTGCATGATCTGGTATTAAAATGAAGGTGAGCTCTTTAGAGCATTTGCTGCACATGCAGTTCTTAGGACACCACTTTAAACTAGGACCACTTTCTATAGCCTTCCTATAGCAGTGGTATCTCAGCAAATAGGGTTTGAGATCTAGATCCAGAGTTTAAAAATCTAGCACACACAAGGCAGTGTAAATACCTGCTGTTTTGAACTGAAGCTCAAGATCCCCCTATTCTGAATTTTATCCAATACTTTCTAAAGAGGCATTTTTAAAATCCTAGTCTAGACAATAGATCAGGCTGCAGGGATGTGGGAAGCTGTGGCTTGTCTGTCTGTCTGTTTGCTGAACTGAATGATGTGCTGTTTGCTTTTACGCTGAGAACTGTTTTGCTACTTTGTGCATTTCCTAAAAACCTTCTCCCTCCCATGACCCTTCCAGGGAACTCTCACTGTGCATGACACATCTGTTTCAGGGACCCTGAAATACTGTATAAGGATGAAGTTACTCCCAGAGGCTGTCTGCCATATACTGCACCAGTGTTCTTATAAGAACCAGAGTGTCTTTCATCTGATTTGGGAGAGAACACCTATTTTATTTCCAGATTAAAACCACACTCTAAATATGGTATCCTCTCACTTTTGTGCCTGAAGTCTACTTAAATGACACATCAGGGACTGTACATCTGATTGTAAACTCAAGTTATGGGTTTACAAGCACGTAATTCCAGGGGTGTTTTGAAGATGTTTGCATAGTACATGTTGCTGACCTGTTTTATGTATTTAGTACACGTTTGAGAGGTAGTGGAAGTCTTTACTATCACACAGTAGTTAATATGTCAGACAGAGCTCCTGGTGACCAACGAGTGTATGCAAGCCAATACGCTATCCAATTCACGTAGGAAGCCTTATACACATCAGCAAATGTCATGTAGTGAAAAGGAGTCCTAGTATGCCCTAATCTTTTTTTCCAGAATGGTAATACTCATCATTATCTGAATCTCAAATGATATGTCTATCTTTTTGTCAACAGATTTCTATTCATTGCCTTTATGCCATTGCTGTCACAAAAATGATAATGTCTCTTTAACATGTTCATGGTGGCTGTAGTGACCTGCACTGTGCTAGAGCAGTTGAAGACAAACAGTCATACAGTTGTGTGTTTGGCTTCTCTTGCCACTGGCATGGGGCAGACTTGCTCAGTAGTGATCCTGTTGAACTTTTAAAGGTATTTTTCATGTTGGTGGTGTAAAATCTTTGTTCATAGCTGAAGACAACCTTGAACGTCTGTCTTCGTTGTTACAGCAACCCCTGCTGAGGCTACAGTGTGTGTCTGACCTTGCTCTAAATGTCTGGAATATGTATCCTGGAGTTCAGAGAAATGTAATTTTGGTATTTCTTTATAATTTTTTTTCCCCTGTAAGGATAGCCTCACTGGTGAAACCTTTCACACTTCTAGAATGAAAGTTAAAAATAAATGCCTACAATCCACTGTGGGCTGAATCCTAATGCCAGCACTTAAGACAAAATATTCTGCAAAATCAGTGGAAATTTTACTTCTGTTGGAGGATTAGCAGAGTCTTTCAAGCACAAGGTGAACATAGGGCAAAAACAGGGAGGAATCTTTTTTAGATGATTTATAGCTTCACTAAAGCACAGAGATAAAGCCTAAAAGTGAAATGGAAAATGAGATGCCCATAAGAAACATGGTTCTTGATAATACTGAAGGTAACCTTTAACATTAAATAACATGTATATAAAATATTATTAAGTTTAGACATGCTCGTTATCAGTAGCAGACGAATTGGGAGTATGGAAACCTCTGTCCTCCTGAGATTCCATGAGTGCTTTCAAAATCTCCTTATGTCAGGGGCCGCTCTGCTGGTGGTGGTCACTGTTCTCATCCTCAAGGCAGATAAAGCCCAAGGCTCTTGGAGATTAATTGCATCAGGTTCCCAACCTTTGGGGAGTTTTTGGACAGACAATTTTTTCTGCAGACATTTTTGTCTCCATCTGTCCTAGCACACATGCAGTGCACCAGGCATGTGGGTAGCCTGCCCAGAAACTGCACTCTATCCTTCATCCAGTGTCTCCAGCAAAGTCAGCTGCAGCCTGGATGGGTACGTCTCTCAACTCTGCCAAGTTTCTTGTGTCTTTATTGAACAGTGAAGTATCATAGTCAAGGTAGGAGCTTAGCAGAAATGGATGGGTGGATGGGTAGCTAGACTAGCTCCATACTTTCGTTTTAGGAAAGCCTTGTTGTCTGTCTTTCTCAAAGATGGACCTCTTGTGGGAGAGTTAGAAAGTGCTATTTCATCTTCCGCTCTCTTCTGTCTTTTGAGAAAGCTGCTGAGAGCAGACCATACCTCAGTCCATACCTCCTTCTGAGCCGATGCCAGGGGCCTCTTGCTTTGTTTTGCAGGTATGAGGTGGCAGCAGGAGTTATAGTGGTTTTGTCCGTCTCTGAGGTGGGAAGTGAATCTTCTCATTGTAGACTGTAGTTTTCTTACAAAATCTGTTACCTCCAGAGGACTGTGGACTGCAGCAGCATCTCCTGATTAAGGCTTCATGTAACTATCGATCAAGGATTTATTTGCCTAGCTCTTGAATAGCATTTCTCACAGGAAGCAGATGTCGCTTGCACTTTATTGGTCTGTGCTGGCTTCCAGTTCAGGTTTGGTTTTACTGGAAGGTTTTGCTTCAGACCTGGAATATTCTGGCTGCCTGGGAGATGTTATGCTTAACAGGGAAATGTGAGCTAAAAGCTGTAGATGTAACTGGGAGGTGGGGGAGGCAAGGTGTTTACTGTGCAGTTCCCATCTGGGCTTAGGCCATCCAGAGCCAATCTTTGTGCCCTCTGGAGTTATTTTTTCCCTTGATTTTTTTGTTGAACTTTTGTGGCACTGTTTTTTCTACGCAGCTCTATTCTATGCAATTTAAAGCACTGGCAGTACTAGCTAATACTGCTTTGAAAGTTGGTATTCTGAATGCTTTGTGGGTTTTGAATTGTGATGACTGAAGCTTTTAAGAAAATAGAAATATTGTGTAGATTTTGACATTTCCTTATAGTGCCCAGTGAGCTGTCTCTAAGTTCTGTAGGGCAAGTAGAATTATTCTTACTTTAAATGATACAAGTTGATTTGTTTCAGACTGTTTTTGAACTTGCACCCTAGCATGATATTCAAGCCTGGAAGAGCCTGTCTGGGACAACAGCATTTAGAAAATAGTGTGGTGTTAAAAAGCAGCATCACAGCTAGAAACAGGAGTAACAGTGGGGTAAAGAGAGAGATGCAATTGGACTTTGTTTTGTGCAGAGGGGCCAGTACAAAAGGTAAAAAAGGAGCTATAAACAAAAGGCTGAAATGAAGCAATATTTCATATTATCCATAGCATTTTGTATTTAAAAAAATATCTATACAACAGGCTGCAAAGGCAATGTCTCAATAATGTGCTAAGCCTGAGCTTTGATTCAATCTTGCAGAGAAGCAAGACTCAAGAGTAGTTCTGCAGAGGCATAGGATATGTGAGTATTAAATACAGAAGGAAGGTTGCGAGGAAGGACCTGTGCTCACCATGTGTTGGAGCATTGCTTTATCTTCCATGAATGTATCCCTGATCCTGTCACCAGGCTGGCTGAAGTCTCCATGCCCTACTTTACCATTTGCTGAATTGTCATCAAAGTTTGAACTTTGTCTTCTCTTAGCCTTTTTCCCTGGGCTGAATGACGGCACTGCTTCAGAGAGCCCTTCTTTGGTATTTTCTTTTTCATTCTGCACCTGTGTCTCTTCTCACAGAGCTATTCCCAGAGCATCATAAGGAACATCAGTGAAGAATTCATTTAGTTTTGTAAAATTTCTGGTCTAACCCTTAATTTAAAGCAGTCATGTCAGTCTACAGTAAAGTCTGTGTTTCTGCATGCTGCAGTGAAAGAATTACGAGCAGTCCTTTGCCATGTGCATTCAGGATGCTTTGGTAGCCCCATGGGACAGGTAGACTTCAGTGCCTGAAAACTTATTATAGAACGGGTGTGCAGTCAGTATGTTATTTTCTGTATAATAGTGTGTATGTGGGTCTGCCTGTATGTAAAAGCTTTTACATGATTCACTGAGGCCATTAGGAGTGGAATAGCATACCATCATTTCAGGCACAGAGCTTTTCACAATGAACAGCTTTTTCCATCTTTCCCCAGGGAGCCCTGAGAGGCATCCAGCATGTAGGTGGGAGGAGACCGTTCATAAGTCTTCCATCACAGCATCCAGGAACACAAAGCTTATTGTTGGGATGAGCCTGCAGCTCTGAGTGATAAATAAGGCAGGGCAGTTTGATGGAAAGGGCTGACTTCTCTTGCTAAGACAAAGGTGGACTGATTTTTAAAGTTTAAAAACCTGGACCTCTCATAAACCTATGGAGCACATGTTGGTAGAGAGTCCAGTATTCTGTAAGCATGGTGAAGTAATCAGACAACAGCAGAATGAGAACAAAGATCTCTTTTGACTGACTTAATCTTAGACATATATTCTGTGCTTTCGTCTTTGCTGTGCTTTTTGCCTCTGTCTGATACTCATTGATACACCAGGATATATCGAGTCCAGGTTGGTGGTGGTGGGGTTTTTTGCCACATTAATTCTCAAAATTTCATATACCCTCTTGGTTTTCAGTCCTCTGAAGAAAGCATAGTTGGGCTTAGAGACTAACAAGAATGTGCTTTCTAAAGTGATTTTGGCTTATTTGGTTTCTGAGGTCATGGACATAGTGGAAGAACACCTGCTCTCATCTTGCCTCAGCCCTTAATCCCTGTCCCAGACAAGCCTAGAAGGGCATGGCACAGGAGGTGAAGAATAATATAAAAAATTGCACAATAACTTTTTTGAACATCCAGAAAGGTTCATGGGTAATGATTTTATTCTCCCTGGTTTTCTCATATCCACACTAAGAAATAATATAGAAAGACACTGTTTCTTCAACTATTACATTCATCGCTTGAGAGAACGAAAAAATGCAAATAACCCAAGGTCTCTGCAAGCAATATAGAAAGTGTTGGACAGCTGTACATGTTCCTTGTATGCCTTATGCAAGCAGAAATTTCTGTTGGCAAATACTGCTTTGGCTAAGGCTTTTCAAGACTTGTTACCAGTCTGTGTGGGTGTGTGCGTGTCTACTTGACATTTTGCTTTATTTTTTTTCTAACTGAGCCTATGTTCCTTCAGGGTGGCAGGACACAGTGCATCCAAGAAGTCTGCCCCATTCTGTCATGTCCCCAGCACCTCAGTCACATTCCTGCTGGACAGTGTTGCCCCAAATGCTTAGGTGAGTGGTTTTTTTCCTTGGAATTTTGTAATTAATATGATACATTTCTGCATAGCATCTTTTATGCCAGTATTTCACAATACTGGTAAAATCTGGGAGGTGGAAGAGACAGTATTGCTCAGGGGAGTTTATAATCTACAGGTTTAAACAGGTACTCAGGGTCACTGTGTAGTGTTGTCATGGGTGGTACTAAGCAAGCAGCCACAGAAGAGCATTTCAGCATAGACCAGTTGGCTTGCTTAAAGAGACAAATATAGAGATGTTTTCCACCTTCATTACATATGTTTTACAAAGGAGGTTAAGGCAGGAGGAAATGGTTCGTTGGACTTTGCCACAAAAAAAAGGCCTCGCCCTCTCATATTTTTATTCTGTGCATTTGCATTTTTAGTTTGGAGGAAATGCAGGTCAGAGGAAACTTCTGGACTGAAATTGCATTCTTAGATGCTGTTGTCAGAGAGGCCAGGGACCCAGGAGTCTGCCTCATGGTTGCCTTCTTAAGGTGGAATCACAGTTTCAGCCAGGAATATTTTCAATTACGTCTTTCCAACATATTTTAAAGGAGTAAGTCAGAGGCCTCTAAAAAGGGCTAGTTCTTCCAAGTCATGCCAAGGAAGGCAGTGACTTTTGAGAGTCCTTATTTTGCTCTTACCATGTCCACAAATCCCACAGGTTAATGTTCCTCAGCATGTGTCCCTCTATTTCATAAACAAGGACCACTTACATCCTACCAAGTAAATTAGCTTTAATTTGGTCTATGAGGTTATAACTAGGTTTGGAAAATTTTCCGAGCTGAGAACTTCTGGTCCTGCAATGGCAACTTTTTGTCATTTTGACTGTATCTTTACTGCTATCCAAAGTCCTGCTATTCCAAGGCTAGGTTAGGGGTACAGAGAGGTCAGGCCTTGGAGGCAGCAAGCCATAGAGAGTTCCAGCTTCTCATAATACTTAATATTTTTGACTGCTTGAAACAAACTAGGATGGATTTATTTATTTATTTATTTATTTATTTGCTAATTGAGAAGTGCTACAGATAAATATCTGCCTGGAACATTTAACTGCAGCACCAGAGAGTAATACAGTAGAGGAATGAAATGGAGACGAGAACAGTCCAAACGCTGAGCTTCTGTCTTGGCTTATGACATTTTTCCTTTCCTTCTGTAAACTCCTCTTGTCCTCTCCACCCCATGCTTTTCCCAACTGAACCTTCCCCTCCTTCATCTAGGCATTCAAAACACAGCTTTAATTTTTAACTGCTTCATAGGGATTTTTCTACAGATTCTTTTTTCCCTCTTAGAAATGTCTGTAAATGAGTTCACTAATAATAATAATTTTCATTTTGTCTGGTCTTTGCTCTAAAGCATGTCATATACCTGTAAATAAATACCATGTATTCACAGGAAAGTGTTGAAAGTTTTGGAGCAGAGGTAGAGCCAAGGGATGTGTAGCACACTGCATGGCAGTTGGGAAAGAGAAACGTTTTCAGGGATGCTGAGGCATGGTTTTGCAAGTATCGTGTGGAGGACCTCCCTGCAGCTGAATTCCTGATACTCAGCATATATAGCTTAGAAGAATGCTGTGGACTCTACTGGGACTTGAATTATTAGTTTAACTAGTGGTTATGAGCCAGAAAAGCCAACCATTAAGCCAGTGTCTTCACCACCACATCTTTTAAAGTGGTAGTTCCTTTGTCAGTGGTTTTTTACCAACTATTTGAACTAGGTTGGCCACACGGAATTGCACTGGGTGGGTTGCAAGGCATGGAAAAAGGGTGTGAGAGAGAACTGGATTTTTGTTCACCTGTTGACATCAGTTATGCGATTGAAGTCCTGGCCCCACATAGAGCAGTAGAAGTGTTGTTACAGGCGGGGCTGTAATAGGCCTTTGTGCATAAGTGGTGCATGGATGTAGAGCAGTTCCTTTTAGGGCTACTGAGCATCCTCAACTGATTTCATATGTCAGTCCTGTAAGAGAAATTAAGCCTTTTAAGAAAGACACACATTCAGTAAATGGAAGGCTGGTTATGCAAGCACAGATTAGTCCAAGTTAGCTAATTTGCAAGACAGAGATGTTCAAATTGTGTCTAACTGAGCAATAGCAGTTATTTCTTAACTTTTGTTTAATAGTTATTTTAACATTAGATTTGTAAAAACTCAAGGCTAATCCAATGGATTTTTCTGTGTGCTTATCCTTTTATTCACTTATATCTCAGAGGAAAATGGAACCTTTTTCTTTTAAGCTGCTATACATTTATCAAGAATTATTGAAAAGGGAAGGAATATCAGTGTGCCAAGACCTGGTGGTTTGAGAGCTAATGTATTGCCTTAGTACTTAGTGAATTCTTGTATGTAGTTATAGTGGCCATTCCCTACCTCAGAATTGATGCCTATTTAACATCAGACCTCAGAAATTATAAGCTGGGAGAATGGCAGCCACTCATAAAAGAACTTATTATTTGGCTGCCACCAAAAGTAAACAGGGGAAGATATTCAAAACCGGGAAGGTAAGTATAGTGTTTTTGTAAAGAGCTCATGTTTATATAACATAAGCATCACTTGTTTAAAATGACCTCCTAGGAAAGAAGCTGAGGAATAAGAGAAGCTTGCAGAACTGCAAAGTGTGTTGCAACTTGGATCTGAAAGTTCTTGCAGGGTTGTAGGACTTCCGTAAGGATTTCATATTGATGCTGCCTTCCCTGTATAGTGCTCTAAACCTTGCCTTGCTCTCATGACACCCAAATATTTTATGGGTTATGGAAACTAAATATCTTGTGTTGCCCTCATTCTGCTCATGAACAATACAAATACCTGTATTTCTTGCAACCTTGTCTAAACATGGTACACCAAGCTATCTCAATGAGACTGGACAACACCTATGGTTTTTTTGCATCGATGTCACTGAGTTGATTTAGTTTGGCTGCTGTGAACCCCTGAGGTAGATATGCTAAAACCAGTTAAGGCTGCTTTATTTGATAAGTTATTGCATTAAGTTAAGGACTGTTTAAAGTAGTTTAAGTGTATCTACCCTAAGAGTTTGCAGTGCTTACTTTTTATTCCTTTAGCTGCACTGTGCACTTTATGATGAGAAGGAGAAGAAAGATTTTTCCAATATAAACATGACATAAATCATATTTATATTCCCTCCCATGGTAGAATTTGTACAGATGAATGTGTGCTAGAACAACAGTGAACTGTTAAAAGTACATATTTTTTTCACAACAAAATGGAAACACATAGCAAATGACACATTGCACATGAATTTGGTCTGGTGACAATAAGCCCTACTATTTTTGTTGACAATATGGCATCTTTTCAACTACATTCTGTTTCTATTACTGTTTATTTATATTCAGGGCAGAGGAAAGTGTTTGACCTCCCATTTGGAAGCTGCCTCTTTCACAGCCACGTGTATGATAATGGGTCCTCATTTATTTATGACAACTGCACAATGTGTACATGCAAGGTAAGTCCACAGTGCTTTGGTACGGTGTGCTGCTGGTTGTCTGGCTTAGCTGAAAGCCCTGGTACTGTTCTTCCTTGGCATCTTATGTGGTCCCTGAGAATCTGAAGAGCACTTCCAGTTGTGCTAGGAAAGTTTAAAAAGTTACTGACTGCCTCAGATGAGACATGATGTCTGACTCCATGTGATGCAAAATGAAGTTACTCAGATGATGTGATCCTCTTTAAGTTTGCATTACAGTGGAAGAGGAGTTTCTGCATAGTGAATTACCACATCTCTGGTGAAGGGCAGGGATTTTTTTTAGTTCCTCTAACATGACTGTGACCACTTGCACTTTTGCACCTAGGCAAAAAAATGAAAGTGTCATGAAATCAGTAAGATTTTGTAGGCCAACAGAAGTACAAGCTGGGCTTTAGCTTCACAGGCCATGAAAGATTCCCTTAAACCAGTAAATAATTTTTATTTTCTCTGAGCTGACCTATTCAAAGCAGTTGGGCTGTAGCTTGGGGGATGCAATGACTGAGCAAGCAGAAATGTTATGGTAAGGACAAACAGGAGCACAAATATCTTGGTGATGATTTCATGATTTCCTTTTGTCTTTTTACCTAGGATTCAACAGTGATATGTAAGAAGAGGTGCTTACTTCCTGGTGCATGCGATAAAAACAAAGACCACTGCTGCAAGGAGTGTGTCTCATATATCTCTCCAGGGGAAGTAAAAGTGTGCAAGTTTGGCAATAAGATCTTCCAGGTAAGTTTTCAGGTGTGGCTCAAGAATAGATGCCATTGTAGCAGCTGAAACAGAACAAGTTTACTGTAAATTAGTATTGTGGCTTTTTTTTTAGCAGAATCTCACCATCCTGGTTAATGATGGAACAGCTCAGAGGCAAAGCTTTGCAAAATTTGCCACTGCTATTTTTTGTTTTGAGTTTGTGTAAATTCTGCTGATACACAGCAGTTAAGTTCCTCCTTGACGTGACATGTGGTTTCCCTCTCTGTACATAGAGTTTCAAGCTGCTTCTTCATGACAAATAATGCATTTTTAGTAAGAGATCATAATGCTCTGCTTTCTCATACAAACACTGATATTCGTGGAGAAGATATTCTGAGTGGTATGTAGGCTTTATCTGCTGAGCCAAAGAGCCTCTTCCATAGCTGAGCCAACAGAAGCTTTGCAAAGTTCATCTTGGCTGAAAGTTACTCATCTTGATTTACTACATTTCACGTCTCTGCTAAGGACAGCACCCCTGACATTTTATATTGGACTAGCCATGTAATAACTGTTACCTACTGCACTCTCACCCAATGTTTTCAAATCACAAGGGATTCCCTGCAGAACACTTCTGCTATTGCTGAGACCCTGTTTGTTTTTCCAAGTGGTGTGGCTTTTTTCACACTGTGTCAGAAAAAGATTCTGTCACCTCACGGGCCATCTGTGAAGTAAGAGACCCTTGAATCAGATCAAATGTTAAATCCTTTGTGAATACTTGGTTTGCTTAGCCAGAACTGCTTCCCATTTATTCCATCTTTTGTGTACATAGCTGAAGTGTTTATTCTGGAAATTACATGTGAACCTACTGTACACTGAGACTATACGCCATCTGATTGGCACTTTCACACTGGTGCTATTGTGCTTCAGGAACAAATGCCTGCTTCTTAGGCACCCAACTAAAATATTCTGCTTCTTGTGAAAATTTTATTATATTACTAAGTATTATATGGAGTAAGAAAAAATAATGAGACAGTACACCCATTTCTGGCCTCATGTGCAAAAAGGTAAATCCAGCGTCGCTCCGTTGCAGTTAATGGTCTAACACAGGTAGAATGGGCCCAGCAAATGTGTTTTTGCACTCCTGCAAGACAAAAAATCAGGGTAGCTGGATGCAGTCAGCTGTGATATATTCTGGTACCTTAGCAGATGCTTGGAGAACATGTGTTTTACCAGGAACACCAGGCAATCGTAACATGGCCTGGAAACAAAAGATAGGGGAGAGACAGCCTTTGGCTAAGCATGCTGCGCTGAATCAGTTAGGCTCCTTGGCATTTCAGATTTAGTCTGTTTTTCTCTCTGGTCAGAACATCATGTTGAGGTGGGCACGTAATTGTTCATAGCTGTCTGGTTGGACTGTCTGTTCCTGTCAGGTCTATCCGCACCCTTCCTTCACAGCAGCCCTGTAAACAGAAAACATACATATTTTGTCTCTAAGCGGGCTAGCACAAGACTGTAAGTGGTTGAGACAGAATGTTTTAGGAAATACACTTGGCAAATGCATCACTATGTAAAAAGAAGCCAGGGCAGTTCCACAAGCAATCTTTCCCAAGTAAGTGGGGACAAGACCATGAGGCATATTATGCTCTGCACCTAATACTTTAAGAACTATACATAGACTGTCTTACCTACTCTGCATTTGAGAAGTTCAGCATTGTATCTCTTCTAAACATTTTCAGATGTTTAGCAGATCAAGTATCTGTGAAAGTGCTGTAAGTAATCTGAATTAGAATTCGTTATTCAACCATTCCTGCCCTAAGTCAAAATGATGCTGCATCTGGGAATAAATTCACTATATGCTGACATCTTAATCAAATACTTTCACGTGCAACAACTTAAAGATGTCACTCAACCCAATGAATCACATTTTTCTAATTATGTGAGCTTAAATGAAAATTTGTGGTAGGTGTGTGATCACATCTCAGACACATACTGGGGAGAAAACAATTCAGATGATCAGGACACTGATGAAAAATGCAAATGTGATTTGGTTAGGCTTGGCAAAATGAATTTCTGACCTAGAGGGCCAAAGGGAAGAAAACCCTGCTGAATTTGATCTTTGTCTTTAATCCGACTGGCCATGGACAGACACCTCAAAATAATTTAGACTAAACAATGACACAATGCCAACAGGGAAAGTCATCCTTTCTTGTGCAATGATACATTGCCGAAATAGCTTCCTGTTGCCACCCCAGCTGATACTATATCATGTTGCCTCTTGCAGGAAGGAGAGATGTGGTCCTCTGTGAACTGCACCATCTGTGCTTGTGAGAAAGGCAAGACAGAGTGTCGCAAGAAACAGTGCATTCCAGTCAGCAGCTGTCCTCATGTGAGTTTTTTAAAAGCACAGAGCTTTCTTATCTTTCTTTCTCCACCATTATCTTTTTCAGTGTTTCTTGGAAGTGTGTGCATGGCAGTGGGACATGCAGGTTGGAAAGAAGGGATCCTCTAGCATATTAATTTAGGCTGATGTTCACAAAGTGTGCTACTGCTACCCTAAATATGGGCTTCCTGCCTCTGTCCTTGCTCTGGAGACTCTGTGCTCTGTTTCTCCTCCTCCCTTTAACTTTCTCTGTCCCAAGTATCTGCACTGGAACATCTCTTTCACATATATTTAATAGCTTTATTAGAGTGGTGAGATGATGATGTTAGTATTTCAAGACCATGCATATTTTTAAGGCAAGCCACAGGAAGTTGTACTTGCATTTCTCAGTGCATATGACACTTAATACTTGGTTAAAAATGTAAATTAGACAAAGCAAAGCAAATTATTTAAAACAAGTCATGCTGCTTTCTCTAAGGTTGCAGCCTGAGTACTTTTTATTTGAAAGTCTGAAGTGAACCCAGAGAGTAGTGTAATTGTAACTTTACTGAATTGCCTCAAAAATTAGCATTACTTGAAACCTTGAGCTAAAGTCAGCCTTTGTTTCTTGGATTTCTGTCACTGACAAGTTATTTTGTTTTAATGGCCCAGACTTTCAGAAGAGGGTGCTCTAAATAGCACCTCATGTAGGGGCAGATCTTCGAACAGAAGTGCGGAAGAGAGAGCCAAGTCGTTAGCATTACACCTTCTCAGTGTTTCCTTCTCCATCCTGGAAGCCAGTGGGGAAAATATGAGTCACAGACACCTAGGTATAAAATTTTAAATTACAAACTCTAGTTTGTAAAATTTTACATGTGTAAACTTTTGACAGCCAAAAGCAGCAGTAAAATACAAAGCCTGTACCTTGGTGCTCCCTGTTCTGCTGTGACAGTGGGCTGCAAGAGTGATGCCTTCATCCTCAGAAGAGGGGACATCGTTTTCCTGTCATTCTGGCACTCACAGCAGAGTGAAATTCTCCTGTTAATGGGCCTCACATGAGATATTGCATACATCTTAGGAAGTGTGAACAAACAGAGCTGCTCTTCTGGGAATGTGATGTGGCTCATGGCAATCAGGTTTGCTCCCTTCAGGCCATTCACAGGATAAGCAGGAGGTGAGAGCTTGGACTCATCAGGTCTCTTCAAATTCTTTGTTGGCCATGAACCTGGCACACGCTGCATCTCATTTATATTTTCCCTGTGCTGATGCATTTCACGTGTTTAAGATGCTTCTGAGATCAAATAACTAATATGGCTCAATATAAATCTTAAGTGAAATACACCACTTCAGCAGTACCCATATATAAATTTGAGCATTGAGATGATCAGTTGAAGTGGCTTCTAAAATGAAAATAGCAGCGGGTAAAAATACACCATCCACAGTCCTGCGGCAGCATAACTGACTGACTGATGAACTTGTTCAACACTGCTATACAATCTGCTCCAAGGTTAATGCGAAGTCCTAAACTGCATTGAGTCCTCAGACAAGGGCCAGTTCCTTAGAGCTGAAAAGACCAGCCTTGTTACCCTGCAGCACCATTCTCTCCAGTTTATCTAACCAGTCAGCCTGCTCCCCATCTTAAAATGGAGTCTACAGCAAGCTGCATTCAAACTCACCCTCCTCCACAGGTACACGTTACATTTCTGCTCCTCCAAGTGAAACTGAAGGGACAAGTAGGAGAAAGAATGTAAACTCTAGAGTGAGATTTATTGTCCTATTCCAAGTGGGTACCAAGTAATTTTAAAGCAAGTAATGTATGCTAGTGGATTTAAGTCTTTTAGTTTTCATCTGTGCTCCACTCTCTTTGATGAGATATTCTGTCACAAATCAATAAACATTCATTAAAAACACCACATTATTAAAGATAAAGATATATTAGTGATTCTGATACTGGAAGTCCGGATATCATGCATAGAGTTATGCTGCTGTCTCTGCAGACTGTAGGGGTGTGAACTCCATTTCTTTTCTCTCTTCACAGTATTTCTGGCTGTAAGCAGTCTCTACTGACTACTGAAGACTGCTGTGGAATAAAATGCTGTTTAGTGTCCCTTAGGGTGTCAGGCCACATAAAGCTATCTCATTAAAACTGTGTTATTATATACACAACTGAGTGTGAAAGGATTGAAGATTCACAAGGAACTTACAATATTATTCCTTGACTTAAATGATTTACCATGCAGTCTTAATACTCTTTGCCTGATGTTGTGGGTTTTTTTGGCTATGGAATATTATTTAATTTATCAACATAGATTTCAGCCAATTATTTCTTGAAAGGATGGGTTTCAAAGCGGTAATTCTGCAGAAATTTCCAATACCGTGCAACCATTTGTATTATTCAATGTGTTGGTGGCAGGCTGACATATTTTTGAAGACCGTTTCTGCCATTTCTTGCATTTTCTTCATAGGGCTATTCACATTTTTCTGTTTCTTTTATTCTTTTTTTTTGTTTTTTGGAGCATTTAATCCTGTATCAGTAATTACAGGAAGTGTCTTTCTTAGCTTCTTTTCATCTGCAGTGGAGGCAATACATCCCACAAATTCAATCTCTCCTGTCACATTTATGGTAAAGTCAGTCCTCCTTGGGCTTCTAGGGATCCCTGTGGCTTGTGGTTTCTGTTTCTTACTTTCTGACCGCTGACTCCACATAGATATTCCCTCTGTCAGTTACCTGGAGTGTCAGCCTGCGAGGTGTGGTACATGCTGGCCCCCATCCAGCAAAGCTATTAAGCATGTGTCCAGTCCTGCTGAAGTTAGTAGGCCCTCCGTGTGTGCTTAAATTTAAACACATGCTTAAATACTTTATAGAAAGGGAGTAATCGCAATGCTTGGCAAGACTGAATTTCAGAGATCCTTTAGACCTTTTCTTACCTAATTTGCTATTCACTTGCCCTAGCCCTTCTCCAGCCTCTTTCTTGCCTTGTGCCATCTCCTTTCCAATTACCCATCCTTATCATTTTCTGCCTCACCTCCTCTCCTTGCGCCTTTGCATTCCCCACTAACAATGTAAGCCTGTGGTAATGGTCAGTGGTCATGGACGTCTCTGTACTGCTGAAGGAGAGCCTGGTCAATTTTACAGCATGCAGTCTTTTCTCCATGTCTGTGCAAAAGTTAATAGAATTAAATTCACAGCATGTGAAGACATTTGCAGAGTTCGATTCTGTGGGTAAATTTTGAACCCGTGAACTTCAAGTGAGTTGAAAATTTATTCAGAACACGTTCTCCTATCTCTAGCACAGACTGCTTTTAATGTTATATACATCTGTTATTATTACAAACAAAAAGTTGCTGTTTTTACTCTAGTGCCAAATGAGGCACAAAAAAACAACAGCTGTTGCTATTGCACAACCAAACAACCCCCTTCCCCCCCACAATTAGTCTTGCCTTAAAAAAATAGAAAATAAAAACCTCAGACATAAAATTGAAAACCTCATAAAAACGAAGAAAAATCCCAGAAAATAAATAGACTCAAATGTGGTCTGCTTATAAATATTCATAGGGAAAAATGGGATCACATCACTTAGCTCACTCCTAAGGGAACCCTCAATGCTAACGAACTCTTGCAGCACATGTTAGCAATAATGGGTTTCCTTAGTCTACAAGACAAAAACAGGACCTTGGGCCAACATGGTGGCTCAAGTAACCAGCCTCAGCAGGCTGCCTTGGAGATTCCAATTTCACTTGAATTCTTGCCACTTCCAGCTCGGCTGATGATTTCAACTCTTTTATTGAAACGGAGAGGTAAGGCTGTGCAGTGCAGTGTGTGGCATTCAGCTGCACATCTTCCGTTCGTACAAATAAGTGTTGCCAAGCTCCCTATTTCTGCAGAGTTTTAACGGTTCCTCCTTTAAGAGGTTTCATCCTAGCAGGTGCTTAGTAGATCTCCGTGTTGCAGCCTGGTCCTCAGCTATTCTCTTTGCTCTGCGGCCTGGTGGTCACGCAGACATCTAAGGATTGCCCACACTGCCAGTGAAACTCTGATCCAGCTCTTTTCCCAGGTCCAGACATGCCTCAAGTCTGTTCACACGCAGTTCCACATTCAAAGACAAGCTTACACTGAACTTTTATGCCCTGTGGATGTTAAGCCCACAGGCGCTCATCACTGAGCTCATTCATGCCATCTGGGTACATCAAGCATGAGTAGGACAGAGCATGCTCCACTCCAGTCTGCTGGCAGATAATTGGGAGTTCATTTCTCCCCATGCACATTGTCAAATCTTGGCAGCGCTGTAGGCAGAAAGCAAGGCAGACAGCAATAGGGCTTGCTGCCTGTGCCCACTTCCCCGCTCTCTGCATAAACCCGCTACCTACTTCTTGTCTTTTTTCACAAGCTTTTCTGCACTGTTGAGTGGGCAGAATAGCACAGCTCCATTTGCTCACTCTTGCTGGCCACTCATTGCTCACTTGCTTGGTGGGGAACAGGAGCAGTTGCCTCACAAAGGGGACTTTCTCTGTATTCAACCATTGTTGGAGCAAAGGGTCAGTGCTGGGGAGTAGCGCAGCCCATATGCCTCTTCCTTCCCTGTGTGGGGATGTGGGTGAGCTCCAATATCACCATAAGTTCTGCTGTAACTCATGCCAGTTTTTGCTTGGAAAACATCATTCAGTCTGAAATTTTCCAGGCTTATCCTGTAGCTTGATGGTTAGCTTTAGAGAATTTAAGTAAAATCAGATAGAACATCTTTTAATTCGATGAAGACTGAAAAGGAACATGAATATATGTACACGGAATCATACTTCTAGCCAGCCTTGTATAAGACACAACCATAAATAAAATTGACCTGGGCAGAGTGGTAAATAAAGACTCAAACCTTTTGTCCACATTACTATGACTAGACCAAATTGTTTGCTTTTAGAAATTGTACATCCGTGGATGCATGCCCATTTACTTCACTAGGGAGATTGGTCCATGACTGGTAATATGATTTGCCACAAGATTTAGCCATGAAAGAAATCTGGCCAAATTAGATCTCTATCAGAGCCTCCTTCCTTCATTCATTTTTGTAGGAAAAATGGATGATTTGGGGGGAGTGTGGGGGTGGGTGTGGAGCAGATTGCCTCTGTATGGTGGGTGACTAAAAGGGTGTGCATAGGAAATGTATTGTGTATATTTGGGGAGGTGGGGGAAAAGGTAGCGATCTTCTTAAACCAATGACTAGTCTGCTTTAGATATCTGTGAATACGTGATTCCAAAATTCTCTCACACTCTCTCTAAAGAGAAAAGTGGTAACAGAGAACCCTTTTAGTATTTCATTTCTTATAAGACTGCCAGGAAGCAGTTTGAATAGTTCTGTCTGGTTTTAGCACCTGATATTTGAAGCTATAAGCAGGGCATTGAGTTCAAACACAACTTGAACTATTTTCAAAGGCTTATCCAGCCTTACAACATAACACAGTCATTGCTCCAAAAACTCTTCCATTAAATCAGCCTGTCTTTCTCCCAATTAGGGTAAAATCCTGAACAGAAAAGGATGCTGTCCTATTTGCACTGAAAGTAAGTTCTGTCTTCACATTCTTTAAATTCTTTTTTATTCTTTCAGAGAAAGTAAATATAGAAGAATGTTTGCTTTTCTGCTTTCTTTTTAGAGGTGGCTAAAGGACAGGTGATTATTGCTGGCCACAGATTTTGCCTCCTGTCAAAATGCCTGGGTATTTTATTTTTATTTTATTTTAATTTTTCCAAATGACACAATTTTTGTCAAATCTGAGGTGCTGCTTTTTGAATAGTATAGCTGGCCTGTGAAATTTGTAGGTAATAAAATAAGCAAATGAATAGAGTTGTGACATTTAGGATGGGGTACCTTTTATACCGTAAATAATAAAAGCCTGGCTATGTGTACATATAATCCAACACCTTTGCAGATGACTTGTGAGAGTTAAAAAAAGGTGTGCAGAAATCTGAGATACAGTCTGGGGCAGCAGTGGAAAGTATAGTAGAAGGCTGTCCTTCTGTCTGTGTGATGTTTAGGTCAACCATCACCTTTTTATCCCTTTACTCTTCACTTCAGGAATGATCATCTTATGATATCACTTGTGTTCTCTCCTAGTCAGGAAAGCACTTAGACAAATACTTATCTTTAAGCTTATCCTATTTAAGTCAACAGGGAGACCTGTCTTCACTGAAGTTAGCAGGATACAATTATGTATTTCCTTCAGGACATGTTTAAGTATTTTACCAAATAGGGACAGACTGCTAAAATGGGGGCTTATGATTTATAGGAAGGCTTCTGAAAGAAGGAACAGGTTTTTAAGGAGAGTGTTTCCTATTCTTTTGTCTAAAATCAAATTGGTTTTGCTGATCAACTCAATTCTGGGTGCTCCTGGATTGCACAAATTCCATATGCTAAATACCTGTTTTTCCACTCTGCAGCTCTATTATTTTGAAACATGTAACTTGTGATAAATCTAGTTTGCAAGTCTTCAGTATCAAAATGAAATTAAATACAAGTGGTAATCTCAGAAACACTTGAAATAATACTGAACACAGGGAGAAGTGAAAGAGGATTCAACTGAACAGCAGTTGATTTCATGTTAGCTCAGTTTCAAGGGAGAAATTTGCATAGACCTCTGATCAAACATGATGTCATTAGTGTCATGAATTTATCGATCTCTATCTTGCCTTTGTTCTTATGTTTCAGTCTCATTTAATCTTTCTCATGTGTTCTTTTGTAACATGAGAGGGGGAAGAAAATAATGGGGCCAGACATTCCCTCAAAGCACTAGAAACCGTCTACTGTAAGGGGTTAAAAAGAAGACAGTACAGTGACTCCTTCAGAAATGCTGCCAGAGAATGATGATAATTGTCTCATGGGAGAAGGAGGCAAAAAATAGATTTCTTCAAAGTAAAAATAACTTATTTAGGAACTTTAGGTTACCTAAAAAGTCAGAACTTCTTGGTGATATAAGAAGGGAATGGTCATGACTGTAAGACATGTAAAATTAAGGGCAGACCATTGTTGCTTGTCCTCCTACCATGCAGATCTGTAAAGACCCTGGCTCCATCTTTCCACTAACCTCCTTCTAGATACTGGCAGACTGCTCCTAGGTCTCCACAAAGCCTTCAGGATAAACGACCTTATTCCCTTAGCCTCTTCTTATGGGTCCTGTCTGCATTGCACTGGCTGTATTTGAGGCTGGGAGGCTCGCTGCACTGTCCTGCAGTGGCATGCTCCTCTGTTGCACATGAAACAGAGGGGTCCATTTTTTGGAGAGGTGTTTTACTGGACCCATTTAGTATTTGGAGGAGAGCTGATGCTGAGCTGATTCTAAGCTTTTACGATTAAAAGGCCATTCCCAGCTTTTATCAGGTAATGGAATCAAAGAGCTTAAATACCCACTGTCATACAGCAGTGGTGGCTACCACTAGCTGTTTTAACGTTAGCATTTTAACAATTGCCATTTGGAAGGAACTAATTCCACCTTTGTGCCAGAAGTGCTGTAAATCTCATCATGACATAAGATAGGCAAAAGGCATAAGGATTTCAGTGATGATCACTATCTCAGATAGTAATTAGAAACTTTGCTAATTCAGCCAATTTCTAATGAGATAAGATGTACACGCACAGCCCTTTCCCTCACCCACCCACTCATGTTGATCCTCTCTCCACATATTAACACACCAGACATTTCTGGCAGTCCAGCAGATATTAATTTTCCAAAGTAAAAACAACATAGGAGGTACAAGAACATGCTGTACACAGGAGAGCTTTGAGTACAGTTTAAATGCAGCCAACTTCTATGAAGTGAGTCAAAAACAGTCATGTTGTTAAAGGATACACTTTAAACTGAAAAAAAAAAAAATCAAAGGATTATTTTCAAAGCAGTTTGTTGCAGAGAGAAAAAGTACTTCATCTCCTAAAGGGCTGGAGAGTCTCTTTTGTCTACTGTTGCTGAAGTTAACTATGGTTAGTTTTGGCATGTTGCTGTTTAAGCTCCATGGCTGGCGTTCAGTTATCACTAATTAAACACAGTGGTCATACCAGTGGAAAATTCAACAGTTTAGTTTATGCTGCTGTAAAAATGTAATGAAATGTACTCTTCTGGGCTTGATTTAGAAAAATCACCACTGACGTCAATTCCATAAATTAGTAATCCTATGTTAGACCAAGGTCATTTTCTTATTAAAAAAAGAAAACACTAAACCTGAGTTCAAATAACATTAACAGACTGCTCTCAACTCCAGACAAAGATGGGAATTTGCAGTGGAGGTTAAATCTCTGTTCTTGACAAAGAAGAATTGATAGGCCTTGCTGAAATTACAGCATGCATATGAAAGGTTCCTACTGCAACCATGTAGATATATTTTAATCATGATCAATAATCCTAACACAGTCTTACCCAAATCATTGTGAGGCTTTATGGATGAAGTTTTTTTCAAAGTGGACTGCAGTCATCTAGGTCTAGCAATACACACGATTAATTTTGCAGTAAAGGCCTCTTTTGGGGCAGAAAATATTGTTCATCACAAATAATTCTGCAGCTTTTTTAATTGACAAAATGACCAATGGAGCTAAACCAAACTCAGGGGCATTTGGACCCAGCCTTAGGAGTAAAAGTTTGGTACTTTCACCTGGTCCTACATACTTTTTATAAGTTTTTATAGACATACTGAAAAAAGTGCTGATTCTTCAAAGCAAAAAAAAAGAAAAAAAAGAGAGAAAAAAGGTGGGGTTATGCATTGTAGGTACCTGTGAGAGCAGGGATTGGGAATAAAGGATGACATAGGCCCCTGCTGGTCCTGCTTCTTGTGTTATTTCCTTGCCATGGAGAAATACATCAACAAAAAGACTGCAATTGTTTATTCATACTGGAATGCTGTTCATGATTTACCTCCTCAGCCGTCTCAGCCATGATGGTCTACTGTATAAATATGTATTTGGACAAATTAGTATAGCTGTTTTATTTATGAAATAGACCATAAAGACTCCTGTGGAGTTTTTGACACCACACCTTGTAATGTGTATTATATCGAGCAGCAGTTATGAGGAAAGTACTCTATGGCTATGCATTTTTTACAGAAAAGCTAATGAAATTCTATTATGCTTGTTCTGTATCTAGTTTTCAAAAGTTAATGATGTGTTCTGTTTGATTTAGGGCTTAATTCAGCGTATGGGCTAATTGCATTCAAAGTTTCAATTTATTTTTAAAAAGCTGAGATCTTTTTGAATTACAGATGTGCAACCAGAACACCCTTAATTGATAAACTTGTATTTTTTCCTCCATCTCCTTACTTAGAAAGTGTCCAAACCAATTTTAGTTATAATTTAAAGTATATTTTTCTTGGCCACTCTTAACTAGCTACAAGCCCAGAAGAGTGTGACCAGACATCTGGACATCTTGGACTTCAATTGACTGCTCTGATCTCCTGAAAAAATAAAACAAGCTATTCCATGAGCACCAGAGCTAACAGAGCCTGGTTTCCTATGGATTTGTGTCCCATTTCCTTTATATCCCAACAAATAATAAACCCAGCTAGAGACAATATATCCTGTGGCTGCTCTGGAGCTAGAAGTGTGCTAATTGCCCAGCCAATATGCTCATGCTCTCTGGCTGGTCAGGATGTGTGTGCTGACTGACTGGCCTGCACCAAGCAGTATATGTATATTGAGTTTCTAGAAAGGCTAAATACTGTCTGGGGGAGTGGGGGCGTTGGGTGGAAGGCAGAAAGGTACTTTTTGGCAACCACTGATTTCAATAAGTGGTTGTTGCCTTTACTCTGCATAATACTTACTAGAAGTGAGTTGTCTTTCAGACTTTTATCCCTCTGTATAGGCCAAAACAGGTTGTGATTTCATAATATTTTTTTTTTTTCCTTATAAGAGTGTGTTAAAACTTGGGGAATGCTAAAATGTTTTTTACCTTGCTGTTGCTTTTTCAGCTTCCTCTTTTTGTAGAGATAAATGTGTTTTTAAAACCCATGCTCCTTGCCCATGGTTACTTTCCCTGTTACCTTTTCTAATGAAAGTCACTGTTTCATTTGAATTGGGCTCATGATTTTTAAATACAAGGAAAGTGTGCCAAGAGTTCTATAGTATTCACTTTAGCACCTAAATACTGTTATTACTAGTTTGCAAGTAAGCTGTAGAGTCTTAGGTGGGAGCTGAGCAAACTGCATGAATCGCACACATAGTTTAAGATTGTCAAATGTAAAAGCGTGAAGTCCATATTTAGTTGCTTAAAAAACAAATGTGAAAACTGCCGAGCTCCCAGAAGCTTTTATGAAAGCCAGAAGTTTTGAATACTAATTTGGGAGCCTAAATGCAGGATTTCCAAAAGAGTTTTAGAAGTGTTTGCAGCCAGCTCCCAATAATGTTTAATCAGAGTTGACTGCCTAAGGCGCTTTGAAAATCACAGCCTCCTGAACATAGGTCTGGGGCCCTTCTTTGAAATATCTGTGTTTTTCAGGGACAGAGAGGGAATTTGCCTTCATGTGCATGTGTAGGTGAGCAAAAGAAGACATCAAAGATCATGAATGACAGGTTCAAAACAAGCAAGAGGCAGTGGTTCTTCATGAACTTTGCCCAAGGATGTTGTGGATGCTAAAAATATTTTTGGGCTCAGGAGGAGACTGGAAAAATTCGCAGAAAAGAAGTCTATCAAATAAAGAGAAGCCATGTCTAGCTCAGAAAGTCCCTAAGCTGAAAATAGTGGATGGCTGATGGAGCCTTAGAGGGAAGTATAGCATATAATTGCCCTTTTCTAACTCTACCCTAGACAACTGATACAGACGAGGAGTGTCTGCAGTAAGCTGGGAACAACTTACTGTAGGAAAAAAAGGGAAGGATCTTCACCCATGACCCTATGCCTTGTTAGCACAAGATAGCAAAATTCATACTTCAGCACTGGAGAATGTAGCTTTGGTGATGTGGCAACACTTCTCCATCCATTATGTCCCAACAGAGGAGCAAGTCACACATGATCCAAACTAGAGAACCAGTGCTTCCAATAGATTTCAAAAACAGACAGGCAGAAAGACTGGTTTGTTTCAGAAGGGGGAAAAAAAGCAGCAAACCACAAAACATGATGTGATTGAAACTCTCCCAAAAGGAAATAAACAACAGCCCCAAACCTAAAAATGGCAGGAACTCTTTTCATGTTGCCTGTCTTTTGCAGTCTTGTTACACCCGGTATTTAAGGTTTATTTCTAGGCCAACCAGTTCTTCTTACTGGCAGTGCCTGAGTTATTGCACACACTCTTGCAGGGTGTGGATTTTTTTTTTTTTTTGTAAACCCCATAATTTTAGCATACCTTTCAAGAATGTTTTACGCAGTGATATCAGAGAATCAATTATTTAGGCTGGTTTTAGGTAGGATCTCCCCCCCTCCCCATTTCCTTGGTTATTAAAGAAAACAGCGAAATTTGGATCAGACATTCATCTATCCAGTCCAAAATACATTCTTTCTTATTTTAACTGCACTGCATCAAGTTGACATATGACGTGACACGATGTAACATAGCATAAAACAACATTACTCTGCATAACATATTAGAAATTAAAAGTATTTCCTTTGGATCCCATTGGTACTATCAATTTTACTTGCACATCTCTAAATTATGTTTGTTCCTCTCATGTCTTGCCTCTTAGCCACTTGCTTAGGTGAAGAATCAGCCTCCTTCTCCCAATAAGTTAGTTAATAACATGTATAACATGTCCACATCCTTGGCCTCTAGAAACACAGGCAAAACCCAGTTCTCTCCTCTGAAATCTTCATTGATGTTTGGGCTGATTTCTTTGTTGATAGTTTCCTTGTTTTCATAAAAGTTGTCATTATGCTTAAAGAAAAATTACAGCCTGAAAAAATTAAATGGAATCTGAGCAGGTAATAAAATGTATCTTAATATTCATCATGCAGATAATTAGATGAATACATAAGGAAATCAGAAGCATGTTAGTATGATTTAGTAATGGTAAAGTCAGATGGTCTCCATATAAAAGCTATAGATATTTTTCCCATTGGTAAAAATTATATTGGTGATTAAAAACTGTATGGTTCCTGCGAATCAATTCATCTTATTATGGACTTATTGATATCCTCATTGCTATCAGTGAGGAAAAGGAGACTCAGAAGTGCACATTTTAAAAAGCACTCTCTTATCTAAGTGTCTTGGTTTTCAGGCTCTGCTTAAAGTCTGTCAGGCTTGATTTCCAGAGGTCTTGATCAAATGTGGTTCATTTTGACTTCTAATGGCAGTGTCAATATGATGTCCTTCAGAAATCAAAACTTTTGGTGCCTAGTTACCAGACATCGTAAAGAGGCATAATAACGAATCCAAGACTAGTTACTGGCTTAGCTAAAGAAGCATGCATGTGGCAAGTTAGGGGTGAAGTACAAATCTCCCATGTACCAGCTCTGTGATGGCACTGTACCATGTGGTGAGGGAGACTGAGCTTAGACTTTAGGAAGACCTCACTTGCAGTAAGCACAGCCGAGCACTGCAACAGGTTGCTGGAGGCAGCTGTGGAGTTGCCGTTACTACTGCTTTTTAAGAGCAGGTTAGAAAAACATCTGTCAGGAATAACATAGGTACAGGTGATTCTGCATTACAGCTGGAGAAGGAAAAGGTAATGTCTCCCGGGGTTCCCTTCAGCCCCATTTTCTGTGTCTCCATGTAGGTATCCTTGGACACTATTTAACTACAGCTAGGAAAATGCCAGAAACATTATAGCTGCTTTAGCATAGCACTCTGCCTAGGCTGAAAAACCCTGCTGAGAAAGATGTGCTGCATGGTCAGAGCTGCATTGCACTCCACTGAAGGAATTCCCTGCCCCTTCTCCATAACACCCATGTATCCTTCTTTTTTGTAGGTTTGAATTTGCCTTTTTTTAGCTACCTTTTCAGGCAAGTCATTGTTAGTTGGATAGGGGTTTTTTCAGTGAGTAACTTGTATTCCTTATTACTCTCCCCTCCTTTGTAGAGTTTTGGGGTTGGTGGTTTTGTTGTTTGGTTTTTTTTTTTGATTGATGCTGTTCATAGCCCTCCGATTACTGAGCCAAATTTTGTTACGGCACCAAGCCCTCCCCCTAAAACAGGCATCATCTTTCAAAAGCGGCCTCAGCCCATGGGTATCCAGCTGGCAGTAGCAGAGTGTGTTTCTCTGCCTTGAGGCTCCTTCTTCCAGGAACAGCAGCAATGAGATGTGGTTAGGACCTATTGTTATGCCAGAAGGCTGCAATGCAAATAAATTTGTTGCTCTCCTTGATTGCGAGGCAATTCAGTCAATTGCTGGGTAACTGCAGGGTAACTCAGCATCATTGATATGAGTGTGGAAATGTTCTGCCTTTGAGCTGCGGCTTCTCTGACCAGTGTATGGCTGCAAACATCAATAAGAAATCTCCCTCCATTTGTAATGATGCAAATGATTGGTAGAGGTACCATGCCATTAGATAGTCATTGCATCATGTTTGTCACATAGTACTAACCTTTAGTTGGTAGCATGACAACAATAACTGCTACAAGTCAGTTGTGTATAAACAACAAATATGATAGCTTGTAATACTGAATAAAGAAGCTGGTTCTACAGCTAATTTGGGGGAAAAAACCCATAAATATACATAGTTTCTAAATGTACAATATTTATAAGTGCGCCTGTGTAAAATACAGACAGAACCAGGTCCTGCTAAAGTGGTCTGATGGCTTTTAATTTCAGGGGATCACACCTGCCTAACTGGGGACATTAAAATTAGCCTCAAAAATACACATGTGATGTTTTGAATTCTGCTTCTGTTAGTGGATTAGGCTTTGCTCCCACAACACAACTTAAGGGTGGGCGCTCATCCCAAGGGAATTTGACTGTCTAAGAGGAATGCCTGTAGTCTTAGATACTTGTTTGTGCTCCCAAAGCTGGCAGCAGAGACAGGCTCCTCCAGAGTGTAATTCCCCATGTATTAAAAAAGATGTCTAAAACTGGTGAGATGAAACACTTCCTAGTCATGTCTGTTTCTCTCTGTCTGTGAGAGGGAGACTGGATAAATTCCTTAGACTAGACATTTCATGTTTGGAAAGCTGAAGCTAGGTAGGAAGGCTCCTATCACATCTCCAGAGACATGTGGGCTCTGCAAGCCCAGGGCTCTGCCTGCTCTGATATCATGAGTGGGGCTTGTGTTTTCTGGAAATGAAATAATTTGAAAAATTTCACAGGCCTTGTAATAACCTAAACTGTTCAGGTGGTACATTATGTTTAAGGGACAAACACATAGGTTGGAAGATGTGTCTTTGGTTCCTAGCTACAGGTTAGCCTTCCTATGCTGCCCCAAGGATCAATTGGCTTTTGGTTCCCACCCACTTTGGGAAAGACTTCCACTAAACCCATGAAGCTTCAGTTTTTCAAAAATATATATTCCTAGCGGGTATCAGCCAAATCTGCCCTGTAGGGCAGATAGATTAGGTGAGAGCGGTGTTCTCTGTGTTCTTATCAACTGCTTTTTTCAAACTTTGAATGATCCTGATATGGCACTTTTGTTTCTCACTCATCTGCAGAGCCTGGAGTTTGCACTGTATTTGGAGATCCTCACTACAACACTTTTGATGGACGGACATTTAACTTTCAGGGAACATGTCAGTACGTTTTGACGAAAGACTGCTCCTCCTCTGCCTCGCCCTTTCAGGTGCTGGTAAAAAATGATGCCCGTCGGACCCGTTCTTTCTCCTGGACAAAGTCAGTGGACCTTGTGTTGGGCAGAAGCACTATCAGCCTCCAGCAGCACCTCACAGTGAAGTGGAATGGGACCCGCATCTCACTACCTTGCAAGACACCACAATTTCAGATCGATTTGGATGGTTATTTGCTGAAAGTGACAACCAAAGCAGGTGGGCTGCGCGCGTGCGCGCGCGCATGTGTGTGTGCGTGTGTGGTGTGAGTGATCTCCCTGAAGAACTTCTCAAGTACAACATGAACAGCAGTCAGTAAAAAAGCATGAAAGCAGTAATAAATGTAGTTATAACTCTTTCGAGATCTGAGGAACCCAAAGTGCTTTCAAAATCCCTGCAGCCTAAAAGCAGTCAGATCTCAGCTATGAGTTTGAAGTCTTTGCAGAACATTTGCTAAGCTGTGTTTCATTCTGCAGCTCACAATTAACTGCCTGCATAGACGAATGTGCCATGACTTGCACTTCCAGTAACTAAGAGTGGCTTATGTAGGGTCATCATTTTGATACTTACAGATAAGAACAGAGAGATCAGTTCTTCAACATAACATTCAGATTTTTTCCTAGTTGCAGCAACATACTGTACAGTCCAAGTCATCAATTATATAAAATCATAGTTATGAGTGGCTGGAATGAGTTTAAGTTGTCAAATTATAGAAACATTTCACTGGGGCTACCCAGCAAAATGGAGGTCCTGGTTTGAAAACGAAGGCCTAATTTGCTGTTCAGTGCCATCTTGTTGAGCATGCTTTGTGCCCAAGTAAGAGTTTGTCTCTGAAGAACAGAGAGTCCAGAGCACCAGAAGCAAAAGGAAATAAATAACTTTAGAGAATCTGGTACCATATTTGTAAAAAGAGGGAAGGGAGATAACAGACTCTCAGGTCTTTGGAGTCCTAGAAAATACATTAATTGTCAAAAAGCTAAACCAGAGGACTTACATTTGTTTTGATAAACTGTTCTGAAACTATAGTATCCTTGCATAGATAAATACTGAGGGGAAGTTTAAAATTTTCTCATTAGCATGTGTAGGTGCTACTGTAGTCCTGAGAGATTTCACTTACACAGTGAAGTACTGTTTCAGTGAGAATACTATTTACTGTTAATTCAATTAAATGCCATATGAAAGCAGTGAAACCAATCTTTCTTATGGAGTGATATGGTCACAGGCGTGATGCATAGTCATTATCTACCATCATTTTTTTTCAAGGGCGACACTAGCACCCACTGTTGAGCTGAGAATTTAGACACCTGTTCATATAGCCCCTGGAAATGTAAGTCTGCATAATGTGGATCCCAGCTCTGGGCTCATTCCTCAAAGCGGCAATGCAGATTTTTGTGGCTGTCTGTAAAATGCACACAAGTTGACCATTATTCACAACTTCTAATTAAAAGCGTCTTGAGGGTTTCTCTTTGCAGCCAGCTGAATACTATGAATTCTAGCGATGTGGATTTCATTAGCCAACCACAGGCCAAGGAAAGGTTTTCAATCGAAGATGAATGACAGTTAATCCTGCTGCTATTCATCTCTGGTGCAAGCCTAATAAATGACTACACACATCCTTGTCCATGTGTTGGCAGAGGGAGTGCAAACATGGCATATGACAACATACCAAACAGTGTGTAATCACTGCAAATTATAGCCTAAATAATTCCTCCCCTTAACGGAGCAGGATCAGGTTTCTCTCACTGAACACAGCACGAGTCTTCCTTTCCTAGGCACATAAGGCCTGGAAAGCAGCAGAATGGCGTGGCTCCATTTTGCTGGGAGAGGACAAACAGCAGAGAGGCTGGAGAGAAGAGGAATGTGTTGAGTAAAACTGGTTTAAAGACAAACCTTTTTTTCCACAGGAAATTCCGAGTTCTGGGGGAAAAAATCAGAGAATTTTCTCTGTTTCAGAATGAAATATAGATTTTTAAAAAAATATATGCTTTCCCAGTGTAGGTTGAAAACAGAGGGGGAGGGAGGAAGTAATGAAAAATGCTGCACTAGAAGCAAAATTCAAAGTAAAATTGGACTGGGAAGTGCAGGGTCTGCTGCTTACAGCTCAGCCAGCATTCCCACGGCTTTTGGTTTTCCTTTTGCAGAGCTGGGAGCTGAGCCCTGGATAAAACAGCGGAGCCCAAAGCTTCAGGAAGCCTTGTGGTCCCTGGCTTCTGGGCAATCTGCATGGCAGGGCTGTCCTGGAGTTGCATACCCTGAGAGTCCAGGCTTCCAGGCAGCCCACCAGGCAAGCTGGCAGGAAACCAGCTTGGAGACTTGCCTGTGCTGTATTGGAAGTTCATTGAATCTGATATGTCTCCCTGAAGCATTTCAGTTCTGATGAATTGGCGTTTTCCAGTGAAAACCTGTTTTGTTGCTAAATTCCTCACCAGCTGTAGCCCTGAATGCCATGCAGCAGCAATTCTGGCACCCTGCACTTGCAGGTACTTTGTCATGGGTGTGGTTGGGATGGTGTTGAGTCCTTGTCTAAAATTTGTATGTTAAAAAGACAAGAGAGCAGAAGGTCACAGGGCTGGTGTTACTTGTCTGTCCCTCTAGTGCAGGAGCATTTTTTGTTGTTGTTTCTGTGCTGATCTTTTGCACAAAGCTGCTTTGCTGAGGTTTTCCGTACCACTTTGGCACTAAATCTTTAGGGAAGAGTGGTCTGCCAGTTCTCGAGGATGCCTTTACCATGAAAAATCATGCAGAACAATTGATGTGAGTTCCCAGTGTGGGGAACTCAGTATGTGACATGCATAAATCCAGAAGGATTTTTTTAAAATGCAGCAGAGCACATAGTGTGCCAAGTTAAGAAATCAAGTGATCAGTTCAATCAGCATCCTTCAAAGAAAGGGGAAGATCGGAAAATCCTAAAAAGTAACTCAGAATATTCATTTTCTGCACATCCACAGATGGGACAGATGCTGCATCCTTTGGCTTCACATCTCTTGGATTCTGATTCTTGTCCAAGAGACTGGGAAACTCATCCATTTTGGGGGGAGGAAGAGGGGAGGAAAAGGGGGTATAGGCACCGAGAAACTCCTCCAAACAATTTCTGTCTGCAAAGGAGACCATTTCAAACATTGGTCCGTAGCATAATCCCGTCTGTCACACCTCTCGTTGGTTTACAGAAACTGACTGAATTTTCTGCTTGTGAAGAAACAAAAAGGCACACACTGCACAGTGTGATCAGGCTCTGACAAAATTATGCGTGTAGGAGTAAGTACCCTTCCTCATTGCCCCAAAAGGGAATAAGCTCTGTTATGGACAGAAACCTTTAGGCTGTTCATCAAAGCTAGAAATTACCCTTCCATCTGAGGAATTACAGCAGAATATAGTGTAATTAAACAATACCCAGCTAGAGGAAAGTACATCCTTTTGTGGTAGTTAAACTGTGAGTCTCTTGAATCAAATCCAGTAATCAAAGCAGGACTCTCTAGGTTTAAAAATGTGCATTTTTATATGCTGAGATGAAAAGTCATAATTTTATGTTATTCTTATCTGCATACCTAGAGTTCACAGAGGAACATGTAGCAAGTAGATTAATTTAACTCTCACAAAGGACACACAAATATTCAGGGTAATTTTAGAGTTAATCTTTTGTCATGAACATGAGTGGTTTCAGTGAAAGTCAGTAAGTCTTGGCTTGAGACAAAAAGCTGTAAAAGGAAAATTAAGATAGAATAATTAGCCAGTCTTTTGTGACTCTGCTTTAAGTCAGAAGCTTCTGAGGGAGCTCGTTTGGGGAAGAGGTTGAACACTGCCTTAAAAACTGGAATTATTTTCTGAAGAGAACTGTCTGAGAATTTGGAACTTGATGCTTCAAGACTTGAGAAAGTTTATATGATTCTCAAGTCTGAAGAAATCTTAGTTTATAAATTAATGGCAACGTTTTTCTAAATGCCAGCACAGCAGTATTAATCTGGTGTCTGCAAATCAAGCTGTGTTTTGTTTTGTTCAGCATTGTCAGAAGCAAAGACAGCTGGAATTTGAATTTGTCCAGCAATGATAATGTATGAAGCAGCTTAAAAGGCAGCTTTTCCCCCTTGCCACTGTTCTGGCCTCATTAACAATTGTAGTCTTGCACAATTTCTCAGTTGGCTGGGTGTAAAATGCCTTTGGAGGAGGACACAGTGGCCCTGTCCATGCTGGGTTTTTTAGATAATTTGAAACTGCTTTCAGGCATAGTCAGCTCAGGACATAATTGTGCTATCATTGCTAACATGTAGTGATAAGAAAACATGATGCAATAGACTGTAGTGACCAGTGATGCAGAATTGTCAGTACAACCTTGCTGGGTAAGTCGTTCCCCAAACTCTTGGTGACATGGTGTAAACCACATCAGCACCAGGACAGTATGTACCGATGGCAAAACACCCCTTCTATAGCCATAATTGCTGTTTCAGCCTCATCCTGTTTCTCTGCAGCATGGGTAGGAATTCTCATAGGAGACAATAGGATGTGTTGCTAAAGGAAGGGTTCCAGCTTTGAACTGAGTCACTGGTATGTTAATTACTTACATGAGGATAGGGCAGGATTTGGATCACATAGTGACAAGCACTGATTTACAAGAGGAAAGGGTGGTGCTAAGCCAGCCCACACAGCAAATGTAGAAAGCTGGAGCAAAGCCCTGGTCCTGCACCGCAGAGTGATGCTGTTTGGTATTCTTGGCCACGCAGGGAGAAGAGGGTAAAATCTGGATTATCCTGTTTAAAAGCAGGTTCCTGTGTTTATCCTTAACTAACTGCTGCACACAGGTACTTTATGGGAATAAATTTACAACAGCAAAATTATTTGTGATCTTCAGATGCAGGGTTACTGCAGAGATGTGAAGTAGTAGCACTCATCAGAAGCAGATGGTTGGAAGTTGAGCAGCAGTGATTCTTGGTGTTGCTTTTATGCCATATGATACCAAAATTGCTTTCTCTTATGAAATACATATTTACTCCTCAAAGGATGGAATTAATTTAATTTACAATCACCCAGGTAAAGACTAGAAGTTTAGTCTCCACCTGATCTCTGGGCCCTCTAGAGTATCACTGGAAACAGAAAGGCATTCAGAAAGGTCATTTATTCCCTCTGCATTAGACACCCGTGCTGTGACCCAGAGCTGCGTGTTTCTCTCCATCAAAGAGAGGGCCCAGACAGCTGACTTAAGCTAGACACCTAGCTTTTAGATGGGTACAGAGATAAAATAGACTTCATCCACAGAAAGCAGTTTTGATTTTGATGTACCAGAAGTGCAAAACCTTACTGTAAAACAGATGGTAGCAGAGCACTTACATCCCAGCCACTAGATGAAGGTTAGGTGTTTACCATCATTCCTCAGTGTTGCTGACATATGAAGACAACTTCAAAAGGTTGGTAATTAACACCTTTTGAATGAACAGTTTGAATCCAGTTCAGAATGCCTTCCTACAACAGTTTTACCCATCTGACATGTATTTGTGGTCATCTTTTTAACTCTCTTTACCCGCACAAAATAAGGTACTTGTATTGGAACTGTTACAGTCGCCCAAATGAGTTATCAGTGTCAGCTTTGCAGGCAAGAAAAGGATGTTTTCCATACGGTGGTCACTAGGGGAGTCTCATGGGGCATGAACACCTTTGTATGCTCATGACCTGGGCAATGGGTGACAGTGGCTGAAATTCTAGGCCACCTGCAGAATCAGCTAGAAATTTGCCCCAGCAAATTCAGTTTGCAGAATTTTGCAAGTGTCCTCTTTTGATGTTGAGAGTAGTTCTGCCTTGGCTCCAGATTTCTTAGGATAACCCCATTCATTAGCAAGGAGGAACAAAAATAAACAGACGGGAATGAGCGTATTGTAATTGACTGTGATTTAAGAAAGACTACGCTTGTCAGAGGCATTTAGTGGGAGGTATATAGAAATCTAACAACATTATCAGAATGAAGCCAATGGCTTTGTTTAGGTTCCCATGAACACTGTTTCACAAACATAAGGCACAGTTTGTTATTCTCAATTTCTTCTTTTTGTGTGTGTGTGTGTGTTTGTCTCTTCTCTTTATTAGGCTTGGAAATCTCATGGGATGGAGACAGTTTTGTGGAAATCATGGCCGCGCCACATCTGAAAAGCAAACTCTGTGGTCTGTGTGGCAATTACAATGGGCACAAGCGAGATGACCTGATTGGGGGGGACGGGAATTTTAAGTTTGATGTGGATGACTTTGCTGAATCCTGGCGTGTGGAGTCCAATGAGTTCTGCAGCCGTCCACAGAGAAAACCCATGCCTGAGCTCTGTCATGGGACGGTCAGGGTGAAACTCCGAGCTCACCGGGAATGCCAGAAACTCAAAGCATGGGAGTTTCAGAGCTGTCATTCAAGGGTGGATTATACCACATTTTACCGGTAAGTGTGGCTTGCTGTGGAGGGAAATAGTAAGTTACTTGTGCGAGGGGAAAAACCACACAGTTGGCCCAATTTCAGTAGCATTTGAGCACATGCTTTGAGCTTCTTTTGCTAGGAATTAATATACAGGCTTAGAGTTACATTATGATGAGCTTTTCTGAGTCAGGAATCAGAAGAAGATGGTCCTGAGCTAATAAAGACCTGAGCAGCCAACAGTGAGAAAGGCAGGCAGGCAGGCTTGTGATCACCTAGAGAAAAAGTACTTTTGGAGACTGAGGAGAGAGGGAGAAGAGCCTTCAAAACATTTTGATTTCTTTCTGATTTCAAAGTCAGCTGTAAAGTTGAGGCTGACTAATTGCTATTGCTTGTGGTCCAGAGAAGTGTGTCTTCCCAGAAGCATTTTGAAAATGCCTTTATTAAAGCAGGGATATTAAATATTACTAGTGCCTCTTGGATGGTGTAGTTTGTGAGTTGAGAATTTGAAAGGAGGGAGTTAAGAAAAAGTTCAATGCATGCCCATCCTGCCCTGGGAGCAAAGGAAGACAGACGAGGATTAGAAGCCTTGTCTGAGTGAATTATTTAAGATTTTTTTTGTCTTTAAAATGCTTCCAGTCTAAACCACAGAGACATCATTTCTGTTCTTTAATTGGCATGAGTTTATTTGCCCCTCACTCAGTAAATAAAATTGGCTTTTTTTGATTGCCTGACATAAAAGATAAAAGCAAGCCGAGTCACAGTTGTATGGTGGCGGATGGAGCTGCCTGATCTCCTGCTCTCCCAGCTTTCCCCACTTGCACACATCTGCTGAACTATTGGGCTTATTAGGAAAAGCTTTCTAAAATGACTCCATTTCCCTTATGAATTGCCCTTCTTCTTCTTTTATAATGAACAGAAAGACTTTTATCTACCCCAGCAGAATACGTCTGTGACTGGGAAATGCTAGAAGACACACAGCTTGGCTTGTAGTCTGTGTGCTTCTGCATTTAGTTTGCTATAGTGTATCCCTGTGCTAGGAGCCTGGCAAAGAGTGAAGATCATGTTGTGTGCAGGTTGTAATACTTTGTCTTTTCCAATGGCTGGAGGCACAGCAGAGAGCACTAGGGATGCTAACACACACACACAGGGTCTGTTGAATGCATTTTAGCAACATTCCCTTCTCACTTCCATGGTCCTTTAAAGGTAAGTGATGACAATGCAAATGGAAAACAGGCACAGAGAGTTTTGTTTAATTTTGCAGTGGATTTTTAGTCCCTTTCTTAAAGTAGCTTGTGATTAATTTAGTGCAATATACTTCCTGACACCACAGCGGAAAATGATTTATATTTTGGCTACAGCAGCCAGAAAAAAAAGCTCTATGTGCTTGCACACAAGAGTTACCATAGAGCATTTCTGTTCCTTTAAAATGATGTCTTCTATTTGTCCTGGAAAGGCAATGAAATCAAGCAAGTGTTTTACTTGATTAGGTCCTTTTGTAGAAAAGTCTATTTTTCACTAAGGAAACTTTATGTTGAAGTGACTGTTATATTGTATCAGAAGTAGTTGTTCATTTGCTTCCATTTAGATGTTGCTAGGTGTTAGAATGCTCAGCTCCCAATACAGGAATCAAAGATAAAATATATATTAAAATTAAATAATGGTACTTAGTAGAATGCTACTTCTTGTTAGAAACTGACAAAGTTGTAACAAGCAATTTATTCAGTGACCATGGCCATTTTTCATACTAGGAAATTCCCACAAGGAGGTAATGATTATGGGACACACATTCAAGAAAGTTCTGGGAACCCTTCTAACATAAATCTTTGTATATATAAATATGTGTGTGTGTGTGTGTACATAAGTATAAATATGAGTACTTAAGAGATTTATATTTTTCATTATTTTTTTTCGAAGAACCCATTGCTCGTGGTGTACTTTTGCGGAAAATTTAAATTACCATTAAAAGAAATTTAAATTAACTTTTACAGCTTTTTACTGAGGTCTTTTAGAAAAGCATATTTAGTCAATGTTTTCTAATTTCAGGCTAGGTTTAACTAAAATTTTTCCAGATCTGCTTTTCTAACTATGAACAAGCTTCTAGCATTAAGAGAAGTGAAGTGGCAGAATGGTAGAGTCAGGTTCTTTAATTTTTCTATTAATTTCCTCTTTGAGTTGACTAGCTTCTCAGTTTTTACCCTCCATCATTATGTATTATGGAATTTTTCCATTTGAAATACTGCATTCTCAAGAGTTAACCTTTCTTGGTCATTCTTGCCTGTATTATCAACATTGCCTCATTTTCATTATGCTGCTCTGGTAGTGACCTGCTGTTAATAAGAATTCTCAGAAATAGAAATAAACTCAGCAGGAACATTATGAATTAGGGTGTGTTTTCTCCAAATACCAAAAAAAAGGCAGTGAACAATGCATTAGAAACCTTTGTCTGACATTGTGTTACTGAGGAGATTTCTGTGAAGACGTCTCAAATTAATTTTAAGTCTCATTCTTTTTAAAGCTGTAATTTCTCCTTTTGTTAGCTATCCAAAAAACATATACATAAAGCAAGATTGTCATGATTGTTAGGTAAAAGGATATGGTTAATGTTTTAAAGAGTAGAGATCTAGCTGCATGGTTGTGGGGTGAAGAACAGCTAACTCCTGAGCTTGACCTTGATAGACCTGTGATACCTTAGGCGAAATGGTTGTGCACCTTGCCCTTAACCCTTTTTTTGATGTTGTGACTTTGGTGACTTGTGTTCCTCTGCAAAGAGCATGGTAGAAGAAAGCACAATATAAGCGAACAAGAAAGGATTTTGAAATAGTCCAGACTGCAAAGTAACAATTTTAGCATCTAATTTTACACCAGCCTTATAATTCTTTGTTTTGTAACTAGACACATTTTATGGGCTTTTAATTGTGGTTTGTTTTGTTTAGTTTTGGGTTGGTATTTTTTGTTTGTCTTTAATGCATTGCTAGTTGTTCAGTACTCATGAGTAATACTCTAAAAATAAACCTTAGGGTTGAACTTTAGGGAGGCAAGTTCATTAAGCAGGGAAACAATTTTGAATTTCCATGAGATTTTGGTGAAGTCTGGGTGAACAAGAGATTTAGCAGTGACAGTCATCACCATTGACACTTGTCTACTTTGATATTTTAATATGGCTAAGCATCCTGGATTAGTCCTTGCCAAAAAAAAGAAAAAGTTACCAAGGCTACTCAGTAGCAAGTTTTTAGAGGGGATACTTTGACCATGTCGGCAATAGAGCTTGCACTCAGACTTCTGAAGCTGCTCTTGAATATAAGCAGCACTAAAGATAGGTCATACCATCTGAATTTCTCCTGCTGCTGTTACCAGAAAAAGCTCTATCATATTATCAAGAAATATTATGGTATTATTTAAGCTCCTGGATGAGGATTTGGGGAGCTTAGGGGACTTGAGGGAAGAAAAGGACTTCCTGTGCTCACCAAGCCCTACCTCATGGCTGATGTCATTGTATATCTTTGAGTTGTGCTGGAGCAGGGGCCTGGAGGCAACTCCAGCCCTGGTAAGGCCAGGGAGCAACGTGGCATCGGGGGCAGGTCCCCAGTGTGCCTCCATGCCTGCTTTGTTCGGCCATGGCTGACACCTCTTGGGAGCCTCCTTGGGAGGCACAGGAGCAGGCAGCCCCAAACAGGGGTGTGGGGACCGCAGTGAGAGAGGGATAGATAGCAGTGTTGCTCCATACAGGGACAAGTTGGGCTGCAGGAGACACCATAAAAGAAGGCACAGGACTAATACTCCTAGTAACACCTGCCCTCATTAGCATCTCTGGCTTTCTAGTAGGGTTTTTTTTTGGTAGTTTGGTATCATCAACAGATTTGGAACATGACATCAACGTGATATCAGTATATCACCCATCTCTAATACACCTACACAGCAGCTGAGTTCATAAATGACTTGTTAGGCATTGTTCAAGACACTTACTACTGCCATAACTTTGGAAAAATATTCAATGCCTTGTTTTTGCCATGCAGTAGATTTCCCCATTTGAGATTGGGAAGTCTGTGCTCCTAACTCTTGAGAGAAATCTTTTTATTTTTATTACTCTTCCTATTATTATTATTATTATTATTATATATTTTGTTATTGTTGCTATTATTATTATGATGACATTTTTAACAGACAACAGCATACCAAATAATTAGTTACTCTTTTTCTCTTTTGTAATTGTCCTAAGAGGTATGTTTTTCTCTTGAACACTCAAATTTAATTATATGCAGCATTTTAAGGTAAACAGTAATGAATGTAGTAATAGCCTCATCTGTTAATCAAAAATGTTCAGGAATTGCAAATCTATTGCAATTCTTGTCTTTAAATGTTCCTTGCGACTGTGCTGACATTCCTCCATCTTAGCTCCCAGTTAATCATAATGAGTTTCTGTTTCAGTTAACCAATTAACTTTATGCAGTTACCTGCTGCAGCCTTGCAGTTTTTCTAAAAATTTCCACTTAACTAGAGAAAATATTATTGTTTAGAGTTACAGCATAAATTGCAATGTTATGTAGTAGTCCGTTAGCTCCCTGTTAGGTTTGACAGATGTGCCATGGAATGGCTGCAGAGAGCATGTGAGCTGTAGCATTGCTAAGTTAATTAAGAGCTCTATTTAAAAGATGGGGACCAAGGGTTTGTGACTTCGAAGCAGAAGGTTTGAAGTTTTTTTTTCCCTGTTAACAATGATGTCCTACAGCTGTAAAATTCATGTGGTTATGCCCCTATGTTCACTCAGCAGGATGTTGCAAAAGAAATAGGGTAGGAAGGCTCTACAGAGAGATCTGGACAGGCTGGATCGATGGGCTGAGGCCAATTGCTTGAAGTTCAACAAGGCCAAGTGCCGGGTCCTGCACTTGGGTCACAGCAACCCCATACAGTGCTACAGGCTTGGGGAAGAGTGGCTGGAAAGCTGCCCGGCAGAGAAGGACCTGGGGGTGCTGGTTGACAGCCG
>JAVJGG010000009.1:14298928-14359053 GCA_035590195.1 Aviceda cuculoides | reverse complement strand
GTCCGCTCTGAACCCCCTGACCCAACGGGAGGGCTCTCCTTATGTTCTTCCCTGACTTGATGTATATGGTTACCACGGGTTACACGGTTTACTGAGGTCCTTTCATGCCAGTTCCTGTTGTGAGTAACCCCGCTGCCTGCTGTTACACCTCCCGAGTGCAGTTTGCTTCTGCCATGAATAAAATGTTTAACTGATCGTTTGGTGTCGTTCCACTTTAATTTAGCCCAAGGGAATTCCGAATTCAGCACGACTCCCTGGTCTGTCCAGCCCAGGTCACGACAATGGCCACCTCTGCTCTTGAGAAGATTGGTTTGTGGCTGTAACAATTCAATAATCTCACCTAAAGTCTCCAAAACCATTTGTCAGCTTCCCATAGCCTGGACAAACATTCTCTAACCACTCCCCTTTCCAGACCTTTTCCCCATGAATTTAATGCTTAAAGCAACCTTCTCTTCACCCATTTCAGATGACACAGGTGTTCAAGAAACAAAAAAGGGATTTGTGTGGCAATATACTACAGTGAGAAATTCTTAGGGATCTGAAATGCATTATGAAGGTTAATCATCTACCAGCTAGCACAAGCAGATATTTTATGACATTAAATTGCCTTTACTAACATAAAATGCAGTGCTGGAATGTAGCAAATGCACCAAAGCACCGCAAAAGAACAATTTCATATCCATAAATACATATTTTCCATCCCAAATGAAACTATTCCTTCCCTCAAAGAAACAGATGTTATGGCAAAGCTGTCTTCTCTTTTAGGACTGATTTTTTTTGTCAATTTAAACCTTTTTAGCTGGTATACAATGACTTGATTTTGGTTGGTCACTGCTTTACCATGGAAGTGGAAATGGAAGGAAAAATGCAGTCTTCCTGAGATGATGAATCTTAATCACAGCAGGGAAAAAGAATATTTTGTGTTATTTCTGTAGAAGCAGTGACAAAAGTATGAAGGAAGTAAAATGAGGTAGACTGGCAGCTCAATTACACAGCACCACTGAAAGCAAAAATGTTCTGGTTTAAAATATAACATTGCTCAGTAGTTTACTTTGGTCTAAAGTGATACAGCAAGACAAATATTTAAAAAACTCTTAACATTCTCATTTTGTTGTGTTTTCCCTTTGAAATTCCTAAACCACACCATTCACAATTAAGTAGTAACACAGTGGTCAGGAGGTATGCCTGAATTACTATGAAAACAGTACTACTTTTCCATTTCTCACTTGCAATAAACTGAGATGATACACTAGGATCATCGGCATTTTCTCTTAAATTCTGTTTGTGGTAGCTGAAAATATCTGTCAAACACAGAAGTGCAAGCACACAGTCAGCTCACGTGGCGTGAAATCTCAACTCTTTCTAGGCCAGGCCGCCACAAGGACAGAGGGGTTTATCGCTGAAGTCTTGGAGGTGCAGAGTTGCCTTCCTGACCCTGCACACTAAATACTGAGAGAAGTGTGAATGCCATAGATTTTAACAAATATACTCTGAAATTTGCTAGTGATGATCTACATTTCAGTATGGACCCTTTCATTCCTATCCAGTCATGAAAAAGACTATCAAAATACACCCAGGAGGAGCCTTTGGTCGTGGTTCCCTGTTCCATGATATCCATCCTGCACACTGCTGGATAAGCCAGCAACAGAAATTTGATCCAGACCAGGAACAGACACACAACTACATTTTTGTTAAATAAGCCAAATCATTAGGCTTTTATGCAGGCTGCAGAAGGCCAGAACAATACCTGACTCACGAAAATCTTGTTGGCACAAGGTTAACCCCCAAATTTTGAAAGAGCAGAAGTCAACATTGGATGAGTGCTTTGCTCCACATGGCCACAGCATTTCTGATCTGATAACCAGGACCAAGAACTTAGATGGATTTGTGATGGACCTTGCATTTAGTATGAGGAAAATGAATCTTGCAACAGCGACTCGTTTAGAAAAACTTGTTAACCAAGGAGTAGTGTTGCCTTCAGAAAAGTTACTAAGGTGTTCAACATACTGTCTCTGTTTCCCATAACTAGTCCAGACTGTACTTGATAAATACCTTATGAGATTAGAAATGCTCAGCCAGAAAACAAATGGAAATTCATATTTCAGAAATCCACAGAATTAAGGAAATGAAGATGTGACCAACAAGTGGGAGGAATGGGGAGAACCTGCCATAGCCATTCGCCCTCCTTGTGTGCTCACTCAGGTCTGTGGAAGGCAATAAATACAGTTTCCTCCACTTTTGCTACAAAGCAAACTGTTCCAGTCTGTCTCTCTTTTCAACAAAAGTCAGAGTGGGGCCTAACGCTCTGTAACACACCACTATTAGCACGCTACTAAATCCCCAAACAGCATGTTTTTAAGGACGTTTCAGGTAGGAATTACCGCTCACTGCAGCAGCCTAAGATGGTTGCTAATGTTCAGTTCTCATTAGTCATCCTGCATACACCAAAACTAACAGAGCTAAAAACAGCAACACGATTTTGGAGAAGGATATTCTCCAATGTAGACAGTTTATAAATTAAGGGGGTTTTTACACTGGCTATCTATCTTCAGCACAGCCAATTAAGTATGGCACAAAGCAAATTCTCCATGAAAATAAGGGAGAACCTACTGTATTTTCTCAGCCTGCTAGAGAGAAAAAGGTCTGAAATTGCTCTATATTTCCTGCCTGTGTTTGAAGTGTCATTGGGCTGAACTCTGGATAACGTCCAGGAATCTGAAGTCCCCTCTTTGACTAAATGTGTATTTTCTAGGATGGAGCTGGAATTAGACCACAGCTACGTGTTTCAGATACCCTGTCTCGAAGTTACGAGCAATGTATTACAAATTACTCAAAAATTATTCCTCCCCTGCTAAAAAAAAAAAAGCTTGTGGTAATGATAATTGAAATGCATAGAACAGATCTACAGATTTTTATCCGTGGTATGACCAGTCCAAACTACAAATCCAAAGACTGTCTTCTAGTAAACACCCCACCTTGCTGCAACTTCACTAGGGGCATATGCACATCACTTACAAGATGCAGTCAGAACAGCATGTGGTGAAAGAGAAGAAACATATGGTTTGCAGTTCTTGCCTGTGCCCTGTTTGACAGTTGTGGATTTAATAAAAGCTCGTTGGCTTAGGTTAAATTACTGGTGCAAAACCAATCAGACATACTTGGGCATGTGCACATGCCAACGTGGGCAGGGAGCCTGCTGCACGTCTGCGTATAGGAGATGTCTGCATGTGGTATGCGTGGACACTCTCGTCTCTCGCTGACGCTAAGGGAAAGATCCAGGATCTTTTATAGAGGGCAGTCACTGAACCACAGGGAGAAACAAGGCTGGGCAAAGGCAAAGATAATGAAGAAAAAAGAAGGGATATTGGAATACAGAATAAAGGGAGGAAATGACAAACTGACGGTACACACAGCAGAAGGTTAAATCTGTGGCTAACGTACAGGACAAAGAGTCCTTGCCAAGCACCACGTGTAACCGCAGTCACATCTTCCCTTATTATTTCAGTTAACGTATCTCCCAAGCGAGGGAAACACTATAGTAGCACAGGTAGGAAAGATCACATGAAGTCCTGGGAGGAACGCTGCTGACTTGCTGTTAGCACAAAATAAACTAATGGTATCCCAACCTTTTTGGTTCGAAAGCCAAATAAAGCCTGTTATTTTGAAGAGGTCGGAGCTATAATGAAAACCTGCTGACAAGACTTCTGCCCTATCTCACTCTGCACCCCAAAATCACCTGGGAGGGTCCAGCTCTCCCCTACTTCTTCCTCCCAGCCCCCAGGAGCACAGCCATGGGGAAGCTGGGGGATCACTGCTGCTTGGGATGGGCTTTGGGTGACAGGGGCTGGTGGGGACAAGTGAAAGCGGTCCCTGGCCCGTCCCTCCTCCGTGGGAGCCAGGACCAGCAGCTGTCCCCAGCTGCTCACTCTCAGCTTCTCCTTTCCTCCTCCTGCCACAAATGACTCGGGGTAGCGAGGACGCAAAGGCGTAATCTGCAAAAGCCTTCCCTGGGCAAGAATGGCTCCACTCGGCTCTTTTGGCCACTTCCATAAAGAAGCAAGAGTTTGAGGAGGCCCAAACCCCTTCTCCCTCCCTTCCACCCGGTACAGCAGGGGAGCAGCCAAGCCAGGCAGAGGCCGGGGCTGCCAGACCCCCAGCCCACACCGTGGCCACGGCTGTAAGCCCAGCAGCGGCCACACCGCAAGTGCCAACACGCTCCTTCGCGCTTTCCCATAAAGGACTCTCCTCATTCAGTTCGGGGACCACGTTTTCCGACACAATGAAATGCAGCTTTTCCTCCTAAATAAAGTCGTCCGAAGGCGCCAGAAGCGACGACCACCCAGCCCTAAATAAAGGAAGCCCCCGCCAATCCAAAAACATTTGCATGCTCTCGCCGTGTCCCCAAAAATAGCTGTTGTTCCAGAAACTGCTTCAGGCTTCTTCAGAGCAGCTGGCGGATCTGAAAGCTGTCTTTTACATTTCCACAGTATCTCTGCTGACCTAGCCAGCAACCCCGTCTCCTAATTTGGTAGCAATCCTCTGGCTTCTCCTGCTGTGGGGTGCGTGTTTGCTTGTAGCCCGAGGAAGCTGCTGCCAGGCAAGGATCTGCCTCAGCACAGCAAGGGGAGGCGGAGGCGTATTTCTAGGATGATGAAACCTGCCCCCCAGATGTCTCGGACCCATACATAGCAAAAGAGTAAGCAAGCATGAGAAGAGAATGAGTGGTTAGGTATGGCCCAGACCACAGACAAGACCCTTTTAAAAAAAAAAAAATGCAGCCTCGATACCTAGTTTTGCCCCACAGTGTGACAAAACATAGTTCTCTCTAACATTCTGGGGACAGACACCTCCTCTTCCATGTCCCGAATCCATTGCTCGGTTCAGGGAAGCCCTGCACTCAGCTGCAGCTCCTTGTCTCTCAGGCACACTTGCGAGCCAGTGGGCTATGGGGCTAACACCTCAGCTGGCCTAGTAAAAGGCTATAATAGGAAACACCCCAAATTTGCAGCCAGGTTGTCACAGCACTAAATTGGGTAGAGCAGGAGCCTGAACCTGGCTCCCTCATACCCAGGTGAAGAAGAGGGAGAGGTCCATCACTAGTAATTCATGAGGGGTTTTTTTGCTTTCATGTCTGTATTTGCTAGCAGGAATCCTACCTTAGACCCAAGAAAGATCCTTGCCGAAACTCCATCTTAAAAAATACACATTGCAAAATGTTTCTGCTTGGATAAATTACATCTTCTGATACATAATATACTGTAAAAAATTTGCAACCACCTCTACCAAAGCTTCTCCTTTTATACTTACAGTCCCAGCATACGCTCTGCAGGTGTGCAACAGCTTCAGGGTGAGAGTAAGTTTTAGTGTGCTTCTGCAAGAAGCACATCCAAACACAAAAGCAGAAGGGAATTCTCTCTATATTTCAGCTGCAAGGATCCTCTACACAAGTACTAAGAAGTAACTGCAAAGAGTCCTGTTTCCCCCCCTGAGATGGAAACATAAATTCCAATTAATTCAAGGTGAGCCAAAGAGAAAAAGCATCCAGGCAGGATAAAAAATTCCAGCTGCATGCTGACCGCAATAGCAATCAAGACAACTGTTCAGAGCTGTGCCAGGCATCCAGATGCTACTGCTGGCATCAAAAGAAGATCTTCCACAGTCTGACAGCAGCTGGTTCTAGGGACTGCAGCCAACACCTGAACATAAAGGAGAGAAGTGAAGAGAGAGAGGGGAGAGAGGTGACAGCTCACCACCAAACCAGCGTCCTTCCTTCCACACAGGCATATGCATGTTAGTTACTAATCACTGACATTCATCTGGAAATTAAACACTTTTACATTAAAAAACCAAGTTTGATGCACTAGTGTACAGGGTCTATGACCTTGAGATGAGTAGGACCAGCACCTGCAAAAGCCTCACTGCTCTTGCAGGCAGGGCCACTGCAGGCAATTCATCAGGATACCTGGATGAGAAAGAAAGACTGCTTGAGAACATGGAGCCAAAGTCCTCTCTTAAGTTCTTCTCTATTTCTGCATAGTGTCCTGTTTTAAAATGTCCACTTCTTTGATTACTGGACCAATCAGGGCTACCCAAACATTCTGTGTATCTGTACCCATCCCCTTTCATTTCAAACTGCTGCCCACCTGCTGCTGCTGACACCCTCCTTCAGCCTCATGGCACGTGGTTTGGGCACTGCACCAAAAACGTGCCTTGAACTGAACGGCTGTCACGCATCAAGAAATTGCCAGCAACGTGAAATGCTCCCGTTATTAACCGTCCCCAAGGATCGCTCTCCAGGCACTTCAGGCAAGATTGTGGCCCAGAAAACATAAGATGTACGCGCTCCCTCCACTCCAGGCTAGCGGAGACTGATATAAACAAGCCACCAAAGGGCAGGAGCGTAAGTTTCCCCCTCTACTCTGCTCTTCTCCTCCACTCCACTCTGATGATACTCCACCCGGAGCACTGCATCCAGGTCTGGGGTCCCCAGTACATGGACCTGTTGCAGCAAGCCCAGGGCCACAAGAATGACCGAAGGGCTGGAACGCCTTCCCTGTGAAAAAAGGCTGAGAGAGTTGGGGTTGTCCAGCCTGGAGAAGAGAAGGCTCCGGGGAGACCTTGTTGCAGCCTTTCAGTACTTAAAGGGGGCTTATAAGAAAGATGGAGAGAGACTTTTAACCAAGGCCTGTAGTGACAGGACAAGGGGCAACAGTTTTACACGGAAAGAGAGTAGATTTAGATTGGACATAAGAATTTTTTTTATGATGAGTGTGATGAGACACTGGCACAGGTTTCCCAGAGAGGTGGTCGATGCCCCATCTCTGGAACCATTCAAGGTCAGGCTGGACGGGGCTCTGAGCAGCTGGATCTAGTGGAAAGTGTCCCTGCCCACGGCAGGGGGGTTGGACTAGATGATCTTTGAAGGTCCTTCCAACTCAAACCATTCTGTGATCCTGATTCTAAGTGGCACGTGGAGTTGGCAGAGAGAGGTAGGGACTGCCGGAGAGTAACTTGAAGGATCTGAGTTCGGTGTCTGCTCTTGGACAGATTTCAAGTAGCCAAAGTTCAGCTGCTGTTGTGACACATGGTAGAAAGAACTGTTGTGGTTTACATGCAGATGGTGGCAACTAGCTATAACACTATATTCAAGTTATGTTGTGTAGAATGAAGATGAGACTATCATCAGGAGGCATAAAACACCCTCTGAGACGGAAAGGTTACAGAGGGAAAATTTCAAGGATAGATAAAGTTGGAGTGCAACTCAGCCAGGGTATCCCACTCCTAGGCCTTCACTAACAGCATCAGTAAATCTAGTTCTCAGGAGAGAGATAAGCTCGTTCTTAATATGGGATGAGGACCGTACTAGCAACAGGATGGATGTTCTTCCTTCTTCCATTCAGAAAGGGATGCAACAACTACATTGTTCCTGGTAAGCTCCTTAGTTCTCAAATGACCCAAAAAGAAAAATAATAGGGCCATTATTATTTTTCAGTAACACTCTTTCCATAACATCCCTATTAATGTCTCCATTAAAACTAAGATCCTGATATCCCTCACGCAACCAGAACAGACCGAAAGTCTAGCCTGGCCCAGTATCAGGTGCCCAGTACCTGGAGAGGAGCAGAAGCGCGCAGCAAGCACAGCCGTACCGCCCGCTCCCCCGTGCCACCGGCCCGGAGCGGGACCCTCTCCGGCTACCTCCACCTCGGCAAGTACTGCAACACCAGCGGGGCAGGTCGGCAGGGCGGAGGACCCGACCCTGTATACCTCTTGGGGGGGTATTTTGGAAGAGATCAGACTGAACGTCCATTTGCACATTGAACGCGTCAGGTGTCCTTCTGAAGTGCATCTTCTGGGCGAGTTTCACCTAAAATGAATCCAGTTTGTGGGCCCTCAACTGCTCCCAAGCAAACCAAAGCAGAGGAGGCAAGGATGGATCAGGCAACTGCTTCAGATGCTCTGTTTCTGGTTTGTTCTTTATTCCTTCTCTGTAATTCCTAAAAACGTATTTGCATTTTTGACAGCTACTGAACTGTGTTTGTACAAAATTATCCACTATAAAACTAAGATCTTATTCCTAAGGCCCAACAGATTACCCAGACCCACTACCAGGAGTGAAAAATTAGACATTAGAAATCAGAATCGTGCCCAGCTTTTTCTTTTTTCTTTAACGGACCAGGTCACAATTACGCTCAAATATATCCCATCCCCCAAAACCACAATTAATCCCTCCATCAGATTTTCTCTCAACATTCCATACCACAAGTGAGCTTCAAATGAGCTACTTATTTTGAATAAGTATCTCAGAGGAAGATGTTATTTTCCTTCACTTCACGGAACAAAAATTTTACGGTTGGAGGCACTGGACAAACCAGACTGAGTGTGGTGAAAAGTGGGAAGAGTAACTGCTCTCTTACAAAGAAGTTCATCACCAAATTAAATCTGACTGCTGGCATCTCTGCAGGACTGAAAGGTGGTCCTTTAAGCCACCGGAGAAGTTTTCCAAGCTCAAACTGCATCAAGCTAAATAATCTGGTCTTGGAGACAGTGGGCCCTCAAGGCAGAAGCAACACGTATGGTTGATCACAGGTCCCAGGGGACCCTGGAGCAAAGGGGCAAGGCATGGCAGTGATCCGGGCTGAATTATATGAAAGAGGCCCTGTTAGAGCTGACAAAAATCACCTGTGCTGGCTCACCAACCCTCGTGGGTCTTGCCTGCATGCTTCAAGTGCATTTATTTTCTTTCTTGACCAGACTGGACCCTCATAAAAGACATTATATATCAACCCTGACCTAGAAACGTCGTTCTGACAAAAATACATAAGCTCTTTGATTCTTCCTGTGTCTGCTCCGCACAATTAACACTGCCGCGATAGATGCAATGACACTACGCCTAATCGGGTTGCACTAAGGGTGCCAGGACAAAAGCAGGGAATGAGAAAACAGCGGAGAAAGGGGCCAGAAACCCCGGACTTCAGGGCAGTCCTAGGCAGAGCACCTCCCGCCTCAGGCCCAAGGACTCTGGAGTCGATGGCTTCACAACGGACAAACTGTCCTGGAGACGGAGATGTGCTCCCGAAAGGAGTCAGCCAGCAATCCCACCTCGCCAAGCATCTCCCAGAGCCCGTCTTGCTTTGGGAAGACTTCATCGCACCTAAGCTGCTCTAAAATATGCCAACTTGTTCAATCGATTTGATCATTCTAATAAACTTACATTTATATCTTTAATTCATTCTAGTCACGACAAGAATTTAAAATTCTAGAAAGTATTCCTCAGCCCATATACTGTGATTTATGTGGGTTATGTGTGATAGAGAAGTTTCTTACAACAGTCTCCCCCCCATTTATCATGTCTTGAATAACTCATTTGTGGCCTTTGCCCAGAAATAACAGAGCTGTCCCCATGCTAACGCTGATAAAGCTTTTCTTTCTATCATCCTGGATTTTCTTCTCTATTTGACATTACACACACAGGAAAGAAACATGGACAGATACATTAAAATGTACTAAATTAAGGATTTACAAGGAAACAGGAAATAGGTTTTCTGCAACTTTAAATAATGGAAACGAAATGTGGTCACATCAAAGCAAAGCCCAGAGCAGGAAGACAGTCAGTTCAGCATGAAATTAAACAAATATGCAAGGAATGAGCTCTACAAGAAGGTCCCAATTTCATCCAAGGATTCAAGTGGAAGCAAGGTGACAGGGCAGGGCCCATAAACCTTCTCACACCCATGGAGGGTAGGAACTGGTTGTCAAGAGAGGGAATAAAAAACATCTAGCTATATCCTAGGGAACAAATTGGCTATTGGTAGCAGCCTGCTGAAGCAGGGCAAAGGCGTTTAGAGACTGCAAGAGATTCATACCTCTACCTCTGATCTGCAGCTGTGAGGACCATGTTTATCATAAACTGCTGTGTATTTTGCTTTTGCTCTCTCACCTTCGAGTTGGGATCTGAAAGGACACAAAGACTAAAAATGGGAAAACATAAATCCGCTCAGTTTCCCTTTTCAGTAAGCCCATCCTGGAAGATTAACTGCAGCCCAGTTTCAATATACTTATCAAAGGATTGTGCGGAAAGGACTGGGGGGAATAACTGGGAAAGAAATAATCCAATAATTGGATTCAAACAGTGGACCCAGCTCACAAACCTAGTGCCCAAGCAAAAAAAAGGAGCAAAGCCAGGGCAATAAGGAAAGGCAGTGTCATATATTGCTTGAGTATTCCAGGCACAGGCCTAGTTATTTGTGAGCACACATTGTTTTGACTAGAAGCCCAACTACTATGTAAAAAAGATGACGATAACTTTCATGAGAACTTAGCGCACTGTACCATAAATGCCAAACAAAGGTACAATATTCTACATATATTTTTCTATTGTTTTGTTAGGAATAGTTATTTTAAAATTGAATCAGCCAAAACAAACAGCTGCTCTGAATCTCTTCCAGTACATGAGCAATCTTCTTCGAATATTTACCAGATTGTAGGTTTGCCTTTAGAAAAAAGGGAGGGAAGAAAAAAAAAAAAAGTCCTATGTTTGGATACAAGAAGTCACATGCAAAACACTAAGTGTCACCTCTTGCTGCATCAACCCCTATGCTACATAGGTAAATTCCTCTCCCACTGGAAACATCTGCATCCCACTCAGAGGCTGAGAGACCAGCCTGACGTTTCCATCAGACAGCGATGGCACTCATCCCAGGACAAGCAGGTGATTTTTTTCAGTCTGCAGCATTTCACGATGGCACTGTTCCCTACCAGTGTATATTTGCCAGCTGCAAGTGATAGCATTTCAAAGTTTGAACAAAAGAAATCAGAATTAAGATATTACCTGACCCTGTTTATTTTTAGAACTAGGTCAACAGTTGTTTTATTTTTGCAGCCAAGAAGTTTGAGCAAGATGAACTTGGCCAATCAGCACAAAATGTATTCATTATTTTTTCGTGTGTATTGGCTTAGATGCCTAGCCCGGCTTTACCATTTTAGTACTGAAATGAAATACTTCATGCTGAAGCAGATAACCTTATTAGATTTTGACCTTCACGACTAACTCTCTCTAGTTAATTTGCCGTGTAAATTACACATGTGCTCACAGGTGTGCATATAGTGCATATAAGCATTTATGCATTTCTGACCCATAAAGCCAAAATTCTGCTTTTGCAGGTTACTTGTGTCAGAAAAAGAAACCACAATGGAGTCGAGCATTTGTCTGATAAAGCCCAACTCTCTCACAAAAAGCATGCAACGTCCTTTTCCCTTCCACACAATACAATCAAAGGAAAGATAGTTTCTTTGGCAACAGCTCCCAGCCCTATCCTGCCAACACTTAGCCTGAACAACCTCCCGACTGCAACTTTTTCTCTATTGATCTTGTTCCTAGTACTGCTTCTGATTTTGGGCTTGGTTTCCTAATGCTTTTCCCTTGACCACTCGTGTTTCCAACATACCATCTTCCCATCCCAGGAATGGTTATCAGATGGCAGGGGGATACCTCTTCTGCCTCGGTTAAACCTCTACGCCAGCCAAAGGACAGGATTTTGGGGAGCAGAGGCTCCCAGGCTCTCAGCTGTTTTTATAATGCCTTTCTTACTTTTACTATGAATAAAATAAGTCAAACTTTTAGTAAGATTTCATCCAGTCCACAATAACATGTTTTCTATTCAGTATGAAAAACAGGAAGCTAAGAGAAAAAAAGGAACCGAATTTTCAAACAGGTTCGGTATCCAATATCTGGAGCCAACGTATCTAACAAAAATTAGTGTAAGTGTTCATTTGCTTCTAATGCATTTAATTTTGTACTTAAAAAAGAAATAATCACAAGTTGTTTTATTTCAGCCACAAGATGCTGGGGTAGATACAGGAACAGCTGGCCTCACCGGAGGTCAGCCTGGATCATCATGTTCTGTTCTTGCCTTGAGGTCTAATACAATATTCTGGAATAGAGCAGAAATTAATCTGAAGAACGTGCAGGAAAAGTTTCTTTCAGTATCTGCATTTGAAAAAAAGAAAAATGCTAAAGCAGAAATATATACTGTTGACTATTGCCAGTCTATTGCGAAACACACATTTTAGTCTTCAAAAGTCTCACTGCAGAAAGGTCTCAGACAGGATGGGAATTGGCGTAACTCTTCTAATTTGTAAAGCAGATTATTAAACATTTAAGGATTTGATGTCTCCTCTGTGATTTTTCTATGTTATGTTCACACGCATTATTGCCCTTTTGTAAAAATAACTTTATTTATTTTTAAAATATAAACTCTGTATGATGAACAAAAATAACAGTGCCTCAGCTGGATTTCCTGCCACCCCAATTCCAATGCTGAAAGATGCGGAGGAGCAAAACCTCACCAATTAGATATGTGCTCAGATTTAGCAAACACGGTGAGAGAAGGGTGGCAATGGAGATTGCATTTCATCAAATTAACTGCTGTCATCTAACACAAATATAAAAAAATTTCCTTGGCATCCATCATGCAATAATCACTACAGGTTTTCTCCATCATGCATTTAATTAACCAAAGAAATCTCAAGTTCAGTTAAATCCACCCTGAATTTTAGAAAGTCAAAAGTGCTTTCTAGGTGATGCAGTTACGGAGTTTGTAGTCCAGTGAGGACATCTCTGGTACTTAGCCCTTCACAGGCAACCTTCCTCTTCATGATTTGCGAATGATACCCTGGGGGCAGTGCAGTCGGAAAATGGACCTCTTCTGCTTCACTCTGTGTACCATGAAATGGCGGTAAAGAATTGCCATTCAAGAGTTTTTCGAAAATGAGAACAGAGACTGAACACTGTGAAAATTCAGGCAAACTACAAAAAACTTCAGTTCACCATTGTGTTAGCCAGAAAATGAATTAAACTCCCTGTTTTATATTAGCTGATTCCACAATGCTGGCACAAAAACCCAAGGGCAGCACAAACTTCCTTTGACAGCAAAGGCCAGCAGATACTACTGGGAACAGATGCGCCAGGAATAAGGTAAGGAGATGCTACTGTCATTTTTGGAACTACTTTATATAAATCCACCATCACAAGCACATAAGAAGCAGAGTTAAGGGGGGAAACTAACCCGCAAGCATCACATTTCTAGATTTTCTTTATTCATTTATTTACTATAAACTGCTGAAACTTGGACTACACAATTATTTGCCTGAAGCACTATGAAAGAGCCTTAGGCATCTTCTACTCCAAATGAAGCTACTGCACCTCAGGAAAAAAAAGGGAAAAAGGAAAAAGAGAGAGATACTTATGGCATAATACTCTGTTGGGAAGCTGGCAAAATTCAAAGCCTTGTCAGACTCTGGTAAACATAACATCTCAGCGTACTTGGGGCTCCTTTAGAAGACTGCTTAAGTAAGAAGTTAAGACAGTGAATTTCACGAAACGCCTTCTGCAGACATTCAACCCAGCGGTGGGGGAGTTGTCTTTTAAAGCTGGTAACATGCTCCACAGGCTACAGATTTTCATAATTGTTTTGGACTAAGCATGTGCCAGTGACAGACACAAAGCTGCTTCCAACTCTTATGAAGAGCAACGCGATTGAACAAAGTCAGCAAAGATCCAGGAACCATTTTCTTGATTCCCTTATTGGCTCTTTGGAAGGAGAGCCACCAAACAAAACAAAATTCCTGCTGGGTCGTAAGACAAACAGTTTCTTAACATCAACTGTAAATGTCTGCGTTTAATATTCAAAATGTGATGAATCCCCAGTAGATTAATTAATTACTGCAGGAATTCAGATGAACTACTGCATGAATGTCTTTCAGCATTGTCACTTTCTGTCCTTTCTTTGCTGCCTGTTGAGGTTGCAAGCGCTTGGCACAGGCAAAGCAAAATAAATCCCGGTGCCTTCTGATCTGGAAGGGTGCGAAGCAGAGCACTGAACAGGCTCAGACAGCTGCCAGCTCCTCGGTCTCACAAAGTCTCAGGAAACAGCCTATAGCACCTGACAACACATTCAGAAATCCATATATAGAGAGATATATGTATGTGTGTATGTGTATCAGATAGCAGGAGCAACACGCTTTTGAGATTAAAAATATTTACGTTACAGTTTTCATATTTCATTTCCTCTACTGAAGTATCTACATTATTTAGAAACCAAGGCCATTTACACACACAAAAAACAGCTGTTGCATTTGGAAAGCCATCTCTAAAACACCATAATGTTAGCATGAGCACAATTCTACGGAGAACATCTTCCACCTCTCCTAGTGTTTAGCTTTTCAAGTTTCCATAGGAAAAGTTCGGGGGTTTTTTAAAGTAACAACTGGTGTACTCTTTAAACTGCCTATTTATTTATAAAACATATTTGTGTGCATGAAGAGGTGACATTTGTTAGCTGTCTTGGTGCTGCTTTGTTTTGATCCCATTCCTTGTAACACTATGAGAGCTACTGATGCTGAGAAGTAGCGTAGGACTTCATGTGCCATTACTTTCTGCAGAGCCCTGAAAACTGGACACTTTAATATTAAATTAGATTTCACAGAAAGAGTTAACCAAGTGCTTCACTCCAACTGCAAAAAAGCAGAAAGTATAGCAAGAGAGACGGGTCACATAAGGACTATTTGCCAGGCTAAGCTGAATATTCGAGGCAGTACTTTTACAGGCACTCAGGAGATGAACGTTTGTTTCACTTCCACTATTTGTGGCACAATACAATACAGTAATGATTTCTAAAAAAGGGGGAAAAGTGTTCTGGAAGTGTTACTGCCTTTAAGACACCTGTTAGAGTTTTGACAAACCCATACAAAACAACATTACTTACACAACACATACCTGCCATTACGGTCTAAAGGCTTTAAACAGAATAGCCCAACCTCGAGTCATTACTCATGAGTTGCAAAACCACAAAGGAATGATGTTGTTTATCTTAAGTGAATGTCAGTAAAAGCCTTCCAAAAAACTAGGCTGCCAAGTGGTTTTTGTAAGTCATACTGTTCAGGGAAGGTTTATATCAATCTCTGTAGTCAGCTCTCCAGCCAGAATATCCAACCTGCAGTGGGCACCAGCAAGACAAAGGTCCACACGCAACCTCTGCAGCCCCAAGGGCTGGTCCGAGTTCTTGGCACGGTGCTCCTCCGACTGGGAATGCTGCAAAGCATGCACGAGGACAACCGGGTTGGTCTTGCAGGAGCCATCTCAGGTTGAGACCCAACAGCGTCAGCCCTATTTGTCTATGTATTGTATTGACAATATCCTGGCCCCTTATTGCCGTAATGAAGGCAATTGGGTTGCCTTTTCTGTCCACTTGCCTATAAAGCTATGCTTCTTCATTCATGAAATCTAGCTTTAACATAGAGAGCAGACAGTTGTAAATATGAATTCCACCTCTGCAATATTTACCCTTCTATTTATCTCTTCAGTATCTACTTCTTAGTAGATATTTGTTCTGCTGTGCCAAATACAATAATGGTATTTAATGCCTTCTCTCAGGATACGTCAGGTCTATAAACACGCTGTACAGTCCTTTTGGGAATGGGGGAGTGCTTGTTTTCTAGTATTATTTCCTTCACAGTCCCATTAATTCACAAGTTACCAGGCTTTCAGTCTCCCATTATTCCAATACTGTATATTGGCTGTTCTGCCCCTCAAGCTACTGCCTCCTTTTCAACCCCGTAAGAGGATAAAACTCCACATCTGGAAGAAAACATTTCTACGGACAAAGGGTAAGGAGGATGTTTCAGCCAGCAAACAGAACATTAAAAAAAGTCATCTGACAAAGATGTATTTTACCTTTAACTGCAAACCCTACAGTACTGTCATTAAGCACTTATGCACACTTGGCCAAAGAACTCAGAAACAAGGGAAATAATAATTTAATGAAAATATTAAGACTGTCCTCATGAACTAATGATGTGTCTGGTTTGAAAATATGCTTTTTTAACTGTATGAAGAATAGTATTCCCCTTTCCTTATACTTGCCTTTCCAATGAATAGATTTTGTTTATATCTGATTGTAGCAAAAGTAAATTAAATAGCCACAATGTACAGGAGGCTTTCAAGCTTTTGACAGATTCAAGACTTTATTCAAATAAATATTCAGGAAAACTTCAAATAACTAAAAAGAGACTTACTACAGATCAAATTATTCCTCCACAATTACAGTGACTTTTACTTAATGTAGTACTCCAAAATTCAGCAGCTCCCGTCCTCATTGTATGAAAAGGCAAGACTGGAAAAGACGTTACAAAAGGGCCATTAACATACTGCAACTTCATGAAACTTGGACGAGCGTTGTTTCCTGCGATGCTTTACAGTTCCAAACATATGTTTTTGCTGTGATATTACGCTTCCTCGAGCCTTTTTTAACGCTAAATTACTACACTTATTTAGCAGTATAAATAGAAGGATGGGAAAAAAGTCAAAAAATGCAGGAGCAAGTTCTGTGCGCCTCTCCCACGAAGCCCAGGGCTGTCTAGATGGAATGGCCTTAGAGGACTTTATGCCAGCATAAAAAGTTAAAGCTGTTTAATCCAGTTTTATGTAAGGATAAGGTGGCTGGAAAACATGCAGTCATGACCAGCTCCAAGCAAAGGCTCCTGTCCCTTTTCCCAGGAGGGTGATAACACTGAATCAGCCCCTAAAAAGCTGGTATCACATGAACCATTCCTCTTTAGGAGAGACAGGCAGCCTCGAGAGCAGATATCGAAGACACCGAGTTGAAAAAACACAGATCTGAGCCATAAGCTGGGAGTTTTTCTGTAGCACCGTGCCAAATATGACATCATGCTTCAACTACAAACAAAAGCTAATAATAGTTTCTGATCTTAATTTACAAAACAGAGCTTTTACACATTTTTGGAGTCTTACCGGATTTGAAAGATCCGTGGAGCCTAATCATTGCCCAGGAGAACATCCATATTCCTCTCCAGCCGCCACCAAAACCGATTCAGGAAGTACCACTGTTAGAAACAATTAATTGCTCTGCATCTGGCAAAGCATCCCACAAACATTCAAAAGGTCATAACTATTGATTACCAACTGTCAAAGCCCCTTGATCAATAAGGGAAAAAAATCAGTATTTGGCCTTTAAAAAAGGCCAAGTTCCTGCTTCTTGATTTCAATCCAGTGTTTTCTATGGTAAAAAATAAATAAATCCTTAGAAGGTTTTCAAAAAGTGCTATCAACACAATAGTCACTGGGAAACCTTGCATTTTAAAAGAAAAACTGAACAGGCCTGAGAGTCCCACCAAGGACATCAGAGCTTTCAGCAGTTCAGCTGAGGTTTATACAAGATGGTTCTCAAAGATAAGGAAAAAAAATTGTTGAGAAAAAAGCCAACCAAGCAAGCACTGAAGCCATGAGACCAATTCTGCCCTCTCTAACGTGGATCCCTCTGGTGTCAATGCATTGCTTCCAGCCCACACCTACAGCAAGAGCCAGCAGGCGCAACAAACTACCTGAATTATTTTATTTCCATGCAGCAAGACCATGCACATCAGCAGCTATCACAACTCAAGCAACTTTCCAGATTTATAATCACGGGCTCACACGTTTAGGCTGCAGAAAGCATCTAGGTAGGTCAGATCTGAGGACTACAGTTAATGCCCGTGCAGCAGATGGTTGCCATTTCAAATATCTGCAAGCACTCCCGTCATTATGTAATGAAAACTTTTCTAATTTCAGGACTGCTCACTGTTTCAGGCTAAATGTTGACGTTTGAAATACAAACAGTTTAATGGCTCGCAACTCCGGACAATCTTACTAAGCATGAACCAACACACCTTTCCGGTGATATTATCCCCATGATTCTGGCCCAGAGCTGTTTCATCCTACAGGACAGTGCAATGAACTGAAAAGGTCACCTTGGAGCAACTAATTTCACTCCACTTTGGACAGAAGGCCTTTCTCATTTCCCCCTAAACGCAAAAAGAATCATGTTTTTTAACATCTGAAGGTCAGTCTACCTTTTATCCTTTCCTTCAGTTTTAGTCAGAGATTCAGCCTAGGGGCTTGTGCTTTAATTTGAACCAAGTGTTGAATACTTCAAGTTTTAAAAACAGGTCCTAAGCTCAAAATTTCTAATAAGCTTACTTCCTTTTCTTTAAGCTTTCCCACTTCAATATTTTCATTCCATAAAAGACCATTTCCAGTGCAGCGAAATAAAACAAACTCAGTAAGAAACTAGACTCTGGCAGGGTCCTAGGAGTCTATTAGATAATCTATTAGATTTATTATCTAATTACTATCTTAATCTATTAGATAGTAAAAGTTCACAGTCCCTAGGTGCTCTGTCCCTCTTCCCACGTGTTTATAGATCTGGGATAGCTTCTCTGCAGAGCATATAGCAAATACAATCAGTATGGGGGAAAAAAAAATAAAGTCTATTATTGTTATTTCTCATTAAATAAAACTTTTAAGTCACATGCTGCGTTAAGGGTACCGAAACCTGACGAAAGCAGCTTAATGCCTGCTCAAAGCCCTGGTATGTAGAAATGCCCATCAAGCCGTGGTGGTGAGCTGGGGGGTGTGGGTGACTCTGGCCCAGCACCACCACGTGCTGGCCCGTGGCCCACCCCAGGGAACGGGGCCAGGGACACAGGAGGAGGGAGGCAGCGGCTCATCCCCTCCTGAGCCAGCACGGAGGGGATTACCCAAAGCAGCTTTCTCTGGGAACCACCCAGAAGCCAGACCCCTATGATTCATCACTTAATTCTAACGACTTCGCAGAGCACGCTGCAAAAGAGCGAATTAGCCTCACGAGCTACCTAAAATGCTGAAGCAGGAAAGAATTTGCTTTAAGTGTACCCTTAGTAATATGTTTTTGTAATTTTCACTTTTTTTAGTGACTTCATTCCATTCCTGTAAATCTGTGTTTTGAGTAAACATGCTTTTATCATTAAATCTTCTCAGTGATAAAGCTGACTCAGGGTAATATGACACACATCGAGACCTCCTTTCCAGGGTACGGAGTCATCTTTCCAGGACAAACCCTTCGCTCTCTTTGTTTCCCACCGAATAGCTCAAAGCCTTCCTGAAAGCCTCCCAGCGATCTGCCACAGGGGTGCAAGGTTGGGGCTGTAGCTTTTCAAAAGCTCTCTGCCTATGCAGGCCAGCCTCTCCGAGCAGCGTGAAGACAGTGGGGGAAAATCCCAGAACTCAAGCATCAAAAGAAATCACATTTACACTCAGCCTTCCAAGGAAAAAAGATGTTATAACAAATATCCAACAGGGTCCTTATGGAAAAGAGCACGCTGTACACCTCAACTCCAGGTACCACCTCACCCGTGTACAAGTGGTTTGGTGCCTGTCCCACCAGTTTGGAAAGAAACAGGAGGGGAACATCTCAGCCGAGACGTGCAGCCCGAGCACAGAGCCTCTTCCTTAGGGTGGCTGCTTAAGGACCGACCACCGCTCCCCAAGCCGTCACAGGAGGGATCATCCCCCTGGGCAGCCGGTTCGGCCGGCACGTGCGTGTACAGGGCTCCGGGTGCAGCGGCCGGAGCTGGACCATGGGCGAAGAGGTCCACGTGGCTGGGTACCAGTAACTGCAGCGGTGCCGCGCCGTGGGGGCTTGCGTGCCCCGGTGCCACCAACTGGGGAGATTGGGATCCAGGGGCAGTGACCGGCTAGACTGAGAACATGTATGTGCATACCTATGCTTTATACATATGTATACAGGTGTGCTATATAGATGTCTATATTTGACTTTCATCTCAAAGAGCTGGAGCGGAGAAACAGGATAAGGCCATCTATGCCAGTCATATTTGTGTGAGTGCTGTGTGTCCTCTGTCTATGTTGATCCGTGTGTATATATAACCATGTATATACATATACACACGTGCACACACACACACACATATCTATAGTGTTCACACGTGCCTGTTGGGGATACATGCTGGGGACACGGAGCCACAGCAGCCTCACCTCTACTTGGCTGTTTGATTCTGCACCCCCTTGCCCTGTGCACTCTCTTGAAATACCACCAGACCTTCAGAATGTATTTTAAAACTCATTGGTATAGCTTAAAATGTAAAGCTTTATTGGAAAGTATCAAACAGTTCTTTTGAAGACTGCATCACCAGCTAGCAGCCTTAATCATAAAATGCTTTTTGCAGCTCTGCATGCTATCTCTAGATCCACCTGAGGAATCCTAATGACTACAGGAGGCTTTAAATGTCTTTACACAGCAATCTGCAGCATGAAAAGGCACTGACTTACTTTATACTGCTGAAACACTTACAGTCCCCTCTTTTAGCATCTCAGAAAGTGATCAAAGAATCACCCTTCTTTCAATGCCAGATTCATGTGAAAAACAGTTTCACCACCTTGATCGTGTATATCTGAATGTTGTTAAAGAGTAACGTAGATAAAACAAGGAATTGGACTAATTCCAGTTTCTTAAAAAAATCTTTATATAGGTTACTAGGAAAAGTTCAGGAGTCCATCCTTATCAAGAAAATACACATTTGGGAAAACTGTTTCCTGCTCTCTGAGAAATCATTTCAGCTGTGGAGTACAATGAGGACGTGTTATAGGCAAGAAAACACAGGGATAATTTATTCACTAGCTCAAAGGGATTGGAAGAGTCTAGGAAAAAATCAAAACAAGGAACCAGTCTCCAGTCCCTTGATCCTGAGAGTGAACTGCATTGAGAAATCAGAGGTTCGCTGTTAAGTACTAGGTACTGCTTTTCATTGCAGTATAAAAATAGAAAGCCTCAAAATAGAAAAAAGAACAAATTCTCCTCAGTTAGGTTCAGCTTGAAAAAGTAGAAAGCTTTGGCGCTCTGTTTTCTGTGGATGAGATAAGCTATACCATGGGAGCTGGAGGCAGCTGCGAACACAGAGAGTTTTGAGATCATGCTAATTTCTTGTGGGAATGGGGGTTCTTTGGTGTAGGTCCATCTGGGTTTGACGCAAAGTTTACCGACGTCTCTCGCTGCCTACAGAGAGCTTTGCATCGGGTCCAGAGGACCATGCAACGTGACTTTTCATGTACAGAGCAGGAACTCCAGCACTTGATGAGATATAGCTGGTGAGAGCAGTCTCCGTTCACAAGCAAGACCCTGAAGGTAGCAAAGGATATTCTGCTACTGGCAGAAAGGCCAAAGAGCACAGAAATGCGAAGAGGAGTCACCAGACCAACATTTTCATGTTCCTGCTGCCCAATTCTGCACTGGTCATTGTATTCAACACCAGCCCCAAGTTTCTTCAGGGTCCATGAATTAAAATTCTTAGGTGAGAGATACAGACTGAATTGGGACATCAAAAATATCATGGATTACTACAGGTAGTCCTTTTACTAACGCGCAGTATAAAGCACTGTAAACAGGTACAGACATTACCCATTTAAGGCTGTAGATACTCAGGTATTATGAAATGAAGTCTAAGTCATAACTTAAAAATGTAAGTTAAGGAAACAGAGTCAGCAAAAGAACCGAGATTACCTGACTTCACGTGACTGAAGATGTACACCTGCAATCCAGGTTTACAACCCGCCATTCTTCTTGTATCCGTGGCTGCTGCTTCACAAAACAGGAGTGGCAACAAGACCTCCTCTTCTTCCTGAGACTACGCTTAGGAAGAAAGTTGGAAACTTTTTTCCCCAGACACAGACCCCTTACAGCTAGTCATGTCTTATCTGAAGGTAAGTGTTCTCTGATGTCCTCTATTAAAGCCACTTAAGCTCATGTGAGAAATATGCTTCACCCCCTGCCTAATAGCTCTCCATTGACCTCACCGCCCTCTACACCTACCTGAAGGGGGGTTGGAGTGAGGTGGGTGCTGGTCTCTTCTGTCGGGTGGCTGGAGATAGGACGAGAGGAAACGGCTTCCTCAGCCAAGTTGCGGCAGGGGAGGTTTAGATTGGATATTAGGAAAAATTTCTTTACTGAGAGGGTTGTCAGGCATTGGAACAGGCTGCCCAGGGAAGTGGCTGAGTCACCATCCTTGGAGGTATTCAAAAAGCACGTAGACAAGGCACTTCAGGACATGGTTTAGTGGACATCGTTGATGGTTGGACTCGATGATCTTGAAGGTCTTTTCCAACCTAAATGATTCTATGATTCTATGAAATGTAGGCTGAAGAATGACTTCAGAAAAGCCCCTTTCAGGAGTTAAGAAGGTGGGTGGAACTGGGATCTCTGGAGCACTCTGTTTGCCACCAAGGGTGCGTATTGCAAAATTGTCCCTGGCTGTGCATGTGGGCACAGCAGTTGCCTGCGCTGCTGCAGCTGAGGCTTAGCTGCTCCAGGGCTTGTCTGTGGTGTAACCTAAGGGCGGCTGTAGCTCTGACTGCACACCAGGGTGACTCCAGCTGTCCCAGCTCCTGCTCCTGCACCAGCCTCCAGATCTGTCTTTCCACCCACCCCAGAGCAGAGCTGGTCTGTCCCCCAGGCAGTGCCAGTGGTGTTGGCTTGAGAAAAGGACTGATGGCATAAAGCCATGGCTGGTCCCCTTGCAGACCTGGCACAGAGCAAGGGCCATTCCTCCCACTTGCCCTTATGCTAAGGTAGGGATATTCCTGTGCCTGTCAGACTGCCAGTCTGAAGCTGGCCCTGAGTCTGGGTACTAGCACCAGTGTAACCACAACAGAGAGGAGCTCAGGTTGAAACAATTTACTCACCTTCTTGGGCAAATTGTCACTGAGCAGCTGCACAACCCAGGGAGCTTCTGGTTAGAAAGGAATTTAAAAATATTTGAAATAATAATTGTATTTTTTTAAGCAAATCTGCACCAGGACTTGAATTTCCTATGAGCTAGATGCTCCACTTTCCAGTTTGCTCCGTTCAGCAACTTTGAGTCGTCCGTTCCCAACACTTATAAGAGCACTGGTGCTTGGGAACACATTCTCCACGCATATCTGGCCGGGCTGCCTGCTGCCTATACTTTATACCCCTATACAAATCGACATTATTCCCCCAAACCACTTCTAAATGTCAGCCTGTGCATCTTGTGTAAGGCTGTGATGAACTCACTGACATACAGGTAAGAGGCACTGTGACTTATGCTGCTGGTGACCGACAGTGCTAACAAATGAGAGAAAATGGACTTTGTAGTCTCTGATGCACTTTGGGATTTTTAGCAGCAAGCATCAAACTTTGCTGCCTATACACTGGTGGTAAGGAGTACTGCAAAAATGCCACATTTACATAAGTCTATAGATCACCACTGTTTTAAGCCTTTTCCCTGAAGTGTTTTTCATCTGATGTAGCCAAGAGTGAGTGCAAGCTGCCTGAAGAATACTGCTTAGATTTAAGGATTAGAAGTTTGGATTTGGACAAATAGATTGAGTAGTCAGAAAAGATAAATCTGAATCCAAGCTGAGCTCAATTATCTGCAGATCATGATTCCTCGTCATCTTTCCCCACACCCCTGCTCCTGGTGGGGTATTTTTCATGTAACCAAGCCCCATACACTTGTGTCTGTTTAGAAAAGTACCTCAGGAATTTGGGGCTAGAAAACATTCTTCTCTTTGTATCAGTGGTTATTACAGCTGTAAAACATTGAAGCAGTGCCAGAGGATTCACAGATGTCTCCTTTCCTGTTGAGATATTGGGAATAGGGGGGATAAGGGTGGAGAGGGCTCCAAAATCTGACAAGACTATGGTGTTGGACAGACACCGTTCACCTGGGACCGTCCGTGGCTTGCTTCCAGCTGAGAAGCACATGCCTCCCCAATGACCCACTTTGTGCTTCCCTATATGGAAAGTTAATGATTTTTTTTTTTTTTTTTTAACAAGGAAAGATTTTTTTGTAGGAAAACCAGATGAAGCAACATACTACTCTGCGATTAAAACCCAGGGAAGTTTCCTTTCCTTCAAAGGATGGCATGTCTGGAATGTGTTTGTTTTGCTTACCTAATTCCATAATCACAAGCCTACCTGACGCTGTCCTTATGCACTGAATGAGATGTTATTTCCTAATGGTTGCAAGTGCAGTATGAGGCTTCTTTTCTTTTTTCCAGGAAAGAACTCAATTTGTGATTATCATGCATGCAGGTATATAGAGACTTATTACAAAAACCTGCTTCTGTCTAGTAAAGCTTCATTTCTTTCTGGTTTATTACCTGTCTCAATAAAATTCAAGTCAGGTGTTTCATAACCAAATACTGTCTTCCTCATTGCCCAGTGTCAGACAGATGTGAGACTCTGCATATTAAAATGCAAGGTCAGTTTGACTGAGACGAAAATGATCCTGAAGGATGGTAGGAACTATGGAGAAGGGAGGAGAGGGGGAAACATCTAACAGAAAAGCAGGGTACCATAAATGCCCTTTGCATTTATCAATATGAACTGCATTCTCAGAACTTATTGTTCCTGGACTACCTTTAACAGAGGTTTGATAGGGTGGTTTAGTTTGTTTTTCTACAGTGCCTTGGAGTCACGGGATAAAATCCCGATTCACTGAAGTCAATGGGAATTTTGCTATATTTGGATGACAGTTTTTCATCATTGTGACTGTTCCTGTCCCATGCAGGTTTATTACACTAATCTCTCACATCAGTTAGTAATCCTTGCTTAGCCTTCCCACTATTTGCTGTACCACAGACAATTTAAGAAAGCTTCAGCTGGTTCAGAGACAGCAGGTCCATTCTTTACTGGGGTAGACAAAACGAAACACATTCAGATTGGTGCTCCCAGATCCTGTCTGCTTGCCACTTTTTTCCTAGGGGAAATCTAAAGAGTGGCTTTCCAAGGCAGAAGACCTAATTTGGCCACAGACAACTGAGAGATCCTTTCTGTGTTTCGCTAACTTGAGTTCACTCGTGGTTCTTTCTTCTTGGCTGTAAGAAATTTGTAGAAAAAACTTGCAATGCTATGTCTGCCGTCCCTCACATTTTTCAAAGCTTATCTGGTAGGCTTTTAAACATGCCCTAGGCATAACTTCTTTCATATAGAGTCCCCCATCTCAAATATCCTTATTAAAGCTGCAATCTTAAAATGCCACTATTTCACAGTAAGCATGAGTGTGCCCTAGGACTTTTATGGCAAAATACAAGCACATCACTGTTGCATACACTAATATGTATTTTTTGAAAGGGCCCTTTCACATTCTGGAAAACACCCCTGATGTTTCAGTAATATAATACAATGCAGGATTGTTAAAGAGAAGAGGAGAGCAGGTGTGAGGAGGAACTGGTAGAAAAGCAAAGTGATATCCTCCCTTGTGGAAATGTTTTAAAAGATGCCACCTGCCATTTGGTGCAGCTTGATCCATTGCCAAAGCAAAAGTATTTGCAACACTGAAGTATTCTTTTTAACTGTGAAAACAAATCCCATTTTTTGGAGAGATGCTATTCAGAAAAGTTGTCAGCATCATCAGAGGAAACCACCCTATTCTCTGTCAGGTACCGCAGAATTTTAACTACAGCTGCTACAAAATCCAAGACCTCTGTTCAGTCTCATTTTAATTAACCTCTAAGACATGTTCACAGCGGGGCTTTCTTTGCTAGTTTGTTTTAATTTAATTTTAGCTCCTTATGTTTTAAACTTTACTGCAGAATTGATTTTAAATAAAATCCAGAGATACTTAGCTGATGGTAATATGTCTATTGCCATGAATAAATAATGCAAGAGACCAACCCATTGGATCTCACATTCTGCCTTGGGCAGAGGCTATTAAGTGTTGCAAGGAAGAGGAAACCCACCCATACTGTAGCTGGCCAACTGTGCCGTGTCATATATGGTGGAGAAATTGCTTTCAGGCCCCTGAGATGATCAGTTTACATCTCATAGCATGAAATTTTAATTACCTTTCCTTTAACATGCATAACTGCAAAGCTACTATATTTCAGCTCCTTTTTAAAGCCACCTGCAGTATATCCTGTCTAATTAGACACACAGCAAAGATGAACGAGGGTGTTTATAAGCAGGCAAATGAGACGAATTTGTGGGAAATGTTTTAAAAATAAGCTTAACCTAATCCTCCTGTTATTCTTATGAGTTCATTTATGCTTCTGGCAGGACAACCAGACAAAGCAGGACATGAGCTGTGACTGGCACAAAAAACTTTTCTGTAGAAAGTTTGCCTTAGGAAGGTTTTGACAGCTCCGAGCAGCTTATCAAGCTTGCTCATGCTGTCATTTGGAGAGCTGACTTGCTGCATGCAAGGGGTCCATTCTAGAGGCTTTATATGGGTTAGATTTAACTGAAAGCTTTCTTGTGGGTGTTTTTAATAGCTGAAGGTTTTTCCTCCAGTTTTGCTGTTGTTTCCTAAATCTCACGGGACATCCAAAAAATCTGGGGTGTTCACAGTCTTTGAGACCTGTGGGGACCTTTGCATTCTGTCAGCTTTTTAGTAGCTGTCTGTGGTATAAAGTAGCAATCTGGTGTAAAGGCAAATCTGGTTGTCTCCTGTCTGTCCCTGTAAGGACTCGCTGTATCAATAGGCTTGTGAAGGTCCCATACTCCACACTTGCTCTCTCAAGTGTGCAAAGTGCTAGCCTGTAAAGCAATTAACTGTTAATTACTCAAGCCTCATTTTTCCTTTAGTCTTCACAACATGTGAAGGAATCAGCACCTCACGTTACTGGTGATTTATGCAGCCTCACAAACAAGTGCAGCATAAGTTGGGAGGCCTCTTCTGCTGCTGTTCAACCTGCAAAATGTTCGCTCCTTGGGCAGTGGAGCACTGAGAGCAAGAACAGATTGAGCACCAGGCACCATCAGTGTGATGAGAGACAGGAGCAGCTCTCATTTAACTGCAAGCACACAGATCCTACACAGCTGTATGTGGCAGGGCCAGTGCTGATGAGGGCTTGGGGCATGACAGCAAAAGCTCATGACCCCTCACGGCAAATCTTGGCACCTGAGGATTATTGTACCCTAGGGCATCACAACACCACAGCAAAGAGCAGACTTGTGGGAAGTAAGAATGGGTGGAGGTACTTGTGCTTATACAGGAATATATATTTATCCATCTCAAATATTTACCATCACAATACCTAATCTGGGGTAAGGTATGGATGCATGGGTATGTGTGTCAGGTTCACCCACCCTTTAAATGGTTGAGAAACTACTTAGAAACACACCTGAGTAGCTCTGCTCTCATAATTAACTCTGTCTCTGGTGGACTTGTCAGAGCAGGTGTAGACTTATGCTAATATGGTGACATCTCAAAACTGGAGATTGCCAGTGCCATCTTGGAGCAAGGGTAGAATTAAAATGCCACTGGATCCAAAATACACCATAAACAGTCCTTTCCTCACCCAAAGGGAGTGGTAGGCTTATATTTTCACCTAGATGTAGGGCTCTGCATTATGTGAGAGCAGGTGCTGTGATTTCACCTCTTCATCATGATAAGCGGAGGATGAGAGCATTTAAGTCTCTCCCTGACTCCGGCACTTAAGCCAGTTGAAATTAAAATTGGTGGGGAATGTGCTGGGAATACTGAAGGGAGTTGGAGCCATATGTTTTCTTGCATTCCTGGGTACTCCTATAACTAACATTCTGTTTATATAATATTCCTGAAACATAAAAGCTAAAATAAATCCAGCATGTGAAAATTAATAAGTCATTTCTCTTATGATCAGTCCAGAGGAAGCTGTCGTAAGCGTTAAGGTATTCAGACAGCTGATTTTTGTACATCAGCTCTCAAGTGAGGTATGTAGTTTACAGAGAGTGCTTAAGGTTATGTACTCTATGAGTACATGAAGTAAGAGGCTGTTGAGGATGATGGATACCATGGCAGCAAAGAAAAAGTTTACAAAGCTCACTTCCTAAGTGCTCCTTCTTAGCACTTTACATTTTCAAATTGCAGTGTAAACATTTAATTCTCACTGCACCCTAGTTTAAAGTTGTTGAAATAAAGAAAGGGTTCTTTGCTGTTCAGGAAGCCAAGAGCAGATTTGAGGTTAAAATGTGAAAGTGCCTGGTTCCTGGCCTCAAACTCAAGTCCTTCTGATGGGATTTAAGAGGTTTCACATGCACAAGAAGTGTATTGTCTTAGTCTTGTCAAAGCACAAATTATTCTCAAACTTTCAGAAGAAAGTATTGCTAGTCTTTTTATGAAAGTACTAAATCTTCTTTGCTCCTGTAAGGCCCAGTTAGATGACAACCTCATTAATACTCCATGCAGCAATGTGTCATTGGCAAGTAAGAACCTTAAAATAAGTCAAAACCTAGTAATGGATTGAGGTATGGACTTTAAAAGACTTGCTTTTGGAGCAGGAGGAGTCGATATGCAAGAAAAAAACCATACTCTGTTTTCAGATATCAAGGATTTGGCTGAGATTTGAAAGCCTATTTTTGTTGTTTTGCTCATCTGTCTGTCTATGTGGTTCTTCTCTGTTGTACTGATTTCTCAGTGCATCGTTCATGAAAAAAGTTCCCATACTCTCTGGATGGATATTTTTCATCATGGTAAGGTGATGATATAGATCATAGATGTCCTAAAGGTCCTCAAATGGTGACGTAAACTTTCAATGATTTCAAGATTTTCTGTGGGTACAGAAAACTTTTTTAAAAAAGGCTTCTGAACTACATGGCATGAGGAATAGACTTGGCCTTGTTTCCAAAGGCAAAGATGATTTGCTGACAATATAGAGAAGGATCACCAAGATATCACCTGAAGGGGTTGAAGGTTGTTCTGTAATCAGAGAACTACACAGATCCCACAAACAAGTGGCTATTTTATCTGCCACTGAGGTTGGTAACATGTCCTCAGATTCTATACGTAAATTAGGCTGTGTTTTGTTACCATCTGAAATACATAGTTCCCACTATTTGCATCGTGATTCCTCACTTTACAGAAGGCCCAGATCTTCACTGCAATCATTAGCAGCAAAGATCTGATTTCAAAAATACCCACGAGCACAAAATTGAAATACAGTACACAGACATTTCAGCCCATTAGTAAGGGATATTTGGTTCATCTTGCAGCTGTCCTTTAACTCACCTGTGCTGATCTCCAGATAGTGTGTCTCTCTGATTAGCTTGATCTCTAGACAGTCATTTCAAACTGGTGTCCATCCATTCCCTGCAGATGAAGAACACAGTTAGCAGGCATCTGTGAAAAGCGTATTCTGCACAGCCAGGCGAGATCACACAAAACACGGTGACAGAGAGGCAATGAGGGAACAAACTTCTCTGACAGGCTATTCTCTCACGAGCCTGTGCTTTCTCCCAACACATCTAGACAGCTGCCTGACTTGACATAATCTATTCCATAGCCATAGCCTGTGTTATGGGGTAGCCAGGCAATATCCCTGGCCAGGATTCCCATCTGGTTTTTGAGGCGAGGAATTTGCACTGCGTGGTTCTGTTTATCAGCCGCATGCAAACTGTGTGCTGTCTTGTAGCCCCCAGAATTTCCTTCACCTGTCTCCTTTATTTCTCTTTGTCTCTCAGTGCTGTTCATATTTCTTTCCAAATGATAAAGTACTTGGCCAGGAACGCTTTTTAGTTATGTAATACCACAGGGATTTTTGTCAACATTCCCCATCTATGGAAATTACAGTTTTATATGGGCAAAGGAAATTTAACTGTGGCACTGGAAATAATAACTCTTGTGACATAAAAAGATGGTATTTGTTATCTGTACCGTCCTTGCAGCAGATGCAGGCACTGGGTTCAAAGTCATGCCAAGGTTACATGACCTCGTACATGCTTAGAGACTTGTTGGTGGAGTATGTTTAGTTCCATAATCGTGATGGGCCTGATCAACAGTTGTCTATGCAGAATGTTTAAAAGCTTTTCCATATGACTAGGAAGTCAGGACTTGACACATTTCCTTGGTGTTTATAATTAAAACCCAGAAGAAGATATTAAATAGTTACTGGTTTCTATGTTGTGGTCAATATTGAGATTTATTGACTTGAGAACCAATATTGACTGAGGGGAAACTAAGCTTGATTTTTCCCCTAAGGCCTACCAAGTCTGGATGTTGACGGAAAACAGAAGGTTGCATGGTATAGACATCCAGTAGCAACTTTTTCCAAGGATAGGAGCTTGTTTCTTTGACTTTCAGAATGACAGTGAAGCTTGTTATAATGTTTGTTACAATGCTTTGCAGAAATTAGCATTACAGTGTTGCTTTAAAAAGCCTTTTAATTGCGGATATGCCCCTTTGACACACAGTTGTTGGGGTTATGTAGAGTGCATGAAAATGCTGTATTGGTAGCCTAAGGGAGGGAGCGTGGTGTGTTAAGTGAGTACAGTATGAACAGCAGCAACAGGAGCTTCTTGCAACGTCCTACTGTTATGTTTCCATCTCAGGCTGTGACAGCGTCACTTGCTGAAGTCCACAGTCGGTGTCATGCCTGTATCTATCCAGTCCTTGACTGTCTCAGAATTACTGCAAACAATCTGGTGACTTTTGTGACATAGACTGCTACTTCCTGGAAAGCAAGAACATGCAGCTGAACTCATTCCAATTCACCACTACTCTTGCTTTTGTGTTAGAAGTTTTATCATCTAAAAACATCAGATGCCTGAAAGAGGAGAGTTTGAGCCAGGAAAGTCAGAGATCAGAGCCTGAGCTCATAAACCAACGTATTATGTGACTATCACTCCTACATATACAGCATATGTATTTTTGCCTGCTTCTGACTGTTGCCTGAATTATATACATTGCTGAAGATCAGAACAGTGCTATTTTTTTAACAGTCTCTATGAAATTAATCTCTTGCAGATGCTGGCTCGAGGCTGGCAGCATCCTTCATTTTTAAGCTTAAGGTACTAATAAAATTCTTAAGTCTGCTTTCCGTTCAGATGTGAGAAAGCCTTCCAGTTTGACATGAACCAACTCTTCTTTGATTCATTTTTTGTCAGTGGCGAGAGTGGGGCTAGTTCAGCTGTCAGGGCTCTAGACAGAATTGTATTTCATGAAGTAGCCCAATAACCCACTCGACAGTTAGACCCAGAGAAGTAGTTTACCCAGGAGTTTTGTATGCCTCTTTGGCAGCTTGGAGCCTGTCAAATTACACAGTCAGACTGAATTCAGGCTTCTTGGTGGCTCAACAAAAGGACTGTGTTGTGAGCTGAGTGTGGAGTGACCGAGAGAGGATTACTATGCTTATGTGCAATAGGAACAGAAACAATTTTTTTAATATTGGGTGTCAACTGCAAGAAAACCAGCTTTATCTTAAGATCAATAGTATTTCTGAAAGCTGGCAAAAAGACACATGATTTAGTTTTCAAGGCTTGTATTGGTTTTGTCCTCCTCTCTTGTAGTGTCCACTGCCTGCTTTGAATGGCAACGTTCTGCAAGCACAGTGGTGCCTCACTTGTCCTTTTGGCTCAGGAAAATGCATTATGTCCCAGTAGCTGGTGTTTTCAGAAAACAGTAATAACTTCTTACAGAGTCTACCAGAAGACAGTTGCCTCAACGTTAAAAATTTTTAGTGTTCCCTTATATATCTTGTAAACATGAATGCTGTCTTCTCTGCAGTAATCCAAATGGAAGTGTGAAAGAATACCTTTTTTTTTTTTTGACCCTTTGTTTTTCCCTTTTGCAGTATAGGTGTGACAGTGATGGATGAACACGTTTACAGGTCTGTAGGGCTGCTGGGAAAAAGATCCCTCCCAGGGCTGTTCACAAAGCAAATCATTAGCCTGACCGTAACAATAAATATCACCAGAGAACATGCAAGGATTTATCCAAAGGTCACATTCACCCAGAAGGTTTCTCTGCTGCAAGAAGCTCGCAGCTGTGTTAAGATTAAAGAGTGTCAGAGAACCATAATGTGTGTGATTTTTTCACTCAGAGTAAAATACGAGCTGTTTGTTTAACAGCCCCAGCTGAGGGATGCTAGTGTCAGACTGCCTTGGGGCTGTCATATATATTTCCAGTGGGTTTTTAGCATTCAGGAATAATCTCCTCTTTGATGCATTTATCTGACACATCCTAAGCTCCTGCAATGCCCGGGAGGAGATCTTCCTCCCACTACTCTGAGAACTTTGATAGTCACTCAGAAAAGGGAAGCATAATGGGAACAGCCCAGACAAATGACTGAGGTCAAAGTTGTGTCCCCAGAATGGAAGTAGCCCAAATGAATCACTTGCCTTCTCACTTGAATGTGCTTCACACGCAGTGGGCCAGGCTGCCATGTGATAAACTTTTTATCTGCAGCAACACGAAGCTGCTTGGGTGAATAGTCACTGATGGGCTTTAGTGAAAACCCTTGTGTGAGTTTTTATGCATGCATGTAAGGATGCAGTCATGTAGTTCAGTGTGTGGCAACATCTCTATGGCTAATCTTGTTAACCTGCTTCTCCTTTCATTGATAATATTTTTAAGTCAGGAATAGTGTCATGAGTTTAATACTGATTTAATCAGAGAAGCAAGAGTTTTGTTTTTAGTGACATAGTGTGCACTGTAGCTTATGGTTGCATGATGTCTCTCATGGTCTCTTTCTAGCAGATACCATGGGTTTTCTCCTCCCCTACAAACAGTGGGCCTGGCTCTTTGAGCTCAGGCAGGGTGCCTTGTGCTTTCGGGACCATGCGCTGGCATTCTCAGTGGTGGCAGTCCCCAGTAGATGCTGTGGAAAAATGCTGTGGTGGCAGAGAGGGACCTGGAGTGTTGCTGTACTGAATGTTCCTCGGGATGCAATTGTGGTTATCGTTGCATCTGTGGACAATAAACAAATTAATTGTCTGACATTTGTGTTGCAGAAAACACCAGAGAAAAGCCATGAGGAAGTTTAATACAATTTTAATTGCCCTTTGTAATTTCCTACCCACAAGTTATTTAATTCTTTATCAGAGGACTCCACATTGGAGGTGCTGGAGTGGGCGTGAGGGACAGATCTGCTGGTCTCTCCTCCTGGGTTTCCATTTTGAGTAGATTTTTCTGAAAACACTCAATGGCATGTTTTTGCTCTGTATTTTAGAGAAGCTTCAAGTGATCACCTTGTGAGAAGTGGACCCTACTGCAGACTACACAGCAGATTATAGGCAAATATTTTGAAAGCCCAGCAAGAACTCTTTAGCAGCCAGTTAGCAGATTAATGTATTTAGAACAAGTGGTATTAGTAGCAACCTTCAGACTGACAGCTCTCTCAGCAGTGTAGCCATGCTGGTTGTTTGGATCACCTGTGAACCTGCTTTCTGTCTCTGTGAGTCCACATGTTTTTCATGTTGGCTTGATCTGGAGAGTCACAGAAATGATTGTGGGTTGTCAGAAGAGATGGGTTCCCATGTGTGATAGCCTTCATATATGGAAAGCTGCCATAAAACAGAACATGAGGAGAGAGGAAAACACCTGGGGCTGAACTGGTGTCATGTTTCTATTTTATGTCCGAAAAACCTGTCTATATCCAAATTGCACAAGATAAAATACCTTAAATCTCTTGTCTTAGCTTGTGCAGAGCTCCTGGAGGACCTTAGTCAAAGCAGAGCACACAGCTTTTGGCAGAAAACCCAGAGTTTTTTGTTGGGTTTTTTTTTCTGTGTTTAGTACAAAGGTGATCCAGTCCTAATGGAGAGCAGTACCCACTTTAATGTAATATTTCTCTGTGTTATTATGACACTAAATAGAAAACCTGCAAGCAGTGTGGTGATACACTCAGCTGTAGCCCAGCTAGACACGAGAGAAGACCAGGGTCCCATTGCAAGGAAGTAATCCCTTTTCTTCAGGTAGCCAAGGGCTTTCATTTTGAATCTCCAAAGTTTTTTCATAAGCATAATTTTTTTTTGACACCTTCAGGAGGTGGCTGGTGTTTTGGAGCTGGGTGAATGGGATGTGTGAGGTCTGGTCCCAGCTCTGCTGTGCCCTGTGTCACATATGAACCCGCCCAGGGATACCTCAGTCAAAGTCTTAATATGTGAATATGCAAGATAAAGCCTCCAAATTCAGAGAGAACCCTCTAAATGGTTGTCAGGTGCAGCTGTAGAATCTATCCAAATCCACTGACCTTATGGTGCAGGTGGGTTATCAGCTGTGCAGAACATGGGCACCCATTTAAACCACTTCCATGCCCATCAGTGCAGAGTTTTGCAGATATTGTACCAAAGGCTGAAAACATGCGCCTGAACCACCCAGGCAAGAAGTACTTTAACATTTATTTTGCATCTCTTTTACACATTCACCCTTCTTCTCTGTTTCTCTCTGGTACTCTAGCTCTGTTGATGCATGCTTGCAAAAGAAAAACCATAACAAAGTCTTTCTTTAGAAAGAGATTTTGAAGCAGTGACCTTCTTCTGAACTTTACATCATGGTTTCTGTTGGCCGTCATGCTTGGAGCAGTTTGAAATTTCCTGGCAGCTTATCCATTGGCTCAGCACTGAGGTTTTCACTTTGTCTTTGTTGCCCAATTAGTGGGCAGAAAGCAGAAATGTGCTTGTGGAGGGGCTTGCTCTGCTGGGTTTAGGTCTCCAATGAACCCGACAGCTTTGCTAACATCAGTATTCTCTGTTGAGCTTATGGCAGCGTTGCCGGGGAGTGTGTTTTATGCAAGACAAGTTGAAGAGGCAGGCTGTAGAGGTTGGATTTGGCACCTTTTTCAGTTTGATGACTGGAGTGGTGAGGTTAGCACCAGATTTCAGAGTCCCTATGAGCTGGGGAGAGAGTCCAGTGCTGAGGGCAGCAGCTGGGTGTTTGATCTGCAACTCACAAGTGAAAGGTATTTGCCACTTAGCTGATCTCTGGTGTCTGCATTTTCTGACTCGCATGCTGTGTGATTCCTGTGATGGTTGGAAACAGCAATAAAAGTGGATTTAGAATGAAAAGGTTCAGTTCTGCCATGCGGTCTTTTAGAGTGCCATGGGTTTTCCTACGTAGGTTTCTGGGAAAATGGCTGCTTCAGGGGCCAGAGGTGTTTGCTTCATGTCATAGGAATTTGCACTCAAACCAGAATATGAAGCGTTTGGAAGTTCCCTGGAGATAAGACCATGAGTGTGATTGACAGTGCAAATGAGATATCTAAATGGAGAAATTTATTTTGATTGTTGCTGTGTAAATGGATGTCTTTACAGGGACTGTCCCTTTGTGGTGCAGTACATGCAGAGAGCTAGGACCACGTATTGCTGGTTGTTACTGGCTCCAGGGGATGGTCTCAGTCCAAGCCTGTGGCATGGCAATTTCTACAGCTCTCCTCCACTTTACATCAGCTCAGGGTCAGACCTTAATGGCACAGTTTTCATCTGTCTCACTGCAGGTGAGATGATTTTCTTGAGGCCACCCCAGGAAATTGTAAGTGCAGGTTCACATGTCTATTCAGAATTAATACAGAAGTGTGTTTTAAGCCTGCCGTAGAGTGCTGTGCAACTGCTGGCAATGAATCATAGGGCCTGTGACTTCTGCTGCATAAAACAATAGAGCTATTTTGTTTGGTAATACAGTAATATTAACAATAATTATAAATAATTATAACAGTAAAGAAGCATTGCTCCTAGCCTAGTTTTTCTTTTCAGCCTTTAACCTGACATTTCCCTATTTGTTTCATGAATGGAAAAACATCTCTGGGTCACTTTATTGCACAGAAAACAGGAAAAAGAAAATACATGCTGGGATTGTCATCATGACTGATGGAGTCTAGTCAGTTTAACAGATTTTTCACAAAGTTGCTGGAAAACTGCTGCTGTTTTTTTTTCAGATTATAACATGGGACACCACTTGTTTCTTCTGTTGTCAAGACAAATTCTCCATTTTGAATGTCACCCCTCATGACCCCATTTTTGACCTGAATAGCTCAGGCCTGATTAATCTAAAATGATGCAGCCAAGACCTTGCGCCGGGAGAGTGTATGTCTAGAAAATATAGTAAATACTAGACAAGTATTATGATAATAGCAATGAGGTGAGGGCATTTTCCACCTCTGCAGATATTCCCCACTGCATTTGGAAGTCAGATGCAGCAGACTGTGTGCTACACTTGCCCTTGCAGAGGGTTCGGATTTGGAAAGGCCAGATAGATAGCACATGTCTGTGGCGCTTCAGGCAGCATCAGATGAAGCCCTAGGAAGCATGTGTATCCCAGAAACATGATTTATATATCACTCCGTGGTCACAGGGTGTGATCTCTACATTTTGTTCATCCTCAGGAATGCACTGGAAGTAAAAATAAAAAATGAGAAAGAGGCTCTGCATACCATGCAGAGATGGTCTAATAAGTAGGCTTGATAGTGATGAAGCACATTGTGAAGCAGAGAGATGGGGAGGACGGCAGATGGGGTCAGAGCCAGCTCTGCCATTCTACCCCTGCTGAAGACATGACTTGGGTGTTATGTGGGACAAATCACTTCCCAAATTGTTGCCATTCCTATGCCTCCCCATAACTGGGTCCCTAAGGGGAAGATAGAGGTTCCTTGGTTGGATCTGCCTATTGCCTCGATCTTGCAAAGTACAAACTTAAGACTTGGCATCATTTCTCTCTTCCATCCCCGCAGATGTGAGATCTGACCATCAATGCAAATAATTTAACAACTGCCTCTGGTTTGAGTGGAGCCTGGGGCTGAAAGCTGTTTGCATTCAGTGAGCAATATGCAAGTTGCATTAAATGAGATAGTTACTTCCCTCTGTTATCAGACATTTACATAAATAATTAGCAGCAAAGCAGTATCCTCAGCAGAAGCTATGTAAAGATGCTGGAGTCTTTCCCCACCTGTACAGCAGGATCATTGTCAATACTCTGTGGAAATACATTGCTTCACTTCATTTCTTTTTAAATAGGAGACTTTAATGCCAGGGCTTTCACCCTGCCAGTGTTTTGTAAATACAAAATTTAGGAATTTTTGCAAGTTAAAAAGCACACAAGCTGCACAAGCTTAGCAGGAAACATACGGAGAAAAACAGCATTTCAAGCTACTTTGACTTTAAAAATATTTATCGTATTAGCGCATTAATGTAGTTATGCTTTGTGGCTGTAAATATTTTTTACAGTGCATTGACTTGTGCTATGCATTCACTCTCAAGGCTCCAAATTGCCCATGTACTTGTGTGTGAAATGAAGTATCAAAACAGACCATGGGAAAATGAAATGCTTCTGAGGTTTACCTGCTGATCTCAGGCATTCAGGGCCACTTGCTATTGTTGCAGCTTCTGATTGGCCTAAAAACCACCAAGTGGTAGGTTGGCTGTTACCCTCATGGAGTTCATGGTGCAAAACAGCAACATGTTTGTGGCTGACCAGCTCCCTCCCTGCCTTGCGGTTTGCAATCTTTGGAGCATGTCAGCAATGTATTTCCGATTTCCTCAACTTTTGGATTCTATCTGAATGTAATGAGAAGGGAGAAGAGCACTTTCTGAGGTGGGAAGGGGCAGCTGAGGCAAGAAGGGGGCAGGGGGACTCCTTTATCTGGGATCACCACAAAAGCAGTCGAGTTGAGGCCTGAGGGTAGTTAACTATGAGACCACCATGGCTCCCTGCCAAGCCTCCCAAACTGACCGACCAGCTGCCTAGCTGGAAGATGCTTCAACCCTAGCTCCTTGGTGCTGCTGGGCCAAGCAGCTCCACAGCTGGGCTGCAAGGGACTGAGTCTGGGCACGTGGTCAGGCAGACGTATGGGCTCCAGTGTCCCCAGAGCAGAGGTTCCACCTTGCTGTCCACAGTTCTTGTTCCTTTTGCTACCATATTTCTAAAATGGTGGGGTTCAAAGCAGAGTTGGGAAAAGGCATGGTTTTCGTGTGATTTCTGAAGATGAATGCAAGCTTCGTGAAGGACCAGATGCAGGATGGTTAGGGGGAACAATCTCATAAATTCTCACTGGTGAGACTATGATCATATGTAATATCATTCCACTGCTGAAAACAAATATAATATATTACTGCAGAGCCAGATTTGGGGCTAGGAAAGTTGGGTAGAGATTCTTGCCTGGGGCTCTCTGTGAATCTCCGCTCTCTCTAGCAAAACTGGACTGATTTATGGTTGTGTCTGGAAACTAGAAGTGGCCCAACATGGATCCAGATCCAGAGGCAAATGTCCTTAAAATTGAGTGTTCCATTGTGCGTATGGGGAGGGGGGATGGGGGATGGAGAATGAGTTTAGTTTGTTACTAAATTGGAACAGATGTTGGATCTGGAATTGGAGATTTTGGTTCTCCTTGTCTTGTGGAAACAATGCAATTCTATCACTTCAACTGGCAAGTTGGAGCTGGTGTGTGGCTTAGGTCTCAGCTTTGTTACCCTCCAAGCTCTGAGGTTCATCGGAACTGAAACACAAAATGCAATTCAATTTTTATGATCTCAGAAAACCAAAATGGAAATAGATTTTGGTAATAAATGTTGATACTCCTGTGGACAGAAACCTTTTGAAGTCCCTCACGCTTTACTACTGTTGTTCTAAATGGGTCAGACTGTGTGTGCAGCTCAAGGTCACATATCAAAAAGTAGATGAACTGCTTATCCTACATGTGATAGAACTGAAAATGAGATTTTTTTTTTTAATTTAAGACTTAATCCTCCTATTCACTATTTTGAAATATGGCTAAGGAAAATCCTATATGAAACAAATGGACAAAACGAGCATAGAAGAGAAGAACTAATGAATGTACGTACTGAAAGGGAACATTTTATTCTCCTCAAGTAATTCATGCCATTTTATGGTTTATTTGAAATGAAGTAGTCAGTCCTGGCGGGATAGTGAACAACTTGGCACATGTGTTCGGTTGCATCCATGGAGAAAAGAAACAGCTCTTTCTGGAGAAAAATCAGTATGTGAGTATGACAGAACGTTTTCAGAGCTGGTTGTGTAGGATGAGACATCAAAAGCAGCTGGTGCTGGCCAACCATACCTGGCATTACAGACAAACAGAATTTTACCCTGGGCTTCAACAAGGATAGGGTTATACCAACACCCAGTGTTTCTGGAAAATCTTAACCATGAAAGAGCCTTCTTTTCTCAAGCCAGGCTGTGTCCTCCTGTAACCAGCTTTTCAGGAGAAGAGAGAAGTTGGCCTAAGATTAACCACCACATGCCCAGCTGGGACCAGCTCAGGGATGGTGAATGTAGAAATGCTTAAAATGTACTCCTTAGCCAAAGCTAGAGTTATTTGCTTAATATCCAAACACCCTTAACAATTTCTTAGAAATACAATTAGTCATTTGCAAGTCCTAGCTACTCTTTTTATTTAACCGTAACATCAAAAAGCCTTACTCACAGATGAAGATCCTAGGGTACTATTGTCAAGCACAGATCAGAAACTCATTGCTGCCCTCAAAAAGTTTCAATTTTAAAAATTTATGTTTGTTGGGCTTTGAAGAGATCAGTACAGTCTGTCCCGTACAGTATTATACATTGTTCTGCCAGTACTAAACTTCATTTGATAAAGAACCAGCCTGCTTCGCTGCTACAGCTTTCCCATCAAACTGCTTCCTCCACTAACATTTCAATGGGTTTGAAAGTGGGTGTGTTAAGCAGAGAGAGGAAATCATAATGGGGTGTCTGTAGTATTTCCTATCTTCAAGTGTCATGTTCTCCAGCCTTTCTCCTTGCTCTTGAGAAACGTACAGACAGATCTCAGTAACACAGTACAGTCAGATCAGAATGCTGCTTACATGGAGTACCCCGTGGGGTTGGAAGCGCACACAGCAAGAAGTTTGTTTTAGGACTTACTAGATGGTGTGCTGCCTTGGAAGGCAGTGCTGTAGTATAATCATCAGGATGACTTACAAAAGCAGATCTGAAGGAGTACAAAGAAAAGCTATTTGTAGTGCACAGCAATACATTTTATTGAGCATACACAACCAAGAAAGGTATTTTTCTGTATTTCTGAGCACATCTGTAGACACCCCTACCTGAGGAAGTTCTCCCTTCCCAATGTGAAATAAAGACCAAAGAGTAACAGCATGTGGGCATAAAAATTAATGTGACAGTTTGCATAACAAGTCTATGGGGGGTAATACTCTGTATTTCTGAGTTGCATTTCTAAACATTTGATTCTGAACACCTCAAGTCTTCCTGCACTTTAACTTAACTCCAGCCTTTTTGTCATTTCCCATCATGAAAATCGTACAACATTTCTGTGAGATGATAAACAGGTGTTACTTTTCATTCTGGCAGCAACAGCATTTTGGTGCAGGATGAAATAATCCTACCATTAAATAAGAAGCTCACAGTGGTGTTGTGAAGCTTAATTTGTTTGGAAAATGCTTTGCAGTATTCAGATGAAAGGCACTCTGGATATTCAAAGTATTATTACTGCACAGCTGGTGGTCTACACACTGCAGATGTTTCTTCCATGCTGTTGCATGGTTACTTAAGTGGCTTCTTAGTGCAGATGTTCACGAGTGAGCATGCACAACCTCCTCTGCCTGTGTTTTTTGACACGGATTTTATTGCTGCTTGACTTTTGATCTTGAAAAGAATATTCCTCCACCAGTTGGGCTCAGGTTTTTTTTCTCTTTTTTTAAGGCTGGTAGGTGCTATGTGAGTGTGTGAGTATGTCCCTGTTGGTTCAGCCCCCATTGCAAATGACAGCATCTGCAAATATTTACTGTGGGCCTTTCTCTTTAGCCTCCATTTCCTTCTGTGGCTTTTACTCGTTCCCACAGTGTTTGACTCTGGGGACTCTGCCTCTTCTGTTAATACTCCATCACCATCACTCTCTTCATGGAGACGTGACGATTCCCTTTGTACTCTTTGCCCAGATGGGATCAAGAACTTCGTTGCCTCTTGATTCTTTCTTTCCATGGCTGCTGCTACTGTTATATAAAGGGATCTCTAAGAACTGCTGGGCTTGCCATTCACAATAATATAATCTCTCTGAGAAGATTTCAAGATAAGACAAAACTCTAATTTCTGCATGTATGGTGCTATTCTTTCCTTGTAAGTGGAGAGAGGTAAGGTCTGATTGCAGCTGAAATTCACGTGGAGTGTGCTGAACATGCGCAAATCTCCATGGAGGTACTATATGATTTCATCAACCTATTTGGCGAGGGAACTAATGTTAAAATTTAAGTTCCTCTTGTTTTGCTGTAATTCCAGCAAATGGCAAGATATCCAATGCAATACAAGACTTTTGTCTAACCTGAAGTCCAGTGCATAGCCTACTGCATTACTGACCTAGGAGCAAAAAAGGAGCAAATCTGCATATGCACACGCACACACACAGGGAAGGAGGAAAGTACAGCAGAATGGTACCTATTCTGGTTAACATAGATCTTACAAGATTCACATGGAAGACAGAGAGAAGATTTGGTACAATATACTGGAGTGTTTCTTCTGAAGTGTTTTGAAGAATAGATCTGTCTCGAGAGCATGTTCAAGACCCACTGTCTTGCAACTCAGAGGAATGAGTCCTGGCCACATACCTCTGGGAGATACTGTGAGAAAGCAGAGGCTTAAAGCTGACTGCATCCACACAAATAACTTCAGAGAGAAAGGATATATCACATCACTTTCTGTAGCACTTTCTACAGAATTCATCATGAATCAAAGCAGAAGGCTCAGTCTTTACCCAAGAAAGTTAGATCTGAATGTGAGACACCTTGAGAAGACTAGGCCCTGGCTACATTGTGAGGTGAATTACATCTTAAAGACTTGGTTATTTCCCCCGATTTTTAAGTGTGTAACAATTTTCCAGTGCTCATGAAATCTTCTAAATGACACCCCTGGAGACCATAGCTACTTTTAATACACAAAACTGATACAGCTCATGCAGATATGTACAAGTTTCTTTACACTCCTGTGATCCTACTGAAGTGTCTCATCTTTTCTCTGAGTTCATCTTGGTGCGCATAGCTTTCATTCTGCCTCTCTAATGTCTCTGAACTGTAATAATTGCTACAGGTATGTGTAACAGGATTTGCTTCAACTACTTCCCCACCATTGCCTGCTCCAAGGGGACAAACTTATGGTACTACCACTTGTTCAGATCCCAATCTTTTTTTTCTCCTGCACTGCTGGTACTGTGGTTATTCCTCTTCTTTCAGTGCAGCTATTTCTAATATTCATGTGGCCTGCATCACTGAAATGGGAGAGAGAGCAGGAAGGGGAGGGAATAAGGAAGGAGGGAGGGAAGGAAGAGCTTCTAATGTTCTTTCATTACTCTGTTCATCTCCCATGATTAATGACCAATACCTCTTCCCCTCTTCTGATGTATTCCTTTGCTCATTCTGGTTAGGTATCTCAGCTGAAATCTAGTCATCATATGGGTAACATTTGGATGCATATCATCTCATTCATTATGATGTGATCATTTGTGATTTACTATTGCTTGGTAACAGAAGTTTCTTTTGCACTTGATAAAAATCACACTAAATCACTAGGCCCAGAATAGTGGCTGAAAATCAATCAGGAGGGGCTTTTACTCCTGCCACTTTGGCTTGAGATTGAAATGTTTCATACAGTGGCTCTGCTAGGAGTAAGCTGGGCTTCCTTACGAACTTAATAAAACGCAGACCATCCTAAGGGGATGAGGGAGTTGCATTCCAAAACTTACACTGCAGAAGACCGAAGTTTAATGGAAAACTTTGAAAAGATTCTATTAAAAACTAATTTTCCTTCTATATATCTTATGCTCTATTTTATGCTTTCTCTTCTCCTTCCTTTTTTTCCTTACTGGCACAAAAACAGGATTATTGTTTTGACAGAGCTAATCCACTCATGCTTTCATACAGGCCCTCGGGCTCCCCACCTGTGGAAAGACCCATGGGAGCAGAAAAACTACTGAGCGGGTGCCACATGCTCACCTCCAAGGGAAGAAATCAGTGGCCTCCCAGAGGTATGGAGTGTAAACATTTGTGGTTCCTGAGGACCCATGGAGAACATGAACTATGAATCGTGCGTAACCTCCAGCAACAGCTTTTCCTTCCATATTGCCTTCTAGGATTTCTCTCTTCTGTCATCTGGGCTTCTTCAGGAGACGTGCTGTATGGGCTGCTTCACCGCAGCTGTGCTGCCTCCCTCTTCCCAAAGACTGAAAGGCACACTCAGCACTGATAATTTCTACCCACAAACTTCGCTGGTGAGAAAGGTTTAAAGTAGCTTGCAACCACTGCCAAGTTTGACAGCAAGCTTCATAACAAACTGGTACAGCTCTGAGATCTCACCATTGCTTCTGTAGGGAGGCCAAGGAAGATTTTATGGAGTGAAAAGTGATGGAGAGAGAATGAATGGCTTTGTGGCTCCATCAGGCAGTGCACTCAGGGTGACTAACATGGGGCACTGATCTGCTCTGTAGAGTCTCTGCCTAGCCAACAAAAAGACACGAAGTCAAATTCAGATGTTTAGGATTTTGTCTACAAGATGAAGCCCAGAATTTATCTTAGCATCTTTGCCACTGGGCATCACCCACAGATGAGGAGGAAAATAACCCATGATCATGATCGTTCTGTGATAAGTAGGGTTTGCTCATGCTTGTGGCCAGCAATTCTCTTTAGAGACTGCTGATTCACGTCAGGGCTGCCTTTGTATCTAGCCAAGTAAATGACTGTGCCCAAAACAACATGCTGAAAGGTAAGTTTGTCATGAAGAACAAACCTTGGCTCCATCTGCTTATATCATCTCAACCCACCTCACCCAGAATTAGGTCATTCTGACTTTATAACATCCATGTGGGTTCCAGTGGCTCCCAGGCCAGGCTGATATGTTGTGGAGTCACTATGTCTAGCACAGAAAATTTTAATTCATGGCATTTTAATTCAGGAACCTTGAATTCAGTGTTTAGCTGTGTCCTGAAAGAGTCTGGATCCTTCAAAGCCTTGAAGTACAGAACTGTAAAAAAAGGCTGATGACCGTTCTGAATCTTGGCTCCTGTGTTGTCAGTAGGAAAATCCTCATCCATTTTACTGGTGCCAGTGCTTCACCCACTGTATTTTCAGACTCTGTACAGTGTATTGCAATTGAGATCTTGCACTCAGGAAGGTTAAAGAGCCGTGATAGTACACAGAACATCTTTTATCCAAAGCTTTCTGCATATGAAGTAGCAGACTAAGTCAAACTGTCCAGAGACTGGAAACCAGGTCTCTGCCTCCTGGCTGAGTCCTGTATCATTATCAAACTGTTATGCTCCCCCTCTCCCCCTTGTCTATTGAATCTTGAATGGGACCACAGCAGCACTGCCACTGTTTTAAGATAGCCTGCCTCAGTGGGCAGGAGGACCTCACTGTCAGGGTGCCAGTCAGGCTTATGCCCACCAATGCCCACGTGGTCTTGAGAACATGCAGAGCAGGAGCAGAAGTGCCTGAGGAAATGTAAAGGAAGGAGCTAAGTACCTAGAATGAAATAGTCAGCCTCACGGGGGTCAGGGCAACAAAGCCAGGACTGCAGTTTTTCATTCGGGTGTTTGAATCCTGCCTAAATCATGGTTTACATGCCTATGTCTGTATGGGTCTGGGCCAGGACCACACAGGAAGCCATAAAAGAAGGAACAGAGTGGTTTTTTGAATTTTTCAATTCAGGTAAGCTGGCTCTTATGCTACTTCTTGCAAGTCCTAGTTTTAGCAGTTATCTTTGATGAAGAGCAAACAGGGAGACATCTGAGATGAAATGCACTGTGAGCATGTGACTGGAAGGTGGCATGCTCAGTGAGCCTGACTTTGCTGAAATGAGATTTTGGCTCTTGGTTTGTAAAGGGAGCAAGATGAGGAAGAAAGCTGTTTTCTAAGTAGCGGTCTCCTATCTGCTCTTTCCTTGCTCTCTTTCTTTCATATTCCATCTGGAGCCAGCAACTTTTTAAATGCTCTGCAGCCACCTAGAGGAAAAATATGCTTGATTGAAGTTAATTTTATATGGGTTAAGCCAGGGATTGGGCTCTGCAGAGTTTAAGAATGTGAGTTTCTAAACTAGCTAGCCTGTTTATTATTATATCACAAGACCTCCTTGGAAATATATACAGTGAATCATCATCAAAAGCTGAAGATAACTTCAGTTTATGTTTACACTTCAGAAATATTTCCTGCTTCATGTTTTCATTGTGCTTGTTATTGGATATGACATATTTTTATGACATAGCATAGCAGGGCCATGATAGATTTTGTCGGTAGACAGAAGGAGATGATCTGTTTTTATTTTAGAAGATTTAAATCTCGTATTATTTTGTAGGTCTATCTCATGACTATGGCAATATGCTATTGGTATATCTACATGGTTTATGTTTCTGTAGGGCCATGACTTCAAAACTTCTCAATAATTTTTGAGGTTCTATCTAGGATATTTATAAGCTCCTGAAAAACCTCTGGCTTTTCTTAGATGAGGACTATCACACAGAATACACTAATGGGCTCTCTGTCTACTAGAGTGGAAGTTGATGCAGTCATATTAGATTCATTTAGTCTATGCCATGTAAATTTGCACTGTATGAAACATAATAACAAAGTTTAACTGTTGATTGAAAGTACCACTTGAAGGGTGAAAGTTAGATATTAAAACATGTTTGTCTTTTTGAAATTGAATTGAAATGACAGGTTTTTCCTCTCTCTAAATAAGATATGACAGTTCAGTTTCCACTTGTGCCTGAAGAACTGGAGACTGGGCGGACTCTTCTTTAAAAATCAAGTCTAGACATGGAGAAAGAGATAAAATTTTATGTCAATTACATAACACAAAAGCTCAAAATGATGATGGATTTTCCATAGTAGCTATGCCAGAGGACACTGAAAATTCCATTACGATGGAGTGTCTCTGTCATAAGGCAAATTCACATTAGCAGTGTAAGTGCTAAGCTAAGTGTGTGGATGCAGTGTATGCATGTAGAATCCTACTATGGATATTAAGAAGGTCCTCCATTTCTTTTCCTCTTTATGAGAAAGACTTGATATACACACCTGATGCGGTCTTTTGAAGTAGTTTGAATACTGCTGCATTATGTCAGAACAGGATCTGTAATAAGGAATCTTACTGGCTTAAGAAATTCAAAACAGGAAGTTATGAAATTTAGGAATTTTTCTAGGTCGTGGCTTCTGAGGGGAAATGATGGGGTTCTGGAGACACAAAGTAGGTCAATTTGGCCAAAACATTCTGACATAGGAAATCAGTGATGAGCACATAGGCTGTAGAACTCAGGCCACTGGGGCTATGAAAGATGGGATTTTTGGTAGAAGATCCCTTAGGAGGTCACTTTTTTCTGAATATTAAACCCATAGAGCATCTAGAGTTTTTTTCACCGGAAAGCTTTGTTTAAATGCATGATAAGCCATATCAGGTAGCATTAGACATACCACTACTGTAATCTTTACCAATTATGTGATGGGTATTTGCAAGTGGATGACTGTGGATACTAACTGAAGAAATACATGTCTTCAGAAACCAGGTTCTAGCTTTTGAATGTTCAGTGTCAAGTTCCAGGTAATACTCCTAAATTTGTCTCTGTATCTTTCTGATGGTCCAAACTTTTTATTGCAAATGACTTCTTTATAATGCGTTTGGAAACTTTGTCTGTTCTAGAGCAGAGTTATTATGGTCCTTGTATTTTCCAGCCAGATATACAAACCACAGATCACACAACATACGGGCAGCCAAATAATTTTTGCAGTAATCTCACCAAGGAGGGTGGAACAAATTGTATGTATACTGCTTAAATAAGCAAGTAAAAGAGAACATTTTTTGATGGGTACATTTCAGTGTGATATTGGGCACTTGTTTGAAATGGGTTAAGAAACTTACTCTGTATGTCCTCTTAATTCCAATAATTCTGTATACAAAGTCGTATGTAATGTGCACAGAGAAGTGTTTTTTAACTGTTTCACTTCAAGGTGTATGCTACATGTGAACTCAAACTCGAACCACTTGAGTTCTCATGCATGTAGATATTTATTTCAAATGTCAGGACTTTAATGATTAAACTCTGCATGGCCCAGCACAACTGAAACAGAAGAAGAGGAGGTGAAAACTCTCTCCCACTTTCTGAAAGTGAGTGGGAGTGCAAGGGGTCAGCTCTTCCAGGGCTGTGGGTGGCGTTTCCATATTCCGTTGGAGTTTCTTGAGCAAAAATACACTCTCTAAAGGTGGCAAGTCAGCTGCTCAGCTGTACAGTAACCTTCAGCTCTAGGAAATATTCTGAGTCATACCAGATGCTTCTTGGACCCCAGCATGGGACTTCATTGTCTTCCTCAATCATAGTTCAGCTATTTCCCCATGGAGGGATTTTAGCCAACCTTTCCATTCTCAGGACCAGAAAGAACATTTAAAGCTACAGATGCCTGTAAGGATCCAAGCACATGATACAAAAAGCTTAGTTGACAGATGAGTAGGAGAATTATCATGAAGAAAGAAGTAGGGAAGGTTGCTGTGCTGTTTTGTTCTTTATTTGGTCCTTCCTCCTTCCCTCCTTTTAAGTGCCTTTACCACTGCTACCACATACTCTGAGAGATTATAAGTAGGTGTCAGGGTAGTGCTGTCCTGAGAAATTTAATTTTATGCAGTTTTAGAAAATGTTCCAGAACGTTTCATTGTTCATTTTACCATATTCTTGTGGGTAATGTTGGTTAAGGCAGTAAAATGCAATTCTGGCACAGCATGTTCTTTATATAAAGATTAAAAATACACATAGAACACTCTTTTTGGCTGTATCCAAAGGCTTTGGGATAATACTTTTAGCAGTATGTAGTATAGGCTTGTGGTGTTATCGTGCAGCACAGTATGCTTTTTCAGAGGTCTATGTGGACCTTCATTTATTTGATGTCTGGAAAATACCATTTTTGCTTACCCTTTGTGAGGAAAGTATGGGTTCTGACTTTTTTTAAAGGAGCTGGATATGCAAAGAAATCAAAATTGAATTGCTGTCTGTCTGCTATTTTGGAAATTACCAACAATAATTACCACTTATATTTAAAGTATCATTTTCTCAAGTTGACTGAACTCTAAATAACTGCTTTGGAAGGGTGCCTTGGCAAAGCAGGGATGGATGTGGATATCTTGTAAGATTCTGTTTAATTATCTCTGAGTGCCAAGTCAGTATCTGGAGTGGGAACAATGGCACTCAGAGTTAAATTAGGACTCTTTAATGTGTGTGTAACGTGACTGCTATGTCCTAGAAATCTTAGATCACATCCAGCTCTTGCCCTTTGATGGAGTTGCATATTTTATCATTTCTTTCTGCTTGACTCCATGTGGCAATACAGTCCATGGTTTACTCAAAGTTGCACAAAAATTAGGGATCAGGGTGAAATTTGAATGCATGGTTCAAATGCCTACTACTGCAAACTCCTCCTCTGCAATCTGCCAAAACCAACTGTGATATTCTCAAGCATTATGGCCAATGCTCTCTTTATAGGAACGAGATTTCCCCATGGAAAGCATATGCCTGCCTTAGATTTGCTATGCACTGCTCACCGAAGATAAGCTGTGAGTTCCCTTTCTGCTCCCACATTTTTAGGGTTTTTTGGAGCCAGTTCAGCAGTGTGGGAGTTCTTGTACCATGGTGGAGTCTCCAGTACAAAGTGCATGTGTGCTGCCTGCCACTTTTTCCAGGCATTCTCCCACTTACCAGAAAAACGGGTCAGGGCACTGATGATTTAACTTTGTTATGGATGCCTTTACCAGATCCCTAGTTTAAGGCAATGTTACCGTTGTTATAATGTGTGGGAAGAGCACAGAGGGAGTGCAGATATAGTTACCTGGTCTTGGAAGAAATGATTCTTGAAAATGACTGCCTTTGCTGCATGAAACAGTCTGTTCCCCAGGCAAGTGCTTTGAACGAATATGTAATAGATGTAAGGGCTTCTGTGTTTTCAGCAGCATCCAAAATTACCTTCCTCCTGAGTTATTTGCTGCTTTTGCATTAATACTAGTAAATTCTGGAGAAAGAGAGAATGATCTCAAGCCTCAAAGCCATAAAAAAGTCTCCAGCACTACGTACCATGTTTCAGTACTTCAGTAAGATTAAACCTGCATATACAGACAAGAGAGAGCTTGCAATAGCAACAGCACGAACCTTTCCATTATACATCGGAATGTGGCTCATCTTCTCATCTTCTTACCTTGTGAAATGACTTCTCTAGCTGGGGCCATAAATAATGGCAAGTCATTGAAACTTTGTAGGAAAAACAGCCGAAACAAACTTTCCTGTAACAACATAACTACTGACAAAAGCCATTGGCTTTTATTTTTCCTGTAAAGGAAGAGAAAGGAGGTCTAATTTTGGATCAGGAAAACTGAATTAGGTGAAGCTTGTACAAAAACTCTGATTTGGCATACCCAAGAAGAAGTTACCCCAAGAAGTCTGCCTCACAGGATCATGAGGTGGAAACTAAGCCTCCTCTCTAGGCAGATGACCGTTCAGACTTTGGAGTTTGCAATTGTACAGCTTATCCCAGGTACAGAAGACAAACCCCTTTACCACCTTATGCCTCTTCACATACATAAAATGGATGTAGTGATGCACTATCTCTAATTGCTTTTGTAAAGTCTGTTGAGACCTACTGGTAGAAAGAGAAAGATGTTAGTGTTTTCCATCAGCATAGAGCGACTTCTTGAAAGTACCAAAAGGTTTGAAAAATGCACTGTATCACGCTCCTATTGTGAAATATGAAGAAAAAAAAAAGCAAAAAGAAATAGTCCTTCCTAAAATGGCTGGTTCTGGTTTTGGATTTGTGTGGGCTGCAAAGGAAAAGGAACTGCTTATGTTCAGCAAGTGAACATCTGCAATGTTAATCCTGTGTGGCACAGACTAAGGCTGTAAGCTTCGTTGCTGTGATCTTTTCTTCTTCTTTTTAATAGTGCATGTAGCACAGGACTCAGCTCTTTGCCCTTTGTGGGACTTGGAGACTTTCCACGGTTTAATGTGAAAAAGGGCAGTTGCTGAAGGAGTGTACTCATCGATTTCGCTTTGAAGATATGGCAGCAGAGTATGTGTGTGTGTGTCTCCTTCAAGGGTGTGTCCCACAGCTGCTGGATGCCTTCACTTTCATGGATTTCCCCTTGCAACAGTTTGTGATTTTACACACCCAATTAGTGCCATCTCTGACGCACACCCTCCAGGCAGCATAGACAGCATCAGAAGGAATCACAGTGAGGCACTTGGTACCAGTTTAGGACTGAGAAGTTGGCTGTGCTCTAGTGCTTACTCAGAGCAGAGACTCCAGATAAAGTGCACCATCACAGCCAGGTATTTTTTAGAAATGTAAATATGTCCTTTAAAGAAATGTAATTTTCTTTTGGACCACAACATCATTGCATCTCTATACGATTTCACTAAGGGCAGAGCTAAGGCTGCCTGAAGTATCTTGTATTTCCATAGGTGGTAAAATGGCTTCATTTTGTAAGTAACTTGCACTGCAGTTTTCTTGTGGGATTATTTCTATATTACTGTAATGTTTTGGTGTTTAAGCTTCTGGTATGTTTTTACTTCATTTAAGCAAATGATTTGGTCTTGGTAGAGTCACAATACCTTGGAAGACCCGACGTCTCTGTTAGTGTGCAGTATGGTAACTTGTCAGTACGGTTTCATTATTGGTGTAATTCCAAAGTTTTACTAAAAGTATATTTTTCTGTTGCTTGAACAGTCCAGTCAGATTAGACTACAGGTAAGCCTCTTCATACAGGCCGTTAGTGCCACTGAATCTATTTATCAGATTCAAAGGAGGAATGAAGAGGAGGTGGAATCAGGTAGCACAGAGTAATTTTTGAAATGTATCAATCACTGGAGAGGGTTAAAAAAAAAAAAAGCCATGGGCATACCAAAGATTTTTGCAAGGGGAAAGGATTAGGACAGCACACAAGAATCAGTTTTTAAATTTACCTAGTGAAGCATCCCATAATAGCCCTCTCATACAACTGTAACAACAATAACTGTAAGAAATGTAATTAAATGCAAGAAGTAAACAGTTCTGAAAAAAATACAGACCCCAAGTCAAAGCTTGCCCATGGGCAGCATCTCCTCGCTAGCCAGCCCCCAGAGGACAAACATCTTTTGCTTCCACATCCTTTCCCAGAACTTCCCTTTGACTCTTACAGTGGCTAACAAACCAACCACATACCTGCTCCCTGCTGATTTCAGAAGTGATATAAAATAATCCCCCAACTGCCAATCCATCTAACTACAATTAATATTAATGCCTTAAACTTGCCAGCAAGGAATTTCATTAGGAAAAAAAGAAGGTTTTATTTTGATTGACTAGGCTTGGCAGGTGTGGATACAGTGTCCTTTACATTCATCTTTCATTTAACCTTAATTAATTAATTAATTTAACCTTACAAACAATTAGCAATTGTAATTCATTAATAAAACCACTCCAGTCTGATGATTGCTCCTCAGCCAAGCCTAGGGTTTGAGCCCAGCAGCTGTCACCAGGATTAAACACTTCAGGAAAAGAAAAATTACACAAGCAATTAGGTGTGTAATGAATCAGAGGATTGTTTGTGTTGTATGTGGCATGCTACCTTCCTTGGTGGACACCCATGCTGAACACTTGCAAATAGTGCTGATCCCAGCCAAAGTGGGGATGTTTCACTCTGGAGCCTGTCTGGATGTCCAAGGCCATTTCAGTGTCCAGGGTTAATGGTGCAGTGTCGCTCACCTGTATGTAGGGGCTAAACTCTCTGCACTCTCAAAGAGCATTGCTGCCCTATTGCAGACTGGGAATGGTGCCCTGGCCTCCCTAATCTCCCAGACCATGCCCAGGCTTTGTCAGAGTGAGTGCTAGCCTTGCCACGAACATGTTAATGATTAAAAAGACTGGGTGATTGACAGTGAGCCTGGAGATTTCCTGACCTGATGCAAGCACCTGAGGTAGCTGTAGGTGCATTGACTCAGTGCAGGAGGTGGTGTCCCCCTCTGAGTAATGGTAAAAAAATGTATTTATCCTCTAAAAAGCAGAGGAAGTACCTCAGGTTTAGGATTTTGTAATTTCTAAGGCAGGAAGTCAGTGAACATGTAGCCAACCTGGCACTGGCAAGCATCCCTAAACACTGTGGGCATTAATAATAACTAAATCTCAGTGGAGAGCAGTAAAATGTGATTGATAAAGGAGGCTAGCACAGAAACAAAAAGATGATGAAGTGGTATCTTGATAATGGACTCTATCTATGGAGACTATAACAGACTCTCTTTGTGATAATAATTTGCTGTAGCGGCAAACAAGCATCTACTTCACTGTAAAATGAGACATACACCTGAACGGTGTGGGGTACAGCAGGAGCAATGCCTGCTGCAGGGATGCTAGCAAGAGATCACAAACATGTTGTGGCCAGAGGAAACAGTGTAAAGTTATTTAGTGTGTCACATAAAAAGGTGACCCTTTGTGCTTATACAAGGTCTTTCATCAGCTAACAACATCAAACAATGCCAAGGATGTTGTGCTAATCTGTTCCTTGCAGCCTGTCAGCTGTGATACCATACAGCAACATCTGTTACTGGGAAAGATGTAAAGGGACCAACCGCAGAACTAAAGTGAAATAAAATTACATTGTCCCTAGAAAGTAAACTTATTTCAGGTGAAAACCACTGGTCTGTAAATATGAACATGTTATATATTTGATCCAAAGCAATTCCGTTTATCCACAGTACATATATATTGGTAAATGCAGGACAGGTAACCTTTTTACATTAGCACTTATGTTGCTTATTTGTCACAGTGAATTTTTAGGTAATTTCATGTTGGGGGCCCACTGAAAGTAAAATGATTAAAAGCTCATGGAAATATCAAGCAGAACTGTCAGGTTTAACCATATGAATGGTCACTGAAATAGCCAGTGACTTTGGCAAGGTGAAATACTCCTCCTTAAGGGGCACTGGTGGATATGCAAAAACCAAGCTTGTCTGTATTTGAAGGATCGCTAATCCTCTCTCCTAGTTTTGAATAAAGGGTTCCCAATGACTCTAAAGCATTGTATGGACATTAGGGCTCCTGATTACTTTGACTAAGGTGCTTACACCTTTTCCAAGCTATTACCTATTCAGCTATGGGGGAAGTTTCTGGAAAATTAAGCCTATATCCTCCTTTTCCTATAGACAATTGAATTTTTGGCCCACAGCAATAACAGTTAACATGGAGAGCTCATTTTTTACTTCAGCCCTTGGTCTTTCTGGAAGATTTATGCCTCTCACAAAAGTTGCCTTGTCCTCTCAGGAACAGAGAAGTCCCTGAATGTGCGTGGAGCAGGGGGCCGATTGACACCCAAGGTGCATGCACAGAGCACCCTCAGTGGAAAGCAGAGGAACTGAGGGCGTGATTTTCAGATGGCCGAGTATGTCTTCCCTGCTCCTTTGTCCCTGCCTCGTAAAGATTCCACTCAGAGCAGTAGATATTTGGCATTTCTGAATTTGCATTGCTGTGTTTGCACAAGCCTCTAAGCACTTTGCATATGCAGAAACTGCCGACTGCAAATCCACCGGCTCTTGCCAGTTATATTTTAGGTCTGTGCCAAATGGGCACACATTCTGGATGAGCTAACTTGAAATACAGTGGTGACATATGCAGTAGCAGTTTCACTTAGCGCCATGTTAGCAGCTTTGCTCCCTGCCATGTTTTGTGGCGATTCCATCTTTTGCAATGGAAGAATATGGTGGTATTAACAAGTGCCTGGGGGATTTCCTAGCATGAGAACTGCCCTATTATGCTGCGTCACCCCTGCTCCTTTGGAATCTCTTAAAGTCTGGCATTTAGTAGTGATGCTGGTGAGAAAACAGGCATATAAGCTATTTTGGGGCCTTCAAAGTGGGGAGACGCTGGAGGTAACCTGGAGAGAAGGCACCATTTCTTATCCATTGCATGGAGGGTCATGTGCTCATTACCTGCAGAAGTCATCCACTTAACACTGCTGCTATTATTATTGGTAAAATTATTAAATTGTTACTTTCCAGGGAATAAGAAAGAACTGTTGACACAAAATCATTGCAAAAATGGAGTTTGCCTTCTCCTACTGTGGTCTTGGTCTTCTCTGCCTGATGTTTCTTGGGTCTTCTCACCTCCCTATTTCTGCATGGTTCTCTCCCTAGTGTTCTTGAGACTTCTCTGCATAAGAGCAGCACATCAAAAAAGAGATGAGCCCTTGGGATGTGACAGCAAAGATGTGTTTAACTTTCTTGCTGTTTAGCACAAGTTGCTGTGGTATTGAACTCCATGTGACCAGAAAGCAAACAACTCCAAACCTTGAACAGATATCTGCCAAAGCTTTCCTTACTTATTTGTTTTGGGGCTTTGTTCTGCAGGTCCTGTGTGACAGACATGTGTGAGTGTCCAGTCCATAAAAACTGCTACTGCGAGTCATTCCTGGCGTACGCCCGAGCCTGTCAGAGGGAAGGGCTTAAAGTCCACTGGGTACCGGAGCAGAACTGTGCAGGTAAAGTGTTTTGGGACTGCTTTTTTGTAAGCCAGTGCATAGGCTAATAAGCTAGCATACTTTTACTGGTGGCAGAGGATCAAAAATGAACTGCCTAGAAAGGACTGGGATTGCACCAGCAGGGAAGTGGCATTCCGAGTTATGGAGAAAGACCTTACCAGGGAAGATTTTCAACCATCAAATATTAGAAATGTTTGTTTCACTGCAAAACTTTTCACCTCTAATGGTGTCTATCTTAATTTTATGTACTTCCAGGAAGAAGTAAATGCGTTTTTCTTTCAGGATATGTAAGCAGTTGATTACAGATAATGTTTAAACTCCTTTGACCTCCTATTAAAGCACAGTTTTATTTCCACAGGCAACATGCATATATCACTGCAGTAGGTTCAACAAGGGAGGAAGAGACAATGTATTTAAAGGGAATATTAAAATGCAAACCTGCATTAATTTTGGTACTTGGACTAGATTCCCTGTGTGATTAGGACTGCATTAATTGCAAGTAATTGTGAGTAATTATTTCCATGAGAAGTGGTGGCCTGTGGTCATGGGCACTTGAAGTAAAATACAATACTGCAGATGAGTATTTCCCCTGATGATGGTCTTGTTAACTTAGGACATTCTATAATGGCTTTGGTTTGCCTGTAAATGTATTCAGATTTATGTAAAGCAATTGACAGTAGCTGGAAAAAAAAAATGAGAGAAGGATACTCAGTGCTGGTCAAAGAGCTATTACTCTGTGGTCCATTTTGGTGACTGCGTGTGGCTCAGGGTCTACTCTCTCAACTTCAGTTTCCTTTTCTGTTGAATGCACAATAGCAGAGATGGGTGAGTGACACAGCAAATTGCATTTGATTAACTGTTTCCGAAAGGCTCATTTTTTTTCTTACAAAGGAACAGAACAATCCAAACAGGGTGTCACTAAGTGAAAGCCCTATTCAAGGATGTGGTCTCAGACAGCACTAATAATGTATGTAATTTTAATCTATTGAGCTTGTAGCAGATCCATACAGTACCTGGAACAAGCATCCTAACTTTTTTTTTTTTTTTGACCAAAGCACTTCAGACCGAGACCTCACTGTGGCAGATGCTGTAAAAAGAATAAAAACTCCAATCCCTGCCTTAAGGAGTTTATACAAGTGTTGGCATATCATGACTTACCCAATTGAGGCTTTTCACATTTTTTTCTGCCATTTTTACCAAAGACAAGAAAAGTTTCTAAGGCAAAACCAGTCATTGACAGAACATTACAAAGGTATTTAAACATATATCCTCCATTAAAATTAATGAAAAGTGTTTAAATCCATATGAGTTTTTTAATCTCAGTGCAAACTTCTAAAGGGAAAGGGGAAATCTTGTTAAGCAGAAAATATAGATAAGCTGTATATGATCTAGTAGCCTCAAAACACTTTAGCATCCAATGTCAAACAAGTAGCACTGTCTTCTGAAGTAAATCGTACAGTAAGCATTAAAGTGGATTCACTGCAATGTTACCAGTGGCCAGCATCAAGATTTTAATCTTTAGCTTACTTTTTTCTCCCCAAAACTTGTAGTTACAATTATTGTGTCCTAATTACAGATGAAAGTTCCTGGGTATGAAACAATATATCTGTAACAAAACTTTAGCATTCTGTGACTTTAATTTCCTGCTTGACATTTCATAGCTGGTGGGATACTTGGAAGAGCTGTGTTATGTTGAAAATGGAATATCCTTACTAGTAAAGTCAGGTTTTAATTATTCTTTTGTGTGTTACAAAACCAGATCTTGTGTGGTTACCAGTTCCTCTACTCTGATTGCTGTACACTTAGTTCATTTTTATAATCTTTAGAAAGATTGTGTTATCTGGAGGGCCATCAAAACAAGATGCTCAGGAGGCTGAATTACATGTTGTGTTCCCTACATGGTCTTCCTCCTCCCCCAGTGTGGCAGCGTACCTTCGTCTTAAGTCCTCTGAGAACTACTGCTGCTCAAGGTTTGCTGTCCTTTGAGGATGGCTCGGTAAGGGGAATGTCAGCTGTCATTTAACCAGAGAGGTGAAGAGAAGAAGCTAATGAGTAAGCAAAATGGTTAGGGTAGGAAAGGGTTGGTGAGATCACCAGAACTGAGAAGGTTTGGAAAGGAATGCGGGTTTCCATGGGAAGTAGTGGGGAGTGAGACCTGTTAGGATGGGCACAGGAAGAAAATATGATGTGTGAAGGAGAAGAAAAAAAAAAAAACAAACAGGAGAGCCAGTGGGAGGGAGAGAAGAAATAGGAAAAAGTGATACATGCAAGAGGGAAAAGAAAGGATACAAATGGAAGAAAGAGGTTTGAAAAGGAAAGAAGATAGAAAAAAATTTTTTTTTAGACCAAGAAAGGTTAAGCAAGCAGTTTATGAAGTGAAATTAAGTAAACTGAAGTGGTGAAAGGCCTTGGGCCATACTAATTTAACACTGAATTTCTGAGGGCACTGAGAGAAAGAAGACTCAAGGATGGCAGAGGGCAATAACTCCCTGCCATGGGCATGACTACACAGGCAAGAAGAAAAAGCAGATATGGACTATAATAAAGTGCAAAGTGCACATGGTAGCACTGATGTGCTGATATGCTCCAACAGCCTCATAAAAACTGAACAATTTTCTCTTTTTCCTACGTGATCAGTTGAACTAGAGGAGGATGAGTGTTATATCTGATTTTGATTCTTCTCTCCTGGGTCCCCTCTTCTCTGCTGTAGAATGTCTGGCCAAAGTCACTCTTTTTCCCTGTTATATGGTGCTTTCCTTTAATTGCTTTATTCCATGTGAGTATGTATCAGAAGGCTATTCTGACTTTTCAGTGGAAACTCGTTAAAAATTGAAAGTTGAAAAGGTTAACACAAATGTATAATTAGAAGGTCAGTGCCCAGAACTATCGCCTTCTACTATGCTAGACAGAGATGGTTTGAACTGCAAGCACCATGAGTGACATTCAGTTTGAAAGTCCTACAGAACACCTAGAAAGCCCAGATGGTGCAACACCATCAGAAGCAGCAGGATGATTCATTGATGCACAAATATTAGCTCAGAAATTTCTGTGGAATCAGATTTACCAGGTATCATTCACCAAGGGAATCCTTCAGCAGTTCCATGCTAGGCATTTTGGCTTTTGTATTGGGGAACAAGAATTCCTCCTAAATAATTATGGCCATGTCTACAAAGACAGGCACAGACAGATACAAGCCTTCTCTGTGAAACTGCCAAACTGTCTGGAATAAACCAGCTCTGGTCTGAAAACTGTATAGCCTTATTAGGCAGGGTTTATTAACTCAGGCACAGTGCTGTATTTATGTGACTATATGGCTTCTGGACTGGAGCTGGCTATCATCCTGCCAGCTCAGAAAGCGGTCTGAGGAAGCTCACATCTGTCATGCCAAACACATGTTCTAGAAGAAGAGTGGAAAAATCCTGTTGGGACTGGTAACGTTGCAAAATGCACTATTATTAGTAACTTTTGTACTTTGGGGTTGGGTTTTTGATTTTTTTTGCTAGTGCACTAAGGAAGTTATTACTAACAGAGCTCAGTTCTTTAAGAGAGGAATTTGCCTTAAAAGATGGGTGCAAAGGCATCACTTCTGTTTTCCATGTTTACATGGTACTGATTCATTTCAGCAGTCCCTGGGAAGCCTGCTGCAGAATGTCTTTATTTTTATTTTTTAAACTGTTGATGAAGTGGAATGTTCTGGATCAATCACACCACATGTTAACAACTGAAGCACTCAACAATAAAAGCCATCCAAGGAACTTAAACAGCAGCCATTGTACTCTTCTAATTTTTCCCTTGACAGCAAGTTAATAATGCCATTATAGACTGCCTACAGCAGAAAATAAAAGTCGTGGTATCTTCTACATGGCGGCATCTGAAGGAGAAGGAGGTGTTTTGACATACCACATCCATGTGTGGTAGAGCAGAGCTGGGGAGTACTTACAGATGCCACGGCTGCCAAGGGCAGGCTGTAATATATTCTCGTTTGCTCTGGGACAGAGATGTGGAAGTGGAAAGGAGACCTTGGCCAACTTTTCTCAAACCCACTGACTGAGTCACCAGACAGAGCTCAGGTGGAATGAACAGGCCAGCTATTACTGCAGTAAAGCTTTGTGGGATGAAACCTGTGCAGCCTAAAAACTGAAGCTTGCAGACCTTTCTATGTGGAAACTGTATGTACTGAAGCCTAGTGTTTCAGTTTGTGGTTGGACAATTAGAGATCCTTTGAAGGGAAACTCATTCTCAGAGAAGAGGGACAAAAGCTTCTAGTAAACAGCCCCCTCAAGGTAATTCACTTTGTGTGTGGACAATCACTATCTGTCTTTGAACATCTTGGTCTACTTTTCTAGATAGTTAATACATTGTTTGCAAAGCTCCTGGGAGCTCTGCACATTTTCCCTTTTCCCCTCTTATAGAGATTCAATCTCTATTCTTAACACACTATGTAAGTGCAGAGCTTGTTGTGAATCTAACATTTTACTGTACGGTCAATATCGCTTGCATGTTTTTCTCACCTTCTAAATTTCCTGTTTCATTTAAATTTCATTTTAGTTATTCCTTTTGTTTGTTCCTTCTTCAGTGTGCATGAAAGTTATCATGCCTAGCAAGATAGAAATGTAAAGCTGGAAAAAAGTTCTCAAAAGATCTATACCCACAAGCCGAATAAGACTATCTTGAACATTGCTGAAAGACGTTTTATCAAACCTATTCTAAAATGATGTTCAGTAAAAGATGTCTCACAGAGTTTTTAGGTAGCTTGCTCCAGTGCTTTCTCATGCTTAAAGCTAGAAAGCTTTTTTTCCCTAATATCTAATATCTATCTAATATTCAGCTGTTGATTCTTTGTAACTCCAGGGTCATCTTCTGCTGTACTATCCAATTTTTTGTTTGCTTATTTAATATTTGTGTCCTGAGAACTTTGTATGCATTCTTGCCAGACTTCTTTCTTCAGGGCTGCTTTTCACATACGTATGAATGTGATAAAATGCATAAGAAGTAAAACTTGCAAGAAGCTGATGCTGTTTTGAAGATCACTTTGTTACTAGTGTAGAGGAACCCATTAAATTTGTGATGCCTTAGCACTAAGACTTCCATCCTCTGTGATGCACTCTTATACATATTTAATCAATTTATTTCTGCCTATTTTCTCTTTATAAATACTAACAGTACTGTAATGGCACTCTAAGGCCAATCCTTACAACAAAACAGCATTTTTCCATCCGTAACAGAACTGTTCTTTAAAAAATCTGGACCTTTAATCTCTCTGAAAATGGAAGAAACCTTCTCAATGCAACCACCTCTCTGTAAACAGCAAGAGATTATTCTGGATGCTTGAGAGTCCCTTACCATCTATAAACTATTTTATCAGTACTTATTTTTGCCATCAGCAGAGACGTTAGAAAGAGTAACAGACTTTCATTTGCTATCGAACCATACATTATTCTCCATACTAAAAAGGCAGGATATAAAATGTGAAGAGTTTAAATATTGATCTGGAGGGGGTGTAGTGCTTTTAGCTGAGGCCTCCGTGGTCTCTTGTGTTGGAAATGCATTGAACCGTCAACTACATAAATCAATGAATAGATACGGGAATCATTAAGTGCAAGAATCCTCATTCTCAGTGATCCCTTGGTAAAAATAGCATAAAGCATTGAAATAATTGATTTTAAAAAAAGAAAATTTTGCTTTCAAAATGGTGCTACTGAATTAACAGCATTGTTTTGATTTGCTGCAATATTTAATGTATAATCTTAGGAATAGGAAGTCCGATGTGGTGAATGACTCTCCTTTCTCTTCTTCTTTCTGTAGGAGTGGGACTGATAATAACTGTCTGTCCTTGTAAATGTTTCATGAATCTTTGAAAAAAGGCATTGTAACAAATAAATAAACAAAGTTGAGCCTTAAATATAAAGTATAGGTCTGTTTGTAGATAGAAACCTTGCCAAAGCCTTTGTCGTGGTTTAACCCCATCCAGCAACTAAGCACCACGCAGACGCTCACTCATTCACTCCCCCAGTGGGATGGGGGAGGAAATCAGGAAAAGAAGTAAAACTCGTGGGTTGAGACAAGAACAGTTTAATAGAACA
>JAVJGG010000009.1:14282890-14298828 GCA_035590195.1 Aviceda cuculoides | reverse complement strand
CTGAACTCAAAACACAGCACTGTACCAGCTACTAGGAAGACAATTAACTCTATCCCAGCTGAAACCAGGACAGCCTTATATACTGTCAGCTGTGTTAAAATTCTCAAAAAGTTCAAGAGTGCTAGGAACTTGATGCCTTTTTGAATAGACATTTTGCTACCTTTTTATTTGTGATGTATAGTGTTGCATTTAATATAGTGGAATCTCTTTACAAGTAATTTTTATCTCTAGATGATCATCATACCAAAATGTGCTTTTTTGATATTTACAGTAGAAACCAAGCAAGCAGATACATAACTTTCCTTGTGGGACTCTGTGTAATATTCATATTTTGTTCCTTTTAACTGCCTTTCAGCAACCCAGTGTAAACACGGTGCAGTTTACGATACCTGTGGTCCAGGATGTGTCAAAACCTGTGACAACTGGAACGAGATTGGCCCATGCAACAAGCCCTGCGTTGCAGGTTGCCACTGTCCAGCAAATTTAGTTCTTCACAAAGGAAGATGCATCAAGCCAGTCCTGTGCCCACAGCGATGACATTGGTTCTCTTTCTGCGGACATTGATGTGGGTGGTCACTGACCCCTTTGATGCTCACAGCCAGTGAAGGACTCCAGCTGTTTGTGTGCCGATCCTGCAAAGTACACATCTACTCACAGAGTGTAAATATACTCCTGTGTGTGTATTTATGTGTGTTTATGTATACACACATGGCACCTAGAAAGATATATAAATGTATACTGTGTGTATGTAGATACACATGTATATACACAAGTGCCCTAAACGTAAGTACAACCCATATATTTATATATATGTACACACACACACAAATATACATCATTTCTATATATCATAGAAGGATGAATTATTATATGTATATTTTTTGCTATAAAGTTTATGTATTATTATTTCTAGGACCCTGATCTGTAAGTCATTGTATAAATAAACCAGGTGTTTTTAATATAATATAGTGGCATGAAAAGATCGGATGACTTTGCCATTGCATAAGTTTTTCGTTTCTGAGGAAACTTTTCTAGGGCCATAGCACTGCCAGACTGGATTAGTTTCAACACAGAACCTGGATTTACAGTTGTAGAGGAAACACATTTCTCTGGAGATGGAGGATTTATCTAGGAATATTTCATACGTACCTTAGAGCTGCATAGTGATTGGTGACAGTGCTTAATCAGGCAGAGAAAGCTGAGGATCAGCTTTTATGCTTTACTGAAATAACTGTGCAAAACCATTTCCAAAGCTGGTTGGCCAACTGCCAACATAGAGATATTTCTTTCTGGAACGGCACCAAAGAGTCAGGGGCCAGATTTTCAAAAGTGTTTGGCACCCAGCAGCTCACTTTGAAAATTTGACCACTTCCCATTTCATATCCTAATGCCCTGTCTCTGTTGTTGTGTTTGGCAGAAGCTGTGAATACACAATAAGGAGCTTGAAGAAAATATTCGTGTACATATTGGCCCCTTTAACATGTTGGAAACTGCTGGGTTTGTTTCATATTTCCCGCAAATATTATGCAGAAAGCAAATCCCACTGTGAATTGGAGTGTTTGATTTCAGTGTGCCTTAAAACATGAAATAATGCCAGGTTTAGTAATTCATTTAATTTATCAGCATGGTTTAAAAGAAAGACAAATTCACCCAGCAAAAAAACAGTAGAGAATGTCAAATGCTAATTGGAGAACTGCAATTTATTTCCTTGCTGGTCTTTTGCTTGAGGTTTACGAACATGTGGGCTCTGTGAAGTTTGCATGACTTTTGAAGACTCCCAGGGGATAAGCAATAATACGGGATTTCATTAGAAACTGTTAAAAAAGCCATACAACTTTCTCAAGCCTGAAGGGGGGAGTGTGGGGGGGTGCTACTTCCACTGGAAAACCTCTTGTGGAGCCTGACAGAACAGTCTCTGGAGATGACAGAAATCTTTGGACATCTGATTTAGGTTTGTAATGAAGTAATATCCTCCCACACAGCTACATCCATTATGCCTTGCATTGAAATTCCACATTGTAATGCTTTGAACAATTTTCTCCTTTAATTCTTCACTCTCCAGGAAGTTTTGCAGGGTCTGAGTTTACAGTGAGCGAGTGGGTGCAACACACTTGGGTTATACAACCTCTCTGCGATCCCGTCCTGGAGGAAGATGCTGAGTGAGCCTGGTTAGCTTAGGCATCAGACTATCCAAAATGCAGTACCACCACAGTGCTAAAAAGAGCTGGGCAAATAATGCCAGAGCATCCCATAGATGTTTATCCAAATCTTAAGTAAATTCAGACTGATCTTTTTATGTCCCCTTTGTGTTCGTTTTCTCAGAACAATCAAATAATTCAGTTTTACTGGCAGAGAGGGTTTCAAAGCTGCACACACAAGTGCACTGGGAAGCAGAATTGCAAATGTGCAGATCCCATCGGAGCAGGAAACTAGAAGAGTTTTATGTGGCTCATGTGATAATTGAATGGCGAAGCTGAAATTTAGAACAATTGCAGTTGGTCCAAGGAGTTACAATATAAAATGGCAGTCATTAAAATAATTTAAAGCATCAGTTAGACTGAAGAACATTTCATCCTGTGAGCTTTCGATGCTGACATACGGGGTCTAAACCATTAAAAAGGTTATTTGCCTAGGTCTAGTTTAGGATAGATTTTCATTACTGATAGATTTTCATTACTTACTGCTCAGAGTTTCCAAAATAAAAATACAGGCAAAGTCAATTGCATACATGAACCGTGTGTAGAACTGTCCTTCCCTTTTCTTCTCCTGACTGATAAAGGTGAGTGAAAGGTGAAGGGAGAGCCCTCTAGATCTCTCAGTCCACTGACCACATTCAAGCAATGCTTAACTGATGCCAGGTGAAGAAGTGACTCAATCTATCTGTAGGACAAACTCTATTTTTAAATCTTAAAATGGTTCTGTTTGAAACCTGACCTACAGGTCATCTCAAAATGAGGACTTCTTCCTCAGTTTAGCTTTTTCACATCTGCCTAATTAAGGGTATCCCCCTGCTTTTTGCTTTAGTGATGTAGACTGAGGAAGAGAGGAAAGTGGTTTTACCTCTAAGCTGTCTGATTGTGCCCTTTTCGTGCTGCAGAGCTTTTTCCTCCAAACTCCGCAGTTTTCAAGGCATCAGTAAGGGCTATCATCTACTCAGTTCACATATACAGTTTAAGGTAAAGGATTTCTGCTTTTCCAGAAATTGCCCACAAGTTTCAACTTGACACGTTTTGTATCTGTATCTGTAGTTACCCTGTGCCCAACTGAGCTATTCAGGACCAGTTCAGTCCCAGCCGGGGCTGTCTCACGCCGCTCTCCTGTTTGCCTCTCTACTTTCAGGCTATTCAAAAGTTGAAAGTCTAGCCCAATGATATCAATAACAGCATTACCAGTGGCCTCATACAGTTTGGGTTGCAGCCCATCTTCCTCCTTAGTGCAGCATTCTTTCTAATTCTGCTGTCTTGGCTCATGAAATATTACCCCTAGGATGCTAGAGCTCATGAAATATTATCCCTAGGATGCTAGACCTGGAAGCTTCCTGCATATCACTGGGGATTTATTTTTGACACAGTTCACTGATAATCCAATTTTAGTATGCTAAGTGTGTTTAGTATGCAGTAATGTGTTTTTAATAATATCATACGGTTGATAATCCATATAGTATATTCACCATACAAAACTGATGGTTGTCTAAGTTTTGGTCTTGATTATGCTTATGTCAATTGGTGCATATAACTTTGTGCCAATTTGTAAGGTGAAATATATTTGAAGGAGCAGAGGTTCCAACCAAAGAATGATCCAAAAGGAAAGTCTAAGAAACAGCTCTGTAATGCGGGATAGGATCAAGGAAAGACTTGGATCAATAGCTTTGCCATTAACCTGCTATGTGTTCCCTGGCAAGTCATTTAATATTCTCTACATCACTGTGCAAATGAGACTCTGGGTTTATGCACCTTTTTTTAAGTTTATGGATAGAAAATGCTCTAAAATGCCATACATCACCAGGGGAATGTCAGCTGGTATTTTACCATTCTATTCAGTACTGCTTTGCATCAGGTTGTCCCATATCTCCCATACCATCATTGCTTCAAACTCAGCTTTTAACTGGCATATGCAGAGGTCAATTACATTTACTTCCTCCGCATTTACTTTCAGTTGTGTCTATTTTTGTCATATATATTGAGTTTTACAAAACATGGAGACAACCCATAGCCAAGCAGAGCAATTTGAGTTGTAGCCCAAGACTCTGTATATTTTCCAAGAACACCTTTCTTCTATAGAGTAAGGTATGCACTTGGAGCAAAAAATGAAAAGATTCTTAATATCCTACTCAAATGTGATCCCATCCTTGCATCACATAAGCAGTTTCCGGTGGATAACCTAAAAGACATAAGTTCTTCTCATCAGAGACTTTCTGCTTTTTTTGAACATAGGATTCAAATACAGTTTGACACTGCTTGGCTTCACCCTGACAGAACCTGACGTTTGCAATAGCTGGACTGATCTTGAATGACTGTACAGGGGTACTTTTTTTTTTTTTGCCTTCATCAAAAGAAGACAAGGTTATATCAGAACTAACGGATATGAGAATAACAGCCCATGCATTTGCAGCTGGACAGGCTGGAAAGAGAGGCAGTCAACAGCATTTAGCACTGAAGTGGTAAGATGTTTCAGGTGTTTCAGGAACAGTCCCAAATAAAGGGGCATTATGCCAAGGTCTCAGTATTTGACAAACAGCAACTTTACATAACACCGATCAAATGCTTGTTCTTCTATCCCTGATTTTACCATTTTAGAAAGCCCTGTGGCAAGAGAGATGTTTCTGCTTCCTTACAGAAAAATTTCTAGCCTGCGTGTGCAAATTTTTCAGGACAAAGGCCTAACTGTGCTGCCATTACAGAATTCCTTCTCTCTCTGTGTAAAGGTGGTTGCACAGATTAGGATTTCTAGTGCAATAATCACCATGACATCTGAGCACCAGAGTCTATAACAACAAAATAAAGTTCTCCTATGAACACGAGGTAGCTCTTGATCTGTCAGATGGCCATGGCATGATGTTTGAATGAAGATGGTACAATGATGTGAGGAAATAAAGAGGCAGGATGGCAGAATAAGGGTAAGAGGCAAATGAGAAAGAAAAAATTAGTAATAGCATTTTTTTCTATGTGGATATTTTCCCTTCAAATGGTAAGAACTAAACTGAAACTGTTCTCTGACAAAGGCAAAGTACATCTATGAGCAAAAAACGCCCCCACCAGCCACCCCAAAACTCCAAACCAACCACAGCAGAATCGTATGTTGAGATCTGAATAGAACAGGTGTATATTGGTAGGTATAGAATTCCATAATTAAAATAAAATTATGAGCTTATATTCCTACTTCTCTCATAACCCTTAAATCACAGTAGAAGAAGTCACCAAAGTTAAGGCAAGGGATCTTATTTCCTGGGCTGAGATGAGACAAACATCTGCAGAATTTGGTTCTCATGCTTCCACTAGCACAACAAACCTGTTTGGTTTCCTCCAGGATATATGTTTTAGTGAACACACATCATTTCCCAGTCTACAGCTGTCAGAACAAAGGCTCCAAATGTACTTTTGTAACTAGTCTTGTTCCTGGCTTTGAGATAAAATTGCAAGTTCTACTTACTACTTGCAAGTTTTCTTTTTGACACTGCTTTTACCAGGCAGCAACGTTGCTCAGCATCAAGTAGCATCTTAGAAACACGAAGCAATGTTAAATATGACAGGCAGCTTTTGCTATTTGGATGACTACCCTTTTCATTGCAAGTTATGAGTTAATGCTAGCCCTGCACACAGGAGGAAGTTGGCTCTAATGGAGTGTGTATGTGTGGTGGGAGCGGGGTGGCATTTCATAATTACCATTATCATTGATAGTGCTTTGTATTTCCCTAAGTGATGCGTATACCTGGGCATCAATATAATTTGGTTTTGCACATGAAAGTGAAATGATGGGAATGTAGGCATTTCCTGCCCAGACAGACCCACATTTTTTTTCTTATCCAGTGGTGAAGAAACGCTTCAAAGCGTGCTTCAAGGAGTGGTATGTAAACCGCGTAATGTACAGCTATGCAACAACCTGTTCACAGTGGTAATTTAGCCTTATACTCTGGCAGTAAGTGGTTGGTACTTTAATAACCCAGTCGTTCAAAGCACTTAACTATGTGCTTAAACTTTGAATAACCTCGTTTGCTTCAATGGGGCAACATACATGCTGACTTCTAACCACATGCTTAAATGGTTTGCTGGGTCAGGGCCAGGGAGTTCAGCATCTGGCAGGATCAAATATTAAACCTCATGATATTTTTTATTTCTTCATGATTTCTATACATAGATCTATTTTATGATCATGCTGCTATCTACTGCTAGAACATCATAGAAGTCAAGGCTTTTTGAAGCTTTCTTTTTTAAGACCTTAGAAGACTGGAGAAATTTTTTCTATTGATTTCCAATGTCAACATAATAATTTCTTACATTATGTGTAATTTCCTACCCTATTTTATTTCTTGTTATTGTTAAAAGAAAGGGACATATTGGACTTGATTTTTTTTTTGTTTTGCACTGGTAAAAGTAGGGAACAATTTCAGTGAGTTAACTGTTGCTAGCTATACTAGTTTTAAACTGGTTTGAGATCATACTAGCACCATCCTGGCTTTATAGTTGTGGAAGTAATCCACAATCTTGGTGTGGCTGCCGTCAGTTATAGACTTCTAATTGCTTCTAGCTATAGTTCATCACAAAACTCTGATAACACTGTATTAGAATAAAAGTATCTGCAGCCCAAATCAGTATAAATAATTTGTGACAAGAGATCACACTTTATAAATGAAGAGGGAAAAAAAAGTAATTTGTTGCACTTAACTTACTTTCACAATAATTTTTATAAATGATATTAATAAGGAAAAAGGAAGAGTGAATATAGAAACTGATGAAGAAAAGAGAATTTAGAAACTAGAGATTTTTTTTTTAATATTCATTGCAAGTATTCAACTTCTTTAATGAGTGTCATTGAGTGGCATTCAAAACCCATAGAAAAAACTTGATTGGGTTCTACAGAATATGGATCAAAACCCAGAAGTGAGTATGTGCTGATGCAATTCTACAGTTAAAGTTTCACTGTGTTTTGAAGGGAGTGAAATAAATTAGTAGAGTTTGGAGGAAAGTATTTCTCCCATCTTAGGCACCTGAATGTTTGTTTTGTTTGTTTGCTAGTTTGGGGTGTAAATATGCAGGTGTTTGAACCCCACCATGACTGATATAGAGCCCTGATCTTCTTCATGTTGGTGTGCATCCAGAATAACTCTAGAGGAACCCATAGAATAATACTTATGTCAAAAGACAAGATGTGCCTTTTTTTTTTTTTTTCATTTCTTGTTCTTTATAATTGACTGCTACCCTGCAAATGATAAAGGGGAAGAGAAGCTGCAGGGAAAATTACAGTGTGTATCACATATATTAGATGTTTGAAGCCATTAATATATGGATGGGTTACTTGAAATATTTTATATGCAATTTGTGGAGAATTACTAAATTTCTGTCTTCAGTATGTCTCAATTTATACCTTTGTTGAATTTAAAATTATTATGTAGTCTAATGTATCTTACAGAACTGCAAAACTGTGCGGTAACTTTGACATGGCTTGTCTTTGAGTGTCTATACAGTTTTTGCAAGAATATTGTACTCATATAATTTTGTAAAAGTAGGATTGTGATGAATATGTTTGTAAAGAAATTATTTATTCCCTTATAGACTTAGTATTTGTTATCTTTATGCAGATAAATATTGATGCCTGATTATTTCATAGCTATCAGTGAAAACTGCTGTTCTGATTTGCAAGGTCTGAATCGGAAAAGCAGTGTCTCCCACACAATGATTGATACTGTGTTCTCCAAAGAACTGATGTTAAATACTGTTATTTCTTGGGAGAGGAGGGAGAAGCCATGCAAGTTTTCCTTTACTTCTAGCTGTGATTTGGGAACAGGGAGTTTGGGACCCTTTGTTCAGCTAGTGACTTGTTTATGTGGTATCACTTGACCAAGTTACTTCACTGCTATTGGCTGTAGTTTTTCCACTGGTGGAACAGAAATGATAATGCTTTACAAAAACGGCAGAAATTTTGGGAACAATGAATTTGTTAGAAATCAACTGATCTGTGTTTGGGCGAGGTTCCTGTTAATGTCCATTGGGCTCCAGATCAGGCTTCACAATTGCCAAGTACTTACATTTTTTTGCAAAGAGGAACCTGCCCTACTTCTGAAAGGGTAAGTAGATCATGAACCCAAAAGCTCTGCACTGAGCGAGAAGAAGATCTTGTTTGCTGGATCTGTCCCTCCTGGACAAAGATGACAAGACCACAGAAGGTAAGAGATTCAGGACTTTGTTTGCTTTAAATTCATAGGACTACTGGTGCTGCATGCTCTGTAGCTGTGAGACTCCTTGCTTGGTCCGTACTAAGTATATTGATATGAAGTCCCAGTGACAAGCAGGTTCAGTATCATGAGACACTGAATGTTCATTTTGGGGAGGGAAGGCTCGTCTCACCAGTCTGTGTTCCATTACTGAGACGTGAGGGCATTGCAGAGGTGGCAAAGTCTGTCGTTCAAAGGCTGGGTGATCGCACCCTGCATGCTAATGTACCTGGTGACTACTTACATGGTCACACGTAACTTTTACCCCAAATAACCACTCAGTGGTCACAATTATTCTGTATTATTTTTCCTACCCATTTTGGATGGAGCCTTGTCACCAAGAATGCTGCAATATTAATTCTCCTCCAAAGCATGGTGCAGTTATGGACTTTCCCCTCACTTCTCTCTTGCCAGACTTCACTTGGCCTTTGGTAAGATTAAGCCCCAAAACAGTCAACCTTTTGTCTGCCCAACATAAGGGCTTTACAGACTGACCTTTTTCAGAGCACTTGCACTGTTCTGGAGGCACAGTATAGGTCCCATTGGCACCTCTAGACCTAGTATAGGTCCCACAGGCACCTCTAGCAGAGGACTTGGGGTGCTCTGATCCCAAGTGTCTAGGACGTAGTACTGAAGGGTGAACAACATGAATAATGAAGATGTCCAGCTTTATGGAGGAAACCCCTGGAAAAGACCAGGCTACAATCCACAGCTTCAGGATGGCATTCAGCCCCAATCCCTGAAATGTCATGTCTTGCAGTCCCTCCCTCACCCATTGGCCCCTTCAACATGTGGTTTATGGGTCCTGCTTGTGACGGCCTCCAACCTACAAGGTTCACATGCACTGCTGGGTAGATCCAGCTTGGCAAATATGGAAAGAAAATATGGAAGGAAAGCCTTAGATGGAGGCTGAGAAAAAAAATCTGATGGCTGTTTTTCATTTAAACAATCTCTAGGTTTATTTACACCTTTTGGGCTATTCACTTAATTCAGGCTAATAATTGGAGTACTCTTCTTCGCTTACAGTTCACCACCAACAGAGTTGTGATGTTTCGGAGTATTGGTAATAATTGCTCTGCTAATTAAACCATACTGAAAAGCTAATAATGCCCATTTAGGATTTTGAACTGATGCACAGCTTCTGTTTTTATCATCGTGTCCTGTGGTTACCACACATTAAATTTGCCCTTGAAAGACAATGCTTTGTCTTCAGTTGTACTCACCCCGTTTTTTATTTAGCACATCTGGAAATCAGGCGCAACATTGCTATTATTTCCCCATCTCCTTCAGCTGTCCTGTTGTAGGACATACATAGTGTTTTGTAATGCAGTTTCTCCCCCAAGTATCTGTCACAGTCTGTGATCTGTATGTAACTGTACATACATAATGCAATTGGAGGACTATATAAATGCAGTTTTAACATTCCAGAACTGAAATAATGTATTTGGTAGTAGACAGAATTTAAATAATTTTAATTTGGTTTAAAAGCTGGAAAGAGAATAGCAATTTTGATTGCTATTTTCTGAATGTACAGCAGATGGTGCTTAACAAATGTGCTTTACAAGCAATGTCTGAAAACAGCAAAGCCTGGCAATTTGGATTTTAATTATGCTTCCTGGTCTTTTCTAATTGAAAAAACAGAAATTTGAATGGACGGCCCCTAACAGGATTGACTTACTTCAACATACACAATATGCGCCATGTTTGAAGGATGAGGATACAACAACAGTTCTTTGAAAACAGGAACTATACATTTAGAAAGGAATTAGGCATTACCAGGATTGTTTCTCTCTTGATTGTTGCCCTTCCCTCCAGAGTCATCATGGTTCACTTAACTAATGGGAAAGATCCAAGCTCCCAAGTACTACTTTCCACATGGACAAAAGAATATGAAGAAAATTATGTGATGAGACCTAGTCTGATGTTCCCAAACTCCCATTTGTATATCTGTCAGTGCAAGAAGTTTTTTTTGTCTGCTGGCACCAAGAGATGAGCCTGTGCTGTGGCTCCGGACAATCGTTTTCCAGCGTGGGTGGGACCTGTCTCAGGACTAAACCAGAACTTGCACCACCGTTTCCCCTTTTGGTATCTTATTTGCGAGATAAGAAAGGTGCTGCAACTCCAAGGTGCTATTTACATTCTGCAGTGTCAAAACCTCAAGATTTATCTGTAATAAGGCAGCTGTCATTATATAGAAGCATAAGCTACTGTGAGCCAAGGGAAAAATATGAAGGCGGACAATGAGTCAGAAAGCTAAAGAGAATTTACTGACATGCTTACTAAAATTTTAACTAAGCTTTATTCTTTTTGAGGCCTGTTTTTTTTTCCCAAAACCATAATTTCTTTTTATATAAAAGTGCATTTTTTTAATTACTGATGAAAAGGCTCACAATGAACATCTCAGAGAGGGAAATTCCTCCTGCACAAACATTGATAAGGTACAAACAGCAGGAACACAAACATTTACACCAGTTTTCAGTAGTGGTGTATCAACCCCAACCTTGTTGGATCTCTTCTTAACCCTGAAGGGTACTTAGCTGCAGACTGTAAGCTGTAGTGATGGCCATGCAAGACCCACTGAGAAGACCTTTCATGCCCACATAATTGGCCTAAAAACTCTGGAGGTGCACTGATGTGAAAGAACAGAGCATTTTTAGATGCTCTACTTGCCTGCTAAATAGCCAGTCATGCCACAGTGCTGCCCCAATTTCTCTAATTTAGAGTCAAAACTTGATTTCCTATTAGAACTGAGACAACTGGTCATCTGTGGTATGGGATGGGGAATGCATACATCTTACGGGCAGCTGTGGAGGTTGCAGTCCTCATCCTTGCCTGCAGCAATTTTAAAGGCAAGCCAGCCTTTAAGTCAAGTTAATGCAGCTGCAGGCCTAGTGCTGATGTTAAGACTCCTTTAAGACCTTGAACACATGAATTGGATGCTTTTCCACATCTGCATAGGGATTCACATGATGACCTGCCAGTTGGACTTGGATACAGAAGTCTCACATCTGCAGTAGATTTACTAGGATTCAAAAACAGAGTGATTTCAAATACAGGCCTGATCAGATTAACTTTGAAAATACATGGTGCCATGAGATGTTATGAATCATACCTACTAGTCCAGATAGGGAAAAAAACCATCAGCTTTGCTGATTAAACCAAGCCAAAGTCCAGGTTTTAGAGCAAAGGTGAGCAGTCCATTAATGACTCAGAGCCCCTGACACCTGAGTGGAAAAGCTGCCACTAATTCAGAAAAGAGGCTGAAGATCTACCAGGACCTTACATGTGCAAGCTGTGTGAAGAGGCCCTTGTTCCTTGCTCTGGAGCTGAAGAGGGGATGAGAATGCTCTCTCTGGCATATGACGGCATGATTGTTTACGGGCAATGGGAAATGATGTGAATTTATCTGAAGCGTAGCCAAACAGAAATGGCCAAATCCTCTCTGAAACCATTATAACAACAGACAATTAAAGGAGCCTCTGTTTAATGATCCTAAGAACATTTTGAGGAGTAAGCGATTACAGGCAAGATTGTTGGGAGCCTGTGTGCAACTGAGTGTCTGTTTAACCACCATCTGCAGCTGCTGGCCCACCTTCTCCCTTTGGTTAAATTTCTATTCTCCACAGGCCGCTGTGAGCAGATCACAGTGCTGTTGAGGCAATAATCAATACTGCTCTCATTTTAACTTGCTTGCCCCTGAGAAAGCCAAGTTTAATCTTGAAGTTTGCCTATGTTGTTTAAGTTGCAACTTCCTTACAATTATAAAGCTGTAGGAAAAAGATTCATTGATATATTATTAATCTGTCACAAATGCATAGCATCTACTCCCCTTTCATCAGTCCCACTTTGCAGAGTACTGGGCAAATGCCAAAGCAGACTGCAAAAAAACCATCTTTTATGGGATGCAGTAAGAAAGCATGATTTACCCAGTCCTGAAAGGGGCATGCTCTTGGGCATGGAGTCAGATGTGGTGCACATGTGTGCTGCATGTGTGTATGCAGGTGTGATGGGGGAGAAGGCACGAAAGAAGGAGGATCGCTAAGACTGTATCATATGAAGCAGAATGCATTGTCCATTTTAATGGTGAAGGCAATTTGCCCTTTCCTCCCAAAATCAGAATATCCCTTGGAGAATGACAATGTTTCTCTACCTTGAGTCTTCCCAAGGTAATCAGGAGAGAGTCACACCTTGAGCCAAAGTCCTCCTGCCCACTTCTGTCCCTACCACAGTCAGTAGTGTCTTACTGCAAGCTGAACAGGAACGTAGCTCTGGCCCTCCACAGACCTGCTTCAAGGGATGTTTAAGACTCAAATAACATTAGAAGAAACACTGAGCAAATCCCTGATGAAGCTGAAAGGAGTGAATTTTACTGCTCTATCTACCAGTAGCTGATCAGAACTTGTGCTTTAAAATTGCATATTTAGGAAATTTCAAAGCCGCCATCCATCTAAAGGGAGGTGTATTCAGTGCCACAGTTTTCAGTGAAAAAGATAAAAAACTGAAAATGAAACCAAACTAGGTTCCAGCATCACTTTCACTCTAAAACTTGTCCCCTTAGCCAGAGAAAGGTATGTTCAGACACTGTAAGAGAGGAAACTGCTTGGCTGCAGGTGAAGTTTAGAAAGGAGGTATAAAAAGGGGGTTTGTTATTTAGAAGATAGGTCTCCATTATGCTTGCCTAAATATAGCTAGATTTCACAAGTTTACCCTATTTTCTCAAAAGTGAAAATGGTAACTTGGAGTTGGGTACAATAAGGGTGCCCCCAGGAGCAGAAGGTATTGTGCTATATCATTTAAAGACATAAGCGTTGCTGATTTTTGTCTTTGGTTTTACCTCTACCACTGTGAACTGCACTAATTGAACTGAAAGAAAGTGACTTACATCAGTGAAGTTAAGCAAACATAAGATCCAGCTGGCTTGGAGACATAATATAGAAATAAATTTTTACATCTACTGCTTTGAACACCGAACTGTCTCTTGAGGTGTCCTGTAAGGCTGTGGGTAGTTGCCATTCAATCTACATCCAAGCTTGGCTCCCACTGACCCTAACAGGTATGCCATGTCCTTCTTATTCAGAGAAAACAGAAAGGCAATTACATGTCTTTGTGTAACATCAATTGGATCAACAGAAATCACTGTCCCAAGGCACATTAAGGTCTGAGCAGGAACACTGCTGTGGGTCCTTGCAAATGAGCAGCAAGGACAGGGCTGAGGCACTGGTTTCATTGCAGTTGTGTGTGACAGGAATCCCAAAGTGGGTGAACAGCAAGTGAAGGCAGTGTGAAAGTAAGACTGAAGAGGGATAAGAAAAGCTTGTGGTGCTCAGGGACTTCTTGGAGGACTTTATCAATGCTAATTGTGCTTAGAAAAACTACTTTCTGTTGGCTTTGTGTATAAATAGGGCTACAGTATCAAAAACAGTAACTCCTTACTCCAGCTGGACAAATGTGACCTACACAACCATTTCTAAGAAGCAAAGCTTCTCGTTGTGTCTAACTGCTTAAGGACCAATAGGTAAAATAAAAAAGCAGATATAAATTTCAAACAACCGAGCCAGACCTGGACACCAGTCTGATGAGAACTTAATGGAAAAATCCAGCTTATAATGCTGTGGAACTGACTCCATACAGTTTCTATAGGCAGCTCTGAATCAATATCAGGAAGTTTACATCCAGCTCTGAAGCCACTCTCTTAATGCGTTCATTTGCATCTTAATACCCTGCTGCTATACCATGGACAAGAAAAGCACAAACCCCAGATTCTTGGTAAAGCTGAGCTCTTTATTAAAAATATTAACTTATTAGCCATAAAAAATATATTCTACAGAAAGTTCGTTCGTTCTTGTATTGCACTACGTCCCAGCAGCCACACTCAGCTATTTTAACTCCAGAAAGTGGAGTTCTAGATGGTCTAAAAAATCAGCCCCTACTGAAAGAAGGGCCAAAAGGCTTTTCATAATTCTGGGTAAATCCATGAGAAGAGATTTCTCAAGTTTATTACAAGCAATGACAAAAAGCTAAGACAATGCTGAATGTTCATCTCCACAGTGGAATGAATAATCATTATGTTATCAGAGTGATGTGAAATATTGGCTACAAACACCTTATAAATATATTTCCTCCTGTAATTGTATGGGCAAGTTTAACTGAAACTCTACACAGGAGCTATGTTTTTTGTAAGAATTTGTAACCATGCTCTATGGAACTTTTAATAAATTACCTATACTAGCGGGAAATAAACCAGAATAATTCTTACTTGGCCCGTAAGACACCAATAGTGCATTTCTAAAAAGCTATATATATTTATAGCATTTAAAACAAAAATTGAAGTTTTTTTGCTTATTTTGGAGACAAGTAACAACTTTACAAACTACTCTTTGCAAATTGTTTTCATTAGCTGTAAACAAGTCACATACATATGTAGAATTTCATACCCATGCATTTAGTGTTACAGAAAGTTTGACTAGAGTAGGGTAAAAGTGCATCTTTAGAACACAGCTCCTCCATGAATTCGGTTTTAAGGATTCCTCTACTCACTAGATAGAAAAAATAAACAAAATAAAATTTTAGATGGGTAACTTTGAAGACTGTATCTATGCAAACTGCCTTTAATAGCTGTAAAATTCTATCAGAGGTTTTGCTCAGACTGCTACAAAGCAATTTAAATTCTTCATAAACCAGTCAGTTCTCAACAAATGGTAACAGTCAAGAGGGGAAAACTGTTAATACCTGCTAACAGAGTTCTAAGGCCTAACTCGTGTGGGGGTTTTCGTGTGAATGTCTTCATTCACAAGAGATGAATACATAAAAGGATTTTGCTTTGAGAGTAGTAAGCTTAGGCCATCCATTTTGAAGTTTGTATCCTCAGCTATACACCAAGTGTCCAAGTTTTTTGTCTTTGAGGACTGTCGGGCAAAGATAGCCACGTCTAGAGATGCAGCAGCTCTCAGTTCTGCAAGCATTTCGCCTCAAGCATTTCTTCCAGGGAAGAAAGAGATGCTATGCGCAGCACGCTAAGCCTGCTGAAGGGATGCTGGATGCTATGCCCAACACAGCAAGTCAGAAACACCCTCCTCAGCTGTGCTCTTAACGTGGGGGCTGTCAGGGGAGAAGCCTGTTGTAGAGCAGGGTGTTCGCCTCTCCGCCATCCCAGGCGAGGTGCAGACGTTTCCCCCGTTAGAGGCAACCGGTGATGGCGTCTGGCCGCATGCCACGGGCATGGCCTTACCTCCGCGGCGCTGCGAGGCCCGGGCCCGCCGAGGGGAGGGCTCCGGCTCGGCGGGAGTGCTGCAGGGCGACACCGCGCTTCTTGTACGTGGAGTACAGCAGCAAGATGGCGAGCAGCATCCGCCAGCACGTGGCGGCGGCCAGGCGGGCCTGCGCCTGCCGCGGCCCCCCCACCCGGTAGAAAGCCGAGTGCTCCGACGCTCGCAGGCAGCCGCTCCAGCGGGGCGGCTGCGCCGTCACCGGCCGCCCGAAGACGGCGTCGAGGCCGCGCAGCCTGACGACC
>JAVJGG010000009.1:14246549-14278560 GCA_035590195.1 Aviceda cuculoides | reverse complement strand
GGTCTAGTGGGCATGGATGACGGTTGGACTCAATGATCTTGTAGGTCCTTTCCAACCTAAATGATTCTATGATTCTAGAATGAAGGTAATAATCTATATTCATAGTTCTGTCATCTCATTTTTAGAAAAAGAAAGTGTGAGGGAGGTTCCAGTACCAGTGCCCTCCTAAGGTCTTATCTGTAATGGGCCTATGGCTGTGCAAACCATGCTATTGAATAAATGAGTCCTTAGAGGTGAGCAGATGGGTGCAAGGTAAACAAAAAAGAGACTAGGAGCAGCCCAGAGAAAACAAGATTGTTTCCTCATCAGTAAATGCAGAGATACTTTTTTCCCCCAAATTTTGAAAGGGATCTAAAGATACTAAGATCACGCAAACATGTAAGCTTCTTGAAAATGCTGCTTTAGGTTTAAGTGGCTTTTCTATGATGAGATAATGCTGTGCAAGCCCTGAAATTTAGAACATGGGTATGTTCTTGATACAGCTATTTTTTAAAAGTAGCCTGTAATTTTTCCTATTCTAAAAGCATGTATTAAACCCTCTTAAACTGAGCATCTTTTAGAGATGACATTTCAAACTATTCAGTCAGCTGGAAAGATGTTTTCAGCAGAACTTTGGTCTAAGCTGTAGTTTTACAAAACATGGGAACAATGCAATGTATTCACAAATAACAGCTGCCATTGCTTCATCTAGTAGTGATTTACATGCAGAAGGTCTCTGTTCATGGTGTGCTTTTCTAATTCTTTTCCTATTAGAGGAGGAAAAAGAAGCTAAATTTTGACTCAGCGTATAAAATGATGACACAAATCAATACTGGGCTTCCAGTTAGTAGTTCTAGTTTTGCATCACTTTCCTCATTGTTGGCTCTTAACGAGAAAGCGAAGATTTCAGTGAGAGTTTTACTATTTACTTTGATCAGTTAAACCAGTCAGAATTTCAGCCATGGACAGTAAATCTGGTCAAAGAATAGTGCCTGCTAGTCATCCGGGGGGTGGGAGAAGGTGATTTTTTTTCCCTAAAATCTCCCACCTTCAGATTTTGGCACTGGGGGGTCTTCAGATATTCCCCATCCTTCTCTTTGTTTTTCATGTTATGCCAGTAAAAGAGAAAATAAACCAAAAGGCAAGCCAAAGCATCAGCTTCCTCCGGCCCAGCCTCTGGTGTTTGGGAGGGACCGAGGCAGGGAAGAGTGTTTGTGATGAGAGAGAGGAAGACTGACGGCTTTGCAAAGGGCTGTGCAGGGATGCAGGATGCACATCCAAAGGAAACCACCGTCTGCGTGTTCTGCTTCTTGCAGAACAGTGTTTTTCCGTATCTGGCTTGCTCCTACCAGTTCCAGGAAAAGTCTAATATTGGTTGTTGCTGGCTCCCTGCAACTTCTACAGAAACAAAAAGTCCTGAGATACTCTGTAACGCCCTGTTTTCTGGTAGCTGCAAATGCTTACATGCTTAATTTCAGAGTAAATTTATGAAGTATTTTCTTCAGAAGTCAGCAGGGAATATTTGCTTCATTTAGGACACCCACTAGAGGGAGTAGTGATAATGTTTTAACGTTGAAGACGCTAAACAGATTGCATTAGTAGCATTCATGTATATCTGGGACACTAAGAAAATATTCGGGTTCCTGCCTCTCCTGAAAGCCTTATGATGTAGTAAATCAGGAATCGTAGGGTTTCTCAGTGCTCTGGAAATACTCCGGATAAAATGGTCTTGAAGAAAGGCTGATGCTTCCTTTCTAACTTACATAACTGCATTGTTGAAAGACTGTGCTGAAGAGCATTTTAAGTGATAAAATGAGCTTTTGTTGCTCCCAGGAATGACTTAGGGATGGAATGTAAGGGTTTTTTTTCTTCATGGGTAAGATTTGTGTGTAAAAATGTTGTCCTGATCTTCAGAAGCAGTTTTTTTAAGCTGAACTTAGAATTAAAAATTATATTGGCAGTTAGATATTTAGTTTTTTTCTCTCTGGGCTTGAAGTAATTTGTAGGTGGAAGGGAGAAAATGTATCGCAGGTAAAATAGTTCTTTTCAGTTGAATTGATTATTTTTGTTTTTAGCAAACAGCTCAATATTACTATGGTGTCGACGAAAAAGCTAGGCAGCTTCTGAAGAGTGCCCAGACTGATGAAGAGACTTAGGCATTGCAATGCCTGCGTATTTGTGATGGTTATGTGTGCATCCAGCCCTGCGGTAGAACTGACAGTCTGGTGGGGATACCTACACTCTGCATACAGCTAGAGGAAGAAGTGATGCATTCAAACAGTATCTGTAAAAATCTGGGCACTGAATAGGAACCCCTTAGTACATGTAGTCATCTGGGCAGTGCTGGTGGGAAGGCATAGGAGTAGCTGTCACAATACTTTTTTCACTTGGTTGAAAACCTCATAGTAAACATCTTTGGGAAGAGTTATTTTTGCGAACCAATTTTTATTTCACTCCTCCACTTCTTTCCCCTCCCTCCATCTTTTGATAGTTGTGTGAAGTGTGAATCTTACATACCCATAGCTATAATGCCAATTTGAGTGTTTTCTGTTCTTTCTTTTTCTCTCTTTTTATAATCCCAACCCTCTGAAATGCAATTTTATTAGTGTATTTATCAGCGTAATGCTGAGCCTGAGTAATAGCAATAAATGATTTCACAGGACAGACTTCTGTACTTTCTTTGGCTGCTCTTCTACAGCTAGCAGACAGGGGGAACTGTGTAACTGGTGATTTACCAGTACGGAACTCTCTTTTTATCCTGTTTAAGTGACCTCCCCAGCTTCTGTTTTGCTCTTAGGATTTCTGTCTCTGGTGATGTGCAGGCAAGCTGAAGGGGATGTGGTGCAGTGCTCAGCAAACGCTGTACCCCACACTGGTTTCAGAACAATCCCAAACCCCTGAAATTTGAAGGTAGCAGTCACAGAAGTAGAAGTAGGTAAGACACAGATTTTCACAGGCAGTGAAAGGGGGAAAGTGGGAAAGTGCTTGTCCTAATGTTTTTTGTACTTAAATTCATAAAGTGTTTTATTCTGAGATATGGGCCAACTTCTACATCGTTACTGGTCTATTTCTAACCCTGTATCACAAGTTACTGGTGCTGAATGCCATAGACAGCAACTATAAGTATTTCTTCATACCAAGGAGCTTCATCTTCGTGGTTAGAGATGGGAGCAGCATCTTCTTGCTTTTGATAGTTGTTTTTTGCAGAGTTTTAATCCTTCAAGTTTACTTCTGTCAGGGTTGAACATGGACCAGTCAGCAGATCTGTGCACAGCACCGTAGAACCATATAAAAGTCCAGGTTGGGAGGGACCTCTGGAGATTGTTGGACCATACGGTCCAACCTTTTGTTGAAAGCAGGGCCTTAAATTGAGTTATCCAGGTGCCTGTCATGTCTTGATATTTCCAGCAAGGGAGATCCCAAAGGGCAACCTATTCTGATGTTTATTTTTTCTCATGGTGCAGATTTTTTCTGTATCCATACGGAATTTCTTCTAAAGCTGTTTGCACCCATTGCTTCTTTTCTGTCACTGTCCATCCTTGCGAAGGGAGTTCCTGCCTCTCCTCTGTAATTACATTTCAGGTATTGGTAAAGTGTGACTAGATCCCCTTCTCTAGGCTGAACAAACCCTGTTCCTTCAATCATTCTTCATCTGTCAAGTTCTCCAGCCCTCTCATCATCTTGGTGACCCTTCAGTGGACCCTCTCCAATTTTTTAGTGTCTCCCTTGAACTGGGGAGACCAAACCTAGACTCAGTATTAGAGGTAAGCCCTAACAAGTGCTAAATGGACTGGAATAATCACAGCCCTTGATTAGCTGGCTGTACTCTGGTTGATGCAGCCCATGACAAGGTTTGCCTTCATTGCTGCAAGGGTGCACTGCTGGAATGCATTCAGGTTGCCATCCATCAGTACCCCCCAGACTGTGCCTTGGGCAGTCAGACATCCCCTCTACTGCTGTGTGGGATTCCAGCATCCCAGGTGTGGGATTTAACGTATCTCTTTGTTAAACCTCAGGCAGGTTTCGTTGGCCTGCTCTTTCAGGCTGCCGTGGTGGTTCTTTCCTCCAGCAGATCTGGCTCCCCTCCCAGTGTGGCGTCATTTGTGCACTTCACAATGTATGAGTGGCATGTCATAGTCTGGTACATGAATATATACCCTGGCAGAAGAGTGTCTGGGTTGCTCACAGGTAAAGGTTCAGTTGCCTGAGTGAACAGGCAATACCCAGCTGGGTCAGACAAGAGCTGTGTCAGGTGGTGCTCAAGTGTGAGTTTAATCCTCAACTTCCATGAGAAATGGGAGAGGGAAGACAGCGTTGTGATGGAGGTATAAGTAGCCAAATAGATAATTTATTTTAAAATTTGATCTAAAATGACTCAGTTTTGCAAAACCAAAACACTACTTGGTAATGCTGTCTTGGAGAATAAACTGTGTTAGTGTAGCTTTCAAAAAAGGTATGAATGGATGCTGTTTTCCGGGTGCCTTTCTAAACGTACGTAACATCATTCCTATGTCAAAGACCTATAATCATAAAAGGAGAGAACATGATAGGTGGGGAAACCAGTACTTGGGCATAGTTATAATTTGAAGACATGGAAACAAATCATTGACATAAATTGATTGTGTGCCCAGAATGGTCCTGATAAGTGAAAACTGAATTTAAAAAAAGATCCCATAACCGAACATATGTTTTTGCAACTAAATCTAAATTTTACACAAAAAGTGAAACGTTCTAGAATTAAATGGCATTATAACATTAAAAGAAAAAGTGTTACTTTTCACACAGTTCTAGAAGGGAACAAGAGAAAATGAGTCAATATATTCAAGCCTGCTTGTGTCACTAATTGTTCCCTGACTGTAAACCCAGTCTGAGCTGAAGGGACTGTAGTCTGAGTGTCAGCTCTGTGTTTTGTCAGAATTACTGTATCTTTTTTCAGAAGTGGAATCCTTTTTGGAGTGTATCTGGTGTGTCCTTATTACAGGCTGAGCATACCTTGTCAAGCTGAATGAATGGTCCATGTACCAAAAACACAGGCTGCTGTTAATGTATGGCATCTTGAAATATCTACCATTTAAATTGCAGATAGAAAGCCTGGCTATTCTCAGCTTTTTTTTTTTTTTTTTTTAAGTCTGGATGATGTGTGTGGACAGCAAGCAGGCTGTTGTATTGCCAGATGGCATCTGACTCCCTAGTTTCTTATCAGTACAAGACAACTGTAACTTTGTTAGATGAAAACAACTGGTTACAAAGAAAGGCAATTATTACATATTTGAAGAAGTAAAACAAGGTTAAATACAGTGCAACCATGTTATAATTATTGAACTAATGATGCAATAAAATCTCTCTGAGAAATCTTCTGAGTGGGAGAAGAGGGAGTTCCTAGTACGTCAGAAGTTTTGATACAGATTGAGAAACACTAATATATAGTAATTGTTCTGCAGCCATCTGTGCATAAGCTATATTTTTAAGCATGAATTTATTTGCTGTGGGACTAGTCATGTACAAAACCACTCCTTCTCATCTATTTTCAGAACAAAACCACGAGACTTACCAAATGTTTGACACTGATGCTTTGGGCTTAAACTAAAAATTCCTGCTGTTGTAGCTTTCTTCTTTCCCAGCAGATTTCATTGCTGTTTTCCACTAATCCTTCTGGAGGAATGTTTTAAAGGTTTTTGGTTGCTTTAAGAGGCTTGCTGTTCTAACAGTAATTTGTTAGTCATGGTCTCCTTGAAGTCTTGAATGCTTTTGAATAAAAATGAATTTGAAGCTGGTATGGGATGAAAAACTCTTGTTAAAGGTAACGATTTTGATGAAGAAAAAATGCAGTCTGGACTATGGAGCTTATTAGTGAATGTCCAAACAGTCCAGCAGCTTGCAAAATTTTCTTCATTCATCCTCATAGGCACACAAGTGGCTGCTCTTTTTTTCTCTCCCAGATTTCTCTGCAGCCCTTCATAAAGCTTCTTCATTGGCTGGTTGTTTGTAAAGACTTTCCAAAGCCTTCCTTCCAGAGCAGCCTCCTGCCCCGCTGGAGGATCTGTGCTTGGAAATGTGTGTAACGTGTTTGTCTATCACAAAAATATGTTTTCCCTAATGCTGCAGTTTCTTTCTGGAGGAACCTCAGAGGCCTGCTTCTCACCTCGTGCGAGCTAATATGTTTAAAATAAACCTTTTAAGGCCACTGATATCTGTCTGTTATGCCATGAGACTGGAGTTCTGAGTTTATAGAATACATCAGTAAAATTCTGCCAATTACCAGTTGACATTTATCAGCTGTCTTAATTTAAGAATAGACCATTTTTTAAGGCATAGTAAAATACCCCATAGACAGTAGTGAAAGGTATAAACTACCCTCCATGTGGTGATGAGACGGGGCAGTAAATATGTCTTAGATACATGTTAGATATTTTTCTCTATCTCCTTTTGTCTCCAACAGTACTTTAAATAATGGTAACAAAGTGACAAAAATGAATTTTCGCAGAGGAGTACTAAGAAAATCTACAGATCTGTCAAATTACCATTGCCTTTCATACTGAAAGAAGAAATCAGACTTAAGACTCCTGATTTATGTTGCTTCTGAATAACATTTCTTGTCTGACTTTGGCTCCAGGAAGATAACTGTGAAGGATGTGAAGAGGTACGCTGAATGAGCACATTTCTCAAGCATGCATTCACAGTGCTTTTCAAGCAGTTTCAGGTTGTTTTCCCTTGTTTCTGGCAGAGGAAGAGGGCAGTGGCAGGGGTTGTCTGTGCTGGGTTTGTAAGTCTTGCACAGTACTGCAGCTTTCATATGTGACTGATGACCTGAGCAACACTGGGAAGGGTATTCTTGCACAATGAGAGAAAAAGTACTGTCTAATCTGTCAGCCCTAATACAAAGAAAATGTTTATGCAGAAGAATGGATTTTCTACCAGAAAGGCTTTAATGATCATGCCTTTATATTCTCAGATTCCCAATCTCAAGAGGTAAAGTAATTATAATGTTGTTTGTAATTGCGATTTTTTTTTTTCTTTACTCTTGTAGATCTAACACCAATGAGATGAGGATTAGGTGTACTACAGTCTTTCTTTACTGCCTGATCCTCTTACAATGATTAATAAAATATAACACAGGGAACACATGCAGCTTTCCTCTGTGTTTACTGGCTGTCGCTCTGTCCCTGCTGTGTTGTAGAACATTTGCCAGAATAAAGGAAGTGCCTTACAAACTGGATATATGTCTGACCAGGTCTAGGTGTTTGTTGATCGTTTTCTTTTGGGGAGAATAATAGGCTGGCAAAGCACCCAAAAGGCAGTATAAATAACCATGCTGAAAGGAAAAAGGTCACTGATTTTTTCTGCATGTACAAATAGGATTTTAATACAGGATGTTGCAGGCCACATGTTCCACAACTTGATATCTCCATACAGTTTCAAAAGCTGAGTAAGAACACTTACCTTTTCCCTAACACAAAGTTTGTCCATGTGCAACTTAAGTGGTTTTGGAGGTTACTCTTGACACGTGTGGGTGCTAATTAGAGGATAACTAATACAATAGTTCTTGCCCAAGGGTTTCTATGAGCTAGTAATATCAACTTGTGTGCAGATAGAAGTGAGTGGAAGCAGACTGTATGGCTTTCTGCATTGCACTTGGAAAGGGTTTTGTCCATAGCACCAGCACATCTGGCTCAAGCTTGCTGCTTGTGAGGACTTGTGGTACAATTAGCACTGAGACTGTAAGAAAGCACCGTTGAATTGTGCTGCACAGCACTGTCCCCAGCTCATACCTTTAGTTATCTGATTGATAACTTGGCTGCAAAACCAAATTCAGTTATCTAGGAGGAGTTTGCTGGCAGTACTCGTGGCTAGATCAGCTTATGCCAGATGTGGAGGGTGCATAGTTTATTGTTCTGTTAGGACTGCGCTGTCTCATCATGGGACCAGGGGTAGCTCGATCCTACAAGGTTGTTAATGAGCTCAGACTAAGAGGGGATGGAAAATGAAAATTTTTGATTTGTGTAGTTTCAGATGTTAAGTGCAGAGGAATTCTGGAGTCTGTCCAGAAGACTAAATGGCTTACCAGAGGCTTAATAGGCTACCTACAGTTAAACTGGGGTATTGCCATGTACTGGTTGGAAACATAAAAATCTTGTCTGTGTTCACTGAAGTCATCCGTTATTGTCATCTTCCCCTAATAGTGTCTTTAATAAAAGTAGTTGCTATTAAAGGAGGAACAAAAATGATTACAGTATTACATCTCCCGTTTTCTGTTAGACACGTTTGAGGAGGGAAAGATGCTAACAGTTAGATAGATCAGAGGATAATTTATTTTAATATGGACCTTTGGCAATTAAAGGAGTGACGTACCTCCTTTCATAGAAGGTGGAGACATGCCCCAGACTTACTTCCCTCTCCCCTGTCAGCTGAAGCTGGGGTTCCCATTACATGTCTGTTAAATGTCATATGGAAGAGGTGCTATGTCCTGCTGTATGGGAACACAGCTGTTTGTTCCCTATGTAGAAAATTGGGTGAGGATCAGAGAGGATGAGACCTGCTGGGCATGGAAGGAGAGTTCTCAGTGTGAGCACCATCTACTATCTAAGGGCTTTGTAGCTGCTAACATCTGAGATTTATATTAGGAAGGAGTAAGTGGTATTGTGGTGGGGACTTTTTGACAGGTTGGATAGCCCCTTTCACCACCTGAATGGTTAGCTCAACTTATCCGTCAAACCGTGGGGGAACCTCTCTCCAGAGCAAGGTGTGAATTTCCAGTCAACTTAGCTGATTCCTTATTAACAAATCAGATCTGAAAAACTTGTTCTAAGGAGAGGGGCTGAAACTTGATCTATATTATCAAATCTTATTGAAAAAATAAGGTAAAGTCTGTTTCATAAAACATTGATAAAATGCCTGCAGAAGACCTTTTTACCCTGTATTCAAAGGCATCATGAACATGATTTTTGGAGACATAAGTTAACTGAAAGAGACCTTCAGTGAAAGCTGTGGTAGAGTCTATACTAAAACTTCTAAAACTGCTGGTCATCTCTTTGAAGATCAATACTATCTAACCCAGAAGTTGCAGATTTATTTCATAATCAGACTCTGATGATGCAGGAAGGAGGATGGTTACCAGTACATAGTGCCAGGGGTTAGTCCTGGGCACTGTAGATTGACTGTGGTACTATTAAATTCTTAGGAAGGTCCTTGACAGCTGTGGGTGGCAAATAGACCTCTCCCAAACTGTTCTGAGTGAGGGCCAGAGGCTAGCTTGGGCCATGGGCCACACTCAGTAGGCAGTTTAGATGGGGCTGCCTTGCTTTGGAGGGTAGGAGAGATCAAGAGTGTAAATGCAGACTGCTCTGTGTTAATTGACCTTATTGCCAGAGGGTGCTGCCATGCACATTTGATATAATATTATTTGAAAACAGCTGACTTTCTGCCAGTTTTCCTTGTGCAACACCACGGGCTTCACTGGATTTTGCAGACCTTCTGGGAAGAGACAAGCATCTCTTCTGACAAGATGTTTGTACCAAATGTATCTTCACTTTTATCTTGGATAACACTAATACTAATAATAACAACTATTATTAAGCAATATGAATAAACCATAATGTAAATTTTTATGATGTTTTAATTCATTAAGTTTGTTTTCTTACACATAAGAAATGCTTCAAGAAATACTGTTTTTAACCACAAACCAGTCCATGTTCTTTTGTTCATTTCTTTGTTCTGGCATTATACCTGCACTGCAGTCTTAAGGGAGTTGCTTCCTCCCCTCAAGTAGCTTATTGAAATGCTGTGTTGTGGCTTCCAAAATATTGCAGTATTTGGGTAAAAAATATATCTTATCAGGAAATAGTTTTGCTACCAGTGAGTTGCAGGGGTTTATTGTCCCATTCACTGACAGCTCGTTTCACAGGGTTAAGCAGTAACACTTCTCTGCATGAACAGATGTTGGGTTTTTTTGTTAATAGAGATTGTACATGATTTGACACATAAAAATTCTGAAGAAAAGTGAAGACTTTGCCTGCTTTTGCCGTTGACCTTTTTCACTATTTTTGTTCTTGGCTTTGGTGCCAAGGCTTCATTTGGTGCTTCTGCAGACAAGAGATGTAAATCAGGTGCCCTTCCTGTACCCTTGTGAATCATAGCGGATACTGGTTTTTTTTCTGGGTTTCATTCATCAGCTAAAGAGATTTGTTGAAAGAGGAAATCTAAATGTTCTGAAATACTGATCAGTTTAAGCATCTCTTGGTTCTCTAGGTGTTAAAAGATTCTGTGTGTTTTGCTAAATTTTCAGTAGCCCAACTGTCTGTAATGTACCAACTTTTCATATCCAGAAGTCAATTTAATAGAGGACACTTACGAGAAAATTTATGTGGATTTCCTTCTGACGTTTGAGTGAATTCTTTATTCTTCCTGCAATTTCCTCACTCTTCAAGCAAAACTGGTTTTGTGTGTGTTTTCTTTTCTGGTATTTGTGAAGATTAAATAGATTGTAGGGTGCCTTCATGATTAAAATACCTTGTGAATGGTTAGTAATTGGTAGTTAAGGTGGTGATAACTTCTAGTCTGCCTGACTAGACTAATATGCCTGACAGACCTTTGGAGCCATGTATGGTGTGAAAGTTTGTCTACATAGTTTCCATGTCTTTTTGGTTTTGTGCAACCTGAAAGTTACCTGAGAGACAGAAATAAATGATAATAATATCCAGGCAAAAAGGATGTATGCATTGAATGTATCTTTTTAGGTAAGAAAATACTGCTTAGTAGAGCTGTAGCATTTTTACAGCAAGAGCATTTCTACCAACTGCTCTCCTTATTGTGAGAACTTTGTATAAAATTCCTTTTTCTGACTTGTCCTCTGATTCATAATCTCAGCTAAGCTCTCGTGCCATCACCAAAAATGCATATGTTCCTTCCTCTGTTGGTTCTGGGACATAGAAATGAGATCTCTGTCACACCCATGGTTTTACATGGCAAAGGTCTAACACAGGGTACTGAAAGGGTACCATGCCAGAGATGATTAGCAAGGTCATTTCACTGTATGTCCATAAATATTTGAGGCCATTTGGCGTAGATTAAATAGGCAGCTGCCTCAAAGCATCTCCCAGGCTGTGGGAGCAGCAAGCCCAGCAGCATCTGGCTCATATAGAAGTAGTATCCTTCAATCAGCTGCTTGAGTGTTTTGTATTATTATCTATGAAGTGGGTGTTCAGTGCATATAAACGGGTACTCTGAGTGGCACAACTGTAATGATAATTATTGCTTTCGTAGATCTGTGATTTCTGTAATTGGATATTTCATCTGAAATATAAGAAACCCTAAACTGTAGAAAGTCTGTGCCTATTGCAGAGGCAGGCATTGGGAGAGGTGGAAGGATGCTGTAGCTGTTGAACTACATTTCCTTCCCTTCTGGTCACTAATATGGTAGGTTTTTAAAACAATATATAGAATTTTTAATAGAAAAAATAATTACGTTGGGTGGATTTTTCACAACTGACAACAGTTGGCAGTTGACAGCATGCCGGCATTTTTAATTGATCTTCTAGCACCAGGTGCACAGCCTCCAGTTGACAAGTTGAATGGTTGCCAAGAAATACAGCTGGAAGGTACCTGCTGTTTCAGTGCTGCATGTGCAAAAACAGATGGGGACATGTGCTTTTGGAAATTACTGTCTCTGAGCCCACTCGTTATTTACTGCTAGCCACTACAGGCAACTTCTGGGTGGCATCTTGCTGTTTGCCAAGTCTGGCTATCGCCAATTTCACTTTTTTCTTCTCTGTGGTGATGTCTTGATTGTCTCTTGCCTGTCAAATTCAATGGGAGAGGAGTTAGGCTAACCCTTTTTAAGACTCAGGTTCTTGTCAGAATGGGACAGTTCTGAGAGAGAAGATGTCATCTATCTATGCTTTGCTATCATTTGACTTTTCCAGAAAGCCCCAAGGCATATTCGCTTATCACCTGCAAAATCCTAATTATAAGGCTTTTAATACCCGATGACTATTCTAACAGTGTACACATTCACCAAACATTTAATTAGAACTGTTTTAGTGCAAGTCCTTTGCTCACAGAAAGAATTCTAATGATCCTTGGCAAATCAGAAAAAACCTATTACATACTGCAAATATGGTAACATGATTGAAGTCCCTTCTAGAAATGCAGCAGGGAAGGCCCATGTATATTTTATTGTGGTATCTACATTTTAACATATAGTATTGTTTTACCATCAAATTTTAACTTGAGAAACGTTAATAGCATGAAGTTTTGCAGAATGTTAATCCTTAATGCTACCAAGCTTTGAAAACATACGAAGTGCAAGTTTAGATCTTTCCATCCTACTAGTCTCCGAACACATCCAAAAACATTTTAGATGGCAGTTATGTATGCAAATGTTGGTTAACTACTACAGTCAGGGTCTGTGCATTTTACTGTCATTATTGCCTTACTTGTAATTACAGTGTTAAAGTGCCTGACATGCCAAACTGAGATTTTTGGGGACGGATGAGGAAATTCCTTGCCTTTCATGAAATTGCTCTGTGATGCTGTCATTAAACAACAAAAAGTGATGCTACGCAGCCATTCGATAAGTAGATCTGGGCTTGTGTAATTCAGCATTTCCTTGATTTGAACTGAGTGTGCCAGTTTGCTTGAGCTTCTGTTTAATTTTATGTAGCAGTATCATTTTAATTGCCTTAATGGTCCTGTATGACGTTCAGGACAGAAACATGCCTTGGATCTGTGTCTTGCATAGGTTTCACAAACTTGGCACAGAACCATTTTTAATCAGACATAATCAAACTTTAATCAGTCTTTTTTATAACTTCTTGTATTGGTTTCAACTGGAAAACCATAGGAAAAAGTTGGCAGGTGAAGGTGTTAATGACTGAATAATTGATAATCCGTGATTCAGATTATGACTGAGATTCAAAATTAATTTTCAAACATTAAGGGTTTAGGCCAATTTTGTAATAGAAATATGTCTATCTGTGTAGGTATACATGTATGTATATGCCTGTGTGTAAGTGTGGATGCAGATACAGATATAGGTATCTCAGTACCTTGTCCTGATGTTAACTCTTGTGTTCCTACTGTGGTACCATCAAGTGTACACTTCTCCATGCCCAGTTAGTGTGGGTCCTTCAGATAGCATGATGTCCCACAGGAATGTTCCACAAAGAGGGATCTTCTAAGACCATAAACCCACAACGCAATGTCTCCCTCTAACCCACGGATACAAAAGGACAAAAAGACATAGACACCAGCAGGAAGCAAGGTTATCAAGGAGAGGCTGCTTTTCGCACCTGCCTCGTATGGAGCCATGTAGTAGCAACCTCCATTTGCACTCCAGATGGGGAAAGTGGTAAAATCCATAGACTTCTGCTATACCTCTTGCTCACCCACTGACAGCTCTCTCCTTTGGTTAGTGTTGGTTTTCCTTGGGATTCACAGCTTCCAAAACAGACAGGTGTGAGGAAGGATTGCATTGTGCATGAGGCTCAGATACGGATTTAGTACTGCAAAAAGGCCTGGTACAGGTCTAATACCTTTCTGCTGCAGTTTCGCATCTAAAAAAAGGAGATTGTGTGCTTCTCTTGCTTTTGTTCTTTTGTTTATTTGCTTGTTTTGGGGGGATTTGTATCCCCTTACAGAATTATGTGCCTGGTTTTTATCATTTGAGAAACACACAGCTACCTCCCTGCATGTGGTGGAGTTGGTTATATGACTCACAAGAAGCCCCTCAAGTCGCAGTTTTGGTGTTCAATGACTGCATTACACCTCACTGCATTCACTGCCGGGGACTTCAAACCACATGGCAAATGGCCCCAGAATCTCCCATGCTTTCTATGTGGCTTCTGCAAGGCACATGGCAAGCATCTGATCTGGGGTAAAAAGGAAATGTGCCACCCATTTTTTCCAGTGTCTTCTCAAACAGGGGCTGTGCAGTCCTGCAAGGTGCTGAGCACCTTCTGATCCTTGTGAGGCTTATGGACACTGCGGTCACTTGGGAGTGCTGAGACATGGGTGGCATCAACTCAGATCCACTTAGTGAAGCGTATGGGAAAGAGACCAGCCCATCACAGCCTCTGTTCACATTATCTTCAGCTTTGATTGCTGCAGATGGAGACCTAAGTTTGGTGGGTTTTTTTCACTTTGAATTTCTTACTAGTTTCCAATTTCAGTTGAAAACCAGCGCTTTAGGAGAAGCTCCCAAGTTTCTCATGTCTTTGACATTGGCACAATAAACTGGCATAGGCTCTAAGTCCTGCTGAGAGTCCCAGAGAAAATGGATGGACTGGCAGTCTGTGGACATAATTTTTGCACAGCAAGAATCAAAATGCCACTGTTTAGAAATCAGGTGGGGAAGTCTTTACCAGGTACTGTGATAATCATACTCCCTTTGGTAGTCTTCATCTAAGCTTTTAAATTTGTATGAAATTAGCGGGGGCCCTCCTGTGTTGGTGGTGATATTTCAAATACTACTTTCATCTGCAGTCCTTGCCTGAGCCTGGTTCCCGTGGTTGTTTTATGGCTATTCCAGTTTGTGCAATGATACACGGGACTGGAATGCTGGGTTTGCAACACTTGCCAGTCAAATTCCCCTTGCCACCATCACCTGTAATGACATCCCCCGTCAGTCCCTCTTTGTGCTGTTCTGTTGGCTCTGGTGTTAATCGCAGAACACCCCATCAGTGCTCACTGGCACAGAATCAGAGTGATAAAATGATCGCTGGTGTTTGCAGCCAGACTGGTATATTCCGTGTGCCATACCCTTGTAAAGCATACTGTTATAAAGAGCTGAATTTGCTCCTGGAAGGGCCTGAGGAGTGGCAGATCTGAGGCTGGGGAGGAATTGGGACCGTCTGGGCAGCCACAGGAGGTGATGAGCTGGAGCATGATAAAGGGGATGCAGCATTGTTCCCCCCTTTTGGCAACAGGGAAACCCTGCCCTGGCTCTGCTGCCTGCCGAGCCCTGGCTCGGAGGGGTGCAGTGAGCCCCTGAGCCACTGCAAGGGAGACAGAGGGCTGCCTGGCCAAAGTGGGAAGCAAAGGCCCTTTCCAGCAGCGGTGAGTATCTGATGGCGTTAATTCATTCAGCCGGTGGTCTGTAACTTCCCCCAAATTCTCCCTCAGACTGTGTCATCATCTTAAATAAAACAGGTCTGCAGCAACTCTGAGCTCAACTCTAAGCAGCTCGCTCTCTGTTTTCCATAGCAGGAAATCTGTGTCCTTGGTTCCTAATATGTGTATGTACATAGCGTAGACATCTGTCAACTGTGTATTCATTATCTCACTGCATCACATCTGTCAGGCACATTTTAATTAAGTGAACGTGCTTTCAGCTCCAGCCAAGACTTTCTGTGCATGCGAAATGCATCGAACCCCAAATACGGTTTTGGTAATCAGAAAATTGAGCAGAATGAACTAGGGGGAAAGCAGGAGGTAAACAGTGTTTGTTAGTATTTCGAGGTTTGCTACCCCAAAGACTGTGTCTACAGGTTTTTGGAAGTGCTTGTAAATACGAGGTTGTACAATGTCGTGCAAAGAGAGGGTGCTGGAGACGATTTGGACAGTTGGAAACATTTTACTGCTTATTATCTGTTATTTGCTTCTTCTGGTAATTCTTTAAAGAAATGCAGTTTAATCTTTGAAGTTTCCTCTATAAATCGTTAAATGCTCTCAATCTTTAAGAAGCCCAAAGTGCAGGCATGGTTTTGCATGCATGTGTGTGTTTACTTTTCACACTTCACAGCTCAGTGTTCTTACAAACCATCATTAACATACAAGGTCATGCTCAGTCTCCAGAAGCCCTTTCCAGATGGTGTGAAAGTGCAAAAAGCCTTTGCTACCTCACAGGGAAATACATTGCAGGAATGAGGCCCCTTCCTCTCGAATCACCTTCGACTGAAAACGTGGTACGAGAAACTTTAGCATCTGAGCGAGCAATAATCACTGGAGGATCACCCAGTGAGTGTGATGGAGACACACCAGCACGCACGTGTCGCGTGTGACAGGCAGCAGTGCAGAAGCGGTTCTCGCCACCTTTGACAAGCTCCTGCTGCCAGGGATGGCCGGTAGGACTTGCCCCTGGTGCAAGTCAGAGCAGCCTGGGACCACTGTAGCTTGTAGCAGGTAGCTAATGTAATGCCTTGACTTCTTACTAAATTAACTTCTGCCTTGAACTCTGAAAAGAAGGAAATGCATCCCTGAATGTTTGAGGAAGCAAAAGAACTAACAAGTTGAATGCTCGGCTCCCAGGTGGATTTTACCTGCTTTGAATATCTGCCTGTGCTCAGTGTTACCATTTTGAACCTTGAATCCTTGCAGTAAAGCAGTTCAGGGTAGCAGTCCCTGATAAGGAGTGACCCGAACCTGTAGAGAATAGGAAGGCAGACACGAGAGTGTTGATATTAGGAGCTTCTGGAAAAGAATTTGCATTACCAGTCACAGACTAATTTAACTCTGCTGAAGTCCAACAGTTTGCATAGGTGCAATAAAAACAGGAAGGCTCAGTCCTAAATTGACCTGTATTCATGCTGATTTAAATACCTTCCTTGACTTAGCTTCTATATGAACAAGATAAAGGTGGCACATTTCATTAATTTTTACATTAAAATTATTTGAAATGCGGGTGGAGGGGATTTTGTGTGTTGAACAGTCTAACTCATAGATGTTCTGAAACTCTTTTGTAAAACTGGATTTAAGATGTAGAGCTGCCAGGAGTTTCTAAGTTCAGGAAAAAGGATTTTGTGACAGCTCATTATAATGCAATCTTAATGTCCTTCCTGGACTAGATAACAATTCAGAGTTTAGCACAGGAACTTAATTAAACAGATTTTCCCAGTGGATCATGAAAAAGTTGCTGATGTCCAGCAGAGACATCTCTTTTGAAGAGGAAATTTCATTTGGCACATTCTTGCCAAGAAACTTCTCTTGGCCAGGATGGGGGACTGAAGGGCAGAGGGGTCTCCTGATACAGCAGTAGTGCTGTGTACAGTGCTGCGTCAGGAATGCAACCAATGTACCCTGTGGCGAACTGACTTGGGTCTCCTTTTTAAAACCTTTAGTCTTGGGGTATTGGGTGTAGTGTTTTGTTGTGTTATTTTTGAAGTTCTAGAAGCTGGATTCAGGTTATTACATGAAAATCACAATTACAGATTAAGTAAAATGCCAATTTTAAAAATTATGATAAAATTCAAAGTCTGAAAATGAGACCAGGACCTCAAATCATTACCTGAACCAGCGGTTAACAACTGCACTCCTTTCCTAGGTTTTACCATTTCCAAAAGTCCCCACTTTCCAGACCTCTGTGAAGTTTTATGTCAAAAGACCCCATGATGAGTCTTGAAAAATAGTGGGAGTTTAGCAGTGTTACTGATTTTATCTCACCCAAATCACAGTGGGCAGAGTTCTGGCTCCCAAACATATGTAGGGTTCGTGCTCCCCATCCTTGCCTTGTTTATTATGGCACAAAGATAATTCCACTGAAATGTCCACCTGACAAAAAGCTCAGAAACATTGAATGTCCAAAGGGAAACAAAACTGCGGAACAAGCCTGGCCATGGCCCACCTGAGTCATGGTCCCTGGGAACTCCTGTTCTTCTCTTCCCTGTCTCTGCCTGCCACAAGGCTCTTCTCAAAGTCTATGGGAGGTTTTAAAAACAGCTCACTGCTCCATGTACATCAGGAGGCGATGACCCATCTTCAGCTGTAATTTTTAAGTATTCAGTGTATTGTTAGGTAATTTCAGAACAAATTGAACAGACACTTGAAACCAATTTAAGTAGCTGCAACAATTTGAACTATTTAAGGTGTTTTGATGTCTCTCTCTGCTTCTTGTGTGTCTTCACCAAGTTCAAAGGCTTAAAATATAAAACCCAAATGTTTGTTTGTTGTAGGAGAATGCATGTGTTGTACATACATTCATGCTTTTATGTTTCCAGCTGTAGCCCTGTGTAAATTGCTGTTTCTTGAAGTCTCCCATTCATGGCCATAGTGGTAGATTACACATTTCCTTTCTGGAGTGCTAATTAATGTCGTCCAAATTCTGAACAGCTAATTTCTAGGTAGTCTTGAGGCAGCTGCACATCTATAACCAAAGAAACACTCTTTACTTGAATAAGTGGTCCCTACGCTCTTTATATTTTATCAAGCTAACTTGGGAAAGGCAGATGTTTAACACTCAGATACTGTTCTCTTGAATGGGGTTCATCTGGTCCCTGCTGAAATCAAGACGATTCTGCTCAGTTTGCAAAACCATGAGGTTAAAAACACAGGAGGAGGTAAGCGAGCCAGTCAACCCAGTATTTTTTTGGTGGAGCTCTTCTCTGGTGGCAGTTGTTCTTGCTGTATGCATGGGGGAAAGGAGTCGTGCTGTCAGAGCAGTTAAGGGGTGGTGACAGCCTTCGTGGGCACCTGCAGTGTTTGGGCTTAGCGCTTCGGTCTCCATGGCCGCTTCAGACTAGGGAAGCAGACCCCTAATCAGGGACTTCAGCTAGACATCAGCTCTTCTTTTCTGATTTTAAACCTGCCTTTTGGGAGAGGGTTTCCATAGCCCGTTTCCTTTGGCAGATGATTTGCTTCAGTGGAGCAGCTGCATCCTTGTCGGTGAAAGAAAAGATGTAACAGAAATGTGTGCATATTTAATGTTTAGATTTAATTCTAAAGTTTTTAAAATGTATATTTTTTCATGAACCCTGCTTGTCTGTCATCAGAGTCCTCTCTTTATTTCAGCTCGCTCTCTTTATTTCATGCTCTCCTTTTGACAACAGTAAAATATCTGCTCATTCTCCGGCTTAGCAGACCACAGTATTTTTCTTTTCTCTCCCTCTATCAATATTGTCACAGAATAAATACAAAACAAGAAAGCAGCTAAGCTGTCAAGTGGCCTTTCTTCTAGTAGGTGGTTTCACTCCTGTTTTTTCCAGCACTGCAGCTGAGAGATATGCCCAGTAGCTATTCATTTCTTTAGCTGTCCTGGCAGGAATGAGTTGCTGTGAATCCAAGGAACAGACTAATCTTCTTCAGTTTAGCATTTAAAAGCTAGATGTCCAGTTTGAGTTGTCATCTAGACTCTCTCCCTTGGCATGGCAGAGAAAGACAGTTTCAAGGGTGATCCAATGCATCCTAGGGGGCGGGGGGGAGATTTTCTATAAAACTTTCTTTCTCTTTACTCAAAACCAGCTGAATCACTGGTTTTCTTAGTCTAGAGGTTTCATTTCTTATCAGACTAGAATTAAGCAGGATGAGTGTTTGTTCTGCTCAGGAGGCAGCATCTCCCGGAAATGGAAATGTGATCCTATTCGGTTCCCGCAGTCCTCAAGTGAAGCCTTGTTAGGCTAGATCTCCCCTAGCTGAAATGAAAAGAGAAACAAGTGAGACTGCCTTAGTAGTGGAAAAATAAGCATTACATCAAAGAGTGATAGAACAAAGGAATGTTCATGATTTTCAGTTCAAGTTTCTCTTGAACTTGCACCACTACCTTCATCAGTGCAATCAAAATAGGAGTTTGTATAAACTCATCAGCAACAGCATCACAAAAATCCCCGCAAATCAATGCTCTTAGCTTTGCTCTTCCCTTACCTAAATGGAGGTATTAGTATTCAATTATTACCACTATTTTGGGTGATTAATACAGTTCAGCAAAGCTTGTACTTTCAAACACAGACTATTAGAGATGAGAAATCCACTGGGTTAAGATTTTCTTTTTTTCCTGAAGTTTTCTTACTGTACAATAAAAGCCATTTTAAGGTATTACTGATAAGTTAAAGTGCTAGTTTAATACAGTGTGAGCATTCGATTTCCTGACTGGGATACCTGCAAGAAAGTATAAAGATTGTTTGAGGCTGAGAAAATGTTAAACAACAATACATGAGATGAAAACAGTAAATCTGGTAGGCTGCTTTACAGAAATCTTGAGACAATTTCATCCTGACACACAAAGGCCTTGGCTGTGAAGACACAAAAATAAGTAGTTCAGTCAAATCAGCAGACTTCCACATGGTGGTGCAGAGCTATCAGACAGGAAAACAGGGATGGATTTAAAATACGGAACTGACATGGAAAGAGTGCTTATTCAGCCCTCATGTCTCTGGCAGCTACATGGTGCTCTCTCCGTGTGCTTTCATGCTGGAGGTTTGGGTCCAGGCCACTTCAGAGGTGAAGGAACAAGTGCTGAGTTCAACTCTAGACTAGATTTCTTTCTGCAGTTCACTTTTGGGATCTCAGTGTTTGGTTTCAGGTCAAACTTCTTCTCCCAGTAGAAGACGCTGAGGTGATTAGTGGCTGTATTGCAGTCATGAAGGCTGTAAGAAAGGTTTGTGTGAACAGGTGAAGAGAAAAAAAAGTGGAAAGGAGTTTTGGGCACACAAGCCCTCTTTCACTCTCAAAGCCACAAATTTCAAGCTTAACTATTACAGGAGAAGTTGCTTTGGGAATAATGTACTTATGGCAGGAGAGCTGCGGACATAGCTGGCACTGGTGTAAAGCAGGAGTGTTAGCCGTGGAAGAGGGGAAGTCTCAAGGCCAGTGGAGTAAAAGAAGAGACTAAGAGGTTTTAAGCATAGATCTGTACAAGCAGGAGATCTGTACAAGTAGAGTTGCAGATGTGCCATGGTGTAACAAGTAGTTGCATGGCACAACGGCGGTTTTCATTTGGTTCCCTGATATTCTATTGTGCAGCGCAAGAATACTTAATCTGTCTGTATATGGTGTCCCACTTGTGAAAGGGAGATAGTTTATACAGCTCTCCAAGAGGTGTGAATTTGGATTTACTGAAGGCTGTGAGCTATGTGCACTGGAATGACTCAGATGGATGGTTTTTAAAAGCCAAGGTAAATGCAGAGGTAATCAAGTAAGCTACTAAGTCTCTGAAAGGAAACATATGTTCATTTTATGTACTTTTTTTTCCGAATATGGTGAATTCACGCTTTCTTTTGCATTGCAGCTTACACTGTGGCATATGCTTTACTGATTACAGGAAGCTGAGTCTGCAAAATTCATTATCTAATCAGGGAAGAATATTTGCAGCAAAGGTAAGAAAACTAGGATGAAGGGATAGATACTGGGTTAGTTTTAAATTTATCTCACTGCGAGAAGGTCAAATTGATTGGGAAGTTCAGGGAACAAATCTGAACCTACTTATTAATACACTTCCAAAGGCTGAGATAAATAATTTTTCATGAGTCCAGCCTCAAAGCTGTTTGTTAGCTAGTGGAGCTGTGCAAATATTCAAATATTGGAGATACTTAATGCTTCTAGGCAGGAGTCACTGGGCTGATCCTTTCCCAGCTAGACTATCCTCAATAGCTGTGCAGTGAGAAGGCTAAGCTTTAACCTGGATATAGGTGTCTAACCACCACAGCAGTATATTGTTGGTAACAGTTCTGAAGTAAGAATATTGTGGCCATCTGTGTGAGCTGTTCTTGCATTTGCCAAGTTTTTGAGCCACATGGAATTGTTTGGTGCTGAAGTCTTTGCTTAGGAAAAATGCTAGTGCTCTCTTGATGTCAGAGGCAGGGAGGAGAGTGATGACTCTTTGGTAACAGGTCGGGAAAGTAAGTTGATGTTTTCCAAGACTGACTGCCTAAAAAAATGACAGTGCCACAGTATGGCATAGCCAGAGCTGTTGTGCAGAAGCAGTACAGCACACTCTCACAGCAGTAGCTGCCATGGGCAGCAGATATCTGCAAGCTGAGCTCTTGGCTCCTTCTTAAAGAAAGATTAAAACTTTCTTCTCTTTCCTTCCTAAACAATGTGATTAACCTATTAGTATTTCTTTCTCTTAAATAATTTGTACTCATGGTCTTTTAAAATGAGGTAATATGAGCATTGTGCACTATTTGCATGCTGCTGGGTCAACCTAGAAAGATGGACCTCTAGAAATTAGTATAGCCCTGGGGACAAGGTGTGTTACCAACACTCAGGTGTTACAGGCAACCCCACTGAAACCTTGTTGCAGCAAGGTGGTTTTTGTTCATTAGAAATAAATGCAGATCTGCCCCCCCGAAAAAGATTTTCCTCTTCCTTTGTCAAGGCTACATGCTGCTGTAATTGAGCATAGGCAAATTAGAAGTAAACTACCTTTCTCAAATCATCCTATGGTATTTTGATCCAAACACGCAAAGGTATGTGTCAGTGCTGATAATTAGATACATAGGCACAATTAATAAGATTATCAGTGGAGACCAGGCAGCCTGCCCCACTTCAGACATTAGAAGTAGACCACCGGCAGGTTATGAGGCAGTGGGCTGTGGGTTTGGGTTCAGATGACACCCCAGAATATTGCAGGGCTGCTTCAGGCAGGATAATGAGGCAGAGGGAAAGGTCTGATCTCTCTCTGCCGCCTTTGCTGATTGCAGCATGCCCCGAGGGCATTGGGCTGGGCCAGCTTTCATTAGGCAAGTTTTTGGTGCTGCTCCATCCCACCTTCACAGCGCTAATTTAGAACTTGCTGTTCCTGGCATTTGGTCACTGAAAAGACCGATGGGATCAACAGAAATAGCATCACTTTAATTAAAAATAAAAATGGTGCTTGGCAGGAAATGTGAATGACTTGTGTTCACTTCAGCCCAGATTTTAAAGGTATTTAGGTGCTTAAAGATACAGGTAGGTACTTGCAGTTTTTTTCCAAATTAGCTGTATGCTCAACTCCAATTATTTTTAATGAGACTTATGTGCCTCCTTATTTCAAAGATGCCTGATAGGAACATATGTGAGGCTTAAAGCACAAGAGGGCCTTTACAAATCTGCTATGATGTCACTATTGAAAATAAGGCTTCATTATTTAAGCATTACAAGACTAATTTGACACTAAAATGATCCGTAGATTGTATTGATGCCTTTGACTTTTTAGTGTGCTTATGGCATTCACATTGCATAGCCAATCTGGAAAAAATAGGATTTTCTACTTTATCCGAAGAATAATTATGTTGCAGATATAGGCTGATATTATGCAACTGCATATGTGTGAGAGAGGAGGAAGGGAAGTGCATATCGTAGCATTTAAAAACAAACACCAGAGTTCATTCCAAGACTGCTGCGGGGAGCACCCGTGCTTTCCTGCTGCTGTCAGAGGAAAAGTGGACCTCAGGTTTGAAGAGTCTCCTCTCCGTGGCCTGAAGGCAGCACTGTGTAATGTGTCCCAGAACATGGGGCACAGGACTTGGCACCGGGAGAACCAAGGCTCAGCCCCAGCACCTGAGCTGGCACAAGACTGCAGGCACCTTCCCCGTCTTTGCCAGCCCAACATCTCTCTTGGAAGGTATTTTGAGATCTCCCAGTGCATGAAGCTACTAGCAAAGAGTCACCTTCACATGGTGAGCTGTGTGCCACAAATATATGGGCTCAGCTGTGTAAGGGTCAGGAGCAAGAATAGGTAGTCTATGGAAAGAGACACATCGTCAGCCAAAGGGGCAGAGAGGTCTGGATGTCCCTGTAACCAGAGGCTGTGAGAAGTTTGCCTGTCCTCACCCATATTCACGGTTCATTTTACACTCACACACACAGAGACACACACACATCCTTTTCTCTCCCCAGGGAGCTCCCTTGCATATGGTATTTCTGCTACTGCAGGGAGTAAAACAAATGTTGGGCTGTAAATACGAATTTTAATGCTAGCCAAAAAGCTGTGCTGATAATGATGCCAGTAAACGCTATGGCTTCTTAAACGCGTAAGTGTTTTTTCAAATAGTAAATGATAAGCAGTTATGGAAGTGGGGAGGAAAGGTAGTTAAGAGCAGACTGCATTGAAAGAAGATTAAAGCGTGAGCTTATATAGGAAATGATGTGCACTAGTTTGGTTTTAATTCTTTTGGAAGAAGGAGATGCAGAAAAAGAAAGTGCTGAAAGCCGAAACCAAGACAAACATTAACATACAGCGGAATAATAACGCAAATGGTTACAAACAGCATGTTGATAACTAATTAATGTGATCGTAACCATGATGGTAATGATTTCTTTGATTACTTAACGTTGTTCTGATGTGACTCTGAAGCCACCTGCCAGGTTTTGGCCTCAAAATCTCCTTTTTCCCTGAAACAGAGAAGAGAGGGACTAAAATACAGTTATCACCATAGCTAATTACTTAGTTGCTCGGTTGACATGGGTGCAAGATGTGCTCCCAAAGTGGTGGCAAGGTCTGTTGTATTAGTGTGTTAGCACTGGATGTAACTGTATGGAGTTTGGTGAAAATTTTGGGACAAACAGCCTTTTCATTTTAAAAGCAGTGTACTTTCAAGCTGGCTGAAAGAATTTGTCCAGAAGTCAGTGAATAATTTTAGCCATAAGCAAAAAGAAAACTGAAAGCAGAACTGTGGATCTTTTTAAATCAAAGCATTGTAATATGTTGTTTTGATATTATGTTCTTCTTCAAAGCCTGTCCTAGTGTGCGCTTGAAAAATAGTACAAGACCCCCTCATTGTTAGGGAAAAAAATTGGTTTTTGATAAAACAAAATATGAGTAATATTAATATATTTTTTACAGTTTTTTTCTGGACCAAAGCACAGAAGTCTGGACTCTGTGTGCCTCTGTGTGTGTGTGTGTGTATGCAATAACTGAAATAAACCAAGATAATAAAGAGGAGCAGTTTTGAAAGGGAAGATAGCAAGAGTAGAAGCCCATGATGGTTTAGCTGATGCCTTTTGTATTTTGATTCCTTTTTGACATTTACTACAGACCAAAACTAGCAATTAGCGATTCCTGGTTTGCTCTTTTTTGTCTGTTATTTCACAGGGACTGTCAATATATCCCTTTGAAATATTACAGTGCAGAAAATAATTTTCTACTTTTTCGGCTTGCTTTTTGTTTTCATATAATTGGCATTTGAAAGAAGCGCAAAACATTTCCATAACAACAGTCCAGTGCATCTCCTTAATTCCAAGCACAAGGGCACATCTCTTTCCATTTCCAAAGCAACACTGCAACAAATCATTAACAAAAGGTTGTTTTTTTATAAATGCATATACAGTAGTTAGTAGCTTTCCATATAGTTAAAACCCGAGAATCTGGGCATTTGAAAACAAGTAGGTTGCTGGAGATGAGTTAATCTTCAGGCAGTATTGCTTGAACACACTGTGAGATATTCCAGAACACTGATCTGGTATGTACTCACATTACCAGGAGGCTGGTCTAAAACTTAACGGATATGTGGTAGCTTACAGTTTATAAGGAAAGGCATTTGCATGTTCACAGGATAATACCATCATTCCCAAAGACAGTAATCTCTGCTGCTTGGCAAGCCGGAGCAATAAACTGTGAGGTAAGAGGCGTATATGAAAAATTAGAGTTGAGCCCATGATCATCTACCTGTATGACAAAGAGGGGCACAGGCAATGACTTTTGAGATGTGGAGCCTTACTTCTGTCTAATGCTGCTGCTTTGAGTGTCCTTAATGCTCATCCAGACAGGATGCAAACTCACCACCCTTCTGCTGTGAAAGCAGGAAGTTTGTGTTCTTCTGCACGGGGGTGAATGGTCCCTCATGGCCTTTACTGACTTTGGGATTTGATGCAGTCCTTATGGAACTGGGAGGGACTTGCTGGTGGTAGTTGAGCATTGTGGGCAGCAACGTCTAGCAATTTTCTCTAGAAAATGATTGAATTTCACCTGGAAATCTGTCTCCTAGGTTCTGCTGGAAACTAGTTCCACATTTCCAATTCCCTGATGATTATAAATCTCTTGTTTTTCCAGACTCTGTTTACTCGTTGCTATTTTGTGTCCTTTTACTCTTGTCCCAGTGTCATCTTTTACTTTAAAAGCTCTTATTTCTGGTGGAGAATTAGATGTCCCTTTCCTCCAGTGTGATTACCAAAAGTAATCTTATTCCCTTGACAGTCTTCAAATGCTTGAAATCAGGTGTGGTTTTTCTATATAAAGCACAACCAATAGTCAATGTAATAAATGACAAGAAAAAAATGTTGGACAGCTCAGTGGAAGAAAAGATATATGGTACTGTTACGACCTGTTTGATTAGTTCTTCAGTTCTTTGCAGAAAGATTTTCAGGTTGGCCAGACTTCTAAGTGGATTCATCTTTTCCGTCCTCACTCTCCTCTACCCTTTCTCCCCTGTCACACTGTGTATCATGGACTAAAGCTGCATTTTGGTAGCAACAATTAAACACTGAGGGTGCGCTTAGATTAATGTTTTTGTTTGGATCAGAGTGCAGGTTTGAAGTGAACCTCCTGGTTGCCCACACTCAACTGTGCTTCATTTTGTACCATGGAGTGGTCTCAGAGCCTATAAGCTGCATTGTTTTAAGAGGAAATTGAGGTGGAAGATGTGCTGGAGTGCAGCATTTCAGCCGAAAATGGGCATCCAGACCAGGAGGCCAGGCTAGAAATAGTCTGAAAAAAATTTCTGAAAAAATCCAGTACAGTCTGGAAATTAGGTCCTCAGCACCAAGTGTTTCACTCTACAGGTCTACTCCCTTGGTTCACACTAGTTGCTTATTCTAGACGTAGGCTGTCTTCTGCCCCTGTTTCCTGGCTGTCTGAGGGGGTGGGATGGATAGATCATACCTGCATGAAGCTTTCCTTTGCCGCTGTAATACCTTTGCATCCATCTGTATCACTTTTAATCTCCTACAGAGTGTTTATCCTACCTTTAGGCAAACAGATGAAACTACCCAGAGGAGAGCAAACCGCCTGTTCCTCTGATGTATGAATGCAGTCTCGCAGAAGCACATCACTGGTAATCAAGATTAGGAATCAACAATGCATTCACCTCCTTGAAACGGATTCCTTTGGATGGTATCCCTTGGTTACCTACTGACTTATAAATACCAGTTTGGGGATGAAGACGACTCTTGTACTATTAAAATGTACACTGAGATAGGTGGATTAATATTTAAAGGCTTGAGTTAATACAGCATATTTAAACCCTGCATTTGAGTATATTTGCTTTTCTTTCCTTGGTGGTGTAAGCCTAAAGATTTGTCTTTAAATCTTGCTTATTAGCCTAAAAATGCTGTCTTTTATCAGAAGGAATAACATACAAACTTGTTAGCTGCCTTCTAGTCGGATATATTCACCAGAGCTTGGAGAAGGAGCAGCTAACCTTTCTGATGGTTGTTAATCTCATTCAAGGTGAGTTTTGGTTGTAATCCCTACGTTTGGAGAAGTGCAGAACAGGGCTCGTCCGACTGCGGTGCTCCAGACCTGATCCTGCACTTGCTGTACTTGAGGTGCTCTGACTTGAGAAGGAAGTGCTACATTTTGAAGGAATAGGGAGAATACTTGTATTAGCAGCTGATTAATTAGACTAACACAAGCCATGGCCTGTGCCTCTAGTCCTGCAAGTTTATCAGCTTGCTTTTCCTCTACCTGTCTGAAAGATTTGCGAGGCAGAGTTTAAATGGAGATTTGAGATCTCAGTGCCTGGGCAGGAGTTGGAGTTCCTGTAGCAATAATGGCAGGATTAATGGTGTTAATACAACGGTGAAGACAAGTCTGAAGCAATAACATTTTATATTTTGCTTAATCTTGCTTCCTTGTGGAGTGACCACCACTTCCAATGAAAATGAATCCCAAGTGCAGTACATTGTTGGTTGACTGCAAAGTTATATTATGCTGCATCAGTGCTTTTTTTCAGTTTAAGTTTATGGACTTGGTTATGAGAGGGGAATGAGTGATTATGGAGAATATGAACAAGGAAGTTGTATACCTCCATGTATACCCCTGTTCATGTAACTTCTTCAAATGTAATTCATCCTTGCATGCAGAGAACATAAGCTGGATGATTGTATGGCTCTCTATAAAGTATCTTAGTCACAATTTTTGCCTAAGGTAACATCACAGTGAATTTAGACTCTTATACAACTCTGTCCTTGGACAGAGTATGGTGTGTTCGGCACACTCAATCTTTGCAGATTTGATTTCAGTTTTAATGACACTTTGTATAGGAAGAGGAAATACTCTCACTCTCTTCTCATGTTCATCGCAGGGGCTTATGACAAAGACTGAGATATATATTTTTAAGACCTCTCCTCAAGGTGGGTTTACAAAATAATGAATCAAGCACAGAGCGAGTCTGATTAGTAATCACTGAGAAACTGTTTTGTTCCACTACTTGAGCCAAATATTAGGTATGGAGTCTATGGTATCCTGCCTTGGGTAAGTGTTTTCACCTTCTGTAAACCCTGAATTATTTGTAAAATTTGATATGAATGTGAATGCCATAGGGACAGTATTCTTGCTTGACTGATGTACTCGTCCCCGAGCACCAGTTTGCACACCTTGCTGACACCCAGACCCCACAGGACGGGCCCCGTAGGCAGGGCAGTGCTGGCTGGCACTGTGCTTCGGGAGCTACGGCTCCTGGGCACAAGAGCATTGGTACTAGCTGCCGAAGGGAAGGCAAGGGGAAGAGGGCACTGGTGTGACCCTGTTCCCTCCTCATCCCCAGGGCAGGAGGGGACCAGGCTGGTGGGTGCTGTGCCAACTCCCATGGGTTGACTTGGAGGTTGGACAGAGACGAGGAAAATTTTTCTCCGGACACCTGTGCCTGGTCCTTATCCAGTTCAGAATGTCTTCACAGGAGCTGCACAGGGTTGTTAAAGCAGAGACTGGCATGCTTTTCTCAGGATACAGTTCTGGTTTAAGCTAGCTTTCTCTCTTTCAGGTATGCTTTTTAGTGCAGACATTATTAATTTGGAGACAATTCTTTCATGAGATATTTCTCCTCTTTCTGTTTAAAGACTCCTTTTCAGCTGCTATAATCCTGCCCTATGCTGGCAGTTTAAGGGACAGCTTATTTTCTTGCCTTCAGAACGGATAGATCCTGATGGATATATCCTTCAGGGATACTGCTAGGAACTCCCTGCAAAAAGCAGGAGGTGGGGCTGGAGGTGGAGGAGGAAACCAAGTGACACGTCAAAGGTGGTGTGTCCAGCAGATCCTAGCTGTCCATGGGTATTTGGCTGCCTCTGCACTGAGGTCACAGACTTGGCATGGGAAGTCCCCTTCTTTCTTTCACCCAACCATCATTTCTTTGATACTCAGCAGTTTAGAAATGTTTTCTCGTAAAGACCTACCTATAATTTTTTTTTTCCTGATTACATACACTAATTACGACAGCAGAATTGTGAAGAGCATTAGCTAAATATAAATTTTGAGAAGGAATTAAATACAGGCTAGCTGGCCTTTGATTCCCAAAAAGTCTTTTAGTGTGTTCATCTGTTTCACCGCTTACCGAACCTGATAATTTGATCCTAAGCTATATGTTTTCTTGGACTGCATCCTACTGCAGACTTTGTAGAAAGCTTTGCTTTATGGCAAAGCTTGTGTGCAGCATTCTGGCAGGCATCCTTCCTTTTATTCAAAATAAATACAAATGAACAACCTTTAGTGAGCCACCATTTTAGTAGTGTTACTCAATGACCCTACCTGTGTCTCATCAGGTCCTGGAACTACGCATCACCACTCACGTTATTAGTTGAAAAAAGATGAGGCATCCATAAAAAAGAAATCTCTAAATTAATGGTTCTGCCATCCAAAGGGTAACTTTGCCTGTGCCCCCTATGTGTTACTGTTCACAGATTAAAAGCCAGGATTTTCAGAACTGATGAGTGCTTTCTGAATGATGTGGGTTGTGTTTAGGATGACACTTTAAAAGCACCTAATTCTCAACATTTGGCAGTGCTTTTTGGAGAATTAGGCTGTTCCCTGATAGCTCAGGCTGAACAGGGAAAACAGAAGTATCCAGTTTCCTACAGGTTTCTCAGACTAACATCCAAATTTCATTTGTGGAAAGCTTTCCCCTCTGCCACGTCCTTACACAGTGGCTTCTAAGATGTGAAAGAGACATTTTTATTTTTTCAGTCTTTTGGATACTTATGTTCAGCTGGATGATATTTGGTTGGACCCAGTGCCTGTAATTTGACTTGTTATGTTTTTGTTTGCATTTTCAATGTTTTGTAAATATATCCACACATTTATTTTTAGTGCAGCTGTTTTGAGCAAGTTTATCACATGGTGCACAAAGGGACACATGGCCCTGCTGTGCAAATAATCTTGCAAAGATGTGTTAACAAATGCATTTATAGCAGCAGTATTCACGGGGGACCCTGAGAGGGAGCAGAAGTCATCCGTATGAACTATCTGGAGCGAGTCCCTGACTGTGAGTGATGAGTGCTGGATGCAGCAGTGGTCCCAATGTGCTCACAGGGTTGCTGCTCACAGGGCTGGGGCATCACAGGGGGCTCCAGCCTGGGGCATTGGGCACCTCCATGGGATTGGTGGTGGGCTGAGGCCAGGCTGGGACGTCAGCCCATGGGTAGGGGACAGGATCAGCAGGTCCTGTGGCCAGGCAGGGTGGGACAGTGGGGAGCTGGAGACTGGTACTGCTGCACACTGGGGCATGGGGTAAAATGGTGTCCTGGGCCATAGGCAGGTGTCGGGGTGTCCCCAGGAGAGGCCAGGCAGGGACACAAAGGGCTGTTCATGCCTGCACAGCCCTGTCAGCACCTCTAATGTTAGCAAGACTCACAGAGCCATCAATAGTTTGGGTTTATGGATGTTTGTGGGTAACATACTGGCAATAAACAAGGTTGAAATTTGGTAAAGAAGTTGGCCACTATTAATAACTTGCCTTGACCAAATTAATGCATTGCAGGATGATAGCACATTGGAGACCGTTCTTGGCAGGGGATAGATGCATGTAGCCATACTCTGTGAGTGTGACAGAACAAGATGAAATAGTGAGCTGCTTATGTGGGGTTATATTTGTATTCCCTTGCTTAAATGAATAAACCCTTACTTCTGCTTTGAATTTGGCACATTGGTAGTATTAAAAGTGCCTTATAATGCTGCCTTTCTGAGTCTAAGGATTATCAGGCTGTACTGCTTGCTCCCAGCTGTTGCCTTTTGCTGTACACTACTAAGCTGCTGTACTGCTTCACTCCAGAAACTGCTGCTCATTGATATCTGATAAAGTGTCCCTGCCATGGTGTTACACCCACCAGACTGTACATTTATCCTGCTGAGCCTTGCAGTCCAAAAAGTGACACAGCACAACTCAAAAGGATGCTCAGAGTTGTCCATAAGTGAATTGGCTGACTTAAATAGACACAGTCTTCTCAGCATTTGAAGACTTCAGGCTAATCTTTAGCAGTTCATGGCCATGTATTTTTCAGCTGGGGCCAGAACACGAGCAGGCTTATGCATCTCTTATTTCGCTGTGTATTATGATTCATTCTAGCCAAAGAGGCCCAGTTTAGTTGATTGAGGGATGTTAGTTATTTCTGGGTTATTGCTTTGTGTTTATTCCTTTTACTCATTGATTTCCAGCCAGTCATGGAAGAAGAATTGCTTAAACTGCAGAAGAATCTGCTTTAAGTTGCCTCCAGCAGAAATACCACACTTCTGGCAAGTGAGAAAATACATACAATATTTTTAGCCCCTTTTTGCTGCCTTAACAGGCAGAGATGCATTTGAAGAAATATCCAGATGTTTTGAGGCATAGCTGAATTCCAGCCCTGAAACTTCTGAAAGTTCACAGCAATGAAACTAATCAGTAGAAGGAGGTGCTGGAGAAGCATGACTTCTGGGTTGACCTGGGCTGTCCGCCTGCATCACTAATTACAGTGGACCTGTAGGAGTGGATCTGTAGAGCAAAACAGCTGGCACTGAAGACCCAACAACCAAAATACACACATTTCAGGGGGATTTAGTTTGGATTAGTCTAGTTTGGTCCTGTGGAATCCACGTCCGTCAGTAACCTGAGTGCCATAGGGGCAGTCATGGAAAGCTTCTTCCAGATAAGCTTCATTTGAAAGACATCCAGTTTGTGTTTTCTGGGACTACTCAGCCATGTGAACCAAAACATGGTAAGTGGGGACAACTGGGAAGTTGTCCTGGTTTCAGCTGGGATAGAGTTAATTGTTTTCCTAGTAGCTGGTATGGTGCTGTGTTTTGAGTTCAGTATGCGAAGATTGTTGATAACACCCTGATGTTTTCAGTTGTTGCTCAGTAGTGGTTAGTCTGAAATCAAGGACTTTTCAGCTTCTCAAGCCCAGCCGGTGAGAAAGCTGGAGGGGCACAAGAAGCTGGCAC
>JAVJGG010000009.1:14233585-14245042 GCA_035590195.1 Aviceda cuculoides | reverse complement strand
ATGGGGGAGAGAATCACGGAACAAAGTAAAACTCGTGGGTTGAGATAAAGATAGTTTAATAGGACAGAAAGGAAGAAAATAATTATGATGATAATAACAATAATAAAATGATGACAATAATAATAATAAAAGAATTGGAATATACAAAACAAGTAAGGCACAATGCAATTGCTCACCACTCGCTGACCAATGCCCAGTTAGTTCCCGAGCAGCGATCTGCGTCTTCCAGCCAACTCCCCCCAGTTTATAGACTGGGCATGACATCACATGGTATGGAATACCCCTTTGGCCAGTTCAAGTCAGCTGTCCTGGCTGTCCCCCTCCCAGCTTTTTGTGCCCCTCCAGCCTTCTTGCTGACTGGGCATAAGAAGCTGAAAAATCCTTCACTTAGTATAATCACTACTTAGCAACAATTAAACACAGTGTGTTATCAAGATTATTCTCATCCTAAATCCAAAACTTAACACTATACCAGCTAATAGAAAGAAAATTAACTTCATCCAAGTCAAAACCAGGACATAAGAAAATAAGGAATCCTTTGAAACAATGTTATATTTCAAATGTATTTTAATTGTATCGGATGTTTTTAATTTGAAGGCTCTGAATACCCAAAAACTTTTTGCAACGTATTTAAATGCTCCAAATTATATGCAATTTTGCTATTTTCAAAGATAAAAGCACAAAATGCTTTCTTTCCCCAATCATATAAAAATCGATAAAATATCAGTGTTCAGTTGTTACAGCTTCCTAGAGATAATGTTATTTGTGCAAGGTTCAGGTGAACTGCTAAAAAATTTCATCCAAATGGGCAATGATAGCCACATCCTAGTCAAATACTGTAGATGCATGATCCATTGTAAGCATATAAGGAAAATACTATTTATAATAACTGAAAGGTATGGAAGTTGGACTCTGGACTGAAGTATATAGAAATAATTGGTAATTCTGAATTTTTCAAAGTTAAGGTTCACGTGGAAACCCTTTAAACAAACATCCTTAATTTGAGTAGTACCATGGCCATCTTCAAGATACTTGCTTCTCCAAACGATGCAAGCTGAGTTTTGTGCAAGTTTCTTTCTAACCTATGTTTAATGACTTCTTAGCTCTAGAATGGCCTGCAGATGTCACGAATGGTCAATATTGATGACATATGGAGCAGTAAGCTGTACTCATGTTGCTGACTTTTTAGTTTGAGACATCATATGACTACCTATTCTCTCTCTCTTTGGAGGCAGACTATGGCCATGACTTAATATGGGATTCTCCTCACAGGTGAGTTATTATTCTTTATAGTTTGCATGAATAGAAGCCATTTGGACTCAATTACATTGCATTCAGGTTCACTTCCTGAGGGATATTTAATGGCAGAACACACAAATGAGATCAATACCCAGCAACATGCCTCTTGCCCAAGGGTACTACTTCCTTATGGTTTCTCTTGTCCTCATTCCCATCCACCCTACGGTGTCCAAATGAAGTTCTATTTTAACTATTACTTAACCAGCAAGCACTGAAAAAAAAAAATCTGTTTGGTGACAATTTAATTATCTGATCAGTCAAATTTTTGTCTGACAGACCAAAACTGGTTTTCTGTATTTATTCATACACTTAAACAAAGCTTTCTTCTATACAAATGCCTGTGAAAAATAAAAGTAAAAATACTAAAAGATCTTGAACAGGACAGTTCAGGAACAGTTATTGTCACTAGATACTGTATGCTACACACATACATTTATGATCACATGCTTTTATATATTATTTCTCAGAAATAAACCTCAGGCATGTTTTGTACTCTCTACTGCAGAGTGCACTCTTCAAACACTGGCATTTGTTCAGCATATGATTTAGATATAGCTAACAAGATTGTGTTATCATCAACTAGGAATATAGTCAGGAGGATAAAACTTCTTAGAGGTAAATTCTTCAACAAGAATAAAGGACATACACATATGCAGAAATCTTGTTAACAAAAAAAAAAAAAAGTGTGTAGAACCTGGGGTAATGGTAGGGAGAACTACTTTGATAATACATTGTACCCCGCAACCGTACAATTTTCTATTCAAAAGCATTCTAATGCCCCCCCCCGAAAAAAACCAAGCCTTATTCAGTACTTAAGGAGATCTTAGATATGAGCTGATCTTTCTTCTAGAGATGGCATGTTTTTGTAAGATTTTGTGGTGGGTCGACCCTGGCTGGATGCCAGGTGCCCACCAAAGCCGTTCTATCACTGCCCCCTCCTCAGCTGGAAAGGGAAGAGAAAATATAACAAAGGGCTTGTGGGTCAAGATAAGGACAGGAGAGATCACTCACCAATTACTGTCACGGGCAAAACAGATTCAACTTGGGGAAAAATTAACTTGATTTACTACAAATCAACAAGAGTAGGGTAATGAGAAATAAAACCAAATCTCAGAACACCTTCCCTCCAACCCCTCCCTTCTTCCTGGGCACAAATTTACTCCCGGTTTCTCTACCTACCCTGCCAGCGGTGCAGGGGGATGGGGAATGGGGTTTACGGTCAGTTCATCACACGTTATTTCTGCCACTTCATCCTCCTTGGGGGAGGACTCATCACACTCTTCCCCTGCTCCAGTGTGGGGTCCCTCCCACAGGAGACAGCCCTCCACGAACTTCTCTAACGTGAGTCCCTTCCATGGCATGCAGTCCTTCAGGAGCACACTGCTCCAGCAGGTCCAACTTAGAGCCTGCTGGTATTGGCTCTGTTGGACACAGGGGAAGCTTCCAGCAGCTTCTTACAGAAGCCACCCCTGTAACCACCCCCCACCCCGCCCCTGCTACCAAAACCTTGCCATACAAAGTCAATACAGACCTTATCTGGACAACTGTGTAAACTTCCAGTCTTTCCTATTGAAAGACAAAGTCAGACTGGGACAGTTGCAGAGGGATGATGAGGGGAGCCTAATGTTCATGTAAAGGATATTAAAAGAGCATGGTTTGGTTAGCCAAATGAAATAACTTGGTGGAACATGATGTCTGTAAATACTTGAGAGTGCTAACATCCCAGTCAGAAGGACAAATCTAAGTGAAGTGACAACAGTAGCACATGAACAAATTGATAGTAAAAAGACAGGAATAAATTTAATATGCAAATTGGATTTCCAAGCATCAGAAGCCTGAGGTTCTGGCCTGGCTTTCAATAGCGAGGGCAAAAAAACCATGCCTAAGACAGAGCTGGATAATATTTCATGAAAGGGGTAGTATCTTTACGCTTGTGCCTGCAAGAGGAATGGACAGGATACAGTGACCCTTCAGGATGTCCCTTCAAGTTCTGTATTCTGATACGAGCTGTTGGAACACACTAAAGAAGACAAAGGGAAAATTCAATTCATGTAAACCCAGATATTTTTATAAATAAATAAGTAAATCAGTTTGGGTTCTTCCTTAGGATCATGTTGTAAATGTCAAATACCATCAAAGTAAATGCAGTGTTGTATTCTTTACTGATAGAAGTGCATTATCCAATACAGAGGTCAAGTGATTATGTTCTGCCTGTGCATTAGGTTTGGATATATTGCACCCGTTTTTACTTGCCTGGAATTTTGCTTGAGATAAGTACATGCTGTAGCAATGCTATGCATGCCTGTAAACAGGAAAGCTAATTATTATAGCAATATGGATGAGGTAATGGTGCGTGACTGTCAGGAGTGCAACTGGTGAACAGGCAGACAACAAACTTAACGACTGAGATTTTGTAGCCTGTCAGAAAAACAAGAGCTCTATGTGAGATGCCTGCAGTACTGTGTGCTGAGGATGCGAAGGCTGGAAGTGGCCAAATATAGCAAAGACACATGGTTTAAGTTGAACACATGCTGCTGGTAATGACTGAGGCTTGACCATGTGCTTAATGATATGAAGCATTTTAACTAATGGGAAAGTACAAGATGCCGTGCTTGAAGATTTGATTAAATATGTGCAGGCAGGAGCTATGATCTGGTTTCTCTGTTGGGTAGCTACAGCTGGACCATCCTACATGGTCTTTGATCAACCAAGCATGCGAGATGTTGTCCAGACAAGGTCTTACAGGTGAAGATCATCTTGAGAGAAGACTGGTTAAAGGGGACTGAGGATGTAGGAACCCATGTCAGTGAGAGAGGCAGATAATTAGTCTACTAATTGTGGCTAGTGGGTAAGTGCTTGTGGAACAGTCCCTGTTATGCAGCTTCTGTGGCTCCAAGGACTCCAGGGCACCAAGAGACACAGTGGAAGAGACCTGTATATTAAAAAGGACATCTTAATACATGTTTAGTTTAATAAGAGTAGATTATTGTAAAAGATGGTTTTCCTTGCCCCTCCAAGATATCAGCAGTGTCTTGCACTCTTAGTGTCCTAGGAGAAGAGAAACTCAAAACACATGTACAGTGCAGAGAAGATTATACAATATTAATCTACACTGGAGAGGTCTTTCCATGATCAGTACCATGGAAAGAGTTAAAAAAAAACTATTTGAAGCAGGAAAATAGCTTTAACTCTGACACTAGAAGAAATACAGTCTAGCATGTTACATTGCTCACAGATAACACTTGAGTGATCTAAGCACAACACAAACCAACTCAGTAACCTTGTTAATGAAAGCACTCCTTTGATTAAAATTGCTCAGTAAAGTGATCACGTGGAAATTTTAATGGGCAGCATGGCTTGTAAAAAGCAAACAAAAAAATTCAAAGCTTTTGTCCAATATTAGTTTCAGATGAGTGTGGTGCAGAACCTCAACAGGTACAAGTTTGAATGTGGTGGTGTTGTCCCGGTAGGGCCAATGCAGCTGTTGGACTTCGACAATATTAGTGTTACACTGCAGTGGTCTTTTGACTGGGGGACGTTCCCTGAGGTGAGGGGCAGAAGTCCCCTGAGGGAGTGTATTCCCAGAAGGTTGCTGGAGGAGCCAGAGAGGGAGAAGAATCCAGCTGGGGAACAGGTTGGGCTGTGCCAAGAGCCTCCAGGCCAGGAGGAATATTGCAGCAGAGCTGTCAAGTGCATCGGCTGGGGGAGGCTTCTGCAAGCTGCCCCAACCACAGAAGGGCATGCTGGCTGCATAGTCCACTCTTCAGGCTTGCCAAGGGCAGGGGAACAGACGAGGGTGAGTGTTTGTGGGTCCTCAGCAGGGTAGAAGGGGAGTGCTGCCTCTTTCCATCCTGCATGTTCATGGGACCCCAGGTCCTTTTGGGGAATTGCTGTGCTGTAGAGCAATAGATACCTCTGAGCAGGCTGTTGGAGTGACTCTAGGCTGCCCTTTGAGGAATATGAAAATGAGGGCTGTTTAGGCTCAAACCTGGATGCATACTGCCAGCAGAGCAGGTAAGATGCTGCATGGCTTATTAAAGGGTGAGTTTGGAGTGCCGCAGTTTAAAGTGGCACTGAGCAAGCTACCTGCAGGGCTCCCACATGCCTGGGGAGGTGGTGGTTGCTCACCTGAGATAACCTCGGTAAGGCTGCTGAAATTAACGACCAACCCTTTATCCAGAGCTCAGTGAATCATGGCATTAGAAGTCATTATCAAATGCTCCTGAGCTTACTGCCCAGCAGGGGGTTAAAGCAGAAAATCTGTGGGAATGGATGCTTTCGTTTGAACCACAGCAGATCTACCAAATACAAACCAGAAAGGAACAGTGTGTGTGTGTGTGTTTGTGTTTGTGTGTGTGTGTGTTTGTGTGTGTGTGTGTTTGTTTGTGTGTGTAAGAACGTCTCGGACACATTGAAAAAAAATCCTTGAAACTACTTTATGCTTGAAAGTAGGTTTTTTTGTACAGGTTTTGTTGTTGTTTGGATCTTTTTTTTTTAATAACATCTAGTAAAGAGTGACTTATACAGCTATGTGAGGAGTGACAAATGGAATCACCCACCCCCTGGTGATGTAGAAAAGTACATAGCCAACCTTTGCCATCTGGGAGTTGGGAGGGGGATTTTTCACTCAGTCCACTTCCTTGGCCATGCAAGGGTAGGAGAAGTCTTGTGTACAGCACTGGGTTTTGAAGTGGAAAGACCATGTACAGATCAAGACTGCTGTGCAGTGTCTCAGACCTCTTACTGTTATTTTTCAAAAAAAGCATTGCTATCCTTAATTCAATTCTGGGAAAATGTAAGCAGACATTTCTCCTGCCTCTGGTTAATTCATAAAATGATACTTGCAGTGTATGTTATAGCAACAGCTGAGCTGCAGTCAAGGAGAGAATGGAAAAAAAACATTCCCTGGGAATGTTCTTTGAGACATGACAGTGCTAAAGTAAAGAAACAAATTCAGTGGTCAAGTGAGGGAACCTGGGCAGCAGTCTGCCAGTGTGAGGACTCACTCAAATATGTGAACCTGAGAAACTTGCTGCACTTGCCTTGCTTTCAAATCCTAAGTAACTTCTTCCTTCAGCAACACATTCTTGTTTAAATCTGTATCCAGGAAGGCTACTGCAACACAAGCTTTGTATTTTGTGGTCACTTCTTTGATTTCATAGTCACTATTACAAAAAGGGCAGCAAGTGACCTCCTGTGTCCTCTCCTAAGGTCACTTAAGTGTTTACAAACCAGTATCATGCAAAATAATTAGCCCTATACTGTTAGGACTTGAAACTTTGAGTAAATGCTGAAAATTTCTAGGACTTGAGATGTATAGGAATAGTGGCAACAGTCATTACCATCAACAAAAATTAAGGGAAGACAAATTTTACTTCTTGAGCATTTTTACCTCAAGACCAGAAGGAATAAGATGCCATAAATGGGTTGTTGCAGGACAGAATGTTCCCTGGACATTAAAAATTATGCATTTAAGATAAGAGGGAGGTGTTTTTCCTTTATTTTTCAGTTAAAATTAGTGCGATCTCTCCTATAATTCTTAAGGCATGATATGTATGTCTCCTTAAAAAAATAATTGTGAAACACTATACTGTAATCGTTACAGTGTTTCCTATGTTCTTTTCTGTCTTTGCGCACCTTTGGCTGGACAGAAGGAACCATGTGCAATAGATTGTTCATGCATTTTAGTGGCTGTACCATGCATTTTGGTGGCTTCTGTGTGTGCATGCCTGTGTGTATATATTGGGTGGCCTGTTGTTGCCCAGGAAAGTGGAAGATCACTCCAGCATAAAGAAAGCATTCTTCTTTGTGGGTCCTCTGTAGTGACACCAGTGCTTTCTACAGCTAATGTTCATGACGTGTAGGAGCTTAATGTCTTGAACATTGTCTTGTGCTCTGCCACATTTTACAGCGAGTGGCCAGTGGGCTCAAAAGTTAAGGGGAATCTGAAAGACAGACAATGTGATTACATAGGTTTTGTTCTTTTAGAAAAGCAGTCTAAAAGTCTTAGTTTGTCCTACCAAATGACATTCAAATTAAAGTACACATAAGGAACTCTTTGAGCCTGTGGATTTCTGCCACCAAATAAAACACCCAACTGCCACATAAAATGACCTGAAGTACTTATCCTGAAACAGAAATGAGCATGGGATGTCACTGAAGGAAAAACTATAGTGCCGAAACCAGCTAAGACAACAACAAAGATTCTCCAATATGAGCAGTGCCATGGGGGCCCTCATGGTATTTTATTAAAAGATCAGCTATAATCATTGGGTTGTTTCTTCTCCTGAAGCTGTCATTGAAATGTCATTGAAAAAAAGATGAAGAGCAAACACTGTATGAACGTATGTAATTCTTCAGATGTGTATAGTGGTCACAGATAGTAGTCCTACTCTCAAATTTGGGCAATGGTAGCATAAAGTTTTGTCTAATACACACATAAATGAAGAGAGACATCCTTTGCTCAGAAAACAAAAATAATGACATCAGAGAATCCATGCTAAACATACCTGACCTTGAAAGTACAGATGAAGAACTGGAATTTCTTTCTTCCAATTTTAAGATTTCACAAACTCTACAGAGATCTGGGTGGAGGAATGCCCTGAAGAAGAATCTGTCTAATGCATTGCAGATGGACCAAGTCTCAATAAACAAGAAACCACACTAACTCTCTGGGGCCATCACTGAAATGGCATGACTCGGCTGTATCAACTAGTAAAAATTGTTCTGTCTAGTCCAGCTATGTAAATACATGTTTCTGGTGTCTAGTGTTTCAGTATTTCTGAGGTCTCAAACAACTGAACAAATAAAAAAAAATGTTGCGTCAGGCTACTTAATTTATCTATGAATTTCTCAAATACATTTTTAGTTGCAAAAGTCTTGTAACTCATGGAATTTAAAAATAGTCAAAAGACCTCTAATATTTCTATTTTAAGTTCTATCTGTCTTTGTTGCTGGGTTGAATGGGGACTGAACCTGAATCCATTAAATATGAATGAACTAAAGCCTGAGTTGAACCTAAATAAATAATAGTTGAACTCTTTCCTCCCTTCTGAGAGACTGACACATTTTATAAGCCCAGCCTCTGGATACCCTGGCTCAAGACATCCTGACATCTGTCATTCTCCAGTGGAAACTGTTTGCGTCATTGACTTCAGCAGAGGTAAGATGTCTCCTGTGGCTTGCACTTATGTAGTGCCACCACATAAAGCTCTTGGAGCACTTAACAAACCTTGCATAACTTTCACAAAGGCCTTGCCCTGTCAGTGTGCACGAACTTGTTTGTATTTTCACTGAAGCCAGTGGGCCTTTGTGTGAGAATCCATATATGTAAGTTCTTTACTCAATCATATCCCAAACCCCTGTATGTGAAAGGGTCTTGTTTTTCCATTTTTTTAATTTTTTTTTTTTATATATATATCTTGGCTTGCTTATGGCCCTTAGGTTGGAAAGCTGCAGAGCTCTGCAGTCCAGGAGGACATCCTGTCCTCTTCCCTCCAACCTCATTGTACATTGTGGAGCATGGAGACATTTTCTCTCTGAACACCTGAGACAAGTGACTCAAAGCTTGCACAGCCCCTAGATCATGTAAGCACAACTGGTTGGGTAGGCTGTGGCAGGAGAAGGAAGGAAACTTTTTTCTCTTGGAAGGCCTGACTCTGGGTTCTGGCTGATTAGGGAGCAACATGCCAAAACGTTGGACCAAGCTGTTGACTTAGTGTTGAAGAAATGGTGACAGCCCAGCAAACATTTTTGTCACACTCTTTTGCCCATAGGAGGGTGAGAGGAGGAAGAAATAGAGGGGAGAAAATAGGAGGAAAAAAGCAATATTCCTGTAGAGAAATGATGAAAAGGTTGCGTTTTCATCTCAGCAACTTATTTCCAGATTGATGACCAGCTGGAGGGGAGCTGTTGACTTACGGCAGTATTTAACTGTTGCACTGAATTTATGTTAATTGGCAACAGTAACACACATTAACTAAGAGTGCAGTACACCTCCCAGCTGGTCCAGCCTGCATCCCTTCAATCATGCAGACCAATGTGTGAGGCAGAGGTCGAATCTGTGGCCTCTACCAAATTCCTTGTAAAATTTAAGTGCTTCTCACAAAATTAAAGGTTATTTTAACTATATTTCTTTTCCAAAAATACTTGTCATAACACAGGGAGGACTCTTGCTTCTCTTTCAAGGCTATGAAATGCTTAGCACATCTGGGTTTATTATGCCTCTCTGCAGGGCACAAGGCACTGTGTTACACAAACTCTCAGGGTGGAGCTGGGGTTTCATGTGGTCTTGCTGCCTTCCAGGAATTTGTCCTTTCCATCACAGGTGGGGAGCCAAATGTTTCTACTGGTGTTAAGGGACACTCATATATGTATAAAGGAAGTCACAGAAAATAAAAATGAAGAACACTAACTAGGAATATCTGATCTTTACCAGTTTGTTCAAAAGGTTTGTTCAATGAACTTGCCCATTTGTGTTTCATATCAATTTGCTTAGATTATTTGCTTTTTAAATTCGCTGTCTAAAGAAATGAACAGCAAACAAGCTAAGTTTTAAAAGACCCACCAGCACATTTGCAGCTTTACCAGGGACCACTCAGGGCAAAAAGGAGAAAAGGAGCCCCACACATCTCTAGATGATTCTCCAGGTGAAGCAGGATCCCTCTACCACCCCTCCACTCCTCTTTCTACATGTGGTGGGTTGACCTTGCCTGGCTGCCAGTTGCCCACCAAGCTGCTCCCTTATTCTGCACCCTCAGCAGAACAGGAACAGAAAATACAATGAAAAAGCTCATGGGTCAAGATAAGGATAAGGAGATAACTTACCAATCACTGTCACAGGTAAAACAGACTCAACTTGGGGAATAGTAATTTAATTTATTGGCAGTGACAGAGGATAGTGAGAAATAAACTAGAACCACTTTCCCCCCACTCCCCACCCCATTCTTCCCAGGGTCAACTTCACTCCCCACTCTTCCATCTCCCCCCCACCTCCCTGAGTGGCACATGGGGATGGGGGTTGTGGTCAGTTGATAATCCTTCATCTCTGCTGCTCCTTCTTCCTCACATGTTTCCCCTGCTACAGCATGGGGTCCTACCCACAGGAGACAGTCCTTCATGAACTGTTCCAATGTGGGACCTTCCCACAGGGTTCAGGAACAGACTGCTCCAGTGTGGTGGGTCCCCCATGAGCTGCAAATCCTGCTGGAATACTCTCTGAGCAGAATATTTAGAAACAGCCCTTGGAAAGCTGTTGGAATGATACACCCTTCTGTCTCTCTGCCGTTGGTGGGAATGTGCTGCTTGAAAGGAAAATAAGTTACATCTGCCAATTCAGATTGGTTCAGTGTGGCATTTAGGGCTGTACTAAAAACATGTCCCCTTGAACCAAAAAGGAGATAAAATTCAGGAACTTTAAGTGGTGACAATTTCAGCAGCTGAGGGTGTCCATGTTAGAAGTTTAAAATGAGTGGGCAGAGGAAATAAATACCCCAAAAGCTTCCACGAGAGGAAGAGGAGAGCTATCTTGCCTCTCAGGCAATCCTCATTTGGAAACATTTGGAAAGTGTTTAGTAGAGTTGTGAGCTAAAAGAGAACTGAAGTTGAAATGTAGCACGAAGTGCAGAGCGTTAAGACTTCTCTCTCTTGTGCCTTTGCATGAACATATAAATAAACTACTTACTGACTGATTAGCTTATATCAGTGAATTTGAAGGAAATGGAAAAGGAGAGAACAATGACAAAACATTTATTTCGCGTTTGGTTTACAAAATGGGAAAACTATATAACAGTTTAATAAAATATTGTTTCAGTTATAATTAAGTAAGCTAAATTTGCATGACAACACAGTGCAACTTGAATGCTCTGCATATACATTAATTATTTCATGAGAAGATCAACTGTTAAGCAGCTAAGGTCTAAAACTCTACAGCGACACCAAGCCAAAGTTACAGTGCCATGGCTACTCAGTTGAAGTTTTCATTCCTATTACTCATTCATTAAAAAGCATTGGCTTTCATTAGAAGCAGGACTAAGCAAAGCACTTAAGAAACCAAAAATCTGGTGATTCAATCTGAGGGATTGAAGTCTCAGAATTTCCTGAGTTTTGCTTGGTTTACCCCAGGGTAAGTTGGATATGTCAGTTTAACTTAAAAAATTG
>JAVJGG010000009.1:14220478-14233015 GCA_035590195.1 Aviceda cuculoides | reverse complement strand
CATCAGGGTGTTATCAACATTCTTCGCATACTGAACTCAAAACACAGCACTGTACCAGCTACTAGGAAGACAATTAAATCTATCCCAGCTGAAACCAGGACAAAGCTGAGTAACAGTACATCTTGTTCTTTGGGAAAGGTAAATGTGAAAAGTTACACACTGGCTACAAAGATAGGCAGAGAAAAATTGTCAGGAATGTGTTAAAATCTGTTGCAAAATAAAAACAATTTAAGAAATGCTATTAAAGTATTCAATTTTCTTTCCTTTTTTTTTTTTTTTAATTGGCTGTATGTGGTACTTTGTAACTGTATGATTGCCGATTATGATGGCAATTGTACACCAACTACTACATGACTATACAATATGCTGGTGATATAACAGTGTTGTTATGGTTTCATGGCAAATGAGAGGTCTTTGATGAAGAACTCTGCAGCTTACACAATTGACGTGAGTTCTGGGGAAACCAAAATGCTACTGAAGTTGTCTTTCCCCAGTCAAAAACCTGTACCTGCCTCTTGTACTGCTCTCAAGGAAAACTGTCTTTCACCACTAGCAACTGTACAATAATGATGTTATGGCAGGGCAAGGGTTAGAAGTTAGGACATTCTGATATCCATGCCAACATGTTTCAGTGTGGGATGTGCCTACACTAAGGATAATGGATGCCAGTGCAGCAGTATATAAAGGTCTTTAAGGGGCTCCAGAGTATGTGATCACCCTTACAAAAAAAAGTGAGGTAGCAGGCCAGTCAATAAGAATGGCTTTAACAGCTGTCCAAGTACAGAAAGACAGGATTCCCTGTACCATCAGAGAAGGTGTTATGTTATTGCTTTGCAGTAACTGTACCATGTGGAAGGAGAGGGAATTTGCGACATGCACAGTCATTGCCGTAAACATTAACTAGTACATTAACTATGTACTAAATGTACTAAAAGTACATTAACTAGTGTTAAATGGTGATTCCAAATCTTTTAATGGTGGATTTTGTTTGGTTTCTGGCATGGGAGATTAATATTTCCCTGACCAATGCCTGTTATTGTTTTAAGTTAAAATAATATGTACATGGAGATGTGCAGAAGGATATGTATGTCTAAAACCTGGGATTACTAGCAAAACTGATGGTCTTTGGAGGATGAAATTTTCACCCTGCTGAATCTGGTGGGAGTTTTTCCATAGATTTCAGAAGGCCCTTTAAATTTTTTTGTTGTTAGAAGATAATTCATGTTTTTATTCTAGATCTGCCACAAGTTGTAGATAAGAAGAGCAAAAAAAGCCCCCAAGCCCTACTGATGAAAAGACCCAGAAGAAGGATGGGGCAGTTTACTGAAACAGAAAAGACCTAGATGGTGCCATGGATTAAAATAGCTTTTTTTTTTTTTTTTTTTGAAAAGGAGAGGAAGTGGTTATGAAGGTGATTTGCTATAGGATAAAACACAGATTGAAAGATGGAGGATTTAAAAGTAGAATTTATGGCTTGGATATAAACCTGGAGGTTTGTTCCATTTAGAGTCTGACCCAATATGTGAATGGACAAGCTCTAAATTGAATAAATTTGAAGTCACTCCCCAAAGAGGGAAGAAGGGTTAGAAAAGCATGTCCCCTTCAGTGCAAGACAGAGAAATTCAATAAATAAGGATTAGTAGCCCATCATATTTTTGCTATTAACATCATTCCCTCTAAGAATGAAATAATTCTATAATGATCTTTGATATTTCTGTGCTGCTTCTGGGTGAAAAAAGTCAAATATGTACATAGGTTGTGACATTTAAATAAAATGGCACCACATATAAAATGTATCCTGAGATATAACTAGAGAAAATTATTATGACATTTTTCCTACTGGAAAATAAAACACAATTTATTAAATTAATATTGGGATGCATCAGGTATGCCCTACTTGCAGGGAGGTCAGCTGCTGAGAACAGTGTCGCTTCACCTAGATAATTTCAATCCTGTTAGGACTGCCAAGCACAGATCATTTTTACAGCTTGGAATAAATAATAAATGGGTGGTTAAAAGCCCCAGATGAGGATACAGCAAGTTCATTGTCTTCTCTTTGCAGCGTGTTATTTTGTGCAGCTGTTCAGAGCATGTAAAAATAGCTACCATGTGGTCCTGACTGTGTTTTACATCACTTCTGTAGCATCGGTGTAATGGACTGATCAAAGCACCAACTGGTGGAGAGATAAAGTCGATACTTGAACTGTGGACTTTTCTGTTTGTTGCAAAAGCCCTTCCGAGTGCTGTATTGGATTGTTTCCAGAGTTGCACACAAGGTTCCAGGCATCAGTGGTGAAAATCCTGCTGAAATAATTTTAAAATTGGCCTAGTTGTAATTGCAGCTAGAATGAGTTTACTAGAGAAGTACCTAGCATAGACCAGATGTGCAAAATTGGCCAGTGTTTATTGGTCTTTAGTTATTTGTTCACAGAAAACTGAAAACATGCTAAAACTGCAACTAGTTGGTCTTTATTCCTCATTAATATGAGTATCATTGACGTCAGTTGATATTGGAACGGTGGCCTAAAAACCTTCTGAAATTAATTTAGTATGAAGACATTGGAAAAGCTGTCAACAGAAACCTGACTTGGAGCCTGTTTCTGCTCTGAAATACTCATGTTCTTAACATCCTTTGGTGTCTTGCCTTTGAGGGGAAAAGGTTGTTCATTTTAGATTATTTACACAATGCAGGATGCACTTTCCTTAATTGTAACCAGAACAGCTAGGTAATTGCAAACATTTTCAGGCAGGCTTGTGAAATACATCATTTTTATTCCCTTTTAAACTTCATTGGATTCAGGAAATTCACATATGCCTGTGTTTTTCAACTTCTAAGGGATCAGTGGGAGTACCAAGCAAAGCAAAGCTATCAGCAGAAGCTTAAATTCACTGAAGACAACACACAGCTTCACTGGAAAACTTTTATGGGGTCTTCAAACTGAAAAAGACCAGTAACTTACATCAAAGACTAGAAAACAGTTTTTTCCTTCTGGCTATTTTTCGTTTGATTCATAAAGTTCTGCTTTATTTCTGTGCAAAGGAGGCTATATGCTCAGATTCATTGCATAACTAAGTTTGAAACTCATTTTATGACTCACACTTCAATGCTGACCTCTGCAGCTCCTTGGATTCTCAGTATTTAAAGAGAGAGTATGAGTCAAACAGCTTTCATTATGAAGACGCTGTCGCATTATTACAGTCACAGGCTGAAACTAATTTAATGAACGAAGATGCTCTCTGTTTGTATCAAAGATTGCTTCCCACGGACAGATATATTACCTTATATCACCAAAGACCAATAGCAGGAGCTAGTTTTGCTAAGCCAAAGCATGTACATATATGAAAATGGGAATGAAATCTATGATCCCTCTTGAGCAAAGAGCAAACTTCCACTAAGAGAGAGCAGGTGCATTTGCATTTATCTTCATAAATGGGAATTATGTAGTGGCTCTAGACATCTGTTAAGTTGTCTGTGGGAAATATCTCAGCCTGTGCCAGCTCTGTGGGGTGTTTTGTAGACTTTGGGGCATCTAGGCAGCTGATTCCTACTGCTGAGGTGATAAAAATGTATGCATCTTAGAGGGGTACTGTGGGGAGCCACAGCTGTACGAGAACAACGTAACATCTGACTTTTCAGTTTGGCATAGAGAAACTAGAATGATTTCTCCTCTGTTCTCCTTTTCTCTTATACTTTCTACTTAGCTTTTACCCTAGAATTAAAAAAAATACAGATGAATGGCATGTCAAGAGATCTGTCTCCTACCCTCATGACAAGACAAATTTATTCCTAAACCCTTCTTGATGGATGTTTCATTAACATAACTAGAAAAGCCCCTGGGATGGGCTTCTATTACATCCCCAGGCAATCTGTCTCGGAGATTTCCCTTGCCTTACAATTAGAGAATTTTTTTTGTTCCTAATGTCCACCTTAAAATACTTTCTGCAATTTGTGTCCATCATGTCTTGTCCCATCCCATGTTGATGGATTTGAAGACTGGCTCCATGTCTTTCTTCGCTCATTTCCTCTCCTGATTAATCAGTTCTTTCATGTCTTTGCATAGGCCACATACCCTAAGCTTTTGATCATTTTTACTGTAGCAAGTTTTTATTTTAAATCAGTGAAAAAGTAATTATTTGAATAAAAAAAATTGTGCTAAATATTGGAAAGACCAAATCCTAATGGCTTGATGAACATAATTTTTTTTATGAAAGTGCTGAATATGGAGATTTCTTTAGACAAATGTTTAAATTGTTATTTAAGGTAAAACATATGCAGGCATATACACATATATACACATATTAAAGAATCCCACATAAATGAAAATCATAGGCAGTCTGCAAAGATAGAGACCAAAGATATGAATGCAATGTTTCATTCCTGAATTTCTTGAATTGTTGCCCTAGTGCTGCATGAAAATGATGGGTAAAGAAGAAAGGTTTACCTGTAACAGCTCCTAGATGTATTTAAGCCTCCTAAAGCAGTTTTTCATGAGCAAGAGAACTTCAGTGGAAGGTGAAAAATGAATGCTTACAGGAGTGGCACTAATTCAATCTGAAACGAATGCTAACAGAGTTTATTCTGTCAGTGATATTTGTTGTTATCGACTGAGATGTGACTATGTGTTTGACGGCTTTATCAGTTTCCCTGAAAACATTGTTTATCCTGTAGACTTGGATGGAAATCATCACAAATGTCATCCTCCTTTAGATTCTGACTCAGCAAAGCAGTTAAGAACATACTTAATTCTGAACAAAATCTTCAGTTTCACTACTTCAGTAAGAAACAAATATGTACTTAGCATTAAGCACATTTTAAAGGGTTTTTGCTAAATCACAATGTTATTTTCAGGTGGCTTCCTTTTCTTCAGCATTCAACAATTCAGTGCTGTCTGATTTATTGCTTGTTACAATGCATCTTTCATCGCTACTTTTCGTGATCCTTTGTTGTTCAGATATGCACTGCTGCTATAAATAATGCTGTTGTGTGAGTATGAAAGAACAGTTGCCTCCAGCAAATATCATTGTATGTTGTCACTATGTTTGTGAAAGTTAAAGATTAATGCTTAAATAAGGTACTTAATAATGTTCACATTATGTATCATATATCTTCTATTCACTGGCATTATTTTTTCCTCTTTCGCTAAGGTAAGAGGTGTTATTGAATAAGAATGGCTGCAATAGCTGTTTGAAAACACTGAAGAGGGCAGTTGCTTTATGGCTTCAAATGCTTCAGGCTTTTAAATTTTGGACCTTTTGCTGAAGAGATGATGGGCTTGTCTTGCTTTGCTCCTCACTATTACATAGCTTCTCTGGATGGAGAACTCACCATGCTACGTGGAAATGCTGTGATGTCTATCTACAGCTAAAGGAGGGGCTATAAATTTTAAGTTTCTTGCAGCTCAGAATACTGAATTTGTAAATGTAGCTGGGGTTTAAGCAACACTGTGTTTCCTCTTAGTTAACTCAAGTGTTCCCTCATTCTGCTTGTCGACTTTTAAGACCTTTGCTCTAAGCACCTATCTCTTCTGGCACATTATATATGGATCCTACCTGCCTAAATCAGTGCTATCTAATCTACTATCTGAGTATCATATAGGGTGATGGAGAACAGCGGTGCAAAGCCTAAGTCCTCTTGTGAATCCATAATTGCGCTGACAAAGTTGGTTTATTGCTGCATTGAGTAGGATCTATAGATGAGCAGATGTTACCAGTAAACCCCTGATTTAGGAGACACTGCCTTTTATGGCATTGAGATGTTACGGACAGTAAAGAGGATCACTACTGACTGAGAGGCAGAACTTGAAAAAGCAGCTGCTGATAAAGTAGGAGATAGGATTCTCTTCTATCAAAAGGCAGTGATTTATCTGAAGTATGGAAGTGTGGATCTCACACACGTCAGGCTTAGTGTGTTTCTTCTGAATCCCAGGCAGTTCCTGCAGAACAACACCAAAGCTTGCAGCATCTCTGTTTGAGTTTAGGAAACTGAAAGCTCATTAATTTTTGGCTCTCAGCAGACAGCTGCTCAGAGGAGAGCCATTTCACCTTTGGCTTGTCAATTTGTACAAAAGTTTGGAAAGGTGAAGTGGAAGAATAGGGATTGTGGGAGTGAAGGGGAGAAAGCTTCCATGAGCTAGAAATCCTGCTTTTTAACTTCCTCCATTTCAGGGTAGGGTAATGAGGTGTGTCTGTGCAGCAGCTGGGTACTCATGGATATGAGACAGTGGAAAATTCAATGGTACAGGAAAACTGCAGTAGTGTGACCAATACTGCGGTGAGATTTATGTAATTTGTCGGTTGTGTCCTTCCTCCAACTTTTTGCTGGAACCGCGTGGGCAGGAGTGCTGTGTCAGTCACCTGTAATCACCTTAAGAAATCCATCCTGTTGCGTCCTGCATCTGTAGGGAATTTTCTGCTGGTTCCTATGGTCAGCACCTGGGGCTCCTGCTGGGGATGCTGGACTCTGGATAGATGAGTGCAGGTCTGGATTTTTACACATCGGCAAAGTTAGTTTCCATTACTCTTTTTCACGGGTTCCTGTGGTAAGAGTCATGGAGTATGATCTTCCTCGAGATCCTCCCTGCTGTCACTGATGCTCTGTCAAGCCCCTATTAATTTTGCAAGGCAACCCGTAAAATTTTAGCTGGGTTCTAAATGCTGGCTTTGTCCTCAAACTTCCACCTGAATTTGGAAACAAGTGTGATGCCTCACACATAGGTAGCAGCTGATTCCTGTTTTTTAAAGTCTAGGCCCTGTACTGTGTGCTGTATTTTCAGAGAATGTGTGGTGTTAAAGTGGTCTTTGAAAAGGTATTTTGGGAAAAAAAGTGTCACGATACTGCAAAACGCTAGAATCTGGTCAGCCACTTGCAAGCTGCCATGTTCAAAATTTCTTATACCTAATTGAGGCAGTGTGCTTCTGGGAAAGTCACTGGTTTTGGTAGCATCGATGTACCTTATGAAAAAGGCACACCACAGAACAGCTGTGCTATTGATTTTTTAAATAAAGTTATGGGACAATGATTGTGTGCAAATGAAATTTAGACTTGTCTCTTCAGGCTGGGGATCACACTGAGCTATCACTGTGACCTGGGGAAAAAAATTCACGTTTGCTGTGCTCTCCAGAAGAAAGTTAGGTGTCAAGGGGTGCGATGCTTCATTTTAAAGTCACACAGTGCTACTTTTTCCCCACTGCACAGATACATGGGATGCACCAGGGCAAGCTTGGCAATTCACCTCCACAAGTGGATTTGGTTTGCTTGGACTCACAAGCAAGTTCCCCGTCCCCAGAGGGTCTGCCCTGCTGCAACTGAAACCCTGTCAGCAGCAATCAAATGCAAATGCATTCATTAATGAGGTGTCGTTATGGAGGTAAGTCCATCAACAGGATGTGGCCACTCAGGCAGTGCGGTCACTTCATAAGATGGCTGCTCTAGCATGTATTACCTTGGGTGGCCTTTGGGGTGCTCCATGTTGTGAAATTAACTGTTGCTCACCTCTTTCATTTTAATTGTTGGTGCTAAATTGTTGGGTTAACTCTTCCATTTGAAAGACGGAGGAACAGGTGCAGAAACCACAAATCTCCCAACAAATTATTTATCCACTTTACAGCATTCGGGAGGGACATTCCAATGTGATTTAGTGGTCTATGCTGTAAAAAAACCATTTAAAACCCCAGGGACTACACTTGTGCTGCAGATGGTGGTCAAAGCCTTAACTTACCTGGTACTCAAACCGCATTCCTAACCCTACATGACTGTGTTCCCTAGGCTGGAAAACGTGACCCTGCCAGGGGACACCCAGGACTGGAGACGAGCCCTTTTACACTGTGAGCAAAGGAGCCGAGCCCAGATGAGGGAGGCAGGAGGATGCTCCCCTCGCTGTTACCCGGCCCTTCTTACCCACCAGCTCGGCTTTTACCAGGAACAGAGGGGAGGAGGGAAAATGATCTGCCTCTGTCCTGAGCTGAAGGGTGGTGCTCCTGAACGATGCCACACAGCTAAGATCTGGGTTCGACTGCAGGCAAACCACTAAGAACCAGTAGGAGGCCAGTGTGGTAAAGCCTTATGGCTTTTTGCCTTCACAAGTAGTGTTCAACTTAGCAAAGAGTTTCATCTGAAATAAAAGGTTAGAGAAATTACAACTTCAGTACTTTCCCCACAGAATATTTCATTTTCTTCATTTTGCAAGTCTTGAAACATTATAGCTTCATCTGCACTTAATTAAACCAAAAAAACACTTACCTGACCTAAAGCAACAAAGCTGAAATTTTCTATTTTCATCTCACTGCGTTAGTGAGCTCACACCTCCTCTTGTCATTGTTTATTAGCAGAGTTCCAAAAAGAAGCATAGGAGAAGAGGTATGAAAGGATACACGTACCCAGTCTCGGCCAGACTAAGCTATGGGTATGCTATGACGTTATACAGTCTCATGTTAATTTTGTACAGATACCCCAAAGATTTCACTATAACTTATTCAGTGTAATTGCTGGCCTAAGACTGAGTATCTAGAGAGTCTGGGATGAATTAATAAAACATACATTCTTCTTTTTTTTTCCAATTACAAAAATGGGATGAGAAATTGTACATATATATTAAATGTATGTATAATTTACTGTTCAGTCTTTGAACTCTAATATATTTGACAGCCTGGAACAATGATTTTAAATGCACCTATTCCTAATTATTTGATCTGCTCCCTTGACTATCTTAGCCTTCTTCAAACAGAAAAGATTTATCTTTGGATCATGTTAGGATTTGAACAGAACAAATTAGATGCTGACATGACTTTTTTTAAGCATAATTAAAATGCATGACCAAGTCACACTTCCATACACTTAAAAAAGCATTTTATTACATTAAATATTTAATCTGGGACAGTTAATCCATATTTATCTTACAGGACCATGGCAGTGACTGTAAAATTGCAGGCCATTGATCCTTTCTTGAACTCCTTGGAAAAGATCTATAATAAAATTATGGGCTAAGATTGCCTTATAAAGTTCAGGCAAATACTCCTTGAAGTTGAGCAGTGTTTAAATCAGTAGACCAGATCATCCAGTACTGTGCTCCACTCCATCCCTGGTATGCTAACTATTTGGTAATTCCTCAGGTGTGCTCATTGGTAGGAATATTGCCTGCTTTTTTCTTCTTACCTGTGCTGTGCTGCAGAACAGAGATCTTGGCCCCCTGAGCAAGAGACAGAGATGTTCATCAAAAAGGGTAGCAGAAGTTGACAAACCTTTGCCTTAGTCATGCTGTGTTTTGGGACTGAAGAAATGAGACAGATGCAAGGCATGAAAATCCAACTGAGGTCCTGGACTTTTATGGGGAGAGGCTGTGCAGGAAAGTTTGTAAGGTTCTTCATTGGAGCCTTCATTCTTGATTGTTTTTTTAGATCTTACTCTAAGTTTGCCATTCATCACTTTTTACCCTGCTGGTATGGGATATGCATCGATTGCACAGAATTTTTTTTTATTATTTTTTTTAATTTTTTTTTTTGTAAACTAACTCTGCTTTCCCATATCTATTTCTTGGGTTTCAAATGAATATGCAGGAAGCTCTGGAATTTGCTCTGAGTCATTTAAAATATCTACTCATTTTATGTATAATGTAAATTTATGTATAAAATTTGCCAGATAATTCATCAAAAAAAGGGTACAGTTTAAGGATTACTGGTGTTGAGCTCCTCATAAAAGGGAAGGTGTTACAAGAGTAATCAAAAATAATAATATTTACAAGCATAATAAAAAAAAAATCTTGCAAAATAGCTTTCACAAAAATGCTTGTTTGGTTTGAGTAAAATTAATTAGTTTGTAGACAAATAATTTTGAAAAGATGTTAAGAACTGGAATATTTTTCTTCATTTAAAATGGATAATTATTTTTTAAAATGCAATTTGTTCAGTAAAATATCTGTTTCTTTTAATCTTCCGTATCAGTGCTGGAGGAATTCAGATGTGTCTGCTGGCATTTTTATCATGAAACAAATAATGGATGATTTTAAATTCTCTTTTCCTTTTTTTTTTTTTTTTTCCCCCACAGCAACTGTCATCGATTGCTGCTTTGTGAAGAGAGAGAATGGAGGGGGCCAGGCAACTGCAGGTTTCCTGTGAGATGCTCTAATTTGTGTCATTCCTGACACAAGGTGGTGAAAGCCATTTCCAGACTTTCAGACCCTAAGGCAGGGCCAGATTAGTTGGATTTTCATCTGAGTTCTCTAAAACACCAGCTGCTAAGGTCTGCAAATATAATTTCATACTCTTCTGTGACCTAGCATAGATCCTCAGATTTGCATCTTCGTGTAAATTAAACAGAAGTTGGTGAAAGGCATTTTACCTGAACAGATTTCACCAAAGTTCAGATGCTATTTGTAGCACCTGCTGCTAGCTGTGGTGACAGATGGTTGATAGGAAGATGACTGATAACAGGAAATGCATCTTAGAAAGTCATGTATTAAGATCTTTGGAATGGAAAATGCAGGTTAAGGAGAGAAAATTTCCCATATTGTTTCCCTATTATTGCTAAAAAGACCGATTTTCTTTCAGTCTTTGTTCATTCAGTCACTTCAACAGCAGCAGCGTGGACAGCTGAAACTCTGCACAGAGGGGCAATGAGTAAACACAGAGATAAATTCTTGCTTTTTTCTTCCACGAGTGCCACAAGAACAGTCAACAAATGCTAGAAATCAGTGCAAATTAGTAAGCACCTCTTCTCAGCAGCCTATTGGTGTCTATCCCTACTTTTTGCATTCCCTTAAATTGTTAAGTATTTCAGGATAAGCATCCATTTCACGTGCCTTCGGTTAACTGAAACATACTGAACACTTGCACATTGCAGCTGTGCATTCAGAGCAGCCACAGCAATTCATATAAAAGTGTTCCAGTTAACCTGTAAATGGGGATATAATTCAGCTAGAGAGAGTGTGTAAACAGTACTTTGCTAAGACAATCCTACTGTGAAAATGAGAGGCAGATTCGCTTCTTGTAATTGCTCAGGGCTTTGACTGATGATAAATACGTTGTCATCACAGTTGAGTATCAATACGTAGACCAAATTCGAGCATCTGAAAATGGGCTCTAGCTGTCTACAATATCTGGCTTCGAATGATCCTTCCAGGGTGTTTGCTTAAAAAATAAGCGTAAAAACTTGAACTGTCAAACAAGGGAGATATCAGTTCACCTGTGAGCCATGCCTTAAAGCAGACACTGATAATGTACCTACATTTGGATAAAAGTTTCATTATTTTTTTGGCAAATGTTACAGTCCAAATATCAGGAGCTTCTGTTGTCTTCAGTTTGCTGCAGAGACAATAAAGGTGCAGTGTACATAAATGAGTTAAATAACGTTAGGCACTGATCTCATTCCAGAGTTTATTAAATATAGGACATTGTTAATCCCATACATTATTACAGGTGAAATGAAATCACAGCCATGTCCAGAAAAACATCACATCGTTCTTATATCCTCATTCCAGATCAGATTCAGCAAATAATCTGATCTGGTAATAACAGCTGTACATTAACAATGAAACAATCCAAATTGCACTTGAGTCTGAAAGAATCCAACAGCAGATTCCTAGAATTAGCAAGTAAAGACGGACAACAGAAAAAACCTACTGAAAATTATTTTGATGTAGCATTGGAATTTTTACGAGAACACATTTTTCATGGTAAATGCTTGCTTTAGAAAAAAATTACATCACAAAAGTCAAAACCTGAAAATTTTCACTAACAAAAAGACGATCATGGAAATGGGAAATGCAGTTAGGTCTATCAGCTAACCAGTAGACTTCCTAACCAATTTCACTGTTATGCATGGGAAAAAATGAAACAAAAGGATAGATTCTTAGTGATGTTTAAGCAGTATTTGCTTAGCTCCTGACAATAGATTTTCAAGGTTTTCTAAAGGAGACTCCCATGATTCAATTTCTTGTGACATTTTGAAAGCATGTTAAAATGCCTTCAGCAACTCCTATGAAAAAATTCTAAAATTATTCCCTTTTTTTAAAGAGAAAGATATGAAATGAGAAATCATCATACACATTTTATTTCTGTAGAGAAATAAATCAAAAGCTCTGTGTACATATGAAATTATTTTGCCCATCACCTTCACAAAGAAGAGAGACTTTAATTAATCCTTTCTCTGAGGAAGATACTAAATCCTCATCTAATCCCCAAGCAGTAGTTCATATAAAGGCTAGAATCATTTTGCGTGTTCATAACCACAGAAAACATTATTTTCTCCTAAAGCAAATTGTGCTACAAAAACTAGGAATGCTTCAAGTGCAGAGATGTTTTGCTTTTCCTTCATTTAATCTCTCCCTGATTTGATACACATGTGGATGCATAACAATTGAGACAAGAAAAGTTAAAGGAATATTAGTGAATATAGTAGATATGGATGTAGCTTGGATTTGTTTAATAATTATCTAGCCTGCAATGAAGTTAGAGGAACTTCAATAGGAGTGGACATAGCCCAAGGGATGAGAAATGATGTTGTTAAGAACTGTCACTTGCTTCAGTTAGTTTCAAGCGCTTTAC
>JAVJGG010000009.1:14205547-14215992 GCA_035590195.1 Aviceda cuculoides | reverse complement strand
TTTAGTGGGCATGGATGATGGTTGGACTCGATGATCTTGAAGGTCTTTTCCAACCTGAATGATTCTATGATTCTATGTGTGCAACCACCAGAGGTAGCAGACAAGGGGGTAAAGAGTGGGAGGAGAGAAATATTTCTCTCCCAAAGCAGATATGATGTGATATCCATATACTGCAGTCTAAGGTGGACTAAGAATTGGTTAGAATAGAATAGAATAGAATAGAATAGAATAGAATAGAATAGAGTAGAATATTTTCAATTGGAAGGGACCTACAATGATCATCTATTCCAACTGCCCATTAAATTGGTTTTAGTTCAGTTAAACATGGGCAAAGGGAAGAAAAATGCTTTTAAGCAACAATAGGAAAACTGCATTTAAAATAATTTCTATTTATGCATGTTAAAGGGAATATGTGTCAGTGGTGGCTGTTCAAAACACTGCAAGAGGTTGGCTTGTGGAAACCTTGAACCCCATTTTCCTCCAATGGCCTTCCTGTGCTGTGCAAAACAGAGCTCTGGCCCTGCTGTGGCTCTGGCTTGTAGCTCAGAAGATTGTAAATGCACAACAAGCTGCTGATGCCATGTTGTAGACAAAATGGGAACTAGTACCTGTGTCTGCAGAGCCTCCCTGCACCCCTCTCAATGTGCATTAGTGCTCGTTGTAGTTAACTGGGACCTTAAGTGGAGGGAAGAGAAGGACAGGACAGGACATCCATATGGCTGGTGTTTTGTTCTCTGCGGTTGCCCTGTTAATGAGCATACAGTCTGCTGGGTGACGCAGTCATGCAGGCTGGCTGCACGCCTGCCAGCCGTGCTGGGTGCCAGCCGGGGCTCACCTGAAGCCACCCTTCCCATTTGGCAGCCTAGCTTTCTCTCTGAGCTGTGTCTTGCTTTCCAGCTGCAGTGCTTTGAGAAGGGCAGATGGTGCCTTGACAGTTGGAAGCAAAAGATTTTGAAGGAAAAATCTTTCTGGTGATGATGTGAGTTGTGAATTTATTCTCCCTACCTATGGGTATCCCTATGCATAACTGCTTGCCAGGACCTGATGAATGGCATACATGTTGGCTACCTGCTCAGCTCCTTAAAAGTAGGAATACTCCAAGTGACTACGTTCACTGCCTCAATATTTTATAGAAATGCACATTTATCATGTGTCTGTTTCAGTTCATGGGGCTTGGCTCTTTTTTTTGCTAAAGCTACTTGCAATTCCAGTCATAAAGCAGGAAGTAATCCTGCTCTGCGACAGACTGAATGAATGGAGAATCAGGCCCTTGCGAAATATGTGATTTTCTTGATGGTTGTATTGAGGGGAACAGAGCGAAGGGATTTGAAATTTCAGGGTGTCTGACAGTTCCACTAACATGATATTCATATTTAATGGCAGTCCTCCACATGTTTTCTTCATCTGCTTGCTTCTTTTCAAACATTCCTTAAGGATTGCTTATTCTTCTGCAAGAGTTTCTTAGCAAAAACAGATAAATGGCTGTGTATCCTTTTTGTAAAATGGACCAATCTGAATTAAGACTACAAACAGTAATGAAGATGTGAAAAAATCTCCTCCTTTTTAAATTTGTTTATCTATGGAAGAGAAACAACATGCTCGTATTTTATCATTACTATTCTAAAAATGTTCTGTGATTTCTACAACTTCAGTGCTTTACTATGGGTAAAATCTAGATTTTTTGCAAAAGATCTGATCCAAAACTTAAATTAATAGGAAGAATCCACTTGCTGGCAGTCTAGGGATCTGAGTCAAAGCTGGACAGACACTGACAGGTCAGAGATCAGGCTGGTGCCCAGCAGAAAGCAGTCATCTCATTCTGTAATTCTTCTAATATTACACAATTGAGTTCGTTCAGATTCTGGATGAAAATCAAACACAAATTTCTCCATAAAAGGGAAAGGGTCTTCAGCTCCAGCTGCCATCCTCTAACTCCAGAACTCAGAAACTCAGAGAACACAACGGGCTGTCGGCCCTGTGGCCTGAGGTGACTCATGTGGTACAGCTGGGACAGTCACAACCTGGGACTCTGCAGCCTGTAGCTAAGATTCACACACTTGCAAAGAGCAGTCTGGGAACGGCTGAGATATTGGCAGTGTCAGCATGCTGCTGCCAGACTCCCAGGCAGCACCTCTTGGTCCTGCTTTGGGATACAGATCCTGAAGTAAAATGCTTGGGAGTGAGGTTGAAACCAGGTTCTGAAAACTTGCTGTGTCCCCTGAATCTTCAAATCCTAAGTTACAGCCACTTCATTCAGAAAGATGGAGAATGGGAGTTAGAGATTTCTGTCAAGAAAACCTAGTAACTCTATATTTAGGTCATAAAAGATCATTGCTATTTGAAGTCTTTGAAGGTTTAGAAACTTGGCATCTTCACCTGGAGGGTCTAAAAAAAAATGTAAAAATACGAGTGCAAATGTGGCATGGGAATAGTTACATCCTAGCTAATGCACATATGGAACTCCCCTGCTTCGCATATGGCAGTGACCTGGAAGGGTCCAGAAACACAGGTGTCCCTTCCCAGCCACAGCCCAGGCTCTGGGGCCACTTGCAGCCTCAGTCAGTTCCAGTTCTGAGGGCAGCACTCTGGCTATTGCCTACCTGTGCTGAACAGATATGCACCACTCCAGAGGCACGGCACCGAAGGAAAACTATGTGCATGCGAAGCGGCTTGTAAGTTAAAGGAAAATGAGCTTATGTCAGTCAACAGGAATTGTGTCACTAATGTCTAATTTCTGCTCCTCTCCTCTGCAGCGGGGAGGGGAGAACACAGATCTCCAGTGGTCCTGCGCTGCCAGAGCTGGGAGCTGAGCCCTGCTGCGGTGCCCCAGATGTTCAGCTTCTGGGAGAAGAGCTGTGTGTTGGGAAGAGCAGGCTGACCTTCCTCTTCCAAAGCCCGCATATACAGATTTGGATAAGCACATTTTTTACAGAAAAGCAATTAACTTGCTGTTCTTCTAGAAGAAACATCTCTTTCTTCCTGCAGTCTGATAGAATTATTTCTTGTTTGCATTTAATATGATTATGCCCAGCTACTCCAGGGCGCAGGAAACTCCAAACAGCAAAAATCAAAATATTTTTTCAATGTACTCCCAATACTGCCTAAATGCAGCAATCAGAAATCTGCTGTAAATTCTCTGTAAAAATAAAACAGAGTCGAGCAGATCTTTTTTCTGCCCATTTCAGATGTATCTAATCTTTTAAACAGACACATCAGAACATTTAGATTGGCTGACTTTTGGCAAATTATCATCCACAACAAATGCTGTCACACAACAGTTTCTATCAGGGAAGACAAAATAAGGAAATGCATAGCATAGAAGGAACTGCGTATTCCTGCATAGTCCCTCCTCCTATTGCTGCTGGGTTTTGGAGAGCAACGGCCATCATGGCTGTGACGGCACCTCTGCTTGCCATGGAGTGTCCACACTGTGGTGTACAAAATGACCCATCTCCATCTACTGTGTTTCACAGCTGCTGTGCCAGAAAGACCAGAGTCTCTGCATGAGAAATTTCTGGCTTCAATAATCAAAATCACTATTTTGTACCTGGTCTTTAAAAACTTTGACTCATTGCTTCTTTTTTTTCCAGCAGTACTTTCATCTATCTCATTCTATGAATCTCCTCTTTTCACTTTCTGCAGTTGTACAAGGTTTCCTCTTCTTGCCAGTCAGGAAAAATGTAGCATTGTGGGGAGATACAAGATACACGTAGTAGGTCTCCCCCACGTGCCTGCACATGGAGGATATCAGTTTTGTTACACACTGCAACTGCAGAGTATTCTCTTCAGCTTTCACTGGAGCCATTTATGCTCTTAGGTTTTCTGGTCCTTTGTTTCAAGGCTTTATTTAAGAAAACTAAATTTGTGTAGCTTTTGAGACCAAAGACAGATGAAATGGCCAATGAAGTGGCTTCTAAAACTAGTCCTCTCTATCCTTCTTCCAGATAATCCGTTCTTTTTGCTTAAAGATTATTTTCAAAATTGCTTAATCTGTCCTACTTATGAAGCATGCTTATGCTGTGGTGCGATACTAAAGTGTGACTTAAAAAATAGCAGTTCAAAAAGGTTAAGAAAGCAGCATCACATTTTATTATGCATTAGAAAAAAACCTGTCTTTGAATAATAACTTGAGAGCATTTTATATTAAAGCAGAGGGAAAACTCAATTTCTCTCTGTAAAATTGTCTTAATCTCTTCAACCACTGAAAGTTCTCAGAGACTTTTCAATGTCCTAGCTGAGGAAAACAACAAAGTCAGTTGTAGGAATTGATCAGCCATTCCTTCTCCACAGAAGAATTGCTAGGATTTGATCTTGCCTTTTATAGGCTTTTGAGATTCAATCATTAAAGTCTTTTATTTTGCCATTCATTTCAGAGGTATTCAAACAACTTGCTTAATCTCAGGGTGGGGAACAAACCCCAAACACCAAATTTTGGAGAGCTGTCATGACTTTGTAGAGATATAAAACCAAAATGTTGTACCTTAGAGAATTAGGTTAATTCTAGATGTGGTACAGCCCATGGCTTCAAATTCTGTGACTTAAATGGAAATAAAACAGCATTTCAACAAAACCAGCCATCAACAAACCAGGGCAGTGACAGTGACTGAGAAATACTCAAAGACAGAAAAGCTGATAGTAATGGAAGACCTGAATTACCCCTGTGTAGACTGGAAAGTGCTGGAGTGGGGCATGATATAGCCTTTTATAGCACCATAAGGACTACTGAGAGCAAGTAGCTGGCAAAGGCACAAGAGAAGTCACTCTTGGTTAATCTGAGAGCTGCACATGATCTGGTGTGTGATGTAACTACTGAAAAGCTTCTTAGTGCCTGTAATATGCTCAAGCATAAGAGTTCTGTAGGAATGAGAGCATCAAAAAAAATATTCAATATAATAAATTTTAACTCTAAGAAAGAGAATTCTGTAAATATCAGAAAGCAAGGTAAGAAGAAAGAAGAAGAGAAAAAAAAAAAAACAAAAACAAACCTGGTAGGATGCTTACAAGAAGCTTGAACGCTACCTAAATACTGCATAGCAGAGGTTCAGAATCAAGCTGTACAATCAGTCAGAAAAAAACTTCAAAAATATTTCCTGTTTTCTTTTGGATAATATATTACTGAGCATTTTCCCAATGGTTTTCAGCAAAACATAGGGGTTCTGGGACATTTCTTTTTATCTGATCACACTGCAACCTGTGCATCATTCACTGCTGTTAAATACTGCTCACTGGTGCACAAGGATCAGTGCTGATCCTTTCTCATCACGACTGGTAATAATTGTCTGTATGGGCATGAATCCATTCCCTCCTCTGAATGACTCCAGTATCTCCTGCGGATGTCTGAATATTGCTCAGACACTCAGAGGTTTCTCCAGTCCCTAGAGCAGCCTGGTCCAAAACCCCAGATCCAGACATGTCCCAACTTGGAAGGGTTCAGAGTCCAAACCTAGACCTGAATTTCACTGCTTGTGCCCCCATCCCCTGCTATTACTGGCCTGGGGAGCCAGAGGGCCCTGCAGCCACCCCTTTCTTGCTGCTCCTGTAGGTGGGGTGGGCACAGCCCCACCCGGATCGTGGGTGCGGATGCTGTGGGCATGTTGTGGAGACCCTTGCTCCAGCAGCTGGGAAGAGAGAGTGCTGTGCTGGCCAGAGTTTTAACACCTGCGGAGCTCCCCTGTGGCAATCCGTGCTTGCATGCGCATAAGCACAGGAGTGGGTTCTGCAGTGAGCAGGTAACAGGACATTGAGTTGGTGGGGCGTGGCTATGAAATGCATCATGTTCTGCTTAGGATTGTGTTGGTATCGAGGCAGAGCATCTCCATTAAGCTGAATGAGTTCTGTATTTACACGGGATTTTGTGCTACAGTCAGAGAAGGTGTGCACACTCTCATCTGCCACCTTGGTACGAACCTGGTGTAATGCTGCTAGACATGGGGAAAAACATCCGAGTCAACAAAGGGTAGGGGAGATTTGTGCCCATAAAATCCGTGAGTAGATAATTGATTACCTTCTTCTGAAGAGTTCTTGAGCCTTTAAGTGACACTAGCAGTGCCTAGGAGCCGTACCTTTCCAGACAGGCTCTCCACACGGTGAAGAAAGCACTGCCTGTACTGGCTGTGCCGCACATTTGAGCTCTTTGCAAAGGTAAGTGCCAAGGCCTATTTATGATTTATATTTTTTCTTGGTAAAAACAACTTCAGAAGTCAGATAGACACTGACAGGGAGATCGTGATAGCTTAAGCCTAAAAAATTAATAGGGTTTTGCTAATACAGGAGAGCGTGTTACTGCTTGTATACAGATATACTGTAATTCTGCAGGTAATCGCAATCAAAGCGGGCTGAGCTGGGGTAAGTAAGCAAAGCTGCTGAGTGGAATAGCCAGGCTCCTGAGCTTAATGCAGGGAGGAGGTCCATGCTTTTACAGATGTGCCTCACTCCAGAGCTGACAACTTTGGGTGCAAGGCAATCCAGAGTCCACAAGGCACATGGCTGGGTCCGTGTGTGCTAACTTTCTTACATGCTGCTGGAAGGACCATGTGGATGGCTGTCGTCAGAGTTGTACCAAAGAAAAGCCCAAAGCAATGATGCCAGCTTGGCTTTTTTTTTTTTTTTTCTTATCACTCAGCGGCACTGAAGTCTGATGCCTCTGGTAGCCAGTGGTGGAGCAGTGAGAAGCTGGTTTTGTTGCTGCGTTTTTAAAGAAGAAGCCTGGCTGCGTTAACTCTTACAAAAACCTAGACAACTCAAACAAAAACCAGTGATGGAGGTCAGCTCCACAGAAGCCAGCAGCAGCTCCCAGGGAGGCACCGGCTGGCTGGATCTTACTCTTGTCACCTGCACTGAAACAGTGACTTTCACTGAAGTGGTCGCAGAAGAGGAGTGGGGATCGTTTTACTATTCTTTTAAGGTATTGTTTTAAGGTGTGCATTACTTTTCTCACATGCTTGCAGCTTTGGTGGATTTTCAGCACCTCTGCGGGGAAATGACTGGGATTATTGAACTTTTTTGCCCAGATATTGTTGGTTTTTTCCTCTGCAAAGACAGCGGACAGCATGTGTGAGGCATTTACTGAAAAATAAAATAGTTGTAGGAACTGGAGTTCAGACTTACAGGTCTTAGCCAATTGTATCCCTTTCCAAGAGGGGACAGTACTGTTTTTCTACAGTATTGTAATTATACATGCATCTTTAATCAAAAGCCTGTATATCTTTTATGTAATTTCATATAGCCATCATCTTGACCTAAGGGATTTCTTTTCAATTTTCCAGCTGCAACAAACATTGTACACAAGTGAGAGAGTATTTTGTTGGTTGGAGTTTCTTTGTTGTTTGGTTTTGGGGGTTTTTGATCATTAGGGACAGGTTCTAATTAGTTGGTTGGTTTGTTTCACTTGAATGGGGGATACAGTGTCTCTTGAAGGCTGCTGTTAAGAACGCACCAGATGAATCATTCAGGAGTGAATGCTGTTGAATTACACGGGAAGTGTATTCATTCATCTCAAAAAAACCTCATCACCCTTGCAATATGTGAATGTAGGAAAAAGATGAAAGAGGTACTGAAATTCATCTTTCCTTCAGATTTCCGTGCCTGTTGTCATTGCTTAATTTCACTCTGCATGCCGTGTGTCACTTACTTTACTGTTGTGGCACATTACACAAGTTAAGTTCAAGTTATTAAAAAGTCTGACAAGGAGTACCCTGCCATTCCTTCTGCAGCTCAGGACCAAAGAGATCACTTTCGACTGGAAAGATATAGGCACTTACATCATTTGACAATATGTTAGGTAAAAGGGGATATGTTCAAAGGCAATTTTGATTTCTGTGAGATTGTTAGTGCTCTGACACAATGCCAATGGAATCAGTGGAATTACAACAGGTTTCCACACCTGTTAAGGAAAAGGTTGATCTGTAGTTCTATAATTAATTGATGAGGGTCTCTTTTAACACACTTTTAACATACTTTTTTTTTCTTGATAAGGCAGTTCTTTTTTATTTAGGATTTCAAGGATGAAAATCCTTTCTTTTTTTTCTCTTCTTTTTTTCTCCATGTTAGACTCTTAAAATGCTCTTGAAAAAAATCAGAAGGGACAAACAAAATATTTTTAACAACTTTCTCTTTATCTCCTTTGTTCTTTCCACAGTTAGGGCTGTAAATCTGAACAAAGTCATGGGAGCAGTATTTTATAATGGTAAAAGTGACAATTAATTCCATGATTAGAAAGTCCCCAGGCAAAACAATGCTCCTTAATAGGAGAGACTGAGTAAATTACAATAATTAGGAAACCATGGATAGTCATGCATATTCGTCCATTGCTAAAGGAAACTTGATTCTGTTAGCCGAGAGCTTCTCATTAGACTTGCACTCCTCTGTCAGATGTCTAGCTCTGGCATACATAGCATGAACTTTGCAAGGAAGTTCACTGATTCACGTCAATTACTAGCTGTTGATAGGCACGGAAATATTTTGACTCTTGAGACAAGTGACAACTGGTGCTGCTGCAGGAAAGAAGGGATAAAGCATCTGCTCTGATGACTGTGGCGCAGGGAAAACAGAGCTTCTTGCCAGCAAATTCAGCTCTCTGTAAAAGCTCATGTGTGGAAGGTGCTGCTGATACCTGCTGACTCGGTTGGCTGTCCTCCACCAGCACTGCCCACCTTGTGGCTGTGTCCTTGCCCCTCTGAGCAAGCCAAGCAGCATCTCCTTCCTCTTCACAAGGGTCTAGTTAAGCAGCTAAAGCAATAAGATTCAGCTTGGAGAAGGCTGAATAGATTAAAAACCAGAGCTCAGTGCTCAAAATGTAGCTACAAATGGGCTTTTGGCCTTTTATTGGGATTTTCAAACGTGTTGTAGCCCATGGCTGATGGTAAAGACAGGCTGGATGAATGGCCACCACACAGGTTAACTCCAGAGCCTGCGTGCCAGGATGCAGACAGGGCATACAAACTATTTCTGCTTGGGAAACACAGATGTAACGTATTGTACCAAAGTGGTCATAGGAAAACCTGATCTAAGGCAATAAATGGAGACAAGGGAGTGAGACTCACCCAGTACCTGAAGCAGTTCCTGTGTTAATGACTTTTTAAGAATTTTACCCAATGACAGCTACATAGGGTATCTCACATGCTGCTCAAACTATGGGAGCATGTGCTGGTTTCTTCTTTTCCTCCCATTCTTCAAAAGGAGAGCCTGTACCCACCTAATGTAGTGTCTGTGTCATACTGTGGTAGCAATGTGACAAAAGTAAAATAATGTGCCTTAGAGCATTTCAGTGCCAAAAAGTCCTATTAAAGGCTGAGCTGTGAATGCTTCCCTGCTCCCCCTTTCAGAAGCATTTGAGTTTCTGTCTATTCCTCTTCAGACCGTAACAACTAAGTCCTGCGCCGCTTCAGATTAGAAAGCCTTTTGCCAGGTCAATTAGATTTTTTTTTTTTTTTTTTTTTTTTTTTTTTTGGCTGTGAAATGGAGCATTTCATCCACTTGGAGGAGTGCACATTTCCCTTCTGGTAGTCATTACTGTAGCTCCTTGGCCAGTTGCTCACCAAGGCTCTGCCCAAGAAGTCTGCTTTGGGGCCGTGGCCATGTGTGCTAACTAGGCTGGCTCTTGCCATGCAGAGTTGCAGCCTTTGGGGCAGGATTAGGTGCACCCATGTACCACTCAGCATGCAAGATGAGCTGGTGCTTCCTACAGCAAAGGCACTGCCTCATCCCCATCTATGTTCAGGACTTGCTGCTGTGTTATGGCAAGTGGTCTGAAAATCCAGGTTGTATTTCTTCCCGGGTGCCTTTACATGAGGCATTCAGCTAGGTTACTGTCTTAAACCACAAGAAATCCTGTTGGCTGTGTCGGCACCAAATTCAGAACAGATGTGCAAATTGGTATTAATTACAGCTCCAACCTCCCAGGCCAAAGGAGAGTTCACTACATCCCTTTACAATCCCCCCATATGCATTTAATCTATATGTAAAAGGGCTCTATGTGAGTGTCAACTGCCCTCTGCCAAATACAGTAATCTGAAAAGAACAGAGGTTGTCTGAACACCCTGGCCTTCCTCCACATTAGGACCTTCTTAACTCTATGAACCTGACAAGGTGCAAACCAGAAACCTGCCTGGAGAGAAGAGGAAATCTCAAAATAGCTTTGCCCTGGTTGTCCACAGGGTTAGGAGGCTTCGTTGGTTGGGAGGTTTGATGACTGGAGGCTTGCCAATGTGACACCCATTTACAAGAAGGGTCGGAGGGAGGGTCCAGGGAACTACAGGCCTGTCAGCCTGACCTCGGTACTGGGGAAGATTATGGAACAGTTCATCTTGAGAGTGCTCATGCAGCATGTCCAAGACAAACAGGGGATCAGGCCTAGTCAGCACAGGTTTATGAAAGGCAGGTCCTGCTTGACCAACCTGATCTCCTTCTATGACCAGGTGACCCGCTTAGTGGATGAGGGAAAGGCT
>JAVJGG010000009.1:14160263-14202404 GCA_035590195.1 Aviceda cuculoides | reverse complement strand
GTGTGGTTTGTTTAGCTGTTATTTGAGCTTTGAAAGATCACAGCAATCCACATGCACTAAATGTTGCGCTCTGAAAGGACCCTGGCTGACCAGTGATGGTGAAGTCAGCGCTAAGAAATAAATTTTTTAAAAAATGGGGATTCACAAAAAAAGATAGATACAGTTTTGCTACATTTCAAAAAGAAGTGAAAGTAATTTTAATAACATAATTACCCCTTTCCATGAGAAACTGTCCTGATTTAGAGAATAGGCTCCCTCAGCTTCTCGGTTACCCTGAGTCTAAAAGGGAAAAAATAGTATAGATTTTTCCTCTACACAACAGATTAACATTCACAGACTACAAATGCAATACCACGTAGACACAAGCTCATGCAAAACTGCTTCTCAAGTCTGGCAGAATAGAAAACATCAGCTCGGGTCCCTTCCAGCTGTGCCCTTCTTTCAACCATAAGGACCTGTGGAGAAGTGACTGTCGCCAACACCTCTGATGTGTTGTGAAGACTCTGTGTGGCAATGCATGGCAGGATTGCCAGAATGACCTGTAGCCGTGTGCTGGGAGGTTAGCATGGACAGCCTGTGAGAAATCATCTCAGTAAAGCAGCCCATGTGCAGAAGGAGATATGAGAACTCTCAGGCATGACCATTGCCATGGAAATAGGAAAGCGGCAGGCCCAGAGGCAAACCTGGGGCTGCACTAGTATTTATACAGTTTCAATCAGGCTCCATTCCAGGCCACGCTACCAAAAAAACCCGCAACTCCTGGAGGGCTTGTTGCCTGCCCAGCTGTGTTCCTCTCAAATTAAATCATAGTGGAAGCACTTTCAAAGACAAAATATAAAAGTTAGCTTTGAACTTTCTCTTTTCTCAGTCTTTCTTATTGTCACACAAGTTTTCACAGACCTTTTCTGTGTCAGTCAAATTGCTTTCCCAAAATTTACAGGAACTTCTTGTGCAAATCCTATACAGAAACATCTTCTCAGTTTTGCCTTGCTAATATTGAACTTTCTTTCAAAACACACTTGTATTCCAGGGATGGCCAGTACAATTTCTGCTGCTTGTGACAACTAGGGCATAAGATTTCAGTGATCTTCCCAGTTGTTAGCCTGTTTCTTTCTTACTGAGACAGGGCCTATCAGCAAATGAATCAAGAGTCATCCAGCCATTTTTGCAGCTTTTCTTGAGCATTAGGAGCTGGCTTGAATTAAGCATCTGAACTTTCACATTCAGGTGACTAACATTTACTGTATGAAGCTTACTTCTAACCTAGGTATTCTGTCCACTGTCCCTCTTTTTGTAAGATATTTGGTGTCCCTTACTGTGTTCCCTCTTGGCTTTCAGAACTGCTGTCTACAACTAAAGTATGTGTAATCCACCCACAGCTTATCTTCAAACAGTTTTCTGTTAGTTTTTTTTTTTTCCTCACAACCTAAATTATGTTGAAAATTTCAACACAAGAAGAAATATGGATGTTTCCGGCTGGCACTTTAACCAAGTTTGTTCTTTTTTATGTATTAAAGAAGTTTTGTTTTGTAGCTGGTAAAAATAACAATCATCATAATCCCTTCAGTGGCATCACACTTTACTTCTGACAGCTCATTGTTTAAGCTGTTCACATCCTGGCAGAAATTCTTCATCTCAGGCCTCCACGTAAGCATAAGACAAATACCATCTTATATTTTTAAGTCCTTTTTCCTAAGACTAATATGTTTGTGTCATTTCCATGCCAGCAGCCCTTACACCCATACTCTTTACTTGCAGAGTGAATTTTAATTTACATACAGATTCCCACAAAGATCTGAGTTGTTCTTGTTTCTATGATACAATAAATAATGTACAACTTGGGCAAAGTGCTCATCTGATTACATCTGTATAAGTACCTTTTAGTTTTAAGTTCATTCCTTAAGAAAATAGGTCTTACGCATACTTGTGTGTGCATAGTAATTCAGGTAGGGAAGGACTTCTGGAGGTCACCTGTGCCAACCACTCAAAGGCAATTTCAAACTATGCCAAATTGTTCAGGGCAGCATCCACTTGAGTTTTGAATATCTCCAGGGATGGAGATCCCACAGCCTCCCTGGGCTCCCATTCCAGTGTTTGACCACCCTCACGATGAACATTTTTTTTCCTAGTATCTAATCAAAATGTCCCATGTTACAACTCCTACTTGTGGCCTCTTGTCTTTTCATTGTACACTTCTGAGAAGAACCTGGCTCCATCTTCTCTGCACCCTCCCATTAGATAATTGTAGGCAGCAGTTAAACCCCACAAGGCTGCTATAGGGTTTCTGCTGTGGAGGAATCTGGCAGTATGAGACAGAGAGGTTTTTATTTATTTTTGCTTTGTTTATTTATTTTTAAAAAACTTTATGAATTGTGACAGAGGTTGTGCCATTATCTTTAAGACTCCTTAATTAAATTGTGCCAATGAGTGTCTTTCTTTGATTTCTTTCAGTGTCCAAAGTGCAATTTGCCTTAGATGTAAACTAACTATAAATCCCTGACTGGAATCAGTCAAGCTGCATGGCAGCTGTCTGCCTCAGGAAAATTAATCTTCCTGGGGTTTTTTGTTTGGTTGTTTCTTTCGGGGTTTGGGTTTTTTTGCCATCCTAAATGGGGGCTGTTAAAATAGCAAATCTGTCCAGAACATTTTCAGTATTGGAAGTTCAAGACTCCAGATCTTCTACAAGGTCAAAAAAATGCAAATCTAGACTTCTCCATTTTCTTGCATGGCCTGCAATTAAAGTGATTATTTCAGAGGGTGAGAAAAGACTTTTCTTTTCTTTTCTTTTCTTTTCTTTTCTTTTCTTTTCTTTTCTTTTCTTTTTTTTTTTTCCCCCTCCTTTAAGAAAGCACAATGCAATCTACTACTGGCGAACCTGACTGTGAGCATGACAGTTCCCCAATTTAGCAAGCAGGTTTATCTGTTCTTCTTATATGTTAAGAACATCCTTACAAAATTGTTTGGCTTTCTCTGTGATTACATCTCTCCTACAATCTCAATTGCTGCAATAGGCTATGCTAGAAACATAAATTTTAAAATATACCAAAGGCAGTAAGACCATTTGCATATTCCCAGAATTTAACCAACTGGCAAGAAGAAGCTGTTCAGAGACTTAAGGCACTACTGACCTGTGATATGAGAGATCAGCTCCTCTTCTTCACCCAGGTGAACAAGGACATGGAGCAGGAAGGCACCAGGTGATCAAGGACATGAATTTACTATATGCCTCCTCACCTCACATTAAGAGGCCAGCCAGCCACATCAGGAAAGGACTACCTCTCCCTCTCTTTTTCTGTTTATTTGCTCATTTCTTACCTGGCAACCTATTATTTTCAGGCTGTTTCCCAACCAGCCTCAGCAGCTAGAACAAAACTGTTCCATGTTAGATTCCTGTTCAAGGACAAACATGCTTTGTCCACTGATAGTTGAACCTCTCCTTCTATTAGGCAACTGCTCTGGTATCAGGCAAAGTCTTCTGCACCTCAAGACATGAGCAACAGCACCTCCATTGGGATGGGCTATCAGGTATATCCCTGTTCTCCAGCCATGACTGGTGACACCCAACAGAGGGGACACAAATCCTGATAAATGAGTGAGCAAGGAAGTTGGCTGGGGAGAACTGGAAGGAGGGATGGCATCATGGCACCAAAATGTCTCCCAACGGCTCTGAAAGGATTTAACTATGGTCTTGATTAAAGCTGCTCACAGGGATGATCTTTGTCTCAAATACAAAGCAGAATACAACTCTTGCTATACTTATCACAGTCTATGGATTCTGAAATTTTGTCAGAGACAAAACAACAAGCCTCTTCTACAAGCAAATGAAAATGCACACAATCTTCAGACAGGTTTTCTGGCTTACATTTCACCCATGAAGAGACTTCCTTCATTGACTAAAACTGGTTTTAATCTTAAAGCAAATTAGCAAAATGTGAATATGTGCTCCAGATGTCAGGCACCTCATGCTCCAGACATAGCAGTCTTGTGGAATAGCAGCGCATGCAAAGATTGTAGTCAAACCAAGGAAATTCTCTTGACTTTGATTTGTTCTGTGAGCTTAGTTAGGTCACCAGCACCTCTACCTTTTCTGATCTAAAAGAACTGATGTATGACACTGGTCTCTCTCACGGCATTCTCATGTAATGTAGTTAGCAATGCCCACCGCAAAAGGAGCCCTTGCCTAAAGCTTCTACACGGGGAGTTGGGAGATGTTATTATCTTTCTCTTTATGCCTCTGATGTCTGCACAACATTATTAAACAATGTTATTAAACAATTATTATTAAACAATTGTTATTAAACAATGTTTCTTGTAAATCACTTTGCTGAAGATTGTTACAAAAAGAGGATTTTTGCTTGATGAACAAACAAGACAGGAAATAAAATACCTCTAAGTCTTAGCAACCTTAAGGTGATGAATAAAACAAAATTATAGAAAATGCATCTGGAGGGAAGTTCAAGGATCAATCAGCTATCTCTCTAACCTGATTGATAGCTATTTTTAAGACCTTCACAGATTTAGGTTTCACTGACTCAATCAATCTATATAGATGTGGTATATTTTAAAGTCAAATTTTTATAATTATCAACCTGAATTCTGTGCTGTAGTTTTGGTTCACCGATTTTTGGCCAGTCTGTGGATCTGAAGAAGAGATTATTCCTCTCCTTTTTAAATAGTCTTTTTTGTGTCTTCAAGGCTATGTTCCTATTTTCCTGCAGTCTGCTTTTTGCTAGATTAAGCAACTTCATTCAGTCAGAGTTTTTGCCTGGCTATATCCTCTAGACTGCTGTCAACTCATTGCTCTGTGTCCCTCTTGAAGCACAGTGCCCAGGAGTGGGCATAGTACAGCTGCTGGGTAGAGTGGAAGGAGTAGAACAGAGGCATGTGAGACTAGTGTTGATCCCATGATGGTGGTTGTCGCTCTCATGGTAGGGTGACATTATTAAATCATGTTCTACTCGTGGGGCACTTTATATGCTGCATGTGGGGGGGATGTATTGAAGGCTTGCCCAACCCAATATGATTACACCCACTGCACTGTACAGTCCCGCTCTTCTCCTTTGTTGAACAGCATCTTGGGTTTTGTCCAGTGCATGTTTCCAATTCATCAGTCGAGATAATTTTGAATTCTAATCCTAGCTTCCACAAAGGCCTTTATCACAGTGGGCATCCCATTAATAACCACAGAAGTTTTCATTCTGCAAGCTAACACAGACTGAGATAGGCTGCAGTGACTTAAGTTGCCTATTGTTATAGCTCCTTAATCCCCAAAAATGAGGTCTTTTTCTCTTCTTTCTGAATGACAGCTACCACAAATAGATTAATAGAAACTTTGGCTTTATTCCTTTGTCTATGGTCTTTCAAACATACCTCTCCTATATTCAGCTTTTGCACCTTTTAGGTTGTCTTTGTAGTCTGGTTTAAGTGTATATTTCCATAGAGCCCTAGCCAAAAATTGCTAAACTGTTAAGCACTGCTTCTTAACCTGGCAGGAGGGGATTTAAACTGACCATATGTGCTGCACCCCTGTGGTGGGGAAACACCCCCCTAACACAGTCTCTGTTGCTCCACAAGTATTTCTTCTGTGGGAATCAGAAGAAGATTTGAGTGTCAGGTCCTTTTTCTGTTTGCACCCACATCAGTATAACATAGGAGTAAGGAATTTCTTTCAAGAAAATGCTCTCCTGATTTTATACTGGAGAAAATGGGAACAAGTCTTGCCCTTTGGTTTTCTTCATGTGTAAAAGATCTTTACTGAAATGGAAAAGACAAACCAAACCCTGAGGAGAACCCACTGGTTTCAAGGACAAAAGTGATGTGAAATTTTCCCTTTTAAAATTTTAATTACTTTCCAAAAAGACACTTTCTTCCAATTCCTGTACAAAGCAAAGCATCACCATAAAAATAGTTCCACCATGCCTCTGCCACACATTTTGGAGGGAATTTGTTTCCAAGAAATTCTGCAGAGGTTTGCAGACATCTAGAAAAGGTATCGCTGCTGGATACATTAGGATTTTTTTTGTCCTGAGCTGCCCTGCTCTATGCCCTTCAAACCTGAATGTTACTGTGAAAAATCCCCTCTCCTACTTGTCTGTGCAGAAAAGCAGCAGAACCATCTTCCGCTGTGCCACCACATGCAGCTTTACACAGGACAAGTTTTTTTATAAGTGAGAATTTTGCAGAAAGGCAGAATATTTTCTCCCAACTGACCCCACGCTCACCAGACTTAGTGCTTCTCAGGCATCAGAGCTGGTTGGCTGCTATGGGGGAAACATAAACTTTACACTCTCACATGGCGAGGGGAAACCTACAGACTGAGCACTGAAAAATAACTATCCTGCATCTAGAAAGGACCAAACGGGGGTCTGTAGGCCAAAAGAGTGGGAGAAGATTGGGTGTGTACTCACAAAACAAGTGAACATGGATATGTACGTTCTTGATCTTGCAGCCAGGGGATCCTGATGCTTTGACAGCGCAAATAACTTTTTTTTTGTTACTTTCTTTCCCTTGTACACACTACCACTAGGGGACGTTTGGTCATCACGTATCACTCACTACACAATTTTACTTTTCCTTACAGTGGGTCATGCTTTCCTTTCAATCTTGATGCACATCTAGATCATGGAGTGGATGTCTGAATTTCGCAGGGCTTGTGGATGATCCAGACTCGCTGGAGCTGGGAAGCGGAGAAGTATTTATTTCCCCCATTTCTCCAAAGGAGCCCATCTATCAATACTCCTTACAAAGTGAGGCAGCTGGTTATTTCACAGCTTGCTGGAGCAACACGAGAAAATTGAGGGCTGCCTCTCATTTTAGTGTTAAGTGCCTAACACAGACACTGCAAGTGGTTTTGTGAAGATATAAAAGTAATATGCAATCACTGCAAATTAAACTGGAATGAACATCACCAGCAGTGATGCATGTTAAGGATTTTCTGAAAGAACAAGTGTATCTTTTAGACTATATAATTAGAAACCAATTGACAAAACTCACATTTCACTCCTTTTTTCCATTCTCATCTCATTTGTCCTAGGGTAACTGACTGGTTTAACCCAAGTCACTACCTGTCGACCTACCAATATGCTTTTTTTCCTTCTTTCCAATGCAGACAGAGCAGCTGGTGACTCTTTGGATTCTCTTTATTGTCACAATTTCTGGAAATGCCATCGTGCTCTTCTCTACCTGGAGGAGGAAGCGGAAATCTCGAATGACTTTCTTTGTTACACAGTTGGCAATCACAGGTAATGTATGGGAGGGGAAAGGGCATCTGAACTGCACAGAAATCAGTATAAAAATGACAAATAAGAAATTGCAGGTTGAGCAGTGAAGAATTCAGTTGCCACCTAACATCCAGCTGCAGCTTGCCATAAGACAGATGGATAGCTGCTTATCTTAGGGCTCAGTCTGACTCTGATCTAAAAAGATGTTGCTAGATGTAGTAGTGTCTGTGTCAGATGCAGCAGCTGCAACTCATTGATTTCACTGAATCTTATCTTTCAGTTTGAATTTGCAACCATATTTCCCAGAAGTTATGTCCCCAGCTGTTGTCATGGTACTGTTTAGATTAAACTAGTTTAAGATTAATCTCTTGTGTTTTTCTACTAAAACCCTTTCTAAAGTATTTCATAATGGTAGTGTTCCGTTACTTATGCTCTTGCGTTGAAGAGTGAAAATAACTTCATGTTGTCTGGTTTAGCCAAGTAAGGAAAATATAAAAATGTAAATGTGGAGAAGAATACATTTAGTTAATTTTTTGAATGGAAAAAAAAGGATGCTGATCCAAGAACTTCATAGTTTTTAAACAACATGGAAAATGTACAGAAAGCTGGTTTGTAAAAACGTCTCAATATCTCAGCAACTAGGAATGGAAACAAGAGCATAAGCAGCACATTGTTTCTCTGTGGACTTGAATGGACTGAATTTGTGTGGTTTTAAGTTTCCCAAGGGAAAATATGTGCTGTTTCTATAACAGTGTCCTGCTACTAAATACTGCTTACAAGACAGCTGTGTTGCATTGTTTGTGTATATAGGATATATTTATATTCTTTCTGTTGCTTTTTTTGTAAGATATGGTAGGAGTTACAGCACTTTTCCACTAAAGGGCTCTTTAATATGTGATTTCCCAGCAATATTGCATCCTCCTTTGATGTCTGTTGCATTCCTGTTTAAACTGGAAAAGCAAAGGACTACACTCCCCAACTTTCAAAATGCATTCTTTGCAAGTAAATTGAACTCCTGCTCATGTTCTCAACCATGTCTGCCCCAGGAGCTTGTCCCATTTGAAGATCTACTCTCAGTTGAAACAGTTAGACCAAGGTGTGCAAAGTGATGCAAAGAGACTGTTCCATAGCTACAGATGATGTAAGAATTATTGCAAGGTGAAGAGGTGAAGGTTTGCAGTGACTCCTCTTCTGAAGTACTGATGGCTGGTTTCCCTGTTCGACTGTGAGTCATCTGTAACAAATGGTTTCACTTCTTATCTCGGTCGTGACTTTCATGTCACTTCCTTCATGTGCCAGCAGTATTTTCCATCAGGTAAGGTGTGTTGATACAGCCTCACAGCACAGCTTGGAAGCATCAATCATAGATCAAACATTGTGTTCACAGGAGCTGCAAAATAGCCAGCCTCTGCTCAAAGCGGTCCCAATCCCAGATGAATACAGAGAAGATGGTAAAAGGTAGGCAACCAAGTAATAATACAGGGAAGAAGCACAACTGAAGCCCCAGACAGACACCATCCATTTTCTACGTACTGTCATCAGGGAGCAGAGTACTGTGGACAACTGTCATGAAAAGGCCTTTGGAAGCAAGGAGGGTGGAAAAATAGCCCCATGTGCCCATCTGGCACAGAGGGCAAAAAGGCTAGGCTTGCTGCCAGAGCAAAGGCACATGTAATACATGTAGAGGTAATAGAAAATGAGTCCTAATAGGAAGAGCTCCACTAAACAGTAAAGGGTCTTGTCCTAGTAAGAAAACAAATGTATTTACTGCAGCAGAGAAAGAACCAGCATAAGGACACAAGTGTCCAGGTGAAATGAATAAAGCAAGAAGCAGACAGAAGTGTCTGGACCAGGATACCTCAGGAGAAGGCTGGTCCACATGAGGTGTACTAGGAGGAGGCTACTGTTGTTGCTGTGCTGGGTAAGGACCTGGGTGGGAGTTTTGCCATTTTGGACCCATAGGAAAGGCTGACTTTTTGGATTAGAATGGAGGTGGGTAGAGAGCTATTTACTAGGGGTTCAGATACCATCTACGTGAAGGGAGGGGAAGGCATTGCAAGTGCAGCTTTGATGTAATAATCAATGGCAAAGACAAGGCAAATACCCCATTAGATGTGGGCAGCAGATAGTGCTATACAGCTGATGTTACAATATTGTCTGAGGTCTTATACGTTCCACTTGCTGATTCTTTTGACCTCCCGTTCCCTAAAATTATCCCCAACTTTTAAAATCAGAGCTTCAAAGTGCCTGAGTTCAAGTCTGTTCCATTTCATATTACAGAAATTCACATAGAAAACTCACTTGACATTCACATCTGCAATGTTAAAAGAAGTAACACCAGCTTGAACAGCAAGCCTCCTTTCAAGCAATGTTGAGTTCTTTTTTGTGATGCAGGAGTCAGAACTCTAATTCATCTTCCCGCACCAAGAGTTCCTGTCAGTATTTTGGCACAAAGAAATGACTTAATTCCTGAAATGGAGCCATTTCACTTTCTTATCATCAAAAATATTAATAAGAACAAAGCAAGCTGGCAACAGTCATCATCCTTTCACAACAAGTTATGAGGTAGTTGCAGAACATTATGAAAACACTAGCTTGTCACATTGCTTTGACATGGCAGGCATATTTAAATCCTACCAACTAAAGCCTAGTATCCTGGCAAACAGTTTCTGCTTAGTCAATATTACTACTTCCATCTATTTTGAGATTCTTAAAATATTTATTATTTCTGATCCAGTAGCAGAGGGAAGAATAATGGATATAGGTTTATCAATGTAGGCATTTCAAAGCCATTTAAAAACTTTTTGTCTATTGATCTGTGGCTTGATATTTGAGTAGTGTCCTCAATTCTCACTTATTCCAACTAATGTTGTACCAAAATAAAATGAAAATATAGCCTTCATGTTAGAATAAACAAGGTATTCAAAGCAAATTGTGCATAATACATGAATAAGAAATGAGCACTGTTTTTCTCCTTGACTGGTTGCCAAGCCAGATGCAGAAAAGAAGTAACTAACTGATTGAGGCTTCTTTCAACACCGCCAGAATTCAATGGTTCAACCCACGCGGCAAATTGAGAGATAAGACTCATACTGATCCCTCGCTACACCATGATTCAACATGGTGCTTGAGGCTGCAGGGATCTGTAGGAATGTGAGCAATCCCTTCACCTTCAGTGTGCTTAAAGATGTTGCTGATGCCTGGATTCAGAATATTTCATATTAAATATATGCTTATACAATGCCTGTGTCAGTACTGCATTTAAGTCTATGTTTAACTTCCAGTTCATGCATAAATCCCTTTGAAATTTTCTGGGAATTAAGGACTAGGAAATCAGCTAAGAGTTAACAGCTGAGTTGAACAATAGTACTAATCACTCAGCATCAGCTAATTTAACAAAGATGAATATTGCCATGTTTGCCTTGTGTTCAGTTTTCTTTCGGGCGTTCTTTTTTTGTAGGAACAAGCTCATCTGTGAAGACTGAAACTAAAGCTAGGTTTCCTACAGATTTCTATCTCCAAGGCAATTTAGTTTCTCAGACAGTGTAACCTCTGCAGATTTCCCTGTGAGGACAGTATTTCTAAATACTTTTTCCCAGACAGATTTATTCTGAGTTTAGCACAGGTTATGCTCATGGCGTAGCTCTCTCTCTTGGCAGGAAACCTCTCACATCTCCCCCTGCCTGATGCCATTTCACATAACTTGCAGAGTCTTAATGTCTTTAAGATCTTTGCCTCTGACTGAATTCACTGAGTGGTTCAGGATCAAAGAGTGGCATCTGATAGATGGGCAAGTTCACAGGTGCTGTATCACACTGGAAATTTTCAAGCAAAATATCGTTGTTTTCAGAAAAGATGGTTTGTCCACACATTTATATCCATTTAGATCACTTTACCAGCTCTACCAAATGAAGGCTTCTTAACCTTACTCTCAAAATGTAAAAGCGGCAGACATATATAAAGCACAATTACTTGAATAGCCTTGTACAAGGAATGTAATTTATTGGCTGAACAGTCCATTCAATAAAAACTTATTATCTGACCAATTCTAAAACCAATCAAGGAATAAATTAAAAATATCTGCTAAAAAGTATTTTACTTCTCAGTTTTCTTCATCCAATTTCAACTACTACTGACAGAAGAACGTATTTAATTTCCTTTTAATGGGTGTGTAGTTTTTGAGGTTTTTTTCTCCAAAATTAACATCTGGAAAGTTGGAGCTGGAAATGTCATGATCATTAGCTCCATGAGTTTATCCTTCTATTCCAACGTTTAGCAGAAATTAGTACCTTAAGAACAGTGTTACATTGTGTTCATTATTAGGGGTAGAAATACAAGTAGGCACTTTACTGCATGCCGAATTTTAAGCTGTAGGCCAATAGACTTGATTTGAAACACATGCTCACTTAGGTATTGCTGTGGCTGTAATGAAGAGAGAAAATAAAAAGAACATGAGCTAACTTCTATATTAGCTTACATATAAACAAAAAAACCAAAAGACAACCTGTAAAAGTATTTAGCTACAGTTGGTATTGTGATATAAATACCAAATCCTAAGGGATGACTGGAGAATGACATTAAAAAGACAAGAAGGTATTTTTAAAAGTGTCTTTTTATATCGCTGCCACCTTCCTCAGTTTCTCCCAGAAAGCTGGACCACAGGAGGCCTTGGTCCTTAAGCAACTGCACTCATTTTATTTAGCATTTAGTAAAAAGCCAATACACTGAAAACTTGCTACGAGAGGCTTATGTGAGCAAATGTGTGGACTTGGGCCCTGCTAAAGTAAGGAATGTTTCTTTTCCGTGCTGCTTCTGCCCAGAGAGAGCATGATTGTGGGGCTAAACCCAACTGGGCTCAGCCATCAACTTCTGGGATGGCTTTGGTTAAGATGTCTGAGGCAGAGTCTGCCAACTAATTTGCTAGTTAGATGCACTAAATAGGTGCATCTGACTCTACTACTACAATCACTAAACATGACCAAACACCTTAGAAGTTGTCCTTCCTTTCTTCTTCTTTTTCTACACCAAAACCACTAAGGCACTGGCTGTTTTAATGGACTGTGCCTGTCCTTCACTATTTTTCTTCCTTGTCTATGTGACTTGAAGGAATGAAGATAACTTGTTACTCCCTGATCTGTACAAAAGCCTAATATAATAACACTGTTACCAAAATTAACATGTAGAACAATATTAACAGATAATTGTCTCTGTTCCAGCTTTTCATCTGGAAAATGTAATATTTCCTCAGTTCAGAGAAATCATACATATGAATTCATCAGTTTTACAAGTAACTTAGACATCACAGTGATTATGAGCATTGGAAGTTAATTGCATAGAGCCAATTAGCAGCTAACTCAGCAAGTCACCTTAATGGAGGTGGCTGTTGGCAGCCAAAATGCCCATAGAGTTCCCAGTTATACTGGAAAACTTATACCTTGCCATCTGGGTCTTGTCTGGAAATTGCTCTGATTTACATGATTGCCTACCCAAGACACAGAAACCTAATGCAGACTGCTGAACTGAAATAGAGTTTATTTCAACAATTCCCAGAAATCTGTGGCTTTCTCCTCTTTCCACATCTCTGTTTTCTGCTGACCCAGGGGGCGGTGGGGGGAATGAAGGCAGAGGAAAGGGGAGAGGCATTTGCTATTTTTTGTTTTCTTTTATGTTAAGGAAATGGTTCAATATCCTACCTGCAGAAAAGGAGACTTGGAAGAAATGACAATTGTACTGTGCTGTTCATTGATAAAACTGAAGAAGGATATCTGCATTTCTTGTGTTCATTATGTCCAAAAAGCTCTTTAAACTGTAATTAATGTATGGTAAGAAAACAGTCTCTGCTAATGGATTGTCTGTTTTCTACGTTGCATGTTCCCATCACTACTAGAAAGGATATGTCAAAATGGGGAAGGAAGAGAGGCATTTGTTAATATTCCCTCAGGCACAGACACTGAAATTTGCTGGAGTACCCAATGGCAGCTAAATTCCCCCATTTTGGAAGCAGCCAGATTCCTGAACACCAAGCTAGAAGTCCAAAAACTCTGCAAATCACCTGAGTGTACACATGGCTTGAAAAACAGGGAGAGAAATAGATTATATCCGCCTTTCCTCTGCAGGCTAAAGCAACTATAATGTTTAGTACAACTGTTCATTTTGCATTCACAGAATAAATGAGAATCAATTTACGAAGAGCAGAAATAGTGTTTGGGAGTAAACATAGCAATATTAACATTACTTATTCAGTGCATCCCATTAAACTATGAAGAGTTCTCTGGACTGAAAGTGAATAACAAAATTCATTGTATGGCTGCATTAGTTGCCTGGAGAAGAAGCAATCATTTTCCATTCTGATTCTGCCAAGAAGACAAATTCAGTAACTGGAAAACAACAGGAGATTTAATTTAAGTTAGGTGCGTATTAGTGTACCCCCCAAAACTGAGACATAATGCAGAAAAAGATGAATGTGCAATATCTCATGGTAACACGTGGCAAACCAGATTTGATATCCATTGCAATTTCTGGTGATTTAATACCACCTAGCAGAAGCTCAAATTCTCCTTTGAACTTTAACTCAGATCTGAAGATGAGTCACAGTACCCTAGATCATAATAAGTAACTTGGACACTGACACTATACAATTCCAGTTTGATAATATGAATCATGTTTTACTATACTCTTGGATTTCTTATGTGAACAGCCAGGAATATTTCTGTATGTCTATATATAATCATTCTTGCCTGCATATATGGTTAGTCAACACAAGACTCAATATTTCATGAGGAAAATAGAAAATACCCAATACACATATCCCTCTTAAAATGCATTTTCTCCAAACCCAAGCCTGAAGTAGATGTGGTAAAAAGTGGAATATCCTCAGAAGTTAGGCAAGGAAGCCAAGAGTGAGCATTAGCATCAAAACTGAGTGACAGAAAGAAGCTTTATGCAAAGGAGGAGACATAGTCTCTTGAGGGGGTATCAGGACCTCTCTTTCACAGCATTTGGTCGTACAGACAAAAGAAAATGGTCATGGAAAACAAAGTAGATTTCATATTTTAGAGGTGTGTGACAGTCTGACAAATTATAGCCAATGTCTCAAACATTTGCAAAAGAACTTTGGTGGAGAAAACAACCTTTGTAAAAACGCTGGAGTTTTGTGACCAGGACAATGTGGCCAGAGGAGAGGGCCCCACGGAGGGTGAGATTGCACTTCTCCAAAGCCACAATTCCTTATCTTAAGTGACCAGGAAAAGGAGCACAGCATATGTGCCTGGAGGAGGAGGCCCCACAGAAGATGGGACTGTGCTTCTATCTTAAGCAGTCATGCCAGCAGGGAAAGAGAGGCAACTCTGCAATGAACCGCCCCCCCCAAAAGCTCACCGATCAATTCCTGAGAACCCCGGGAATGGGAACTGAGCATGTCGAGACCATCAACTAATACACTATAAAAGAAGGGAGAACGAGATCTCAGTGCACGCCCTCTGGAACTGGATCTCTACGCTGGCTGAACCAACACTGGACCCAGGACTGGTGAAACCCTTTTCTTGTCTCTTTCTTTCTCTCTTTCTCTCTCTCCCTCTTTTCCTTCTCTCTTTTCCACAGTCCCTACACATCATCCTTTTAAACATAAACTGTTGACCAAGTCTGAGACTAGGAGTGGATCTAGCCACCCTTGGTCTCCTCTTTGAGAAGGAGTCCAGAAAGCAAGGGGGTCTGCTCTGAACCTCGTGACTCAACGGAAGGGGTCTCCCTCTGATACAGTTTCATGTTCCTTTTTCCATTTCTTTTTCTACAGCTCCCTTCTCTTTTCAAACAGTGGCTCAATGACATGTTGCAAGGTTCATATTGATAAGTTCACTTGTACTTGGGCAAGGTTAGCTAGGCTGAATAAACATTGATTGTTGTTTGAAATCCCCTGGTGTCGTTTCACCTTAATTCTGACAAAGGAAAGCCACAAACCTGAGTTGCTCCAACTTTGGGATGCAACAAGGTGAAATCAGAGGCTAGAGGTCTGACATAGAGAACTTGTCATCCTGAAAATACTTTGCTCTGATCCAGTCTAGTAGTGTAGGAAGAACAGTGCAATAAGGTCTAGCACATAAACATTCAGTCTGGTTATACAACTTCCTTATGGGGTTTAATGTAAAAGAAACTGCTTTTGGTGCAAAATGAATCCTCCTTGAAAAGATAAAATTATGCTCCCACAAGACTGGGGTTCTAAGAGAAAAAGGTGGCCTTGGAGGACTGGCAGTAATCCTGTGGTCTAAGGCAGTTAGATTGCCTTTGCCTTCTATCTATGCAGGCAAGAGAAAGACAAAGAAACAGCAATGGAGCTGATCTCGATGCAGTAGACAGAGTTTTAGTGTAGAATATGGTACCCCCAAAAGCAGGCTGATTAGTGCCCCATCAGGGAGCTCTTGTAGAGGTGGGTCACCCCAAGTCAGTAGAAATGAGCTGTAGGTTTGCTGACTACTTCTTCTGCTTTAGTTTCTCATTTCAAGCCAAAACCAAAGTGTTTTTAACCAGCCTGGCCCCAAGCTCGTGTACTCTATATTTTGCCTAATGCTCACATATTTTCAGATATCTTCTTAAGGGCTCACTGGAAAGTCTAGGGCTGGACACGATATTTGTGTTTGCTGTGACTCTATCCATTGTAGCTCACTGTAGTAGGAAACAGTAGCACAAAAGCAAAAAAAGCTGAAGTGCTGTATCTATAAAAGTAGAATGCAATGTCCCTCCCATTAATGGAAATATAAAGATAATGAGATCTCCAACTTTGCTACTGGAAGCAAGAATGGTCATCCACTTAAAAACCCTGTAATGGCTGTTATTTATATAGCCTACTTTAATCTTACAAATACAGGAACAAGATGTCCATTATTCACAGTTTGTAATTAATGCAGTCACAACCCACTAGGCAGACATCCTTAAACCAGATTCTTCAGCCTGTTGTCTCTGAGCAGTGATCTTCAGATCCCTTACAGGTAGCAAAAAACACTGTGCAGCATAGCTCCAAGTGTAGAGCTGAGGTCCCTGCAGGCAAGGAGAACTCACAAAAAAACCCTCTTCTTTCCTCAATGTACAGCATCTGAATGCTGTTCTAAATTGTTCTGGAAGGGGCCAGTTTGTGTGTTCATCATCCATAAGTGCTAAGAGCGCTATTTTCAAAGTGCCTAGTGATGTAAACTGTATCCCTTCTGCAACTGCAAAACAGCAGACACAGACTATCCCAGCTTGCCAATAGCTCCAGTACCAGTTTCAATGTAGGATATGGTGATGTGGGTTTTTTCCATGTTGCACAGGACCGCCTGGGACCCTGCGAATTTAACAAAGAGAAAATTCCCTGATTTCATCTGCATTTCAGCCACTATAACACCCTCAAGCCAGAAGAATCTTTTTTAACTTTTATTTTGAGGAGCCATAACATATTTTCAGTAGAGGGGTGGATTCATGTACAAAGAATTTGAGTCTTTCCTTATATAACCTTTAGGGACTTAAAAAAATTTAGTCCACAAATACCCCTGCTTCTAAAGCAGAGAAAAACTAGCTACAGTATGCCTATAAGTATTCAATACAGTATGCAACGATTATTCCTTTTCAGTGTATATGTATGTTTAAAATCATAAGCAGGCACCAGACTTCTGTTCCTATGTCACCCAGCTGTACCTTTGAATGTCATCCCTACAGCTTGGGCCCCTGGACACTCCCACAATGGAAATAATATTAGTGGAACATCTTGTGACAATCCTATCTCCCAAAATTCACCCCAGATCATACATTTTTAAACTAAGATGGAATCAGTCACTTTTTGTTTGCTTTTTCTGGGTAATAAGTCATTTCTGAAAGGATTAAAAAATTATGAATGGACCTTATATGCCCTATCTTTATACGAAGGCACCATCTTCTCATTTCAACAGACAAACACACAGCCTAAACTCGATTCCACTTACCCACCCACAGATTTACACATTGGAGATCCACATTTACCATTTCTATTATTTTAAAAGCAGCTGTCGTTATTTCAGATCATTGCATACAAACACTTTTCCTGACTAGACATCTCTGTGACTAAAATGAAAGCATTTGCTTTTAGATGTTTTTTGCTAGTAGCTTCCCTCCCCCACTTTCACCTTCAATGTAGTTTCTCTAACCCTGTGTTGAGACCTGCACTGTGCAGCTAAATCACAGCGCCATCACAGCTCTGCTGATACCAGTAGGGCTGTGTGGAGATTATAAAGGTTTACCTGGCTGACTACAGCACTTCTGGGGCCTGTAAGACAAAAATGCAACGTGGTCTGGGTGCATATGCTAGAGTGACCATGTGGTATTTAAAAGAAACAGCAAAAAGAACAATGAAATTCTAATCTTAGTAACGTTTCTAGTTAGCCTAGTGAAATGTTAATTAGGCAAATATCTTCAGACACCTTCTTTCTCTTATAGCTAGGCGGTTGAGTACTTTGGTGACAACCTACATTTGCAGGTCTTTGAGCCAAAGGGATTTTAATCTGTGACCTTCTTCACCTGAGGAAGTTACTGTTGTTTGGGGCATTACACCTTTTGCTTTATACTGCATCATCATAATTAGCAGGGAGGGTGGAGGGAAAATGCTCTGTTAGCTTCTTGCCATGTGTACAGAAGTAGGTCTAAAGAAAGCATATGGCTTGACATCAGTCCTGGGAGGCAGAATGGGACATAACTGCCATAGAGATAATTGGATTAAGTTTCATGACTGCATTCTTGCACGCTGGTATTCATTTTAGGGATTATTCATGCCATCTATTTTAGGCACCTCACTGTAGGTATGCGAGACACAAAGTCATTCTCCCTTTGCTCCATTTATAGCCAATAGAGGAAAATAAGCTACCTTGAAGTTTTATTGACTTGCATAGAAGGATTCAATTCCTAATTTAGAGCCCTTAAGTTGACTATATACATCCCTTTGGTGTTCATACGTCACCAAATATGTCAGGATTACTATTCGTTTTTGACAACTAAGAACCTAATCTTCCACTGTTTCAATCAGACCTCAGAAGGCTCTGACTCAAACCCCATCTACAAAATTTTACAGAGAAGCTATTTCTCAGTACTTTTTTATTTGTGCTTAAGCACAGCAAGGCATCTCAGCATGTTACCTGATGGAAAACACATGATTATTTCTCTTCTGCTCAGCTCTGTTTCTAAATCTCATCTCTTTCTAAATGGCCATCTGGAATTTGTCCAAACTTTTCTGGGCTTTGCCCAAAAGACAATTTATTCAGGTGGGGTCTGGGAAAAAAGTGTCGCTTAAGTGACAAACGTTATTCCAAGCCGGTGCAGTAACACTACAGCTGCATGATTAACCTCAAAGGACCTGTGGCTAAACTCCGTAGCCCAAACTTTGAAATCCAAAAGAAACTTGCAGGTAAGTCATATATTTCCTCACTCTTACTAAGTTAGGCAGGCAGTAGCAAGAAAGAAAGAGGGGTGAAGACCGGCTTAACAAGAACAGGAATAGTCAAAATAGGATGGAAATTACATCTGGAGAAACCCCCAAATATTTCACTTCCAAGTCTGACTTTTTGATACTTCTTAAGGAACAGGGATAACAGCACTGAAAAGCAGAAGCAGTTGGTTGATCACACTGATTTCTTAGACTGAGAGGTTACCAATAATGAACAGAAGCAATTTTTCTTGCAAGATGTTTGTACTTTCATCGTAAACTAGCAAAAGAGAACAATAGACAAAATATTATCCAAACATGACAGAAGCCTGCAGACTAGAAGTGGGAAACAGGGGGTTTTCAGCACAAGGAAACAGTTTGCTTTGAAGCTGTACGAACCTGAAGAAACATGACAAAAAGAGAAGTTTAACTATTTCCTAAAAAAAAAAATTAATCAGTAATTTATGAGGTGTGTGGGTAAATATTTTTATGAAGTCATTTATGAACTGAAGAAATAATGTTAACAGCAAAAATCAGATGCCATCCACTGGATGTGCGAGGACAGCTTTTTATCTACAGGGTTTTTAGTATAACCTTAACTGTGGAGATGAGTAGCATACCTCTACATTTTAGGATGGTGTTGTTCTACAGATGGATATTTTCTAGTCTTGAATGGAAGAACTGATTTCTGTCCATTTTCATTTCCAGCTCACACAGGCAGGGAGAAAACCAGGAACTGATGTCATGTGTGAGAGGGATGGAGAGCCTTCTTACAAGATGCCTCTCCCATGCTACAGAGATAGGGATTGTATAAACACTGGTTTTCTAATGTGTTATGGGATTGCTGGAGTTACTTGTATGTTACTACTAAGTCCAGAAAAACAAGTTAAGGTGTATTAAATATGGTGATTTCATACTGCTCGTTAGGAAATTGTCTCTCCAGTGATATCTGATAAGTCAACTGAAATACAAGAAATATCATTTGTTGCTCAGTCTTCTTTAACAAAACACGCAAAATATTTAAAAAACATGGGGATTTTCTCCTTATTTGCAGTCTTTACTCAAGAACTGCAAGGCCATGGACCTTTGTTCATGGAAGTTGGCAACAAATCCCCTCTAAAAGGGCTGAAAAATGAAAGTGGCTTTTTCTGTCAGCCCCAGCAAGGAATCCAGTGTCACCACTTCTGAGGACAGCTTTGTACATAACCCTGGAAAAGTGAGGGTCTTTCACTATTTTGTTCATGTCTCTAAAGGGAGGATGCCATGTGACCCCTTCCATCTTTTATTTACAGAATCAATTTAAATTTGGGGTTCTGGATTTCCCTGACAGAAGCACGTGCAGGCACACAGCAAGCTTGACACATTTTAAATATTGAGCTTGTTAGATGGCACAGCCCATTTGGAGTAAGCCTTGCCCCGATCCAATGTTGGGGAAGGTTTTGATATGATCCCAAGAGCAAGATTAAGACACAAACAAGGTCAAATGCCCTATACTCAAAAGAGCTTTTATTATCAAAAGTATCAAAAGTGGAAAATAGTGGTCATAGGATAGAATGGAAGAAAAGGCAGAAATCAAGCAAGCAGTCGGGATAGGATTGCAAGGATACTCACCACCATGGATCCAGCGGCATCCCGTTGGTCCTCAATCTTCAATACTTTGGTGGTGGAGAAAAGCCCCACAGCTTGTCTCTATGAGGTTTTATAGGGCATGTTTTGATGATGTCATGTGCTGCAGGTTTTGTCTATCACATGACCTTTGTGTGATCCACACCAGAAACCAGAATCTTATCAGCTCCAGCTCCATTTCCTCCCCTGGATGCCCCAATGGCCTGGTAATCGTCCTTACGGGCAGAGGAGTGTCCTGCTTAAACAGGCCATCTCAGAGACAAAGGGCTCGAGATAACAGTTCACAGTTCCTTGAGATGACAGCCCAGTCCCTCACACCTAACAATCTTTGAGGCAAATGGTTCAAGATAACAATTCAGTCTCTTACAAGCCTCACAGTACTGGCTGCATGGGACCCATGAAAAGTCTACTACAGCGCTGATCCATTCATGCGATGTATACATTTCCAATCTCTGATCAGTTTTTACAGTGCTGCAATACTCAAACTCCCTATGAAACATCAAGTTTCTTTGTGTCAAAGAGTTATTAGTGGCAAATCTCTTTGCTCTAAGTCAGAAACTCTCATGAAATTTTAATGCACAAAAGACAACACATTGATAAATCTTCCCACCTGAAATCTTTGCAAAGGTATCTAATCTAATATTAATGTGTCAACCACATCACTTGCACATCAACCCAGTTTCTCTGAAGGGTCTTCTCGTAATGTTATGCTGCAAAATCTTACCTCTTTCAAACAATGAAGCTTCTTAAACAAATCAGCAGTGAGTCCTGTACCTTTGCAACCTGTCTGTAAGTGAAGACTGTCTTTAAGTCTCCCTGCACGGATATGCTAGCGCTCGCTGCTTGGCAAGTTAACTGGAACATGACAAACATGGTTTTCATCAAGTATCTCCCAAATGCCCAGTTTGCCTTCCTTGCGGTAAGCAAGCCAGCTGGGTTTGTTCAAAATATAGCACCTTTTGCACCCCTCAGGTATTTCTCAAAAGCACTTATTGTCTCCTCTACAGCAAAAACTTGTTCAAAGAGAAGTTTTGAGTTGTGCGGGCATGTAGCACCTCAGATAACAGGGATCTGGTTGTAGAGTGGGTGAGACACATTTAATGTTGGCCTTGAAGCCTTCTGAGGCCTTGGAGCAAATGAGTGATTGATGGAAATCAGCATGAAAGTGTTTTGCACTGTGTCTGGAGTGGGGGAATGTGAGCATATGCTACCTCAAGTATGGATTTTCTGTCAGCAATGGCATTAAAAACACATATTGCACTCAGAAGCTAGCTTACTTGTAAGTGCATTCAGTCTCCAAAGGCATGCAGCATGGAGCAGCTAGTGTGCTTAAAATTAGACTTCAGCTCATTGCCTATTATCTTCTTCTGGGTATGGTGGAAATGTAAACTCCACCATTGAAAATAACTTTTAAGTGCTCTTTCTGAGAGGAACACTCACACTCCTATCTAGACCAAAGCTATCAAATACCAACATTTACAGCTGGGCGTGGAGGATGGGGAAGGGAGCAGTGGAGAGGAGGAAAAGGCGGCAGTACAGTTTACTCATTATGAAAGAGAAAGTATATTCCACTGATAGACCAAAGAGAAAAGTCATTTCCCTTTTGGGGGAAATAATATGCCGATAGAGAAATTGTTATTTGGGATAAAGATCTTGAGGCCAACTGAAAAAATAAATAATATGTTGACAATTTGATACTGCTTAGATTGGTGCCTGTTGTTTGTGTGAAGGTTTTAGATACTCCAATATATTCTGCATCTTTTACAGAAAGACTTCTTAGGCTACAAACCTGGACCCTGTAGACAGTATAAAGTCAGTGCTTAGTTTACAGCAGAAACAGGCAAGATAGACAAAAGATTAAGAGAATTACAGCAAACTTTACAGCAAAGAAAATCTATGATGAGGAGAATACACTGAAACCAGGGCAGCTGCCATCATGGAAAGAGTCCCCAGCATGCCATGAGGACTGGCAATACTCATTCAGCCACTAAACGCTACAGCAGGTATCGTTGCTCTCCTCTACCTGGAGAAAGCCACAGGCCACATGCACAAGGTCTGATTTTGAGAGAAAGCACATCCTCAGACGAACTCCCAATTCTTTAGGTAAAGGAGTAAACTCATATGTCTGAACATTATGTTCATGGATGTTGCTGAGCAAGGGATGACCTCAGGAGAGGGGAAGATGGCCATTTAATGCATTCAGAAACTAAAGCAATATGCCATTTCCTCAGTAAACATCAAGGATGTCTTTAAAACGCTCCATTATTATATTACTGAGTGAAGCGCTCACAGCCCGTGGGCACAGAAAGCCCTCTTTCCCTCAGTGGCCTTCACTGCTCTCCCAGAGTCCCAGTTTTCGGGACAGACTCACATCAGCAGGTTAGCCCAAGCACTGCCACAGGACTGGCATCTCCAGATCCTCCGTGGTTTTGGAGGAGGACACTTACTGGTAGCAGGGAGATGCTTCAGCATCTCAAAGGTTCCTTCTGTAGGAGATGAGAGACAACTTCAGGAAGAATATATGTGTCACCTGGCAGTCATCAAGCTTCCCAGCAAGCCATGCTCAGACACCAGGCTTCTTGAACTGGAGGGAGAGTTAGAGTCAAATCAAACTGGTGACTGACAAGAGAGCACAAGGTGTCAGCTGGAAAGCCACAGCACTAACTCCAGCAGAGCGCATCTCAATATACATTACAATGCATTAGAAGTATTAAAGCACTTCAGCTTGGGTAGTTTAGAAGTTATGAGCACAAAGGGCATTTGCCTTTTAATCATGTTTTTATGAGCTGCCTGAGTGGTTTGCAAGCAGTTCAATATCCACTGCTGCATACCATTACTGCTGTATTTTCTAGAAGACTGCTTGGGAAACACAAGAAAGAAAATGACTGTGATCAAAGTGAAATTACAATACACAATTGCATTTCTATGAATGCTCTAGCCAGCTAATACAAATAGACTGGAAAAAAATTGATTTGACAAGATCCATCAGAAAAACAAAGCAGTGCTTCCAAAACCATACCTGTTACAGGTATGCTTTTAAATAACTCTGTGCTTCACTTACATGGCTTATAATGCCAACGTAAATTTGAAAGGATCTGGAAAAGGAAATGTATTTGATTTCTTTTATTGGGTGTCTTTGTGTGCAGATAATGTTACAAACAAAATATTTTGCTCTTGCTCAGGACTATTTTGATCATCCTGAAATGTCACAAACAAATGGACTACCTGGTCTTGCAAGATAGCATTATGCATTTTCAATTGCATTTCCAAATCCTTAAACACCCACTCATTAGTATATCAAATACATTTTCAAATAAGTGCTTTGGCAGGTTAGCATTGTTTTCAGCAAACAATGTTTTCACAATTCATTTTTTATGCTTTGCAGAAAATGTTCTTGAAAAATAGTGATGTTATAAGTTCATTGAATTGCTGAGTTTATACAGTCTGTGGCTTATGTTATCCATTTCTTCTAAGAGGTTGCTAAAAATATCCACATCCCTTCTTGGTTGACCATTCATTGCTCCAGAAGTGGAGAAAGACACTTTGATCTGCATGAAAGTTACCTTTTTGGTGTGAATTGTAAATCAAATACAAAAGTTCATATTCATTCACTATTTTGGAATACATTCCAATTTCAGAAGAACTTTGCTAGGATGCTGACTGAGAGGATGTGGAAAAGGCACAAGTAAATAGATTTTAGCTTTTAAATGAGAGCTGTTGTTTACATTCTTTAAATTCATCAATCTCACTGACTTACCTGCAGGGAAAATGGAAATTTCTGGTTATTCATCTCAAAGATACCCAGACCTTTTTGGTCAGGAAAAGAAGCTAGATATTTTGAAAAAAACTAATTTTTTTTTATGATTTTAGCATGCTGTCATTTCAGTTTTGGGCTGTGATTGCAACTTCGATGCGGCTGCTGGCTGACTTAGCCCTCGAACCAAAACCCACATCTCATCCAAAGACTCTTGGTGGGAAACTTTGATTCCATTTTAGCAAGGCTCTGTGTATGTCTCAGGGTCCCTGTGTGCCCTCATATCAGGTTGAACTCGTTGGGTCCCCAGAGAAGGCGTGTGCACACCCAGAGCTGTCAGAGAGGTCTGACTTGGCCACACCAACAAACATCTGAGGCACCAGGTCCATGCTGTGCCACAGCCCATGGACACGATGTCATGGGTGGCATAGGCACACCCTTTATTTATATTAGTAATGTGCTTCGGGAAAACAGAGCACCAACATCTGTAAGTCTGGCTGGTACAACATTGGTCCTGTTTAATGTATCTTCTCATAAATTACTTTCTTCAAAGCAACCCATTTTGGGGGGGCAAGGCAGCGTGCAAGAAGAACAGTTGGGTTTATATTCCTATCACACTTGGCACAGTGTGGCACAGGGAAATGTGAAGGGCAAGAGGTGAACTCAGGGTTTTCTTTGGAGCCCCAGAGCAAAAACAGACATTAGGATGGCTGATATTTTGATAATGTTTCCTGTGTCCTGGTGGTAGCCCTGCATATGCTTTGTAGATACACTTGACAGCCAATGGACAAAACTAAGTATTTTTTTACATTGGCAGCAGTCTGGTTTTGCTGTGTCAATTTATATCGGTTTATAGGAAGGCTTAATTCTTGTTTTGACAGCTACAGAATTGTTCTGTGGTCCTGAATGACTGATTATGGTTTTCCTACCTTCAGCCTGTTTCAGACATTCAAATCCTAATGACAGTTGTGCTATGCTTGGTTTTGTTTTTAATAAAAGGTGCTTGGCAGCCAAGCTGTATAATGCTTTGGGTCCAACATTTCAGCATGAAGGGGGGAAGTGGATTTCTTTCTGAATTGCTTGGAAAACATGTTACCTCTAAATTATATGGATTCCTGTTTGATTCCCTGCTGAAAGTACAGGGGGGATTGTCATCTGACAGGGGGGACATTTATTTTACAGTTACTCTACGTGAGAGTTTGACTTCTGTTGATACATGAAGATAGGCGTGCGGAGTTTTCTACCTGGCTTCTTTGTATGCTGGTGGTAAACGTTGAGAGACAGGATTGCACGAGCATGGCGCTGCCAGCAGTAAGGCCATAAGGACTACACTTTACTTGGAATCATCCAAGTTTAGGATCTCATTAGCTCCTGTTAAAAGACGTTACTTTAAACTTTTGACATCAGATATACAAATACATCATTAACACCTTTTAGTCCACCATCTGTACTGCAGCATTTCTAATTGCAATCAAATGGAAGTTTTGCTGGCAAGAGCCTTTGCATGCACTAAAAAGCACTGAAACAAAAAGCACCATTAAGAAGGTAGCGATTTTTTATATTCCCTTCTTGTATATTAAAGCAGTGATATTTATTTATTGTCCAAGTGAAATTGTCTTTGCGCCACCAACAATAGAACACTTTTTCGTTTTCCTATCTTTCCAAAGGGCTGGAGGACAAAACACCCAGCATTTTCATGCTGTACTTCCTCACCTGCCAATCTGTATGACTCACATTCACGTTTTACAGGTTTTCTGTGGAGAGTCACTTACTTTAACTCCATCGCCTAGCTGGTTACCAAATGCTTACAAAGGTTTAACCGGATTTATGGAATTCAGGTCAAAGGTATCACATATGGTGCTACAGAAACTTAGTTGTCTAATAAGACCAAATGCTTAGAAGTCCATTTTGGCCAAGTTCAGCCCAATTATAGGACTGAGATCCAGACCATATGTAATGAAATCTTCAGCCTGTTCTGGTATTGGAGTATATGTAATGGAAAACAGCTCGGTATCCATTTGCATGTGCTACCTTTTCCACATGATGATTTTACAAGGCAATTCTCCAACGAATCTGAACAGTATGCTTTTGTTCACGCTATCAGCAAACACCAGGGGAGACAAAGCAGTTACAAAAATGGGAATGAACATTGTTCTACTGTTCTGTAATTGCAAGCCTAAGGTTGGATGAAAATTGAGCTGCAGAATTCAGTATCACTCCCTGAGCATCATAGGAATCTGATTTACAGTTTGCCACGAGGGAGGAAAGAAGGCTTTATTCTGACTGTTCCTACTTAGACAAAAGTGTCTATCTGCATCAACAGTATCTGAGCCTACTAAGACAGGATTGTAAGAAGCGCAGGTATTGGGGTGACTATAATGACCAGAATGCGTGAACTACACCAACAGAAAATACTCCCAGGATAGTCTACATTTTTTACATGAGAGTAATCATGCAGCTGCTGTTGTGACCAAGATATGAACATGCAATCCTTAAAATACTTAAGGTACAGAGTTGCCAAAAAGTATCAGTAAGGGGATTCAGTGGAAATAATGAAAGAAACTACAAAATTTTTGTACAAAATGTTGGGGAAGGACAGAATTAAAATGGACTTGTTTGGTACTTGGCATCTCAGAAGGCATATTTCTCCTGGAAAATGCTAGAAGTACAGGCACCACTTGAAATAAATGAAGAGGCACTGTATCACAAATGGTGTGATTTCTATGTCCTCTGAGGAGGCATGTCTTTGTTTTCCAGTGTGTAGGTAAGACAAGCTGATTCATAGGAGCTTATCTGCATTTACACTAACTGAAGCCAGTCTCCCCTATGCAGATTTTCCCCCCCCACTGCTTTTATTCTATCTATCTGTTCTGCTTTGCCTGAAGGAAAGTTAAATTAATGAGTTGCATTTGAAATACATTTTCCCAACAGTTAACTAATAGAGATCGAACACTTGTTCTTGCTGGACTTTGACTTACTATGCATTCAGGCATGCATAAGTCATATGTCCATATATAGTGAGAAGCTCAATTCCTATTTCAAAACCTACAGCCACAGGACTCAATAAAACAGGAATCTTAACTATGTTTTTTGCAGGTTTACTGTTACCGGTTGTGTGAACAGCTGCTGAAACTCTTTGTCCACTCTTCAAACCCCAGTGTGAAACTATATTCAGCTGATTCTATACAGTCTGTTCAGAAAAAATTCTTTCTTTACACAGAACGTCCTGCTGAGCAATGGCATACAACAAAATAACGTTTGATCTAGTAGACCACGGTCTCATCTATGTGTAAGTAACACAAGATGGGAAGTGGGAACTTTGCCCTGACATTCAGAATTGTCATCAACTTCATCTGCCTCTGCACATCCCCTCTAAGGGGAACCTCCAATCACAAACCACAATATTGGCAGAGGTCTGAAGAAAGGGGCATTTGAATGGAAACCATTTACCTTTACTTTCCTGACTGGTTCATGATACATCCTGATTTTACAAAGAAAAAATTCTCCAATCAGTTCTTCACCTTTGCAGGAGGAACCAGTTTTTCTGAATGGCTGAAACTGCCACTGATATGGATGACCTGATATTATAAGCCACGTCCTCCTCCTTGCTCACCCTCCACTGCATTTCATGTGCCGCTGCTGTTCCAGCTGTCCTGTCGTGTTTTGGCAGGTGCCATGCTCCCTCCTGCAGCACTGCTGATTCAGTCTAGCCCTCTGTGCCCCTCCAGGTCTATCCCCACAGCAAGGGTGAGGTGGGAAGGAATGGTAGGAAGAGATTTATTAATAAACGTAAATTAAACAAAACCTTAATGCCCTTCACAGTGGCAGGGCATGATAAGTTTTAGTTCCTAGGGAACTGCTCTCCAGCTTTCTTGTAAGCACTGTTTCTTAAGAGGTTAACATTGTGCAGTACATGCTTTTCTCAGCCGTCATCTTTTAGCCTGGATGAGCTCTGGAGTAAGGCTGGAGCCTCACTGCATCCACCCTTTACAACATCTAGCCTAACAGGGCCTGCCTCGTCTCAGGAGGAGGGGGACCTCAGAGCAGAAGTGTAAGAAATGCAATAAATAACAAATGCTTACCCAGTGCAACCAAAATTCCCTGTCACTTCCTATGAGCCAGAAAGAGAAAAAAAGCATCATTTCTGCCACTGAAAAAAATCTGCATAGCTTTAACAAGGGAACTGAACAGGTTTCCTCTTGAAGATTTTCAAGTGGGTTTTGTTTCATCCATTACATTTTGTCTTCTGCTCCAGGCTGCCAGGCCTGAAGGAGAAAACACACAAGAGCAGTATAGTACACATTGTTGGCACATGTGGCAAACCTGCTGCCTCATGTGTGCTCCAGTGCAAGCACCGCAGCAGAACCAAGTGCTTGTGGGTGTGCTTGCTGATTCCCCATGAAAGCTTACTACACCCTGAATTTTGGCTTGAGCTTCTCCCCCTTTTGCCAGGAAGTCTCTGGCAGAGAGCTGGGATCCTTGCACCACCTAAGCACAACCACATCTGCTCCACATCAACGTTTCTAAAAGAGTTAAATTCAGGGTGGGTGGGTTCACGGCAGGCCCTGGGGGTGCCAGCTATGCCCCCCATTGGCCCCATCTCCAACATCGTGCCCAGTTGCTCTGTGATGCTGGAGCAAGGGGTTGTAAACAACCACAAACTCAGACAAATACACCTAGAGGGATTGCAAAGAGGACAAATAGGCTGTCAAAGGGTGAAAGCGTGAGGGTGGTTCTCACCCCTGGGCCCTTAGCACCCACCTATGCCCCATGTGCAGTCCCTTGCTGCACCGTGGCTGCATGGGGAGGCACTGCACCAGGCTCCTGGGGGCTTAGTATTTTAAGAGATCAAATGTAACCCTTTTAAAAGGCATCTTCTAGGTATCTTGCAAGTATCTTGTCCTACAGGTGCCCAGAGCAGGTACATAACCTATTTCATCATCAGCTGCTGAATGAGAGCAGAGGGTACATTTTCTAGCTAACATGGTCACAAAATTATTTCTAGGGGAGCAAATACTTGCAAAGTCATGTGTGGTGTTTTCAGTGGAAAGCACAGACTAAGGGAAAAGTGGGAGTAAGGACATAATGAAATGAGCTGCAGGGCTGTCTGTGGAAGGTAGGGCAGCTTCTCCTGCTCCCTCTCCCCTGTGCCTGTCCTCAAGCCAACCTGCCACTTCAAGAGGCCTAAGTACACCTAAATTTAAATTGCTTGCACCCTCAGGTCTGTAACAAAATCAGCTAGGGGTTTTACTAACTTGCAAGGCAAGATCACAGCACTGACTCTTATTAGCTGACAGCACATCAACTGTGGTACAGAGCAGCAATAGCAGATCAGCAGTGGCTGCCTCATCACTTCAAAAATCAAGGACAGGACTTTATTGCTCTAATAGGGCAGTGATGCTATTTTTGTTTTTAAGGGTCTATCACTGTGTTGCAGGCAGGTGTTAGTAAACGGCTGCTTCTGATGCTTCCAGAGGATGTGCTCTTTGGGAAGTGGTAGGTGACAGGAATACACGTGGTGAGGTCAAAAAGAAAAAGAGCCACGTGAAATGCTCAGCCCTGTTGAGGAACTTGCACCCCCTGTCTTGCCTTACAAAATCATGATGCTGCTGTGGTGCCTTGTGCAGCTTAGTGCCGCCAACAAAGCAGAACAAAACATCCCTCCTTAAAATGGAATCACTTTGCAAGCGATGTGAAAAGAGGGATGAAATTTCAGCAAGAGGTACAGCTTCACCAAAAAGTCATGGATCACCACATCCAACTTAATAGGACTGTTCTTCATCAGGGGAAAAAATAATCAAACTGCAGCTGAGATGATGTGTGGAGCTTTTTAACCCACCGCTGCTTACCAGCAATCTACTCTCCACTTCTGACAGAAAAGACTTTCAGCATCTTTAGGGTAAGTGTCTTAAGGGAAGAGTGGTGTCAGTACCAATAATCAAATGATAGAGATATTTTCTTGCAGACATGCTAGCACAAATTTTTGTCTTAACCTCCTTAGTCGTAACGAAAGAAATATCCTGAAGTCTGCACAAGGCAATGCCATCAAGTCAATGAATTTCTGTGAGCAGATTAACTGTTGTACAGTTGTAACCTGTCTCTGTTCCCATGCCAGATCAGCTAATTACCTCCATTTTTTTTCTATGATGGACTTCTATCTCTGTGGAGGTTTTTTTGCCATGAAAATTTTTCTCACTCACAGCAACAGCAAGCCTGCATTCAGATTTGTCCCTCCAAGAGCAGTGTTTTCTTTTTCCCATTTTTGTGCTTGTCGGTCATACGAGGCAGCACCCACCACCCAAGCTGCTGCAATCATCTCCTGAACCAAGTGGTTCCTGTGCTCAAATGTGAAGAGGCAATGCCTGCAATTAGTCATGCCCTCAAAAAAATCCAAAGGGATTTTACTGAGCATGACGGAGTCTCGGGTAATATTAGTCTTTAGGGCCCAGGATTTTCACAGGTTGTTTCACTACCTGCTGTATTTCCCAGCCATAGATGCTGTACCACTATATTCAGCTTGCTTCAGTCTCCTCTAGGAACAGGCTGCTTCTCTTTCTCAGCCATTTTCTTGGTCTTTTTAATAAATGCTGGTTTTTGAAACACTGACAGGTTTGTAGAGGCAGATACTGGTTCTGCCTTTGAGGACTGGCTGAGGCCATGGTGGTGACAGTGGGGAGGCAGCTGAAGGGTTGCAGACCTCTGCCTGGTTCATGCAGCTCCAAGTTATGCAAATCCCAACAGGCCATTTTTCCCTCCCTCTGCACCACAGGCAAAGCCATCTTTCCTCCCCACCTCCCTCTACTTTTGCTTGTTATTGAAGTGTCATGGAATTTTTCTTTTAAACTTGCTTATAGAAACTCCATCTCCCCTCAAGAGCAACTGCTGCCATCCCCATCACATTAGTGCCACGTCTTCTCTTCAACGAGGAATCATTTTGTCTGCATCATTTTGTGAATATACGTTTGGCTTATGTCAAAAGTCACAAACTATCACTTGCTGGTATTTTTATTTTCTGTCAAAAGAGAATATATGTCATTAATTGATTTTCTGACCATTTTTCTGAGGAATTAAATGAGCCTATAACCACACAGTTGCCTAGCAATGGGGACAGCGAACTGCAGTATACACACCACTTCTTGGTAAAAAAAAAAAGAGTATTAAGAAAGCAGTGGCAATGACAAGCTCACACACAATTATGAGTGAAAGTTGATTAACACTATTTTCAGGAACGAGCTTGGTGCCATTTGGCCCAGAAACATTCACCAGTGAAAGAACACAAGTATCTAATATGCAAGCCACCAGCTTAGTAAGGAGCAGTGAGGATACCAGCAGTAATGAGGATGCCGAGGTTTAGAGCAATGTATCGACTGTGTTGGTTTCTTATACCTGACATTTACCACTTAGGATGCCAAAGATGTAATCCAGTGACATGCATCGAGGTGTAGGCTTGCCAAAAACAACCAGGGAACATGTGATCTGCCGAGATCACACCACTGAAATCAGCTGACTTCTAAACATTAACCTCTATTACAACAATTCAAATTACATGATGAATGAGGATTTCAAGACACTGTGATCGTGGCTGCAATTGCATCTGAGATGATAGGTGGGTGAGGAGGATTCATCTACCAGTGACTAAAGCTCTGCTGGTAATTCACGATCTATCTATTAGATTTGTAGCACTGGCACATTGGGGCTTGTAGGCTAAAGCAATGTTGTGAAGGTGTGAAAAACACGAAGTATAGTTATTGAGGCTGTGATGAGCCATAAGATAACAGAAAAACGAGCAGCACATTCATTATCTAAATCGTTAATAAAGGTTTGCACCAGGTACTTGTGGCACTGGAGCAGTGAGGACACAAAGCAAGAATGGGCAGATGGGACATTCAGGGCAAGAAGTGCTGCTAATTCGTGGAGCTTGCATGTATGCTTAGCATAGGGGTAACCAGTTAGCTGACTAGAGAGAGAATAATAGATAGGTAACAGAAAACAATGCACAGAAGCAACAGATTAGAGTGCATACAGCAGGGAGCAGTAGCATGAATTCTTTGTCATAATTTGTAGGTTTGCTGCATTTTTCCTGCATGCTGTCTGATCACCTGCACAAGGCACATTATTTACTTGGTGATCCTATGTGAAGTAACCTGTGTCTGCATGACAAATCCTCTAAAGGTGTGCAGTTGTGTCAGACTGAGAGAGTCCAGTTCTTTGAAGAGATGGGATTAAGAAACATCCTCTAGAGCAGGCAGTGGAAGAGCAAAGGAGCGAGAAAAGTTGGTCTGGTACTTGGTAGGATCAAAGAGACAAAAGAGGTTCCTGAAACCTGCAGAGGGCATGAGGACATTGTGTGGGAGAATGTTTCTGTAATTAAAGTGTATTGAGAAATCTGGCTAATTTGGCGCTCACGCACAGCTGGCTGCATCTGCTTTGGCACACATGTGCATGTTGTGCTCAGGGGCACATGCTCAGAGGAGCGCGTGCTGAGCCCTCCACAGAGATTCAGACACTCAGCACAAAGATCTCTTAAAATGTACTGCTGGGGGAGAGGAGCTGAGGCTGCCAGCACAAAGCAGCTGTGAAGTTTAAACCTTGCAGTCACCTGAAAAACCTCATTCAAAGGCTTTCAAGGGAAAGACAGTTTTGAGTTGTCTTTAAAGCTCCTGAAGTACTTAAGGCTACAGCTTCATTGGTAGGTTATGCTGTGCAGTGGGAACAGACCTGTAGCGTGACAAAGATGGAGCTGATATCCACACTGTGCATTTGGGGAGAGGGCTCTGCTTCAGCTGAGTAAACACCCCCACGGTCCCTCAGCCTGAGCACTGGCTGGCAGCTACATGGCGTGGGGTGCATGACGGGCACCCCTGGAGAGCACCTTCAAGTTGAGCATCAGCTGAAGCGAAGGCTCCTTCCCGTGCGGCTTCTCCATCGCATGAGCCACTGAAGTGGGGGCCAGCCACAGGTTAAAAAAGGCACTCCCAGTGCAAACTAAAAAGCTGATGTGGGCATACTCTGGAAGTGTGCTTCTGGACCTGCCCAAATTGCTTACACCCAGCAGGCAGCTGCATACCTGGTGTCCTGGAGACCACCAGGACACTGGCCCATCTCTCACCTCACCTGCAGGATGCACCTCCAAAGCACTCTCCTAATGCGTTGGAAAGGGATGGCAAAATGGTGGTGAGCAGAGGGAAATGAAGAGACAGCTGAGGTGCCTTCCCTTCTGCCTCCATTTCCTCTAAAAAGCACTGAGATGGGTAGGAGGGAGGGTAGCCCAGTGCCTTCCTCCTTTGCAGGGAAGTTGAACCCACATTTACCACCTGCTTGGCAGATGCTCAGACCATCAAAAGCTGGAGGATACCCTGAGGTGAAGATCTATTGATGTGTATTACTTTGAACCAATGAATATTTCATTACTGGACAGAGAAAGAATATGAATCAATAATTCAGAAGTAAGGAAAGGGGAAGGGATGGGTTTGAACCACTGCTGGAGGATGTGTTTCACTTTTTGAAACACTTAAACTCTGCGTTTTCTTCAAAGACCACCTTAAACAAAACTACAATCTTTTCCATAAAGTCTTAAAGCCACTATACTCATCAGAGGAACAATCATCCCTTGCCCCATCACTCTAATCAATGAGCAACACATAACACAAGGTTTCAAACCACAAAGTTCCTTCTGTAGGTCATCTCTGATCCACCCTCCTTCTGGAGGCAGGGGAAGAGGGAAGAGAGAGAAAATGGGGTTGGGAAACACTGGGAGAGGAAAGAGAAAACCAGAATTAATTGAACAATAAAGTCATAAAGAGGGAGGCATTGTAGTTACAAGCAACAGCAATGACATTTGTGCTCTAATTTCATTTTGAACTGAGCCTTGAAGAAAAAGAGGACATAAAGGATTGAAGAAAAAAAGGAGGTAAAGGATTACTGACACAGAAAAAATAATCCTAGTTTTCCAGTGAAGCAAAACAGGTTGCTTCTTCTAAAGCATTAAGCAGAGATCTTAGTTTCCAGCTAGAAGTATCTGGAATTTCTGGAATTTCAAAGGGCTTAGAAGAAACTCATTTTGCCAAACCCCTACCTGTTTGCTTGGAAATAGTGGTTCAAACTGTTTATTGCTCAAAAAGAATGTTTTGAAATTGTGGAAATATCTTCTCTCCAAAAAGCATACATTTCAAACAAAAATCTTCTGATATGAGGGTTAGGATGCCTTTATCACACTAAACTCGAGAGATGGTTTCAAACATGCAAAATGGTGGTATCAAAAAGAAACATTTTACCTCATCACTCTTGTTTTTTTTAAATATGGATTGAAGCTATTTCTTTGTATTTCTTGGTTTTGTCCTGACAAATCACACAAAAAGTTTTCCCAACCTGCTCTCTCCCTTGGTGGTAAACTGCAAGAAGGGCAACATGCTGTGTTACTTAAAGTGGCAGGACACTGCGTTGGCACTCATTTTCTTCCATGGACAGTGCTTAAAACATTTATCCTGTCCTACAGGGAGAGAACTTTTTTATTATCTGGGTTTTAGAGACAAATCTTAATATTGCCCATATGTACAACTGTAGTACCGGCTTTTGCAATTCCCCTGTAAAACTTGCATCACTGTAAGTGCTCATTTGTTCAATAAGAAGCAGAACAAAGGCTGGAATAGCTCCTTAGATTTTCCCAGAAAGAAAAAAAAAAATAAAGATGGTCTGAGGTGTATTTATTTTGGTGAATGCAAAAGTACAGGCATAAGTAGGCTAACTTTAAGCTGACAAGGCAGGGTTAGTCATTAAATAATTAAGTTTGTGAATAAAATCCTAAAAACATTTCCACTGACTTCAGTAGTGTTTGGATATTACCCCAGGTGCTTTCGCAGGAGACATATTTCTTTTTACAGTGAAAGAAAATACAAAGAAAAAAGGACATTAAATAGTTCAATATTTGGCACAGCTGGGATCAAGCCGACACACTCAGACACTAACCTACAGCTTCTTCAACACTATATTTTATCCACACCTCATGGAAAACCTGGGGGCCCTTAGCAGGCAGCAGTGAGCCCGGCTGACTGCAGGATCAGACCCACTGGGCAGTTCCCTCCATGGCTCTCATGGACAAGCCTGAAATGTTTAGGTGTAGGTGGGATTAAGACCCACAGGTGATTTTTTTACGCAGCTCTACTCACAAAAAGCAAATTGTTATTTGAGGAGGAATTGATCTCGTTAATGCTAGGCATCTTTGGTATAGATGTGGGTACAGACCAGGACCTGCATCCAGCCTAGGGCTGATGTGGCCATTTTGGCTGGTCACCTCACATCCCTTTATAAGCAACGGAGAGAAAAAGGCTCTTTAAGGGTGCAGCTCACCCGATCTGTTTGCAATGCCAGCCAGGCTGAACTGCAGCCTGGAGGGCAGTGGCAAATCCTGCTCGTGAGAAACCAGCTGTGGGCTCCAGTGCTTAGGGAATCTTGCCCAGTCTGTCTGAATGGATTGGCATTAAATTAAGAGAACAAGAAAATAAATACACAAAACTTTAAGTGTTTTCTGAGGCTTTCCCAGCTCCTCTAGCATCCCGGGCTGACCAGTCACAGCATGGCTGCCCTCAAGACTGGGGGAGCTGGTACATCCCGAGGGCCATACCTGCCTCTGTGGCTCACCTGCAGTCATATCTTTGCTTCTTTTAATGCCTCTTCAGTTAATTTTCTTTGCAGATTCATTCACGGGACTCATAAACATAATGACTGACATCATTTGGCGCTACACTGGAGATTTCATGGCTCCTGATATTGTCTGTAGAGTCGTTCGCTACTTCCAGGTATAGAAACCTCATGCTCTCCTGTATGCCCAAGCTTGCATGGCTTTGCGTCCCCACAGCAGTAAACCCCAACAAAAATCCTGCATAGACATTTTTCTAGCATCAGCAGTGCTAAATGCTGAAAGTGTTCGTTTAAATTGAAACACTTCTAATTAAAGCATATTAAGTCTTAAATTTTGTGGACAAGATAAAGGAAAAAGATCTGGGTGAAAATACAAAGGTTTTTTTCTTTTTTCTTTTTAGTAAAAGTTTTCAAATATTCTTATTTCAGTGTTCTTGCTGACATTATTTTCTGCAATAACTGTGTCTCAACTGCTGCCTTATATACCTTCTACCCCAGGTGGTCCTACTATATGCCTCAACTTACGTCCTTGTGTCACTAAGCATAGACCGGTATCATGCCATAGTTTACCCAATGAAGTTCTTGCAAGGAGGTAGGAGATTTTCTGTACTTTGCTATTGCTATGGATATTATTGGATAGGTTTTTAGTTTCAAAATTCTTAACCTTGTTGCCATGAATTATTCATTCCTGCTGCAGCAACATTTGGACTCCATTACAGTTTTCCAAATGGCAAAGGAGCTGCGGTTTCAAGATTTATTAAGCTGCGCTTAGCCCTCAGCAGTTTTTATAAGCATTGTTTTAGTGAAGAATGAAATGACATTTTAAAAAGTATAGAGGTTTCATTATCTTGCAGCATTTTGAGAAGGTTATTATGGGCAAAAGCTAACCCTCATACAACTATACTGACTCTAGGAGCTGCAAGAGCTATATTGTCTATTTATTCACACTAAAAAATAATTACATGGAGAGTCCAGTATGGAGAATTCATACAACAGTTTGATAAGAGAACTTCAAAAGCTATAGCATATAAGTTTGAATATCTATTGTTTCTTACAATTTCTTCTATTTGTTATTTTTACAACACTCAAATATATCCTGGCTGCTTAGCGGTACGATTTAAAGAACATGATTTCTTTCCTACAGAGCCAAAGTGGGACATTGAGTGTGTTGCATGGAGTGAATAAACAGAAATAGCAGGTGGGGAGGAAGTGGAACAGTTACAAGAACCATGAGGGCTGGAAGATGCTGTTTAATCAGATGCAAATATCATTCTTTTTCTGGAGTAATGATGGCTTTTTCCAGCCTGGTCTGTTCAGGGAATCAGATAAATGGTCCTTTCTGGCCTTAAAAAACCTATGAATCAATCACAGCACACAGGCAGTGGTGCAGCTTTGGCAGATGTTAAGGTCTGAAAACTTCAAATACTTGTGTGAAATTTAACTTCATATTCCCCAGCAGGCAGACCAAGTTTTTTCAGAATGGGGAGATTGATCTCAAGGTTTTCTCAGCGGGCTCTGGGAGGTGCAGCATGCTCTGCATCTCCTGCTGATGTTGCACCAGGCTGGGGAGGGCTCATAAACCTGCCAGCTGAGTGAGGTGAGCTCTCAGACAGACCTGCTGGCATTTCTTCTTCATACATGGTACAGGAAAAGCAGCACTTGCTAAATTACCGCCTGGCCTTACTAAAGAATTTGGTGGTTAATCTTTGCAAAGTACTTTGAAGTTGAAAAAAACCCCACCAAACCACCTCAAATCCTTATTAAAACTTTTTTTTTAACTCAGTCTCATTTCCTATACCTATATCATAAAGTTTTTTTCTTTTCTTTTTAAGACTGGAAAAGAGCAGACATCAGACCCGGTTGAGGGGCAGTGGAGCCATCAGCTGGGTGTGGCTCTGGGTGGGGGGAAAAGGCCAGGAGCAGAGATAACACTGACAAAGCCCACCTGCCTCTGGCAAAGGCTGGCTACACACTGGTGGACAAGCAAAGACCATGTTCAAAGGGAAAAAGGAGGCAGCTGTAAATCCAAAAGAAGGATCTAGAGAGATATATTTACCATAGAAACTTCCTGGAATATACATAAATATTCAGCTTTTCAACCCAGCTATTCCTAGCAGAGGTGTTGTGGCAGGGGGCTTTTGAAATGCCCTCTTAGCTATTCTGCAAACTGAGAACAAAGAGATTTACAAAACTTTGTCACTGGTGGTGACACAGAGGAGCTTTAAAAACAGTTCTGAGTCAATCTGTGGCAAACTTCTTTCCAAAATGAAACATTCATCCCCCCAAATCCCCCAATCAAGAAACAAAAGAGTTGTTTCTCCTTACCAATTCTAAAAAGAATATGTTTCCATCTAGCCTTGAAATATCAATTTTGAAAAAAATCAAACATTTTGCTTTGAAAATGTCAAACAATTTCTTTTTTTTTAAATTGTGGTTTAGTTACTAGCCTCGAGTCTTGTTAAAAGTATCTGCAATGAGTTGTATTTTGCATGGCTTCTAAGAAAACAAACTTCAACAGTTAAATATTTTATACTTACTTTGCAAATACATAAATGACCACAGAAAGTACAGGATGTGGAAGAATTATACGTTCTAATCCTAACACTTCTACTGTATGAGGCACCTAATTCAATAACCAAAGGGGACATTAAAAAAAAAAATCATAAAATAAAGATCTAAAAGAAAAGAAACTAAGAAGTTATAGCAGAAGATATTTTATTAATATTTCACCATGTTGAAAAGGTATATGCAAACAGTATACAAACTAAGCAACAGGTGACAATAGAACTGCTTAAGTAAAAGACAAAATCCAAATAGGTGTAAACTGCCCCTTTGCATGACAAGATGCTAAAGTCCATCAGATCAATGAGATTCTGGAACAGCTTGCTTTCTCTGGATTTAAAACCTAGTTTTAAAATGACACAAGCTTTAGAAGGATTGCACAGCATTGCTGTTCATGGTAGCGGGGAGCAAAACCCCTCACGAGAGGTGCCTCCCCGCCACATGTTGCTGGAAGAAGGCAGATGTGCACAAACCCACTGCCACAGCACACGGATGTCAGAGGCGGAGCAAAGGGGTCGGTGACATGAAAACATCCTTTAGGAGAGTCAGTGCCAGAGCTCGCGACTGAGATTCCTACTCCAGTCCTGGGTATTAGTCTTGACCACCCCAATATGAAAAACTCTCCATTTAAAGAACAATATTGTTTTTAAAGGAAAATACTGAGACTGGCGGAATTGAATATCATGTTTCAAAAGCTGTTATTTACTTGATTCCATTTATAATTTATATAGCTCTAGTTATATGATTTGCTGGCATTTAGAGTATATTAGAGCATTTACAAAAAAACAACATAAAAAACCCTGCTTGTGAGGCAGCCAATTAACATTAGTCTGATTAAAGAAAAGTCTACTTACCTAGCTGTTTTCAGTGCCCTGTAAAGCCATTTAGACTCGCAAGGTCATATTCTACTGAACACAAGGGACATCTGAAAACAAATGAACATCGCAGGTAATGTTTTATAAAACACAAAGATAAAATAACAGTCTTGCCCAACCCAAATTGCCCACTTGTCTTCAAGTTAAGGACATCACTACACAGTGCAAAAAATAAATTATATTGCCCAAGTATGACCTTTTCTCCTTAGAAATAGGCAGGTGGGCCGCACTGAGGCTTGTATGTATGTAATTTAAGTAGCTAGCCCACAGTCGAAAAACCCTTTCTGTCAGGAAATATTTTGTGACACTTACTCTTAATATGCCTTTTGCTAAGTTTATTCTGCTATGCTTTGGGAAACTACAGTTCTCCTTTGCTTGTGCAATATTTATAGACTTAATCTAACCCTCTCACATAGATGTCATCAGAGTTCCCTCAAGCCCTAGATTAGCAAGACTGTATTTTGCTGAATGTGGGCAGGATTTAAAAATGAGCAGAATAAGTGAATGTTTGCAACTGATGTTTTATAAAGCATAAAATTACTTTTTGAATGTTTCTCCCACACACATTCGTGTTGCTCTTTGAGCTTCAAGGAGGAAAGACATTCTTCTTGATATGCATAATTTAAAGTGATTTTCTATTTCACACACAACCTCGGGTATTTCGTAGGACAATAAAGTATTTCAACACCAAAGCTTCCCAGATCAAAAAATCTGTCCCCATCTGTTCCTCTCGCAATCTGACTCAGGAGGAATAACTGCTGCTGAGAATCACTGGTACTCCACAGATCAGCCCTTTTCTCCCACACTTTTCAACTAGGGCTACCTGGATATTAGCCAGAAGACGTAGATTTGTGAAAACAAAAGCCTTGGGCCTGTTTGCTCCAACCCACTGATTTTCACAAAATCCCATGGTTGCCACCAGTCATCACCTAGTTTCCCACCAGTTTTCCCCACAGTGGCATTTGGAGGAGGGCAGAAGTCAAGGGGAAGCAGTAGCCCAAACCTGCCAAGTGTTTCGGGATCCTTCAGCTCCTGGACCATGAGGTCCAGCAGGATCTCCTAGTCTATGTCTATTGCGGCAGACGAAACAGGGCTGAGCACTTGAGCACCAGCATCTGCCCTGTCTCGTGGTTAGCAGTCCACCCTTGCCATGGCTTGGGCATGTGCCCATCAACAGGAGCTGGGTTTGGTCTCCACCATGATGCAGAGAACTGCAGGAGATGCCGGGGCTCTCCAGGACCACATTTCTTTGGGGCAGTAAAGTTGCAGCTGGAGTCAAAGGCAGCTGGTTGTGCAGTTTTGTTCTGACCCTGAACTGAGGCATTTTCTCTTCCCTGGTAGGAAGAGAAGTTTTGTGAGCTTTCTCACTTCAAGGGGTATCAAAATGTTTCATTTCCATTCCAAGAAGGACATTTCCCCTGCCAGTACATCCAGTACGCTCCAACCTAGTTTATGTTTTAAGTAACCCTTCCCAGCCTCAGCCTTCCTCTGCTATCTGTAGCACAAGGGCTCCTTCTTCTCTGTCTCTGTGTCCTCCCTGGCCGCTTTGCTTTGCCAGGGTAAGAGTGTGGAGCTGGGCAGGCCTGCAGTCCTTTGCATTCATTCATGATGTTCTCTTGGTGGCATAGAGGAATCATTACATCTCATGTTTCTGACTTGCTGATCCTGACCAGTGCCTTTGTCATAGCGTTTCAGATTCAATGGGCCCTTAACATCTTTAAATAAAACATGTAAAATACAAGCCCATAATAACATGACTTTTTGTCATGAGAAACAGATGAAATCCCCATTCTCCTTTGCAGTTTTTTCAGCATCAGCCAGCTGCAGTCCCAAATTCCCTCTCTTCACCTGGTTTCCTCCTCCTCCCTGCCTTTCTATCAGCACTATTACAAGGGACCAGTCGCATTGGCACCCCCATTAACACCATCTGTTTGACTCTGTTGCACAGAAAGACAGGCCAAAGTTCTTATTGGAGTGGCCTGGAGCCTCTCCTTCCTGTTTTCCATACCGACTCTGATTATTTTTGGGAAACGGCAGCTCTCCAATGGGGAAGTGCAGTGCTGGGCTCTCTGGCCTGATGATTCCTACTGGATACCCTACATGATGGTGGTGGCTTTCCTGGTGTACTTCATTCCTCTGATCATTATCAGGTAAGCCTGAACCGCAGTCAGCAAGTGTGTGCTGAAAGCTGTCAAGTGTGCAATCAGCTTAATGCTTTAATTTCTACTCATTCATTATGATTTCATTTTCACAACTGCCTTACAGCTGCTGCAGTTTTTATCACATAATGCATGTGTCACTCTACTTGCCCTGGGTGTTCTCCATGAGATATTAAAGGCCAGAAACATTTTCTCTGAAGAAAGCACTGGATCTGTAAGTGCATCCACTTATCTCTACAGCTTCAGGCTTGAAACATATCTTTATAAATCCAGTATGAATGTCTACCTATTATGACAAAACATAATTTTAATAAAAGAACAGGAAACTACACTTAACACTAATTAAACTGAAATTAACTTAAAGTGCTCTCAAGCTTCATAGTACTAGAAAAATGTTTCTTCACCTAGATCGGAAAGAAATCTCCAAGCACTTGAAGCTGCCAACCACTCCTAAAATACAAGCAAATAAAATTCTTCTTATTTTGTAATGGGAAACCTGAGCTGCAAATATTTGAGACTGATTTGCTCTCAAAAACACAAAGACAATCTGCAGCAGAATCTATTTTAAACTGAGGTTAACCAATATCCCAGACTGTGCTTAGTGACCAGTGAATTTTATTGCCTCCCTCTGGGATGCTGCCATTAGCCGCTATTAAACAAAAATTATCTAGCCGTGAGGAGCTACCAATGCAAAGGAGCAGTCAAAAACTGATGTGGAAGGGAAGTGAGGCTTCTTAACTGCCTTGAAATGCTGCCAGTGGCAGTAACTTGTTCTCCAAGGCCTTTCCTTTCTTTCCCCTTTCAGTAGCAAGTTTATAACAGGATTTCTTAGTGTCCATCTCTTCTTCTTAGTGGCAAAGAAAACTTGCTGGGACTCATTTTGCTTCTCCAC
>JAVJGG010000009.1:14141129-14155697 GCA_035590195.1 Aviceda cuculoides | reverse complement strand
ACATACTGAACTGAAAACACAGCACCGTACCAGCTACTAGGAAGACAATTAACTCTATCCCAGCTGAAACCAGGACATGGTGTAAATTAGCTACCATAAAACATAATGCAGCTGCTTCACTTTGCACAAATTAAGTACAAGGAACAATAGGCAATGCTGGATGATAAAGACAAGTAATTAGCAGGGAGCTTAAGTGTACTTTTTGCCATGGTAAAGGCTCATTTTACTAGTAAATACTGAGGCTGAGTGGGATGCTATCATTTATTTAAAAAAAAAAAAATCTGTGTTTAAAGAGTGGGAAGATCAATAACTCTTATGATTGTTAATATCAATACCAGAAGACATTCTATTTTCCAAACCAAAAGTGATCTATGAATTAAAAATAAAGATGGAGTGGGACTATTCATGGTAGCATTTGTATGACTAACTATAAGTTAGTTATTTACATGGACAAAGAATGCTGTAATTACCAATGGCGCCATATTAAACAACACCATTAACTAATAACATGCTACAATGAGCATCTTAGTCCTTCAGAATTTGGATCAAGCTAAATTGCTTTTTCAGATGCAATGAAAGTCATTTGCTGAAAATAGTCTGAACATATTCTTGTATTTTCCTGCCACCTCTCCAGATATGCATTTTATCAGGGCTAGAAAAATCACTGCATTTTCAGGTCAACAGCATGTCCTTTCTATCTCGTGGTCTTCAAAGCCTGAGCAACTCCTTCTCAAAAAGGCTTGGATTATTTTACCATCTGGGTTTGACTACTCTGCCTGAGCTCTTTCCTCCCTTTCTTTAGTCTCTTACCTGCAAATAATGGGCCACAACAACTTATATAATATTTTGATATCATAGTATGCACGAAAATTACTACAGCACCTATTTATATAGCCCCCAAGAATCCCCAGTGATGGTTGGAAGGCCCATGTACTACACAAAGAAACCTGACATCTGGACCTGACGAACTATACATCATATCTCCCGGTGCTTTCGGTGGAGACAAGAGCAAGCAGCATGCAGGCATATTCTGTGTGTTGGAAAATAAGGTTTGCGGCACTGATAGGCTTGCCATGCATGTGTGTATGGTGTGCTCTTACATCTTGGCAATGAAGGCTGCATAGCTTGATGTTAAGAGGAAGGAAAGAGATTACGTTACGGTCAGAATGGTGCAGACCATTGCCTAACACCCTCCTGTCCATTTGAATACGAGTTGTTGTCTGTCCCCTTCTACTCTTTGCTCATCTCCCACTTTATTTTCCATCAAGTGGGAATTTCTTCCCACCCTTTGAGATGTCACCAACCATGGTATTGTCCTCTAGCTGCCTCTTACAGAAAGAAAGAAGCTAGAAATGCATTCTGAAAAAAATCTGCTATTCCCTTGTAAGAAAAATACAGCTTCTGTTCCATAAGTGCTCTCTTTTTATTGTTGTGGCTTTGAAACACACATGCAGATGCCTTTTATGACCTTAAGCTTTGGGTGACACATTTCTGGAAAATCCAGTTTGTTACCTCCATGCCAGCATAGCTGGGGAAAAAAAAAGATTAGACACTAATAAGATCTGGAGTCCCAGAGAGATAAAAGCATAAAGGAATAACTGTCATTGGCAAAATCGTTGCTGGGAAGTGTACCTAGCATGACAAGTGCCTCCTCTTTCCTGATGCCCACCCTGAGCAGCTTTACACCACCTCTGGTCCCCTCCTGATAAGGAAGGCTCCAGTGGATCCAGCTATAGAGAAAAGAAAGATGAACAGAGGCAAAAACACCAGTACAAATCCACTACGTTGGCAACACTTTAGAAGCCACTGAATTAAACCAGGAATTAAACTTTCCCCTGGACTTCTAAAAATTCAGGATTCAAATGAAACAGCATGTAATCTCATACATGAAATGCCAAATGAAGATTACAGCTGCTATAACTGCATCTGGTGAAAGGGATGCTCTTACCAGACTTTGCAGCCGAGAGGGCAGGATTTCTGGGGTTGGAGGGAGAGCAAGTGAGGAGCCTGACTTCGTAATTCAATCCTTGTGGCACTTGGCTGGAAGCAGGGAGTCTGAGTATTTTGACTACAGAGTTAGGTTCCTTTGTCCTGGTGCTTAGGCAACTCAGAACTTGTCCTGCTGGACACATGCAGGTCTGCATCAGAGGGGATATTGTTTCAAGTGCAAATAAAAAGCTCAGGCTAGGGAGATAATAGAAACAGGATTTTTAGGAGCTGGCTGGAATTTTCCTGAGATGACAACAATTATCATTCTTATTCATTGGAACAATCAAAGGAGAAATGATACATGAATTTTCCACCATTGTCAGTACAAAGTACAAAGGAACTCTCAAGTGCACTGGCTGATATATAAACAGGTTCTTGAAAAGCCTGGAGATAAAAGCAAAATGTTCAAGTCAGCTGGGAGCCATGCTGGACCTTTGAAGGGATTAAGAAGGGCAAGCTGGAGTCCACAGCAGATGCATGCAAAACATTCACTGGGCAACTATGCTACTGCTCTGCTCCACAGGCCTGACTGCATGTTGAATTTCCAGCTCTCACCTATTGAGTCTGGAAACCAGATGGCTCAAACTTCCACAGAAAGAAAACCTCCAAGAGACGCAAATACTGCCTTTGCAAGCATGTCTAGGAATTGAGGGTGCTCTAGGAAAGGCTTATATATGAGTCTGAAAGCTCTAATAAGAATAATGACTCTTCTGATAACAAAAATAAACTGCATGATAGTAAAACACGTTTTTGTCTCTCTAAAACACCCTGAAATAATCTCCCTAGCTGCACCTTTTTCACAGAGTCACCACTGAGGTTTACAGCAATTAATGGTCAGGCTGCCCCAGACCTCAAAACACTGCAGTGTATTGCAAACAGCACATGATGACTTCTGTTACAATGCTTGATTTTTACATCAGGAAAACATGGCAACCTGAGTGCATTAGCTGAAATATTTTTAAATTATTTTTGTCTTCCTTAGCAGACATTCCAGATTTGTTATTGCCTAAAGAAAGGTCATAACTATCTGAAGTTATTGTGGACTAGGGCACTTTTCATCTTTCTTGTTAAAAGTGTATGCATATTCCTCTCTAAATATGCAAATTGTGGTGGATTTCATTTCGAATCATTTAACTCTCCCCATCTACCTGATACTTCTGTCCCCCTCAGTTTAAGTCCCAGGACCTTGAGACCCAACACTGAACACTGCAGTACTTAACTGCATTTCTCATGGATCTTGCCCCTGTCGACATCCCCAGGGTACTGTTTTATTTGTCAGCTTCATACTCACAAAGTAACACCAAACCATAAGTGGACACACAGCCAAAACAGGTCCATCCCCTTTCTTCCCCCATTTCAGGGCTAGTGTCCTTCTTGCAGCTCCCAAGCCCACAAGCACAACCCTGTGCAGGGATGAGGTGCCTCCTGCCTGAGGCTGGTACCCAGGCAGATCTGGCCTCAGCTAGCTCAAAATCCCCAATAAGATCTTGCCTGTGACATCTTGGCCAAGTCATTGCATTCCTCTGCACCTCAGATTTGACATCTGCAAAGCCAGGACAACAATAATGACTTCCATGGTGAAAACTCTTCAGATCTGCTTCTGAAAAGTACTATGGGAGAGTCGTATTTTATTTATTATTGTCGTCATCATCATCATCATTATTATTATTATTATTATTCCTATGAAGTCCCATCATCTCTATGAGCTCCTTACACATAGATAAGTATATTCATAGAGCACGAATGACTGGGGTGTCAGTTAAATTTACTGTGCCTCATAATATCAATGACTCTCTCCCTTCTGTAGCGTCATATATTCAATCGTGATTCGAACCATCTGGATGAAGAGCAAAGCTCAAGCTGTCATCATATCCAGCTACCCTGGTGAGTTTCAGCACACATGTGTCTCCAGCCTCATAATTCAAAGCCAGCCAGCTCCCCCAAATCCAGGAATACCTGGTCATGCGGTGTCACATTGGGCCCCCATCACTGCAGTGGGAATAGGGGTTTTGTAATTGCTCATTCATAACTCTTTTCTACATTTTTTTACTTTGTTTTCTTTGACACTAAATCCCCTTTAGAGAAATGATAGAGAACATCTGTGAGAAAAGAATTAAAAGGTAAAGTATCCTTATTCTAGAACTTAGAAACACTATTCCTAGAACTTTGCCCATTTCCAGAATAAATTTTTCTAGCAGGTACTTACGTAAGTCTTTTGCTGTGCTTTCATATGACCTTGCAAGACCAGTGTTGGTCAAGATCAGAAATTCCTGGCTATGGAAAGCCACAAAATGAGCTGAGCTTTCCACCCCAAGACCATAAACTTTTTTGGACCATTCTGATTGATTTTGGCAAAGAATCTGAGCACAAATCATTTCAAGATCCTCACTTGTCAGCTGCCTTACCTATTAGTTATGAAGAAAGGTATGTTCATTTACTCTAATATGTTTTACAACACAACTGTAAGAGCACACAACCACTTACTGCAGCCAAGTGATGAGTGGAAACGCATCAAGCTATGGGGACCGAGCTGCTGGTACCTGCCTAAAGAAGGATCATGGATCATGTCTGGTACAGTAGGAAGTGTCCTAACATGATGTTGCATATATTCAGATATCCTTATGCCATAATCTGACATCTGTCTGCTACAATCTAAGATTTAATCCTCCTTTGAAAAGCTTGAGCAGGACTGATTTCTGATGATCTTGCCTTCCTGACAAAATCAATATTAACTAGCCTTGAAAACAAATGTCATTCTTCTCGTCCAAGAGATATATTCTGCTCTATATATAAGTCAACAAGTGATTTCCAGTAATATTAAGTATGGACTAATTTCAAGCTTCTAGATGGGGTGTTTCACTGATAACAAGCCCACATTAATTTTGTTTACATCTTTTTCCTTACAAATTACACAGCTTTGATATGCTGTTTTTATAAGAGGTGCAAAAAGTCACGTGTACAGAGTTATTTCCAATTACATTAACAAAAATTCCAGTCCTAAGTTTGGACTACAAGAGTTTAAAGATGTTTTGGTAAAAAATGACCTTCTTGTGTATTAACTGTGGTGAACCTAATTATTCTGACCCAGCAACATGAACAGCAAATCGACCTTAACAATGAAATCAGGCATAATATTGCAATCATCCTGGTACTGTTATTCAAATACAGAACTTGATTCTTGGAGATATTAGTGTGACTTCAGAGGAAATGAGATCAACCAGCCTTGATGTGAGACTGAATAGCACTTGCTTCTCAATTCAAGCCACATTTCATCTCTGAAAAGCTAGTCTAACAGCATTTTGTCTTTCATTACTGAGTCAACATGGAGAGTAAAATGCATGACTGATTATCCAAAGCATCAAAAGAAGTAAGAGGTTAAGGGAATGGAGCATGTAGATTTTAAAATCCTTCTGACTGAAATGCAGTTAAAAGCGAACAGGTAGTCTGTTTTGCCAGGTTGTTTCTTCTGTTTTCTTAATTACAGCTACCAGTTTCTTTCAGAAACTATAACTATTTCAGTCTCCTATAACACTGGTTGCGGTTTCGTAGCTGTGATGGCACATGGTTTTTAATTAGACTGATATAGCTGGGCACATAGGCAGTGGTTCTCCTGACTAAGTGGCGAGGATCAGGAACACCCAGCTGCCACAATGCTTCAGGAAGATTTCTTCCGCTTACATTTGCCCTTTTGATTGGGGGTGGCTCAGGTTTTGAGCATCCAACTTGAGCAGGTTTGCAAGTGTCTGAATTTCAGAAACTAGTAAGCCTCCACCTGACGGCAGGAAAAGATGGGCTATATATTGCTGTCCTGCCCGCAGAGGTAGGCACTGACACATCCGTGCACCAGCCCTGCTCTTTTACTAGCTGAACCGTTCTTTCCCTAGGTGGCAAAACCTTTGCTGGCTACACCAGTCGTGGGTTCATATCCAGGGCAAAAGTGAAAGCAATCAAGTACAGCATCGTAATTATCGTTGGTAAGTGAAAAAGCCCCACAGCTGGCTAGGGAGGATGCTGACTTTAGGAAGCTAGTCTTCCTCAGCTCCCCCCATCATGAGCAGATAAAATGCAGTAGATGGCTCAGAGAAGAAGCTTTACTTAGACCCCCCTGACTTGCCTTCTGACCCTGTCCTTCCCCTCTCCTCTGGCTGATAAACTCCTATTTTAGGCATCTGACACAAGCCTCAAATGAAATTATACGCACAGCCCCTCATGTGCATAAAGGAAGTAAAGGAGGGACATTGCCTAAAAGGAGCAAAAGAAGGGGTCATCTCCTTCCCATCTAGGCTGCCAAAAGCCTTGGCAACCAAGTTGTCTTTTAGGCTTAGAGACTAGGTATGGCATGTTAGGTGCTGGAGCGGCGCAAGGGAGAGGAAGGAGAGGCGAGGGATGCAGAGCAATCGAATTTGATGTCAGAAGCGTGTTGCCTGCCAAGGTGGGAAGAATGAGCTCTCCTTTCCCGACAGGGCAGCAGATGACTCAGTGCAGGTGTCCTCCGTCTCCCAGGGAGATGACATTATTCTGATGGAGTTAGGAGGCTGACATTCTATCTCAATAAATAAAGGCAGCAGCACACACGGCTGGTGATTAGCTGCCAGAGACAGGCAGGAAGGCGACTGAAGCTATTTACTCCCAAGGGCTGACAGCCATCCCCTACCACTGAAAAAGAGATTGCTCCTCTTTCCAATGCTACACAAAATTCAGATTGGATGATATTGCAATAATAGCTGGTATTAGCTTACTGGTTAGCAGTAGCGTCTACAGGCATGAGAGAGGCTGGTGAGTCATGCTTTTCAGAAGCCCAAGAACAGCTTCTCTGTGTACCTGAACTTTTCTGTGTGGCAATAAGAGAACACTTTTGTCAGAAACAACTACTATTGAAACACCATCAGATGTTAAGAGCTCACCTGGATGCTCAGTATTTCAAAGGACCTCGATAATACTAGGCATCCAGCATGTCTTGATGTGCAAACAGACTAAGGCACCTAACATTCATGGATTTCTTTAAAGCCACTTAAAGTTCTGCACAGTCAGTGCTGTGACCCATATGCTGACACCGTGTATTGCTATTTCGCTGGTATGTGTGCGTAGACACTGCCAGTTTGGTTACTCTAGAAAGCAGAAGGGGAGTTTACCTCTTCCTTGCACATTCAGTGCAGAAATACTGCTCAGAAATACTGATGAATGTGATGAGAAAGCAAGCACGAGGTCACTCTGCTGTCTCATTTGGGTCAGGGAGACGTCACGTGTCTCATTTCACAGATACCTGTATATTTGCAACCCAGGTACTTACAGCTTAGCTGAGTGAACTGCCTGTCCCAGCGTTTCCATGTAAGTTTTGAATCCAAAGCCTTTGTGAAAGGAGATGACAGAAATTTGTGAGGGATAGATTCATTCCCTACACCTGCAAATAAAGGTAGTTCTGTGGCCTTTTTATTTCTGCCACCTCTGAACAAAAGCACCTATGAACAACACAGTCCTCTCCTCCCTTCTCCAAATTCACCTCTCAAATTGCAGTACAGGAATTAAGAGTGTCTTTCTGCACACTCCATGGACACAGCACCTCCAGCCAACATCCCAAATGACACATTGGTCTGCCATACTGTGGTGTGAAAGGGTGTTGTTCCTTGTGCCTGGATGTCTAAGAGCCTTTTTTTAAGAGGCGGCTGTGACAGGCAGCGCTGTCATGGAGTGGCACTTTGGTGGTGCATACATTTAGATTGGCTGCTCACTCAGGGGACCATTAAAAGAGCGCTTCACTATAACTGATGATGCTTTAACTGGCTACCTATTTACCCTTTATGTGTTGTGTAGTGTTCAAAAGTGCCTCAATATGTCTAGAGGGAGCACTCTAAACACTTAGAGGAGCACACATAATATATTTTATGGGCATTAAAATAAAAATAAAGACAAATAAAAGCACAATCTAATAACTATTCTCTTAAATAAGACCCTGAATAGGGAGAGATTTTTTTTTTGCATGAACAACTATTTATGTGTTATGACAGTCTGTCTATGTCTGTGTGATTACATCCCTAAATAGCTAAACTATCTAATGTCAAGCTCTTCCTCTCTCTGTCTCTATTCCTAGCATTTGTTCTCTGTTGGAGCCCTTACTTTCTTTTTGATATCCTGGACAACTTCAACATACTCCCTGAGACCAAAGAGCGCTTCTACGCATCTGTGATTATTCAGAACCTGCCAGCCTTGAACAGTGCCATCAACCCCCTCATCTACTGCCTCTTCAGCAGCCGCCTCTGCCCCCCTTTCGAGTATCACTCCTTTACTGTCACTGACTACCCCCTAAAAAGGGAGGGAACACATAAATGCAGTCCCTAAACCAACTATGTCTTTTTGTCTGTTCTAATTCTGACTGTTCCTTATTTTCATTAGGCAAAGAAGGACTCGAAGGCTGGGGGGGACATTCCGGGACAGGAGTGATAGAGGGCAGGAGATGCATGTCCTGTCCAAACCAGAAGACATCTAGAACAGACGATGCTCTGCAAAGCTACACTGGGACCTGTGCCGAGGAAAGTGGAGGTCCCCCACAAGCCCTGTGCATCGTGAGTGGACGGAAACCATCTGACAAGAGCCTGCACCTTGCTGCTGTTGAGCAGCACACGTATTTTGGATTGGCACTGCAGCTTCAGCAATCACACACTGCCAGTGCCAACCTCAGTAGGAGGGGTTTGCATGCCGCTTGTGAGGGCTCATCTTGGCCCTCTGTTTTTAAACAAGCTGTAATATATATATATATACTCCAAACAGCAAAAGACAATGTAAATGGTGTCTAGTCAGTGTTCTCTATTTTTTAGGAGTCACTAAAAGCTATCTACTGTACTGTCTGGCTCATATAACTGATAAAGAGTATTTACAAGTAATTACAGAGCAGGGACCCTTCTTAAAATGAAAACACAGGCACTTTTCTGAGCACATGCTGCTGTCACTCCGTATACTTATGTCCAGGTTTCATACACAACCACTTATGAAGTTGTAGCCAGAGAAGAGGGGACTGAAGGGCTGGATTACGGCCTCCCACCTCTCCTGGCCCCACTTCTCAGCTCATGCCAGCCCTCCCAGCTGCACCGTCCTTTGCAGCTCATCCTCCCCTTCCCACAAGGTATTTCCCTATTGTCCCACCTTGGTGTGTCGGTGACATACCCAGGGTCCCTGCAGAGCTCCCATGAGACACATCCAGACAGTCGTGTATTTCTGGGCTACCATATTAACAAAGCATTAGCCAGCCCCTCCCAGCCACCTTGCTGCATCATGTGCGCAGATTCTTGCATGCTTCTGCGACAAAGGCCCTGAGCAGTCTTTTGGGGACCCGACGGAGAGCTGCCATGCTGGGCACTTCAGCGCAGATCAATCTCGCTGCCCACACAGCAGTGTTTCCCTGGCTTGTGTCCTATGTATATCATCCACGTCACTTGAATCAGGCAGAGAACCATACACTTCCTTTTAGACAACCTCAGGGCTGGAAAAGGACCTGAGTGAAATAATGAAACTGAAATTACATTTAGAAAAAATTATCTGTTGATGGTCCAGTCTTGTAAACTCATTGTAGGGTCTACAGAGCACCAGCCATCAGGCAGAGCTTCACTGCGCAGCATCCCAAGCAGTCGGGCATCCCCTTCCCCAGCTCACAGGGCATCCTCCAATCACACTGTTCTCAAGTTTAAGCAGAAATATTCTCACACACATTCGGCGTGTGGGTGGATGATATTGACTTCAATGTTCATTTTACGGCAAGGCAGCTTAAAGTGTTTGTATGATAATACACTGTAACCAGCTGTATGGCAAGTGCGTTTGTTTCCTATCAGCAAAAAAATCGCATTCTTATTTAGGTGGAGTCAGTTTGAACAGTTTTTTTTATTATTATGATCCTTTTCAATGAGTTTGTTCCCTGCAAAACAGGAACCAAATAAAATTTATTTATAATTACCTATATTGCAAAAATCTTTTTTCCTAAGTAGGAGATACATAAAATTGTGGGGCTTTATGTTCTCAGGAAAATAAACAAGGTTTCTCTTTTTATGATTATGAAGTTCTGTTATGTCTATATTTTGGTAACAGCTTAATTAAAACCGTGAATTTACACGAGCCTTTACAGCAGCCACCTTGGATAGATTGTATATAAGAAACAGACAACATTTTTTCTTGTGGGCATAACTTTCCCAAAAGTGGACTGCTCAGTTTAAGCCTCAGTGGTATAGATTTTATTTTTTAACTTTTTCATCTGATATATATACACTGTCTACCTACTTTTGAATAATTAATGGACTTCGTAGACTTAATACCTGGAAATCAGATAACATTTCTGAGCAGTACTTTGATTTGCAAGTTTAACATGCTTCAATCCCACTAAAATTTGCATATTATTCACTGGGGTCACATCTAGATTAAGCACATGCATGAATAAGTGTAAGACTCCAGCCTTAAATGAAGTCATTATCCATTTATTTTCAAAGAAACAGTCTTTTGTTTCATTCATTATTGTATTATGTACCATTTACCTGTTGTTCACATCCTTTTTCCTCTGGACATGATTGTGATACCCTTCCTCATATGAGGATCCTTCAGTTTAAATGGCCTCACACCACTTTTGTCTGCATCCCTTCCAAGCACTTAAATAAAGAAATAAATAATTTATCTTATTTTCTATCCTGCTTTCTTACTCTGCAAGACAGCATTTTACTACCTTTTTATATTGTCAAAAACTTTTATTGTAAAGAAACTGAGGAAAAGCTGAGTTTTTCCACTAGTCTGGAAAACACTTGCATGGCTCTCCTTTGTCTCTTGGGAGAGTGATTTAGGGAGTTTCATCTGACTCCAGTAGGTTTCTTATTCCATGTCTGCAACTTGCTCTACATCTGTTGACTGTTTAGTTGCTTAATTGTGACAGAGCTGCTACGGAAGACCCCAGGCCTATGAGGAGACGTAACGCAAGTCAATGTCATGGTCCGAATGCCCAGAGTCTGAACACAAGAAGAAGAGGGTACCCAGCTGTTTGTCCATGACAGCCCACAGGGTGCTGTGTTTTGCATCAGCTTTAACACTTCAAGATGCATCTGTGAGATCCTTCTGACATTCCCACAGCAACCAGAAATACTTGTATGCATACAGGACATAAAATCCTGTATGATGATAAAGTCCTGTATGATTATAGATTCCCAGGAAGCATGAAAAATCAGATACTCATCCCTCAGAGAAGTCACATCAAACAGCATAGGACTAGGATACTTTTCAAACCAATACATTAATTCAAGAGAATAGAAAATGTGTGCTTTCTGTGACAGGTTCAAATAAAATCTGAATGAGAAAGCTACTTAACTTATTCTTGGACATTTTTAAATGTAATGTAAAGTTCAATTCTCTTAGTCCAGATTTCCATCTGTTGCTAAAAGTGTAAAACAGTATTTTGTCTTTCATCTTGGTTTGGCCTTTGAAATTTCTCTCTACTTTTTTATTTTTACTTTGAAAAAACTAATGCAAGACAGTAAAATTTAACATCCAAATCACTGGGTAAGTATACTCTAATAATGGAGTGCAATATTCCATATTGCAACCATGGAAGAATAGCAAAGTAAAAACGTACTTAGAAGCATTTTGCATCCTCCTTGTGCACTGCTGACCAAGTGCTTAGAGGTGCAGACACTATCAGTCAAAAAAAAAAAAAAGGTAGCCACTGACTGGTTGGTTGTAGGTTTGGGATTTTTTTAAAAAATATATTTCACAGAAAAATAATTAGACCTTTTGATATGATACAGGAGGATTTGACTTCCACTGAACAAAAAACCTAATCCTTACACATTTCTAAGACTTGCAAGGCATGAACGAATAAAGGTCCATACACTACAAGTTACCGAGGCATTTAAATATGAGCTGTTTTAGTGGGAATCAGGCATATAAATGTCATTACAGAAGTGGACTTAGGCAATATGTTTTTAGAGTACTGGCTACTGCAAGCATCAGACCCCTACTGATAGCAGTCTCTAAGAAGGACACACAAGCAGGAGAAGTAAAAGTGAGTCTAGTACTTATTTTAATTCAAGCCCTGACATTTGAATACCAGAAAACTTTATGTCTCTTCAGATTTCACATCTTCTTGACACTACAAGATGCGGGAAATCGGGAAAATCTTCTCTCAAACCACAGGCCCCTGTGCAAAACATATGAACAAATAACTAAAAAGAACATCTCCAGAGTGACTTGGGCAGAGAATTTCTCAAGACATGAGCATTTTGGGGTAACTCCAACCTGAGATAACTAAGAATAGTCTCTTGGTGCTGGCTTTACAAGGAATGCTGGCAAGATGCCTCAAGTTCTGCGCCCCTTCAGAAAGCCCTACCTCTCTGTTTGTGTAGATTTGTTTCAGACAAAAACCCAGAAGGCATCATGCTACCTGCCACTTCACCTTACCCCTCAAAAGGACTGCATGTACTCTTCAGAAATTCTTGAAGGAAACAGAACAACTACAAAAGAAAGTAATTGTTGAGAGCACAACACAAAAGTATATATATGCTGTGGGCACAAGTGCCTTCTTTCAAAAGAGGGATCATTCTACAGATAAAAATAAACTAGTGCAGAAGCTATCTGTCTCTACCTTCCAATCAAGAGCCTGGTGCTTACAGGAGCAGAGATTTTAGTTTATTCATCAACCTTGGGAAACATGATTGATTTGGGGAGTAAATGCAATTTTTTGTGTGAGGTAAAATATGCTTAATTTTCTTTAGCAAGCTGTAATTTATTTTACACAGCATTCAATTTAGATAAGCATTATAGCTGAATGGTTCATTAGATAATCTTTTGTCATGTTTGATGGCATCTTATTCTGAGTACGCATAAAACATGGGGGTAGAGGGTTAGGCATACAAACACAGGCATGAATTTACAAATAGACTTCGCTAATTCCTCAGACTGAGATGTTTATAGTGGTACGTAATTAGAAGCTTAACTGTTAATTTAGACTCAAGAGAGGCAAATGAAAATGGGCTAAAATTCAGCAGCTTTAGTAAATTCAATAAAAAGGAACAGAGTCTGAGGCATCATGTAGAAAGAAGTGGATGATCTTCAGAACCCAAATAGCAGAACTGTGGTGAAATGTACCATGCTGTGTGCTAATAATCAATTAGATCAATTACGAGAAATTCTGTTATAAATTGGGAGCTCATCAGCTGGAAATACGTGAAGAGAAGAAAGCCTTGTATGTTCATCAGCCAGACAATGGCTGGTTACCGACAACAACGTGACCGGTGGGGTCAGGGTGCTAATATGCTCCCAACATGTAGCAGCGAAGCATTTGTAAGAACAGCTAAGGTTGTGCTTAGTGTCACTGTTGAGACTACTCTGCGCAAGACAAGAGAAAGAGAGAACATGGAAAAGAACAACCTGAGATTTCAGCTTGTTAGGGCTGGTAAAATGGAAAGCTGAAAAGGGATATCTCTGCTGCCTGTTAACACAAGGATGTAAATGGGAAAAGGAGGAAGAGGAGACAACCAATTATAATACCTGATAAATCTGCAACAAAGACTGCCCCTGAAATAATCTCGCCATGAATAAATCCGAAGAAATTGAGCAGACACAATGATCAGCCTGCCCAGACCTTGTTGTAGGGGTCAGGAACGAACAAGCTTTCTGCTTAGAAGAGAGCCCTCATAGTTTGTGCTATGGCTGTTTATTGAGATCTAAATGCAAGGCATGACAAGACTTTCTGTGCAAGCTTTTCAAGTGGACCAGAAGCCAGTTGCTCTCATTTTGAATCGTGCTAATGGCCATGCCTTTGCAATGGTGCAGTGAAGAGGTCTAATATGAAGAGTATCAGCAGGGCACATTTATTTGGATAGATAATATCTTCTTAAGTCAAGCTGATGGAGCTGGAAAAGAGATTGAACTTCCAGGCAGGAGCGTGCTCTCCCAATCCCTGCCCTGCTAACTCACATCACAAGTTTCAGAAAAGTGCAAGGTAGTAGCTGGCCTTTTCGCTTGTGTTCAGGCTTTCAGGTTGAGACCAACACTGATGACAGCAGAGCCTTACAAGCATGACTCTTTGAAGCATAATCCTCTCTCCTCTTTGCCCAAGACACTATGGCTCTCACTGTTTGGTCCCACACAACAACCTCATGTTGGAGCAGCAGCTTACGGCCACGCTGGCAGCTTGTAGACAACCTGGGTCCACTCACCGGTAGCTGGGTTACCACTCTGCTACTGTCATGGTTTAACCCCAGCCAGCAACTAAGCACCACGCAGCCTCTCACTCACTTCCCCCCGCTCAGTGGGATGGGGGAGGAAATCAGGAAAAGAAGTAAAACTCATGGGTTGAGACAGGAACAGTTTAATAGAACAGAAAAGAAGAAACTAATAATGATAATGATAACACTAATAAAATGAAAACAGTAATAATGAAAGGATTGGAATGTACAAATGATGTGCAGTGCAATTGCTCACCACTCGCTGATTGACACCCAATTAGTCCCCAAGTGGTGATTCCCTGCCACCACTTCCTCCAGTTTCTATACTAGATGTGACATCCCATGGTATGGAATACCCCGTTGGCCAGTTTGGGTCAGCTGCCCTGGCTGT
>JAVJGG010000009.1:14127851-14141029 GCA_035590195.1 Aviceda cuculoides | reverse complement strand
CATACTGAACTGAAAACACAGCACCGTACCAGCTACTAGGAAGACAATTAACTCTATCCCAGCTGAAACCAGGACAGCTACCTTCGCATATGCTCATGGTTTTTCAAGGAAGTGACTAAGAGCCTGTAATTGGGCACACATTTAGGCATGATGTGACTGGAAAACTGCACCTCCTCTGCAGTACAGACTAATGCCAAAGGGAAAAATTCTTGTAGCCATAAATTAATAAAGTGTCCTTGCCTTAAAGGATTTGGGTCCCTTAAATGCATTACAGGGAAAATTAAAGAGAAGTCAGACTCCCTTGATCATGCTAAAAGCTAAAAGGTACTTTATGAAGCTACCATAGAGTGAGAAAAGACTTTAAAGTGATTGAGTAGGAAAATACCATTAAGACCCATTTGGAGGCCCATGGCTTAATCTCCTCATTTGGGAGAGGATTACTCCAAGAGAGTTTTTAAAAACATAGACAGGGGAATTACTGATTTGTATAGATGTAAGGTAAGTGGAAGAAGCGTGCTCAGCTTTGATATGGTGCCAAAATAACAATTTAAAGGTGACTCGGTATTGCGGTGATAAAATTATTATTATATTATAATATATTATATTATATTATAAAATGAGATGGGTGTAGCATAATTCATAGAGGAAAGTCAAATGCCATCACTCTTTCAGGAATACTTGGCAATTCCCTGAATATCCCCCAAAGAACGGGCTGTTAATGTGGTTATTTTCATGTGACAGGGTGTAGTGTCATCTGGAAATGTTTATTGTAGTGTCATCTGGAAGTATCTATTGTCAAACAAACTTCTGCTGCAAGTTATTATTTTTTGAGAAGTTTTTTGCTTGCAGAGAACATCCTCTGGATCAAATTTCTGGGGGAGGCACCTCAGCACAGGCATGGCCATGGGGTTAAGGAACACGCTTAAGCAAGGTCTTGATGTAGCTTCCCAGATCAAAAAACCCCAGGGATATACAGCCAGGTACTAAACAAATGCCCACTCATTCAGATGAGAACACTCCAAAGTGAGAGGCAAGGAGACATTTCCTGGTGACTTCTCCCACATGGTGCCTAGCATTTGCCCTACAGTGGTGAACCCCTTGGACTCGTCTTATGACTCCCCATTCAAGGGGGAAGACCCTCACAAAGGAGTGCTCTGGAGCTGACTTGGCTTTTGCACCCCTCTGTAGTTGCTCTCCTCTTTCTCACTCTGTCTTCCACACCAAGATTTTCATGTGGTTTGAGACTTCTTATTGAATCTGGAAAAATGTCTGCATTCTTAAGAAAAGGAAAAAAAAAGAAATTTCATGCAAATGAATTTAACCCGAGTCAAGAGGGGTCTGCCTCAGTTTTCTTAAAGAGCATTGCTTGGTAGGCAAGAATCATTGCAACATATCATGCTACATGACTGCAGTAAATGTGCCTTTCAAATCCCAAAGACGTGGGTGAGGTGATACCTAATTAACAATATATGGAGGCATGCTGTTGAGATGGCTCACACAGGGACTCAGTAAGGTATCAGCAGGGGCCTGTGGGGAACCCAGCATTACACATTTGAACCTGTTTAATATTCTGAGACAGATTCTCTGTTCATATATCTCAGCAGGTCTTTATCACCTTCCCTTGAAGATATGGTGGTTTTTATTAGATCAGGCTTACATCCATGTATCAAGGAATACATGTGTGAGCCATTCTCAAGCATGATCAATCATCAGAAAACAGGCATAATTATAATTTTAAAATTATGAGGATAATTGCAAAAGATTAGTAGTCTTTTGCACAGCTGGAGACTTTGCAAAAGCCTGAAGGCAATTAAGCTGCTATATTTTGAAAGTATCTAATCAGTTTAACTTCTTTTCTTAGATAAAGCAGCATGAACTTCGGTTCGCATTGTTGGAGGAGGACTGTTGAGTGATGAGTAAATGTTATTGGTAGACCAACCCAACCCTATCACAAGTCAGGAAGATTCTTCTTGATGGATTCAGTAGGAGTTTATCAGGCTCTGTTCAAGGAGAACACGAGACCTGTCTAATGCATTTACATTTACTATTTCGGGCAGGACTGAACTGATTTAACTGCTGCCTCAAATCAAGCTGACATTTAAAAAACAGGTTGCAGAGACTTTTTCAGGTCAGCCGAGTAAAATGCTAAAAGAAAATAGTGCACATTGACATAGAATTACCTAAGAAAAACCTAAGAAATAGGATGGGAGGATTCACTTGAATGGTGACGGAGCAGAAAAAAAACCAACCCTGCATGCTTCCTAGAAGCACAGGTCATTCCTATTACTCAAAAGACTGCCCTGATACCCATCCGAAGTTTAGTGGATTCAAATTACACTACAGACAGGAAAATCACAGAATACCAACAGTCTTGAAACAGCATGTATTTGATGACACTATGAGGCACAAATCTCTCCAAGAACATTGCATGAACCTCAAACATGTTCTTGATATTTTTGTGAGCTCAGCAGTGGTATAATTCCTGAATCACTGAGTATGCTTAGAGTCACACTTATAGGAACTAAAGGCAATCTAAGGGATAATGTAAGCTTCTCCCTACTTGAGATCAGAACTCTGTTGAATTTCACTCATTCCCACCCCAAACTGAGATTAAGCAGCACAAAAGCCATGGGACCTGTTTCAAAGGTCCCAATACAAAAAAATAGTCTTAATAAAATTTGCTACCCTGCCCTCAAAGTGTGACCAAAAGTCATAGACTTTCAAAAGCAAGTCTGGAATATTTCACAGCTGCCGGGGTCTTCACAAAGAGTTTGGGGAGTCAGTGTCATCTTCTCTTTGCACCCTGAGTTACTGTGGGGTTACTGGTAACATATGCTGATGGCTGCAGCGTGAATCCCAGTCTGGAGAGAGAAGGAATCAGGCTGGAAAAAATCCAGGAAAGATTTACTTGCCATCAAAAGCCACATCCAAGCCCATCATTTAAGTAGCCCTCCATATGGCACTCTTGTGCACATGTGGAGTTCCAGTCAAGAAGTCAGGGGCCACAGTACCCTGATCATTTACTTCATATTCAGAGGCGGTTGGGATACCTCTGCATGCTCCCGCATGCAGCTGCATCCTTAGACACTGCCTCTGCATATGTGTCACCCTTACACCTGGGCTACAGTCACACCAATCTGACATCTGTCTTTTTAATAAAGTAAAGGCTTCTGGATAAAAGACTCAGCATGCCTGATTGCTTTGCTGTTTGTCCAAGAGACACAAGCAAAAAGTGAGCTTCAGAGTAAAAGTGTTTCCCCTGCCAAGACATTCTTTCTTAAGATTCATGATATAGCAATCTGATTTTAATGTTTCTGTGGTGTATAAAAGCCACCCATCACTCCATCTCTGCTTCACAACACTAATATGACTCAGATAATTAACTCAAGGACAAATGATTATCAAGCTACAGGACATTCACCGGTGGAGTCATCAAACCCTTTAAACATACAACCATTGCTCTATTGACTGACAATCTTTATGTGATTAGCTGAATTCAGTTCATGAACTTTTCAGTCAGTCACCAGCACAAAATGCATGACTGCAATTTCCCAGTCCTCCTCTTCTAAATTGCTACGTTAGCCTCCTCTGAAGTTTGAATCACAAGGATTTGTGAAGCTTCTGGGGCTACCTATTAAAGTGATTTATGGTTCATACTATATCAGGTGGCATACCTGCAAGCAGAGACGGGAGTAGCACTTCTGCTCTAAAGCTGCTTTTGAGTCCTTTAAAGCATTGCTGAAAAGGAGAGGGGGGAAGACTTTTCTAGCAGTGAGTGACTCTCAGGAAAGTTTGTTTACTGCAACCCACAGCTACCATCAGAACAGCAGCGTGACACTTTTGGCATATCAAACTTCCACATTTAGGACTTTCTCCTGCCACCCCACTGCAGCACCATAGATCCCATACAGTGCATCAGAAATCCTCCTGTCACCACGTTGCAGGGTGTTGGAAATCTGGAGCACATAATAACCTACTGATGGCAGGGATCCCCTTTCCTTCTAATCCTCCAGCTCCACGTGCTATGCAGATAAGGAACAGGAGGAAATGTGGCGATTAGTGGGGGACAGGCAGGGCTGGCAGCAGGTGCCCTCTGCCAGGACAGTGCAGGCAAAGAGGGCTTTGAATAATCACCTTCCACTGACGGTTCTTTCACCAGGGCTCTTGCAATTACTTTGCTACCAAGTGTTATGCAGTCTGAAGCCTGTAGGCAGACCAAAAAGAGTGTAGAGAAATATCATATTGATCTGACTCGGTACACTTATCACTGATTTGGAAATGTAGAGGAAATCACTTCTGCTAAACTATGCAGATGGCAAAAATATAAACATGGATGAGGGTTGAGTGTTCACAAAAGCAGGACACGGGCATTCAGTAAATTAGACCTATACAAAAGGTGTATTAGTACAGTCAAACACCAAGCTATGCATCAAGGGGAAAAAAACGTCCCCTCTATCTAGAGAAAGTGGTGCTGTGGCTGGAAAACCTGAGACTAGAAAGGAACTAGAGAAAATAATAATGAATGAACAACACAGCATGAGCTCCCAGTATAATCAGGGGATCAATGGAGATCAGGGAAAAGAAATAAGGGGTTGTTCGATACCCTTCCACACACAAAGGCAAGGACAGATGGGGAAATCGCATCTTTTCACAAAGCTTTTATGAAACTTGTCTAGGCTGCCAGAAAAGAGCCATAAATGAATCTGAGGATGGAAGGAGATCTCCTACAGTAAGGAACATCAGGATCAATCTCTTTTGCTTAGAACAAGATTGCCAATAACAGCACCTAAGAACTTTCACAGGAAGAAAAAGCACAGTGCCAGAAAATTAAGTTTAGTGGAGCAAGACATTACATGTCAGTGGTATAAAGCTGAAGCCTACAAATCAAGTCAGACATTAGGATCACATTTTAACAGTGAAAATTTTTAACTAGTAGAGGGAATTACCGTGAGAAATACTGGATTCTTCATCTTTGATGCCTTCTAATCAAAGTTGAGGAGTTTCTATTTTATAAATAAAATTCAACAGTCCTTCCTTCCTCAGTTTAAAATCTTTGAAAAGCAAAGTTACGTTCTGCATGGCTTTGTGTCATCTCTTCTAGAAATAGTTAGCTGTATTGGGTAATGTAAAAACCAAAGGTAAAATGGTTGGCCAGCTTCCAACCTGATTTTTGCACCCTTGGTTTTGGATAGAAACAAACTCAAAATATTGATTGTTTATATCAAATCAAAAGGAGTAAAATGCCCAGGTATCTTCTAGGACACATTGAAGTGACACAGGGAAACCAGTGGATGGGACATTCAGTCTGGGTAAAGCAGACTCCTAACCTCATCCCAGAAGGATACAGAGAAAACAGAGCATGTTAAAAGAAGGGGTGAACAAGACCACAGCAGGGTAGTAGGAAGAAACTTGAAGGACTGTGAAGGAGATGTCCTGGTCCTACTGCTGTCAATGGACATTCTACCTTTGAGTTCAAAATGAGCACACGAACATTATTTAGTTTATCTGGGAAAAAGTCAGAATATGGACAATGTTGTGATATTATTTATGCACTGCTGGGACAGTTGTCTTATGAGGACAAGAATAAGATATAAAAACCAGAGATATATAAATGACTGGACACCCCTATCTATTTTTTGCTATAACCAAAAAAGAGAGAGCATTGGATTCAATTAGAAAGGCAGTCACACTCATAAGCAATCACTGTAAATGCATTATAATTAGCATATCAGTATTTGAAATTCATTAGTCCATGCTAACACTTAGTTTAAATCTTTGTAAACTCTTCAATGCATGACTGAAATGAGCAGCATTTGCAGTTAATGTAGCTCTGGGTGGGTTTCAGATTAAAAATATCATGATTGCTATACTTCCAGATAAAAAAATATCACAGGTGGGATCAAAAAGAAATTCCATTCCCTGCAACATACAGCTGTGAATGAATTCCCTGTCATACATTGCTTGTGGGTCTGTCTCCTTTTTCCTCTGCTGATAAACCCAGCCAAGATCACTCTACTGGTAAAACAGGACATTGGGGTAGATGGTCTCTAACCCGTCTGAGGATATCAGGTCCACCCCTTTCCTCTTCTAGCAACCCTTCTGGCTTAATGTAAATCTTTGCATGTCATACTTTGCATGTAGCAAGTAGGAAGAGTAGTTTTTAATTTTCGCAGTGCAACACAACAATATTACCAATTGCAAATTTAATCTGCAGTGTGACTGTGGACTGCTTATAGCTCTACAGCTGAGTCACTGTGATTGCTTAAATCTGCTTTTGTAATTTTGAGAAGGATTTATTAAAAAAAGAAGCAGTGGGGAGGAGAAAAAGACTGAACTGGCTCCTTGGTGCTTGGCAAACACCTGAGTCTTTTTCTCTTGAATTGAGGATTAGTGGGCATTAATCCTTGCTGAAGGCAATATATTCAGCAGCAATATATTCCCCTAGGGAACGTGGTCCACTGTGACTATTGAGATGTTCTGCTTCAGAAAAACTTGACAGCTTCCCTTGTCTAAGTGCCAAGACACTCATAGCCAAGCAGTGATGGGCCAGGCTGTCCCTTGGGAGAATCTCAGCATGCAGGACCCTGGCAGCCAGGGCAGCAAGGAAAAATCTGTTCCCTCCATTGCTCCACCAGCGATGCTGGATCTTCAACATGCTTGAGCCATCCTCAAGAGACAGCCTCTCCTTGAAAGGACAAATACGTGCATCTGCATGTCACATGTGAGAGTGCAAGCACAGGACTTACAAGCCCAAGGCAGGCTGGTAAGGGTCTTCACAACAGAGAACCTATACTAATTTTTCATTCAATTTTCATTTCATTTTATTTAAGGCCTGAAATTGGAATCCCACAAACTAATGGCAAAGCTGTACTATCAATAAAAATACAGAATTAAGCCTGATTTCCTTTCTTCTAATTGGAAAAGGAAAATAATATCATGAGCATCCAGGGTTTTTTTTTAATAACCTGTCTGTGTTCAACTGCATCCAGGTTTAGTTTCAATATATTGCTCCCTCTTCACCCTCAAGCTGAGACCATGGTATTGTTTGTTCAATAAGACAGATGTGGAAATTACTCATTACCTGATGAAATACTAGCAGCTGAGGAAATGCATTTATGAATGCTTGAGGGAATTTGTTTACATGCAGTCATTCATTGTCAGTGTTAACCAGACTGAATGTCTTTGACTTTCCTCCTTTTTTTTCCCCTAAACAAGACATTTGGAGACATTTTGAAGGTTAATTTAGTATTTCTCAAATGTCACCCAAACTCCGAATAATAAAGTTTATCTAATTTCTTTTTCATCCTCCATCACAACAAACTGTTAACAATGTACTTACTTAACAATTCTCTGGGCTTTAATCTCTACGAATGGAAGGCATCTGAAAGCATGAGCTGAGCTCTTAGTCGTGCTAGAATAAATCCCACTTCCTCAGGTTTCTTTGGTTTCATCAACTTCATTATTTCCACAGAAGATAGCAACAGGGCAGCCAATCCCACCTACACCTCCATGCACTTACCAGGTAAGGGTGCCAAGAAAGAAGGGGCGGGTGTCCTGTAACATGGCGTTTAGGCTGACAGCTTGTTAGGTCCTTTGGGTAGCAACTCTCCATGGGGTATGAAGCCAATGGATTTTTCTCACAGCTGCTGAAGCCGATCTGAATCTGAGGTGCCCTGGCCACCAGGCTGGCAGAAAGACAACCATTTATTTTTGTTAGGGTCGATCCTAGCCAGATCATTTCTGAGAAACTACCAGCGTCACTATGCAGGGAGGGTGTGGGGACATGCTGTGGAGGTCTGTGGGAGTCCAAACTGTAGCAGCCCTGGTGGATCACATCTGCACCAGGATCACTGCAAGGGTGCACACATCCATGTGCAAAATTGCTTGCACCCTGGCAAGCCCAATGAAACACCTCTACCTAACACTGAACTGGAGGTGCCAGGAGTAAATTCTTCATGCTACCCAAATTCCCGGCTCCCTCAAACATCGCAGGTTTCCTGACAAGGTCTCAACCCTGTAGACGCACAAAATGAAGAGAGACATGGCTGCTCCAGGTTACACCTGTCTCTGACTAACCTCCAAAACAGAGACAGGGTCGGGCCCCAGTGCCACTTCACACTTCCCCAGAGTGAGCCATCTCACTTTGCAGAGTGCACATCTGTTACAGGACCAGTGCACAAGACATAAATTAGCTGATGGGTTTACTGCTTCGACGTAACCAGAACTTCCCATGGTGAATCCTGAAGAAGGAATTCACTGCTGATGAACCACCTCTGAGGATGGAGGGTCCAGAGATTTGTGAAACCTCTGTGCCCCACAATTCAACTGTTACCATGCTTGCCATTTTACAACTTTCGGTAGTCGAACAACAGCAGGTCATCACCATTACAAGACAAAAGTCAACCTTACCAGGTTACCCAGTGACCTCGCGCTGACTTCTTATTCAGCACAGAGTGGGGAGAGAGTGAAATGGAGTCACCTCCCCAGCACGTTGTCAGCATCCATCCAAGGGTGTACTCAAGTCAGCCTGCCTGAAACAGAGGAGGACAGTCAATCAAAATCCAAGCTTCAGTTATTTAGACATTTGCCAGAAAAACTTGATTCTGACAACTCTTCCCACAGCAAATTTCCAAACAATATTTCTTTTGCTGCTGAACGTGACTTTGTTTTATTTGGAAATACCAGCCACAGTGAGTGAGCTCTGAAATATTGGAGTGAAACAATAGCAGGAGGAAGGGAGGGAAGGCATTCCAGGATGCCAGAAGGAAAACTGCAATCTTCCAATCAGCTCACGAATGAGGGTTCATTGACATGGTGATAACTAGTGTACCAATCAGCCTGCAAAGACTATTTTATCTAATTTGCTGATGAGCTCAGGCAAAGCCATCCTGTTAGCTCAGTTCCTTGGTCTAGTGCTAACTACACATATCACCACAGCTTGTGCCATCCACCCTTGTTCCCTGGGGACTCACCACCCAAGGACAAGTGTTCAGATGATGCCTGCTCTGCTTTTGTGATAGCATAGAAAAATCCTTTTTTAAAGTCAGTGCTAATCTAAGAAGAACAAATATATTAACAAAAATTTGATAGTGATAAAACAGCCTTACCAGGATAACAGCTTTAGAGGAAAAGAGGCTGATATTGTCTCTGTAACCATAATTACTCAATAGGCATTTAAAGCAGCAACATAATTACTCAGCCCTCACTGTAACTGTGCATCAGAATTTCCCCAAATTGGTAAAAAGATAACACCAAGTAAAGGGTCATTGCAACATGCGCAGTTTCCACACAGCATAGTCTCTTACCATGCAAAAGATTAATAAGATGGGGCAGAGAATTTGCCATGGCAAGGTTGGACCCCAGAGGACATCGGTCTGTGCCACAACCACTCAGCCATTCCCCTCCCAGGTGGGAAACTCTGAGTTTGAGTTTAGCAACTCAAAAATCCCACAGCCCTCATTTAACCCAGTACAAATGATGGCAACGTGGTTTATTCCCTGCATGCCTGCTCTCAAGGCAAGGAGGGAGAGGAGGAAGGAGCATAAGCATGTTTCCAAGAGGACAACATTGCTTCTCTCTGGCTGCGTTTTTCGAAGCGAGCCAGACACTGCCCCTCCGTGCATCGGGTCAATCTCCACCACCAGCAGAGCTCTAGTTCAGGGGGGTACTTCAAAATACAACTTTATCCCACCAATTACCCTTTCTACAAAAGCTCATGCTACCATCTCTCAGACCCCATCCTCCTGCATTCCCCAGGACATTTGCTTCAGAAGGATGAGATTTAAGAGCAGGCATGCAGGGAAGCTACCTTAACATGGTGATACGCGATTAACTGAGCTGTCTATAACACCATTGACACCAAACCCATGTTTAAGTGGGTGACTATTTGAATGGAGACAGACTGAGTGCCGAGATGCCAGTTCAGCCCATCAATTCCAGGTCCAGGACGCCAAGCGACCTGCGCTGGGGGAGGCTCTGCTTCTCCTGCGCCCTGCCAGCCCCACAGCCACCGCATGCCCCACGCCCATGGCAAAACAGCCCCCAGAAAGTGAGGGAAACCCTAACCTGAGGCCACAAGCATAAAAGCAAGGGCAGGGAGACTCCAGGAACCTCACTAAGTGTCTCCGTGCAGGGCTGAAGGAAAAGGGTGCCAACCAGATGTCTACAGAAAATCCTATCAACCACCTCTACCAGCCACAGCAGGTTTTTTTGCTTTGCCACATAGACTGTGATTTACACAGGATGCTCTGATTTTCCCCTTCACCTTTCCTTGGGGCAGTGATAGACTTTCCCTGAAGTTTGTTGAGCTCACTGAGTAGCTCACACAGTCACCTGTGTTAACAAGAAGCATACAGAAAGGGCCATCATCCAGCTTGGGGCACCTTAGCCCACAAAGAAAGAGGGTCGGTCCCAACACCCTGACCTCAGCTGGAAGTGAGTCCCAGGCAACATGAGCAGAAGCATGGCTGTAAGAAGTGGATTCCTTTTCTCAACTTTAAATATTAGATACCTTTCTGAAGCAATTTCTGACCTTCTAAAAATGTCATTTTTATTCATTCAAGCAATTTGCAATACTAAATTTTAAATATTATTCAGAGGAATCCTTTGTCCTTTTCAAAATGCTGTTATATTCATCCAGGCACATGCATTTTTTATTTATATGCCTCTTTTTAATTCTCTTTTACTGTAGTATTGAAAGCAAAGTGCATAACCTTTGACTACACTGAATTCCTCTTTAATTGCACCACATCAAGATTCCACACCACATTGAGCTTGCTGTGGGGCTCCCAGACTGTTTCTATACCGTCTTTGAAATATACTTGTCCAGAGGTAAGAGTCAGGGCTGTGCTTCCCAGCCCCCTCACAATTCAAACAAGAGCCCCATGGCCCTGCAATGTCCCCAGCTGTTCTCTGGGCTGCAGGGGGTCACAGCACAGCTTGGTTGTGCCTGGGCATGTCTGCTCTCCAGTGCACTGACAGTGCAATATTAAGGATGCAAAAATGCCTGTGCAGATGCAGGAAAGGTGGCTTTTCATCTGATCGGGTAAGATGCCAAGACCACCACAAGTAAGAGGCGTATCTGCCTAAAAATTCAGGACCAGCACTGCTGCAGCTACTTTGCTTTTGTCATCTGAGCTATTGAGATAAAAGCTTTGCGCCTTTGTTTTTATGCCAGCTACAATCTTTAAATCCCTGACTGCAGAGTCGATATGCTCTCAACACTCTAACCACCCCATCCTCATTTGTACACAGGCAGCAACATCATGCCAAGGACCATCACAGTGCTGCAGGTTTCAGGCTCACCCCTGAAACACCCCCTTGTCCCTAGCTGTAAGCCAGCACTTGAGAAAAGAGGGGGTTTAAAATCAGCCTAAATCCAAAGAAAAACAAAGTAGACTATTTCCAGAATGGTAAAATTCCCTTATTTTTGCATTTCCATTTAAAGTGAGAATTCTCTTCTGGGTTATATATTAGCATCTCATCTAGTTATACAGCATACAAAGGATAGTATTTTGACATAGGAACTTTTACACTGAAAGGAGCTTATTTTCTGTAGTTACCTGAGGAAACAACATATAGAGAATATGAAAAGGCAAGAAAAGTTGAGCATAATTTTCTAGAACTCCAGCATGCACAATTCATAGAGATAACAGCATATCAAATATTGAACTGAAAGCAAACCCCAGCCATTTAAGACCGTGACTGACTACCCTTTGATTGAAGCTGATGATGCGCATTCAGCCAATTCAGCATTTCCAAATTCCTCATTGCGCTGAGCTTCATTCCCAATCGATCAACAGATACTACACAGTGCTGCCAGACAGCAAACTGATCTCAGTTAGCATCTACACACTCTTTCAGCCGGGCCATTGTAATTCAGGATTTCTAGGCGCCAAGTGTCCTGGATGTGCAAGACTCCAGCAACTCTCTCAGGCCCCTGTGAGAGCCTCCAGTGAAACAGAAGGGTACTAGATCTGGCCCACTCAATATGGGCTGCTACTGGGTACTGAGTATGTTCAACACGTCAGTCATTATTTTTTCAGCACTTCAATGCCTAGGACAACAATTGTTAAAGCCTATAGCTCTGGGCCAGGGGAGGTTAAGATCAGGTATTAGAAAAAATTTCTACACTGAAAGGATTATCAAGCATTGGAACAGGCTGCCCAGGGAAGTAGTGTAGTCACCATCCCTAGAGGTATTTAAAAGACATGTAGACATGGTGCTTAGGGACATGGTTTAGGGGTGGACTTGGCAGTGTTAAGTTTATGGTTGGACTTGATGATCTTAAGAGTCTTTTCCAACCTAAATGATTCTATGATTCTAAAACACTTTTGTCCCAGGATGGATACAGCTGGCCAGTGCCAGGGAGGACAGTCAGTATCCAATACCTGTCCTGGGCGATATAGGTGGCGCCTACCTACAGCAGTGCAAAGCCTGCTTGCTTTGGTTGTTCAATACAACAAAATATCAGAATCAAAAGACTTATTCTCATACTTCCTGGCAATTTTATCCTGAAGTCTCTCTAAATCTGTGGTTGTTCAAGCTGAAGAAAAGCAAGCTCTAGAAGAGAACTTTGCTCCTCTTGTATTTGGTACAGTTCAATCACTTTGTTTTTTTTCCTGGATTTTCAGAGCTATGTCAGCGTGTCTTGGTTTCAGCTGGGGTAGAATTAATTTTCCTCCTAGTAGCTGGTATAGTACTGTGTTTTGGATTTAGAATGAGAATAATGTTGATAACACACTGATGTTTTAGTTGTTGCTGAGCAGTTTTTGTATGAAGTCAAGGACTTTTCAGCTTCTGATACTGCCCTGCCAGCGGAGGCTGGGGGTGCACAAGAAGCTGGGAGGGGACACAGGCAGGACGGCTGACCCAAACTGGCTGAAGGGGTATTCCATACCATATGACATCATGTCCAGTATATAAACTGGGGGGAGCTGGCCAGGGGACACCACAGCTCGGGGATTGGCTGGGCATTGGTCAGCCGGTAGTGAGCAGCTGTATTGTGCATCACTTGTTTTGTATATTCTATTATTATTATTTTCATCCCTTCCTTTTCAGTTGTTGGAGATCTGCCCGGAATGAACCACGCATCCTCATAGAGGAATGTTGGAACTTCCGTTTATTGCCTATATTAGCACTCTTTTATACAGTAGTCCAAGGTTCACGCGACAAAAGCT
>JAVJGG010000009.1:14096022-14116298 GCA_035590195.1 Aviceda cuculoides | reverse complement strand
ACAACTGCCCCCCCCCAAAACCCCAAGACAAAACAAAACCAAAACATGAATGATATACAGAGAAGCACTAGACTTTAGAAGTCTTATACTGTAGAATCACAACTGACTGTGATACTTCCCAATGGCAATAAACATATAAAAATTCTATCAAGTCAGTTAAACAACTAAAGGGTGTCCTCGGAAAGTGAATTCTCTAAATTCTTTATTACCTATAATATTGATGTGACACCAAGATGACAGAAAAACTGCAGAACCAGTCTAATATTGTCAGAGCAATTATACCCAAACAATTGACTATACCCATATCACAATTATGGTTAAATCTCATTTTTCTTTCATGCTGATGATAAAATTCAGGCAGGACCTAATACATTGGAAAAGAAAATAGGGCATAAATTTTGCAAGTAATTTCTTATCAAGTTAGGCGCTGAAGGTCTAGTTAAGGCAGTGTAGGATTTATTTTAGTATCTTTCTAAGGCTATGACAGATTTTTCCTGAATAAAGCATTTTCCCTTAAAAACTTCATGTATATTATGCCAGTTTATTCTGAATGCATAAGAATGCTAAAAATCCTTGGACACTCAGAAGCTAAACTATTGCTCACTGCAAATATTACTCTTATTACTCTTTTTTAATATCAGTAAGATTCCAAGAACATGCACCTAAATAATGAAGTTTCAAGTCTGCCTACAAACTTTTCCATTTCAAGAGCAAGCTTAAAAGCGTGTGTTAATAAAGTGATCCAAAATGATGAATGTTCTTAATCCTCTCAAAGAAAAAAAAAAAAAAAATGTATTTCTCTCAGATGACTAGTGAAACTACGCGACTTTTAAAAGAATTTCTCGTATCACACTGTCCAGAACTGAGACCGGTAATGGAAGTGACATGAGAAATGTGACGCCAGATGCTATAGCACCATTCCTTTTGTTCCTAGCTGCTAGCACCAAAGCTTTAAACAAACTTGCTTTGCTAAGACATTCTGACAGTCCCATTTCACAATATCATTGGTTTTCAGAATGGAGTTACTTTCCATAGCTACTTTTAAATCTTTCTGATTCAGTGTTAAACAAAATGTGCAAACATATAATCATTTGCATAGCAAATCTCAAGGGACTGACCCTGAAATAGAAATCCAAACTGTTAGGTTTAAGATATTTCTATAATCAGAATTCACTTAAAATGGTAAAAAATAAAATACACATTTTTCCATTTTAAGTCTAGTAGAAAAGGTATTTCTGATTTAGAATTCTTCCAGTTACTAGTTTAAAAAGTTGAAAGACTGATGGTTCTTTGCACTGAAATGTTACTCCTTTAGAACCTTCAAGACTCTGTAATTGCTATTTTCAAATACTGTGATGAAATATGGCCTGGAATCCTTGCTCATAAGGGTACATAAAGGAATTTTGCCGCTATTAGCAGGATCTTCAACATCCCAAATTTCAGGCATACTGCAACCAGGCCTGGAAAACATATGAATATGAAAAGAGAAATTAAGAAATGCCATCAAAAAACATACAGCTTGCTGAACTCAGTTTTATAACCCCCCCCATGAATACTTGATTGTGCCATCTATATTTTTTTAAGTTTTTCTTTATACTAGGAATTCTTATCAGATTACAAAATTAATAAATATAGTAGTAATTCTAAAAATAGTATTGGAGAATGTATAAAATTTGTCTGCTTTTGTGGTTACATAACTAGAAAGAATTAATTTGGAGGAGGAAGCATATAAAACAACTGAAATTATACAATAGACATTACCAGGGACCCTTAAAACTTCCTATAAAATGGAGGGTGATGTTCACACTCATAACGTTTCGAAAGAAAACTCAGGAAATAAAACACCTTTTAAAAAAAAAAAAGAGTAACTCCTTGCTTTTTTTTATTAAAGGCACAGAACCAACATCAACTCCCTGAGGAGTTATCATTTGAAGTCAGAATTACTGAGAATTTCCTAATTTTGTTAAAGATAAGATCAAAGAAATAAACCAGAAAAAATTCACTTTATTCTAAATGGAAATAAAATAAAATAAAAAATACAAACTGATTGTGTTCTGAAGGCCAAAAATTGGAGATGGGAAAAAACAAAAAAACCCACAACACAAAACAAAATGAAAGCACAGCTTAAATGTGACAAAATTTTCAGTGACTACCAATCGTCATAATATTTTGGTGCTCAAACTATCTTTTACTCTGCACTTTTTATTCATACTAGGCTTTCATTATACACACACATCTGTTCTTGCCATCACAGAATAATGGCTTGTTTCCTTTGTGAATCAATTCTGTATTTTACAGTGAAGTTTAAAAATACATACAACACAGCTTTTCAAGCGCACACAAATACCACAAGGTTGCTAATGTGGGTAAAGTTAACTATACTTACTAATATCTGGAGACACTGGACAAAAATCTATTTTGGAAACTCAATAAAGCACAGATCAGCATTTCAAAACTACTACTTGATATGAATCTTAGACTACATATTTGAACAGCATATCATTCTTGTGAGAAAGAGAGATTACTCACTTTTTTCTGCTTACGCACAATGACTCTTCCAGAATGTAGTAATTCACTCCTAGTGTTATCAATTCTCTTTTTACTTCTTTTGCAGGTTTTCGACTGTACATGGAATACACTACTTTAGTTCTGGCCCTTCAAAAACAGAAATGTAAAAGTTAGCTAGCAACACAGAATGAAAATGTAAGCTTTAACTTTATACTGGACAAGAAGGCTTTTTATTTCACAGGACAACTAGGCTAAACAAAGTTTACATTAATAGTGCCATTTGCTTTAATGTGATTATTTCTTCACAAATATGACGACTCTAAGAAAAATGCATACAGCCCTTTGATTTTCTGTAGCAGGAGACAACTTTGTCACAAGATCCATGGTTACTGTGAACAGAAAATGTAAAGATGTCAAAGCAATGTATTCACCATATAATAGTCAAGGCTAGAAACAACCTTGCTTGGACTGGAGGCAATCAGAAGAAATCATCCGCCAAGTCTCTCCACGAAAGCTCATACTCATTGCCCTTGTTCAGATTTTTTAAATGCAAAGTGCAAGACCTGATGTCTGCCTATCCTGAATCAAGCAAAATCATCCCTTGTAAACCATGATCCTGTTTATATTACCCAGTAAAATCCTCCTTTGATTGTGCAAAGCATGACATTGTTGATTCCCATTCATTTTCTGATACTGTATCACTTCTAGCTTATTTTCCCCAAACATGCCCTGTCCTATATTTTTGTAGTTATAATAGAATAGAATATTTCAGTTGGAAGGGACCTACAGTGATCACCTAGTCCAACTGCCCGACCAATTGAGGGCTGACCAAAACTTAGAGCCAGTTAATGCCAGACACAGAACTAAGGACATAAGGAGGGGATTCATTTTACATGCCTTATCTCCTTTATCCCTCTCTATCTTGTTGTTTTCTTGGGTTTTTTTAAAACAGTTTTACCAAATTACCAAAATATGATGCTATGATATTAAAATTTAAAAAATAAATTCATGACCTTTTCCGATAAATCAATTTCAATTTAGAAAAATATCTTGACTTTGAAATGACAAAGTACAAAAATCTGTAATTTCACTACAAAATTTCAGTTTCAACTAGTCCTAATATTTGAATAATTAGATGTATTATCATTAAAAAAATGACAGCCAATCACAGGAATAACTAAACTGACAATCTTGAGAGAAAAAAGTCAATTCTGTCTACAATGTCAGGAGTAACTAGAATGAAGAAAGGATATAATTGTACACATTAATTCCAATCCCATAATTATATTGTTTTTTTTGTATGTAAGTTTGAAGCCATATCTATCCTACAGTACATTCTTTCTGAGGAATACAAATCCTCGAAGAAATACTGCATGTGTTTTCAATGCGACTAAAGTAACAAATCAAGTTCTATGGGGTTTTAACAAATTTTACAATGTAACACGATGCCATTCCTACTGTGTATTACCAGCATTAAGAGAATCAATAGCAAATAAAAGTAAATCCTCAACTTCAAAATTTACCTTAATCCTGCATCTTCATAGTGAGGATGATTTACAATAGGACGAAGTGTAGACAGCTTAATACTTGCCATTGTAGGCATCGCTCCTGCAAAAACTGCATCTGAAATACAGAATGAAAGGCATGTTTGAAACGAAGAATCAAGCAGTAAAAGCAAAGAAGCAATTGTCAAATACCTAAACAGTAATCCTGTAGAAAAACAAAGAAGGTAGGGTGCTCTTTCTGAAAAGGCCTTACATGGCACCAACAGGAGATGAATTTTTTTTTTTTTTTTTTTTTTAAACCTTGAACTTAGTAAAAGTCATTAGATAACTAAACATCTAAGAACGGAGATGCAATACATCTTATTTTTTCTTGAATGGGTGGAATAACATTATGACAACACGTTTTTGTCACTTCTTACACCACGTAACCATTGTTAAATGGCCAATAAAATCTCAGTCCACTTCAGCTCAGAAGTATTTTCCTGCTAAAAAAGGTAACTACTTTATGGTTAGACTCGATGATCTTGTAGGTCCTTTCCAACCTAAATGATTCTATGATTCTACTTTCCAGCTAGTTTTCTGACACTTTTACTCATTTCAGTAAAAGGACAAGTGCAAACACAACACCTGCACTTTGAATTCTCTTCTAGCAAAATTATGATCATGGACCCACATACGGGACCAGTGTCATTTAAGTAAAAACCTATTTAAATTGGACTTTGCAAAAACACTTTCATTGTAGAAATATTACACCAGGGGCTAGAACCTCCAGACTGGTAGCCTGGAATCTAGCAAAGCAAGCTTTCAGTGGTTTGTTTTTTTTTCTTCATTTGAGATAACTTCTGTATGGGCAAGTATGTATGATTAAACCATGGCTTTAGGATAGTCCCAAGGCAAAGCCACAGACAGTAAGTAGCAATACCTCTGCACTCATTCATACCAAGTTCTATAGTTACGTCTCACAGTAAACGGGGAACATCATATGTTATTGAACAGTTTACCTTGTCTGGTATTGACTTTTATCCACTCTAAGAGTTCCTCCTGTGGCAAATTGCTAAATTCTCCCATGATGTTCCACTGCATTTGAAGGTTTGCTGATCCCTCTACTGCCATCAATGCTAAAATAGCAAAGACCAACGTTTTGGGCTGGATTTTACAGAAGAGCCATCCAAACAACTGAAATGCAAGAATTGATTAATTTCTAGACAACAATTCTATAATGTTGTATGCAGCACAATTCATTTTTATTTCTCTATAAGGAACCAAACATATATTACAATATGAAACATCTCTGCTACCGCTTCTCCACTAAACTTCAGTGAGGCCTTATGAGAAGTATTCAAAATTGACATTAATGCAGCTTTTAAAGTTGTAGTTCAAATGCCAAATTCTGCAAGTAAAGATGATTCAATAATCCTAACTGCACTTTTACAGTTTTTTATCTATTTATGTCAAGAGTTTCTAGCTATAGTATAAGGATTAGAGATTGTACTGCAAACTTCCAAAAACATATCAGAAAAGCAGACTTTGGGGATATAAGGTTAATGTTGCTTTGTATCCTACTCATCCCTTTCTTGAACTGAAAAAGATACCCCTTAGCATTTTTTCCTAAAAATATTTTGCTAGAGGGTCTAAGCAATTACTCATCAATATGTGAAATGGGTACTTAAGAAAAAAGTACCAAATTTGCTATGCTGAAGTTTAGTTTGAGCAAGAATACTTTATCTCATCTATATCTGACCTAAACGATAAATAAAACAAAGTAAGAATTACTTTTTTTCCCCCCAAGCTATTGTTAATTATAAGGCTTCACATTTCAAAAATATCAAACCTGCACTAAATAAATACATTTGATTCAGAGTATCTTTACCCATTTTTTTAATTAAAGCATGAAATGATAAAGTTTCACAGTAAAACCTCCCACTAGGCTGACTACACCAATTAGATAGTGTATGTTATCTTTGTTATAAAATAACTGTTAACTACTTTAGATTATTAAACCTCTTAAGCCACATCTCCAAAAATACAGTGTACTCTACTCTCATCCTCAAAGACTTGCTAAACACTCTAGCAAGAACAGCAATACTATTCAGGGAAATTTAATATACCAAATATGCCTGACCACTGTGAAGGTCTAGAAGGATAAAGGGAAAATAAATTCAGTTTGTACACTGCTCTACACGAGCAAACCTCCTTTTTACCAATAGTTGCAAAAATTTCACTTCAAGAACATGTTAGAACTTTAGAATTCTTTATTGATTTCCATGGCTTTTCAAATCCAAGAAAATTACATTCCCATACTTTTATAAAACCTCATTAATGTTAAAAGTATCTAAATGTACCACTATTTTGTTTACATAAAGAGCCTAGAATGGTTGAACATCTATGCAACACAAAAGAAGCATTTCTTTTATGGGATGCTGTTCCTCATGTGGTTTTTATATTGATTTAAGGTTTTTTATTTGGTTTTGTCAAATGAATACATTAAGGCTTTCTCCAGCTATTTTTACTTGCTTTCAAAGTTTCCACTCAAGACAGTGCAATTCCTCTGAACAGAAAGAGGAAATAAATGTGTGGATGTAAATAGTTATCATTTTTATTGTCCATCAGGTGCCACAAGCTGCAACACTGAGGTAATGGAAAGTACACAGATTCATGCAATGGACTGAAAGAACACAACATACAAAATTCCTTTTCCATTTGCAGAATAATTCCAGTATGTCTTTTGCCTGTTTGTTCATTTTTGGTTTGTGTTATAAATTCCATCTCAGGCTGACTGTTCACTAATAAAAGGATATATTTTGAAAGGCAGCCGATTAACACATTATCTAGTTACAGCCTCAAAATAAATTAGTTATACTAACAAATATTATTTTTTGGTAGGGTCAGGAAAATATCACGTGGGTTTTAGCGAGCTTTTTTTGTCATACTGGCTTCTGAGCAGAAGTAGTATTTTGAGGTTGAAAAATCTGACCATGTATACAATGGTCTGCTAGAGGAAAGGATAGTGTTGACCTCAATTACAGTAAGATAATTGCATATGTTAAATTTGCTTAAATTTCTGGCATCTGTAAAAACAAATTGTTGCTTATTAACTTACCCTTTATGCAAATACCTAAAACTTTACATAATGATAAAGGTACCGAGTGTTAATCAATCATTTGGTTACAATTCCCATTTCCCCTTCTCACCTCCCTCCATGGCAGCAATTCTTCCGAATCAGTATTGTATACATGGTCAGATTTTTCAATCTCAAAATACTACTTCTGCTCAGAAGCCAGTATGACAAAAAAAAGCTCACTAAAACCCACTTGATATTTTCCTGACCCTACCAAAAAATAAGTAGTTTTCTTATCCCCTTGCTTGCTTAAGTCAGACCAGTCTTAGAAGCGGTCTGACCCACAGCAGCTTAACAGCCTTACGAGCCAGTGTTTCTCTCTCATGCTGAAGCCAGTCATGTATTACCTGGAAGATTACGAGCTGCTCCCTACTAAAGAAAGAGTACATCAGTCAGACCAGAAAAGATCCTGCTTGTCTTTTACAGGTATCAATCAGTACCAACCTAGGGAACATGCTGAACAGGCAAAAGAACCTTTGCTGATAACAAGACAAGAGAATTAATTTTATTTTTACTTACATTGTTCACCTAAAGTTGGGTGCTCTTAAACACAGGTACATACTTCTCTCTCCTAAGGCCCAAGCCAGGGCCAGGATAATCACAGGCCTTATTATATGGGGCAGCTGGTCATTTCTCATCTTCTGCACAGAACAACTGTCCAAACTGCAGGAATTTAAAGCCTTACCTTCCCTAGCATTCAAGACCTACTTCCTTCAAGCCAACTATGCCTCCATGAAGCTGCAAAGGAGGAAGAAAAGGTCACTGGACCCAAGCCATCTGGTCCAACAGGGGCAGCTCGCTCCCAGAAGAGGTTCTCATCTGTATTTGTAACTTCCTGAGAAGCCTACTCTCACTCTACAACCATAGGAAACAGCAGAACAACCTAAGGGCCAAAATGCAGTTGGATACAGAAGAAAATATTGATAAAATACTCTGAACCTGTCCTTCTTCCAATATTTACAGTGATAACCTGTAGCATCCTCTAAGATCCAAACCACAATGATCACCAAAAGCACCAGTTTTCATTAACTGGCCTGATGACCTTAGTTGCAGTACTAAAACAAAAAACCACAATAAGCCAGGATGACTTACTGTAGTGCTATTACTCAGGTGCTTTAAAAAAAGAAATAAAAAGATAACCAGCTGAAAACTTTTACTAATTTGCCATGTAGAGGCTAACTTACTATACAGAAAAAAGCAAGTGAGGCTATGTATTAATAGAAACCATTCCTAGCAGCTCATTTTTCAGTCGTTAACAGTTGCAAGGTACTTTTTCCTATCTTTCAGAGATTATTTCTCTCCATACAGCAAAAAAAAAAAAAAAGCAGTTCAGATTTTTTTTGTTTTCAATTCTCAGAAGGCTGAGAGGCCTTTTCCTGTGGCACAAAATACAGAAATACTTCTAGTTCTAAACTTCACCCACTGGAAAACTCTATAAAAAATTTTCAATTAACAGGGTAGAAAAGCCCATCGATTTTCTTCTAGGAACACACAGTTAAAACAAGAAGAATTAGGAACTAATTACCTTTGGACACAACTCCTTTATATTGTAATTGTTCTCTAGCAGTCGTATGTCAGAAGAAAATAAGACTTTTTTTTTTTTTTCTTTTTGCTTTTCTGACTTGTGAAAAGCAACTTCATTTCAAATTACCCAAACACCTCGTTAAAGTTCATTTACAAAAATTTAACCACGGTGTAACCGCTACTACTTAAACAACCAGACCATCTAAGAGGACACCAATACTTCAACAACAACTAACTAAAAGCTGAGAAATATCATAAGAACAACTGTGAACCTTACAGAATAGCAAAAGCGTACAGGAAATTCTTAAGTTCCAAAACTCAGTTACAAGGTGGATAAACTTACTTTTTGAAGAGTTTTTGACACTTTTTTTAGCATTTTATATGTTCACTGTATAGATTAATTTGATGTTGGCGAACACTCAGCACTTCTACTTATGCCAAGTAACAAAACAGCCATCAAGAAAGTGAAGAGCACAATATTTATGCGGACTGATACTGTGTAGCCCATCCAGCACTATAAAGAACTGTCCTTCCCTGAAAGAACATCCAGGGAAGCAATCCTGGTTTCTGGGAAACAATCATTTGTTCAGCTGCCTTAACAAGGGATAGCTTTCTCCTCTTTGCATAATTCTGTCTCACCTTGCAGTTGTACGACACAAGTGTCAGATGTTCCACAGACAGTAACTGCCTTCACCATACAACCCTAATTCACCTTTAGGACAGGCTTCAACCACAGATATTGTGGGAAAAACAATGTTTATTGGGCATTATAGTCTGTATCATACTGCGTACGCACAAGGCAGACAATGTTGTACACACACTGTCAGTTGTGGCACTCCAGATTTTGAGTACTGAACTTTGTAATGTTACTCTTGTATTCTTTCAATTTTCAGCAAACCTAACGACTCAGGTTTCTTATTAAGGTTTCTTATTCTTATTTTAATCCTAATTTTCTTCCCCAGCCATTGCGGGTTTCCCCACTCTCTCAAATATTTTTCTCTTTTCCTTCTTCTGTATTACGTCTGCAACAGTTCTTACTACTGGATTCTTTCTTCCACTCATCCTCATAGTGGTGTTCTCCATATAGACATTTTCATGAGTTCCCCATCTTATCTTCCCAAATTGTTTTCTTGTTAGTAAGCCCGGCTCACTATTAGTCATAATCTTTCACTCTTTCAATAGGGGATGCTTACTTTCTGTGATGCAAATAACACCTTCTACAAAATCACAGCATGGTTGAGGTTGGAAAGGACCTCAGAGTCATCTGGTCCAGCCCCCCTGCTCAAGCAGGGCCACCTAGACCCAGTTGCCCAGGACTGTGTCCAGATGGCTTTTGAATATCTCCAAGATTGGAGGCTCCACAACCTCCCTGGGCAACCTGTGCCAGCGTCTGGTCACCCTCACAGTGAGAAAGCATTTCCTGATGGTCAGAGGGAACCTCCTGCGTTTCAGCATGTGCACGCTGCCTCTGGTCCTGCCACTGGCCAACACTGGAAAGAGCCCGGCTCTGCCCTCTTTGCACCCTCCTTCAGGTATTTGTACACATTGGTAAGATCCCCCTCACCTTTCTCTTCTCCAGGCTGCACAGTCCCAGCTCTCTCAGCCTTTCCTCATAGGAGAGATACTCGTAGTCGCTTAGTCAGCCTCATGGCCTTTTGCTGGACTCTCTCCAGTATGTCTGTGCCTCTCTAGTACTGGGGAGCCCAGAACCAGTCCCAGTGCTGCAGCTGTGGCCTCACCAGTGCTGAAGAGGGGAAAGATCACCTCCCTTAACCTGCTGGCAACACTCCTTGTAACGCAGCCCAGGATACCGTTGGCCTTCTTTGCAGCAAGGGTATATTGCTGGCTCCCACTCAACTTGATGTCCACCAGAACTCCAGGTCTTTTTCCGCAAAGCAGCTTTTCAGCTAGGCAGTCCTCAGCATGTACTGGTGCTCCTCCCCAGGTGCAGGACTTTGGTGCCTCCCTTTGCTGAACTGCATGAGGTTCCTGTCAGCCCATTTCTCCAGCCTGTTGCGGACCCTCTGGATGGCAGCACACCCATCTGGTGTACCAGCCACTCCTCCCAGTTTGTACCATCAGCAAACTTCCTGAGGGTACAGTCCACCCCATCATCCAGACCATTAACAAAGGACGCTGAATGGGATTGGACCCAGTATTGATCCCTGGGGTACATCTCTAGTTCCTGGCCTTCAATCAGACTTTGTACCACTGATCATCCCTCTCTGGGCCCAGCCTTTCAGCCAGTTTTCAATCTACCTTCCTGTCTGCTTCCCAGACAAAGGACTGCTTACCCTACTTTTGCTGCAACTACAAAGCTCCTAAAACAGCTACTTAGATACAGATTCAATCAAGTTCATTTATCAAAACCACAGTTACTGAAACATGGAAAGCCAATTCTAAAGATATTTTATATCTGGAGAAAATCTAGAAACAGTTTGTGTTATCGATGATTTCAAGCTAGGAAAATTAAATCTGAGTTAGGCATATGGCTTGATTCCTGAGACTGAAGTTTTCAACATGCAAGACTTCAAAACTATAGTTCTGGAAAGAATTAATACACAAAAAATATGCAAGGCAATAAGCTCTAAAGAGCTGTGAAAACACAGTGTAAACAAAGTCAATCATGGTTTGGATAAAATTAATAGTCAATAAAAAACTTGCAATGGCACAGAAATGTGTAAATAACTAAAGTCCAGTGTATGTATCCCTGTTCTCAAGCTCAATACACAGCATACTAACTCATATAATAATGCAATTGGACAAGTTGCATAAAACAAGATATTGGCTTTATTTGGGGAGAGGGGAGAATGGAACCGTATTTTTTGACAGGCAATATAATCTGGTTTATTTTTAATGGTACACTTAGATTCAGCAATTATGCACACAGAAATTTGCTTTAGGACAAATATCTGGGTAATACTCTAAGTACTGAGATAGCTACATGATTAAAAAAACACCTTACCTGCTTTGAACACACCAAGGAAGCCATAACACATAGATGTGGTGTCAAAAACAGTTTTAGTCTCATGATTAAAATCGCTAGAACACTGTATGCCAACAGCTGCAATGCATGGTATACCAGCTGAAAAAAAACAAAACAAAACAAACCACATAGAAGCATAAAATTTGCATACTTTTCACTTGCGTCTTAAACATACAACTTCACTTTCAGTATAGCTTAAGTGACAAACTTGTCTGAAAAAGAGTCCAAGTCAAAGTAAAGATCTTCACATTTCAGATAGTGATAAGGACTTTGTTACCTTTTTTCTAAAGTCTATGTAGTATGCTAAGGTATGGAACAACACGAAGCATAAACATTAACAATAAAACCAAAAGGAGATGGAGAAATGGCTAGCTATGCAAAAGATCCTTGCTATTTAATACCTAAAATATCTAAGTATGAAATAAAAGAAGCAAATAAAATCATCCTTGACACTCACACAACCACAGGCAGTTTGCTTTAGTATTCTCAAAAAAGCTTAAAAAAAAAAAATAATCAGAGATGTCACTCACCACTCCTAACATTGAATTTATGTTACTTGTTGAAGTGCTGATAAATCAGAGGCATTTTTGCAATCAGTGCTTTTATCTATCTGATCGATTATCATATTTTGAATGGCATAAGATTTCTCTCAGAGCACAAACCACAAATAAACTGGTGTTAAGAAACTTTTGCACTGTCCTTGCTGACCTAATCGCAAATAAAGAAGCCACATAAGAAAGCCGCCATTCAATTATATTTGTTGCATCATTTTATTAAAAGAACCGCATGTAGAATTATTTTCATTATGGCATATTTCAAATCAGAATTTTAACACTATCTGTCACATGAAACCCCAGTAAAGGAATCAATCTCCTTCTCAGTCTATACGGGGAAAATGGAAGGTCCAGCCCAATTTCAGTATCTTTCTGTACTGCTGCAGCAAAAGCCCAAAAGACCCCTCTCTTGCACTGCCACCCCACCATTAGCTAGTGTATTTTTTTGTTCCAACATTCCAGAGTTAGTCTGGTGACGACTCAGACCCAATTTAAGATGAGGAAATAAAACATGAAAATACTTACCTTCAAGTAAACCATGTATCAGGATCATACCATTGCAGCCTGTATTTCAATACGGAGTATTCACATTAACATACGAACAAAATTGTGCAGGAAAAGAATCTTACCTCACCATGATTAAAACGTTCCTCTCTGAATAAAAAACAGAAAATCACATTATTTATGTACTACAGAAGCACTGGTTTTACTCTGAACTCATCTGAAGTGGCTCTAGACAACTGAACTAATCCAGTAGGCATGAGTCAGCACCCACACTTTTTTTTTACCCCCTCTATAACAAGTTTTGTAGTACATTGCAAATCAGTGACTATCCTCCTCAATCCTTACATCTATTTCGAAATATGAAAATTAATTTTAGCAGTTTTTTAATTACTTCCATGAATTATTTCATATACAGAACAGCTTATTTAGAGAATGAAACTTCAGTAACGTAAGAGAGGCAGAGCACTGGTAACAAAACAGAGTCAGTAATTTACTCAGGTATTACACAGATTGATTTTGGATTCTCACGAGGAAATACAAATGTGAGAAGAGTGAAAACTGTGTATACTTTTTCTCCAAAAACATCTGTGAAGACAGGATGCTGAATCCTGCTCACATCTGTTGAAATTTTGATAATGGCCATTAGACTATGGAAAGCAGAAATCACTGAAATGATTAGTGATAAACTAAAAAAAAAAAAAAACCAGGAAGCAAAAAGATGTCAGGGAAATGACAACATTCAGTTGGACAAACTGACTGCTCTTGAGCACAGCATCAACAAGTGATACTAAATGGCTGTGACAGTTGAGACCATGTATTACAGATATTTAGAAAATAAAAATCAATACAGTTGGGATCTCTTCCTAAAGATGAAACTCGGGTATCTTTATAACCTGGAAAAAAAAATAACTGGGAGAAAAGAATTGCACTCACTATTTATAGGAGAAAAGCAAATAGGCACAAAAATAAATATTGATTTAGGAACAGAGCAGAAAAATAAATGATTAAATAGAAAATTTCGGCGTAAGAGGGTTAAGATGTCTAAAACTAAGTTCAGCAACTAAACTTAGTTTTAGACATCCTATAAAAACACCACATATAGCATATCCAAGCCATTCAGTTACTGAACAATACATAATTTACCCTTCAAAAAGGGCCAACATAATGTAGAACTCTGAATTATTTAACATATAGCAAATCAAATAAACTTCCAGCAGAAAATTCAGTTTTACATTAAAAAGAAGACAATATTTACCTTTCATATTGGCCTGCCTGAGATAAGGCCCACATAAGATACTTAATTGCCTGAAGAAAACAAGAGACAACAAAAAGTACGAACAAACTTTCAAAAGCACTCTAAAGCATTTTCAACATTTGCTAAATTAAATTACACCTGGGTAATCTCATTTTGAGATAATGCTAAGATAAACACATGCAGTGTTTTAGCTAAAAATTCTTTTTGAGATGTTTAATTAGCCAGGCAGTTAGCAGTTATCCCATCTGTTCCTGTGTAAACTGTAAGTCGTTTTTACACAAATTACACATAATCAAATTTACAAAAAAAGGTTATAAACTTCAGTTATAGTACTCATCAGCTAAGTGACAGAAATTTTTTTGGCACTTAACATCAAAGCAAGTTTTACCACTGTCTCAGGACTAGACCTTTGCAAATATCTATGTAAAGAAAATACAGAATTTTAAGCAAATACTTCTGAAAACATGTATTTTATCTAATTGTATTGGGTTTACGTGGCAAGGTGTTGGTAGCACAGGGGCTGCCAGGGTGGCTTCTTTGAGAAGAAACATGGGGCTGCCCCTATGTCAGACAGAGCCAGTTCCAGACAGCTTCAAAACAGATCTACCACTGGCCAAACTGAGTCCATCAGTGACGCTGGTGGTGCGTCATAACATGTTTATAACATGTTTAAGAACACATAAAAACCTCCATGCAGCAGCTTTAAGATAAAGCAGTGAAAAAAATGGGAGAGAAACAACCCTGCAGACACCCAGGTCAGTGAAGAAGGAGGGGGAGGAGGTGCTCCAGGCACCAGAGCAGACATTCCCCTGTAGCTTGTGGAGAACACAATGGTGATGTAGGTTTTCACCCTACAGCCCATGGAGGACCACAGTGGAGCAGATATGCACCCTGCAGCCTGTGGAGGACCCCACACCGCAGCAGGCAGACATGACCTGAAGGAAGCTGCAACCCATGGAGAGCCAACACAGAAGCAGGCTCCTGGCAGGAACTGCAGCTCATGGAGAGAGGAGCCCACACTGGAGCAAGTTTTCTGGCAGGACTTGTGACCCCATGGGGGACCCACACTGGAGCAGTCCGTTCCTGAAGGACCACAGCCCACAGAAAGGACCCATGCTGGAGCAGTCTGTAAAGAACTGCAGCTCGTGGGAGGGACTCACTGAGCCTGGAAAGAAGGGGGTGGGGATGAGGGGAAGGTGCTTGTAGTTTTGTTTATGTTTCTCACAGTCCTACTCTTATTTTTAACTGACAATAAATTAATCTTCCCCAATTCAAGTCTGTTTTGCTCATGACAGTAAAACAGTGAGTGATCTCCCTGTCCTTATCTTGACCCATGAGATTTTCAACTCTTTTCCCTGCCACTGTCCTGCTGAGGGCAGTGAGCACCTGGCAGCCAGCCAAGGTTAACCCACCACACTAACCTCTTTCCCATCTCAAAATAAATAGTGATCCCTTCCAAAAACCTAAAGTAAATTCAAGGTAAAGGTGATTCACTATGTCAATCACTTACCCTTTTGATGATTACCCCAAAAACCACCAGAACAACTGGTAATAGCAGAGTCTTTGTGTATCTTACTGGAGTCTACAATGGAAATAAACTGCATTAATTGCTTTTCATTCACCTATAATTACTTCAGTGGTCATTTTAAAGAAAACAATATGAAGAGTTCTTCCTGGAGTAAAATGTAAATTTAAACATTCAGCAACAAAGCCAGCTTAAAGAAACTCAAAACCCCACCCAGCAATCACACCAGAGGTCATAATACTAGGACCATTAGTAAATTATTCCCAGTTCTTTGGCAAGCCAGTCAAAGACTAAAAGTAGACTGTATCTCATCTGAATTTGAGCACTATGGGTTGAGTAACCTATAAACGTTCTAAATGCATATCTAGATACTGATGAACTAACAAAAGTCTACTAATGCCATATTAAGAAGCTCTGATGCTTTTCTGTAGTCTGAATCTACCACACAAGACCTTTGCAGCTCTAAGTACTTTTTCCATATACTTAAAACCAGTTACTGACAGCCACATAAAATCTTAAATTTACAGAACTCTAACCATTCATTTATCCCTGAGCAAGCATTTCTTTCCTTCAAGCAAGCACGTTTCTTAGATCCAAAATCAAAACACTGGGGTTTTTTTTAGTTCATTTAAAAGCAATAAAACCAGTTAAATTTAACTTCAGTTCATTAATGTCTGTAACTTCAGGAGTAAGCACTTGAACTTACGATGGCAGTAGGAGGTTACAGCTCTCAGATGTTTTAAGTTATAAATTAAGATAAAACAGGAAGTTCCCTCTTCCATAATCATCTGTTTTGATCAAATTACCTCTTTTTCCATGAAGTCAAACTCTGCAGCACAGGTATACATTAATGTATCAAAATCCTTGTAGCCAATAAATTTAGACTTTAATATATTTCCTATATGGGCCTGGTAGGATATACAGGGAAAAAAAGCTGTAGTAAGCAAAAGACTGCCCCTGTTTTCCACAACAAAGTAGTTTAAATGTATATGAGATATTTTTAATTAGAACAGAAGTTTATACCATTTATAATGTTGTTATAAGAGCACCAAAAATCTCTTTCTGGTATATTAAATGACATCTTTCAGTGTAATACAGATTGGACTGTGTTAAATAAAAAGCAGAAAGCAGCAAAAAAAAGTGTGTTACAATTGCAACTGTATTCAGCAAGAGTATAGTTTTGCATAGTCATATTTTAAGATATGAGCTTCCCATCTTTTGCCCCTTGATGCACATCTGCAGATAGGTTTTTAACAGTAGAATCTGACAACAAAGGGGCTGAAGTGAAGCAAGGAGTCCTAGTTACAAGCAGCATTTCAAAACTGTCTTAAAAATTAGCTTTGGAGGAAAGTGAACTAAGAAATTGAATAGATAAAGAAAAGATGTAGGTAGAAGATATCCAAAATAAAAAAAGCTCTATAAATCCACATTTTAAAACAAACACGCAGGGAATTTACTAACTCAATAGTAAAAACATTTCTCTTTTCACAAACTTCGGTAGTAACACCTCAAAGTTGTAACACGTGACGACTGAGAGAGCAAACATGTAATCCCTTTCCCATTTCTGCAAAATAAATCTTGGAATTTCAGGAAAGTGTATCAGTAAGATGCCAAAATCAAAATATTAAGAATTTAAAATTTTTTGAAAGACCAGATATTCAGATAAAACAACTTACATCATCAGCTATTCCAAATGCTAAAGAAGTTAGGTATTTCAAGGTGACTGTCCCAAATAACCAGGCACATCCTTCGATGAACTTAAAAAGAAAACACACATATATATATATATTCAGAATGAAATAAGCATCTCTCAACAAACTTTTAAAGAAATCTTTTTTTTTAAAGGCTTATTAGATTTAGCTACTAGTTACAAACTCTCCTATGTTATCACCAATAAGCACAGTAATTTCTAACCAATTACACTTCCCAAATTTCAGTACACTGGGGTGTTTTAAGTTTTTTTGTATTTTCTATTACAGTTGAAATAATTTTGTGCAACTGATTTATATTATGGCCATACCACAGCACACTACATTGTAGCAGAGGAGGTACCAAAGTTAACTTTAAATGGGGGCAGCCTAGCTGTCAATTCCATCTGTTTTGCATACACCAGTGTGTAGTGATTATTTCACACCAATAGCATCTCCATATCATCAGGTTGTACTACTCTAGTAATTCAAATCTTTGGAGGAATTTGCTGATTTATAGTACCTTCAAGATAATCTCAAGTTAGAACTTGAAGGAAATATAAAGACAGTATGTATAATTACTACTTGTAGTTACACGTTTATATCCCTGTACCAGAAAGATGAAAAGCTTCGCAATCTAGCTTAATCTATCTAATTCTTTATAAAACTGTATCAACTGAATAGGACATCCTGGCTTGGTATCTTGTATCTGGGACCAGCAGCAGATGCTTTCAGAGAGAATATACCAACAAAATACAAACTGATCTTTACCCTAATGTAACCACAGATTTTATGTGATGACAGGTTGCATTCAGTCATCCCATTTAATGGCTGCAAGTGAACCTAAATACCTAGGAGGTACCTAATCCTTTTCTGAATGCCTCTTTTTTTTGCTTCCACAGTATCTTTCCTCCTCTTATAAGCTTATGGCTGCTAGCATAAGGGGCACTAAATAAACTATAATTATATCCTACTTTTATTCACTGGCTTTATCATATTTACCTTTATTTTACAAGATGCAGAATTCTAACATATTTTATAATCCCAGCTATTTAGCGATTCTGCATTAATAATTATCTTCATACTCTCTCTACTTAAATTTGATGGTAGTACATTTTGGGGGAAGGCATTCTATTTTTTTGTTTTTTTTTCTTTTTTCTTTAAGTAATACACATTGACTGAGACTGCATGCAATATTTAGGATACTAAGTATGAGTTCACAAAATAAAAAAATATTTTCTGCTTTCTCTACAGTTCCTTCTCCATGACTTCCATAATGTATTTTCCTTTTTGCTGTCTGCTCAGTAATGAACTGATGTGTTCAGAGAACTCTTCATAAGAATATGAAGATCTCTGCTGAGTGGCAAGGATTTATTTAGGATCACTTACTTTATATACATACTTAGGGTGGTGGTGGTCTTCTTTTGAAAACTTACCATTTAATACCACCCTTTGTTTCATACCTTCTATTATTCACACCTTATCCCATGGAGCTTATTTTTCTTTTATAGTTCCAGTGACATATCTTCCCCAAAAGGTTTCTGAAGTTCAAGTGTATTACATTCACCCACACACCCTTATCTAGATCCTTCAAAGAAGTCAAATACATTTGTGAGGCATGACTTCCTTTCAAAGAGACTGTATCAGACCTATCTCATATGGCACATACATAAAGCTTACAACTTCATCACTGTTCAAGTTTTTATTATTTTACAAAAGTTAGACTTCCTGGTTTGCAGTTCCACAAATGCCTTGGATTTCCTTTTTAAAAACTGACATGAGATTTGCCTACACCCCCATTTTCCCTGGTACCACAGCTAACTACATTAGCAGGTTATACATGCACTGCAGTTTGTTATAAAAATTTTTTTAAATTCCTTTATATTCTAATTCCTTTGTAAATAACTGTATGAATTCCATCCACTTTTGCTAACAAGTTACCCTTCATCTAATAAGAATGCCTGTCTTAAGCCAGACAGTCTCAGTAGGCTCCCATTTCAGGTGTTCTTACAAGTTAATGTTATGTCTTGAGCAGTAAGTTGCTTCTCATGGTCTTCTACAGTGTTACTATTTTTTTGTCATAGTTTTGGCAGTGTCCTCCATGTTTGGACATGACTTCTACTGCCCTCAAACCCCACCTACACACCCTACAGTGTTTTACTCCAACTTGCTTCCTTTATTTAGGTAATTATAAGTTGCTTGCTGTTTTTATACAAAATATCCTAAAAAAAAAAAAAATTATATAGGACACATTTTAGTGAACATCTAATGCAGTATATTAATCTCCATTTCTGCAAGTACTGTTAGCCTTTTACCAGATGTCAGGTTTTGTAAACATGTTTAAGTTGGTAATTTAAAATTAAATGTGTTGCCATTTGAAGGCTATTTCAATTTTCTGATAAAAATGTATGTTTGTGCCCCTTTTCTTCCTTCAGTAATTTAAGATTAATATCTGGGAATATGGACAATTTATTAAAGAGAGTAGTGCAGCTGATTTTCTTGATTTTCAACTATCAGAAACTAAACCAGAAATTATTTCTGTATTTCATTAAAACAACAGAAAAAAAAAAAAAAAAAGTCACGGTTCTTTTCTGAAATTCAAAATATATGAAATTCCTTACCCATATATAGACTTCTCTTCTGCTGCTTTTCAAGACTTTTGGACTCAGTTCAAGAATTCCCTAATAATAAAATGAATGTACATTTTCAGGTAACATACAGTAACAACAAGATATTCCAGTACCCTGGATGGCAGGGCGGGGGGGGGGACGGGACGGGGACCTGTTTCAGTGAACACCTATTGTTCCACACAGCTATTTATTAAAAAACCCTCCACAATTAATACAATTTGAAATATGAATGAATATATGATATTGTGATTTAACTCTGCCCTGGCAAAACATGCCAGCATAAAAAAAAAAAAAAAAATCTTACTGCAGTTTACATACAATTAAAGGAAGACTACTCTTCTCCTTAACAAGCAAGACTCTCTACTATTGTCCTGGTTTCAGCTGGGATAGAGTCAATTGTCGTCCTAGTAGCTGGTACAGTGCTGTGTTTTGAGTTCAGTATGGGAAGAATGTTGATAACACCCTGATGTTTTCAGTTG
>JAVJGG010000009.1:14058929-14085071 GCA_035590195.1 Aviceda cuculoides | reverse complement strand
CACTAACTACCTTTAATGAAATGAGAATTATCTTAAACCTAAAAAAAAAAGGGGAGGGGGGGTAGAGGAGGGATTGATGGTGGTTGGGGAGGGAGACCTACCTCTCCATGGTTGAAAAAGAAACACATCACAGTAACAAGGCCTCCGAGACGGCTCCCACTGTGGAGAGAACAGGAAAAATAGGTACAACAGAATCTCGTAACGGTCAATGCTGCTTAAAAAATGTGAAATAGCATCTATGTACAGCTAAGTTTATTCAGGAGGGGGCAGGGAATGCTTTCAAGCATCAAGGGAAAGCAATCTACAGTGTACACACAATATTACAATATTAGTTAGTCAGCTAATGATTATTTCAGAGCAGACCACTCTTCATGTATCAGCTCTTTTCTGCAGAACACCAATGTTAATGTAAAAAAAACTTCGAAAACGGTTTTTCCGCTCCTCACAAACTTTGATTTAGAACATTACATCTGGTGCTTCATCTGCTGAACCCAGAGCTTGGTCTTGAAAAGTGCCAAACTTTTTTTTTTTTTTTTTTAAAACACTAGGCCATATAAATTGAATATTTCTCCCCTAAGATGTTGAACAGAAAACTTTACAGTTTGCATGCTCAATCATCCAACAGGGAATTTTGGTCTGAATCTAAGACTATGTTAGAATAATCAAATCAAGCATGTTCAAAAAACATACTTAGAAATGAATTCATGACACGGTCAATGCAAGATACAATTTAATTCTTACATGAAATACTGTGATGTTAACATGAGAAAGTTTAAGCCCTTGAGTTAGGGATTTTTATATGTTTCTAAACCAAATTCACCTTTTGAATAATTAGCACCATGGAGTCAGCACTAAAAACAAAGATATTACTTAGATTTATCCCATCTCAAAACAGCAATAGATAAGGTTGCTGTTTGACTAGATTTGTAATTACTCATGTCCTGTGATATAAAACAAAGAACATTTTTGTGCACACAAGTGCACTACTACTATGAATGACAGAATATACCATTTTTGCTACTAAAAAAAAGTATCAGCCAGCTGTTAAGATTCTTTAAAAAAACCCAAAAAAACAAACAAAAAAACCCCAACAAACTTCAGATCACAGAATCGCAGAATGGTTTGGGTTTGGATTGGAAGGGACTTTAAAGATCATCTAGTTCCAACACATTCCACTAGACCAGGTTACTCAAAGCTCCACCCAACCCGGCCTTGAACACTTCCAGGGATGGGGCATCCACAACTTCTCTGGGCAACCTGTTCCAGTGCCTCACCACCCTCACGGTGAAGAACTTCCTCCTTACATCTAATCTAAATCTACCTTCTTTGCCCTTCAAGGGTTTTCTTGTAGGCCCCCTTTAAGTACTTGAAGGCTGCTATAACGTCTCCCCAGAGCCTTCTCCTCTCCAGGCTGAACAATCCCAACTGTCTCAGGCTATCCTCACAGGAGAGGTGCTCCAGCCCTCTAATCGTCTTCATGGCCCTCCTCTGGACTCACTCCAACTGGTCCATGTCCTTTTTATGTTGGGGGCCCCAGAACTGAATGCAGTACTCCATGTGGGGTCTCATGAGAGAAGAGTAGAGGGGGAGAATCATCTCCCTCGACCTGCTGGTCATGCTTCTTTTGATGCAGCCCAGGACATGGTTGGCCTTCTGGGCTGCAAGCGCACATTGCTGTGTAATGTTGAGCTTCTCGTCAACCAACACCCCTAAGTCCTTCTCTGCAGGGCTGCTCTCAATCCACCCATCGCCCAGTCTGTATCTGTGCTTGGGATTGCCCTGACCCATGTGCAGGACCTTGCACTTGGCCTTTTTGAACTTCATGAAATTCACAGGGGCCCACCTCTCAAGCCTGTCAAGGTCCCTCTGGATGGCATCCCTTCCCTCCAGCACCACACAGCTTGGTGTCATCAGCAAACTTGCTGAGGGTACACTCAATCCCAGTATCCATGTTGCCGACAAAGACGTTAAACAGTGCCGGTCCCAGTACCGACCCCTGAGGAACCCCACTTGTCACTGGTCTCCACTTGGACGTTGAGCTGTTGAGCGCAACTCTTTGAGTACGACCATCCAGGCAATTCCTTATCCACAGAGTGGTCTATCCATCAAATCCACATCTCTCCAGTTTAGAGACAAGGATGTTGTGTGGGACAGTGTCCAATGCCTTGCACAAGTCCTGGTAGATGACATCAGTTGAAATCCTCTCAGATCCTTCACCCATCATTAATATAAAAGTCAAACAGAATCATTGAGTTCTGGGTACAAAATCTGAGGGTCAAAGATACCAACTGAGTGCTAAAACAGTCTCCAGGAATTATGCATTATTGCACATAAAATTCAATATTTAATTCCACAAATTTTAAAAGCCTCAACACTGAAATCCAAAATGACTACAAGAATGTGATTAATATTAAAAAATGTTACTCCTGGAAACAAAGCAAACTAAAAATTTGCAAAAAACCACACAAAACTAGAAACAAAATTCAAGGTCTATGCTAAAGTTTAACATCGTGATAAAACCCTGAAGTCTAGAATACAAAGGTCTTAATTGTATTATGAATGCTTTAGACCTATCAGCCTCTATAAGGGATCACTATTTTACCATGAGATCAGTAAATCTGTAGCACAAAATAGGGAAATGCACCTTGTCAGTACCTTTTCCAGAAAAGTAAGTGAACAGAGCCTATTTCACAGAGGGTTATGTACAGTGTTGAGTTACACTGGTTATCTTCTAACAGTCCAATGCTATCATGTAGGAGATAGAGTAGTTAAGCCTTTCTATGCCAATATAAAAGACAAAGGATAACTCTTTCCACTGAAACTCCCATAACATACTACAATTGGTGAAGTACATGCCCTTCAGTTGGAACCTACTTCCCCCATGTTTAATACAGAATAATTTAAATTTAATAAATAATTAGTAATTTTTAAAGAACTGCAGACGACCCGAACAGTTACACTTTGTCTGGCAGAGTCAGCTCTGGAGTAATGAAAGAACTCATCTTTTGACTCCCTTGCTACAATAAGCTGAAGCTTAAAGCGATCTGGGGAAACGCTGTAATTCATTGTTGACTAACATGCAAGAAACAAAATACTGAAAAAGTACTGTCCGAAGGAGATATGGGAAATTTACTGGTAGTTCCTCAAGATGCAGTATTTGACAATTGGCTTAAGTAGTCTGTCCCTTGACTACAAGAATATAGAGATGCGGGAAAGATTGGGTGAGGCAGAATCTTACAATTGCATAAAAGTACTTATCATTGAAATGCCATTCCTTTGTCCATAAAAAAAACCCTGAAAAAATGGCATGAGTTCTCACCATATTGCTTCAGTTATCCTAACAGAGAATGCTCCAGAGCTTGAGACTAACTTGCATCGCATAAGAAGATTCCAAAGTGCATTTGCATAACGAGAGACCATAGTGCTAGGGCAGTGACATACTATGTCTGGCAATCTTCTAAACTCACAGGGAAACTGGTTAAGGGAGCTAAACAGCAAAAACTAGTCCTACCAACAGAAAACTAGTCCTACAAAAGCAACTAGGCTTTCTGCTAGCTTAACTCTTTGAACAAGCTCATTATAAAGTACAGCAACCACAGATGTGAGAACACATGCTAGGTTGGAAAACAGCAATAAGAAAGTGGTCTTCCACTATCCCATCACCTTCCATCACTACTCAAAGTTGCAGATACTAAAAGCAAATAAAGGCTAAAATAAAAAGATTACACATTCTATGAATATATAAGGAGGCAAAAAACCCCTAGAAAAAAATTATGTAAGCTTGAGATGATTACTGGTAACAAATCCATGAATGGAAAGATAAAACATTAGAGGATGGCTTCCCACCATCAAATGTGTCAGGCTATGAAAAAGTCTTTCAAAATGCACAGCAGAAAGAAACCAGCTTTAATGAATGAGACTTAAGCCAATTCATAAGATTATCTACTTCAGTGTAGTAGAATTGCATTACTCCAGATTCAGTTCTTTTATATTTCATACCTTATGGAAAAGTCTAATATTCTGGCTTGCTTTGACTAAGACGAACCTTGGAACAGCCATAATGACTAAGCAGTCATCTAGATCTGGTATCCAACTATGAATATCCTTCAGAATAAATAAATAAGATCAAAATCATACCTACAGGAAACTTCATAATCACTTGTTATTTTTCGTAACCCCAGATAGCTAGTGGCTACACCTTGAAAGAACTGCATTTATATTCTATTCATCTTGACTACCTACACTGCAGATCATTTATATTAAATACTGAATTATTATCACCAATACTTGATAGTTATTTACATTCAACACAGCCCAAGTCTAAGAAAAGTATGGAGAAATTAAGACCTTACTGATTTTTCAATGACATTAATATACAAAATGTGGGTTTCCATTTATCTTCCTTAAGAGAAAAATGACAAGTTAATGATACAAATATTCAAAGTTTATCTACTTACTCAAAACATGAGACATTAATTTCCTAAGTTAAGGAATACAAACACACACGCTTTACCCCCAAACACCTAATAGTTGCACTAGGCAACTTCCTCTATTTCACTGTCAGCTGCTGCCCTGTACTATTCTTTATTTGAACTATCAGCACATGCTTCAAAGAGAGCAGGAAAAAGACACAAGACAGTGAAGCCAGGGAATGAGGGGGGAAAAATAATCACATGTCTCAGAGGAAAATGTAGCAGGCCTTTTCCTTTTTTGCAAAACCAGCAAATAGAGGTAACCAGAAAAATATTTCCACTTCTGTTTTTCTGCTGAATGTGGAGTCTATTTTTGTATGAAAGTGTATTACAGTTCTTGAAATTTAAGGACAGATACTGAAAACAGAAATTCATAGAAAAAGGGAAATGTATACATATCTCCAAAGGAATGCATTATCTCAAAAAATATTTTGCCTTCTCAGTTAAGTTAAAATTGAAAGACATGCAGTATGACTTGAGCAAAGCACTGGGAAAACTCCAACCTTTGTTAAAAGTATATTGTCATTCAAACCTTGTTTGAAAATGAGTTACACTGGTAGTTTTAAGAGCCGAAACCTGGCAAAACCCATTTAAAACCTGTACAGCATTTAGCTTTATCCACAATCTGCTGTATCAATGAGATACCACTTCACTGAAATCTTCAACAACTTCTTCCAGCATCACCATTTATTTTAAGCAAAAAGCTTCCCTGTTCCAGTAATTTTTTAGTGACAATGTATATGTAACAAAAAGCACTACTACTGTACAAACAAATAAGCAATATCCCATAAAAATATTTTAGTATTCACTTTTTCAAATTTCATATAAAATCTGACAGCTAGTACCAACTAAATAGCTCAGTCTCAACTGCCTTACCTGAGGTATGTACCGTATATGAAGAACAGTGACATCATCAATCCATTCAAAAGAAAAATCACAGCAACATAAAATGAAGCAGGGTCTCCCAAGCCTAACAAACAGTTAACATGTTGTCAAATATAGAAAAAAGATCATATTGCTTATAAACGACCATACAATCAGTATAATACACAGCATACTACCTTAATATATCTACAGAAAGAGACAACAAAAAAAAGTTAACGTCCCCAAGATTATTGTGGAGATTCAATCAGAAGACTACACTTCTGAAGAGGGAGAAAAAAAAAAAAAAAAAAAAAGGACAAGGGGCATACACAGCATTCACAGCATTGGGACAGTAAGCAACAGAACAGCCAGAAGGGAAGCATTAACTGTAAAGAAAAAACCTCCAATGTATAGAAGGCATAAGCATCACTAAGAACATTTTCTACAAACTGCATTTTGACTTCATAGAACTTTTCGGAACAGTTTCTATTCCCTGTACTCGCTTCCCATTACTTGCAGGAGTAAATCCATCTTTAAACATATCATGCACAATGCTCTTTGCTTTCTTTGTTTCATTAGAAGCCAAGAGATATTCCAACGATGCAAGTCTTTCAATTTATTCATTCACAAACACTTCCGCGTTCACACTTCTGTTGTTCTTCTCTTTCCCATTATTTCTTTAAACCCTCTCGGCTCTAATAATTTCAACAGTACAGAATAAAAAGGCTCATTCATTATAGAGAAGGTAGCAAAACTTCATAGTTTTGTATGCAGAAATTATTCACCATTGGTGAGAATACAGCAAGACAGTTCTCTAGAGATGATAATATGCTCATCAAACATGGTAGTCTCAGTAGTTGGGTTTTTTGTTGGTTTGGTTTTGTTTTTACGAAAAACAGAAATGAATTTATTCAATGTTTATTGCTTTCGACAAAACTAGAGAAAGTGAACCATTCAGCTCTGAAGAAACGTCTTATAGCCTTTGTGCAAAGGAAAAAATACTAACTTGTCATCACACAAAGACATTTTAAATGATAAAATGAAACAACTTCACAAGCTACCATCTATCGTTCAGCTTTAACCAACTGTAGAACATCCCAAAATCGCTTCTCGAAGGTACTTTTATTGCATAATACTTACCTGACAAGCCAATACTTTAAATGGGGGGGGGGGGGGGGAACCAAACCCAAACAAACCAAAAAAAACCAAAAAAACCTGACAGCATCCAAGCTTTGGTATCAAAATCAAGGTATAAGATTGAAATTCTTAGGCTGAACAGAAGGTCAAAAGAGGAAGAGGATTCCTCCCAACAGAATCACTACACAAGATTTCTCCAAAAGGGAACCCTGTGGTTACCTTTTTCCCTTTCCTCCCCACTCCTCAAGTTGCAGTTAGAGGAGGAAATACAGAAGGCAATTTTTTTAAATGTAGGAACTTAGAATGTATTTGGGATTCTACAGAAGCTACAAAAAATTTAATACATGTACAGTGGCCTTCAGTTACATTTAGGACATCTTATTCTTTATAACAGTCCAACATTATGAAGGCTCAGACTACAACTGTTAAGTTTTTAAGTGCAGTACAGGAATTCAACCTAGGCAGGTCTAAAAAGCAAAGCCCACATTCTCACCCCTGGTGTTCTTAAAAGTACCTTTCTTCCATGCTTCTCACTTATGTCGTGAACCTGCCAAAAACACAGGCTTAGCCAAATGAAAGCATGTCAGTGATAAAGACACAGGAATATTTATTACTTCTGAAATACGTAATGCCACAATTATATGCTTCCAGGAAGAAACTAGAATAAAACAGAACTCACCCTCACAGCTTTCAACAGGACTAAGCCCTTTTCCTCTGTTTACAGTCCAACATGTCTTTGTCGGTACACCAAAGAAATCCATAATGGCAGTATATATGCGGTACCAGCTGGCAAGGACCACCTAGGTGGAAAACAGGATTTGAAGTTTCTGAAAAGGAACTTTCAGATTAGCTCAATGCCCAAGGTAACCTCTCATGACAACTGGCCCTCATCCAGGATTTATTTTTAAACTCCCAATTTCTCAACTACTTAGCATTTTTGATGATAATTTCCTAAAGTCATGCAACATAAACCAAGTATTCATTAATAGGTAAAAATTATGCCTGTTTTAGAGTAGAAATAATTTCATGCATCAAACTGCAATATTTGGAAAAATTATGTATTTTGATATTGTCTGGAAGGTTCCCCACTTAACTATTTTTGTTTATCAGATATTAAAATCCCAGATTTTCTTGAGAAGACAGCTAGCCAAATTAAATCCATTAAAACCAATTTTTTTCCACCTGGTAAGAATATTAATGGACCACATCTTCCAGGTTTTTACTCAGATAAACTTTGACAGGTTAAATTTAAGCATACATTAGAAAGGGCTTCCACATGCAATGTAAGACAGCATTTCCAATTTCTCTGCAAAGGTTGTAATGTTCTTAGAACAACCACCAAATTAAATCTCAACACCTGACACAGAAAACAACAGTATTTTACACATAGAAAAATTTTACACACGACCCATCTCACAGCGAAGTCACTAGTTAACATTACCAAGCTATTCTGTCAGGATATGACTAACTTTATGGAGTTCATAAATGAGTAATGTGTCCATTCCAGTTGAGTTGCTTTGAAGTTATAACCCACTGGTTCCCAGACTGAAAATATGTTTCACCACTGCAATATTAGCCGTCTCAGCCCTGTGTCACAGAAAACATGTGCAAGAAGGACAATTCCCTCTTTTCTTTCCCCATACGATTACTAAAACCCTTTATGTCACTTCTAAGTTCAATAAGGGCAAGAAAGAAACACAGGGAATTACACCTTGATGTCTGAGAACATGATGGAGTAAATCCTCCTGGAAACCACTTTCAAACGTACTAAGGACAAAAAAGTGACTGGAAGCAGTCAGCATGGATTTACAAAGGGGAAATCACACCTGCCCAACTTTATAACCTTCTGAGACAACTGTCTTGGTAGATGAGGGGACAGCTGTGGATGGGTTTTTTTTTTTAATCTGGTGCCAATTCTGTTCTACGTCTTAAGACTAGATGATGGCACAAGAGAACATCCTCAGCAAGTTTGCACATGATCCAACATTGGAAGGAGTGGTTGATACTTGTGCTGCCATTCAGAAGGAACTCAACAAGCTAGAGAAACAGACCAAAAGGAATCTCAGGGAAGGGAAATGCAAAGTCCTGCACCAGGGAGGAACAACATCATGCACCAGTACAGACTGGAGGTGACGAGCTAGAAAGCAGTTTTGCAGAGAAGTGAGCCGTGGTGGACAAGTTGTACTCGAGCCAGTGACAAGCCCATGTTGCAAAGAAAGCCAAATGTATGTCACCAGGACAAAAGAGGCAATTCTTCCCCTCTACTCAGCACTGCCAAGACCATATCTCCAGTGCTGAGTCCAGTTCCAGGCTGCTCAAGACAAGGACATAGACTAAAGACAACAGACAGACTCTTTTCAGTTGACAAAGACAAGAGATGACAAGCACAAATTGAAATACAGGAAATTCCATCAGAAAATATATCAGAAAAAACTTCCTTACTTTGAGGGTGGTCAAACACTGGAACAGGTTGCCCAGAGGTGGAGGTACTCAAACCGAAACTGGAGATGGCCCTGAGCAACCTGCTCTACTTTACCCTTCTTTGAGAAGGGTATTGAGACTAGATGATCCTCAGACTCCCTTCCAACCTCAACTGTTCTGCGATTCTATAGTTCATTAATTTTTAATACCAGGGCTCCAATCATCATGGCTTACTTCACCTGTAGCCTTTACACTCTCACAATTTAAATCTTATATATTTAAAATACAACTACATCTTTCTAGACCAAGACTCCCTGCCTCAATATTCTGTCCTGCAAAGCACACTATCCTAAATTCCTGGAGGCCTTCTGAACATCTGTGCCCTGGCACTTCTGACTGTGCATGTGTGCATACACGAACCAGACACTTGCCCCATCTCAAGATCGGTAACAACAGGACTGGGGAGACGAATTGAAATCTTTCCTCTTACCACCTGAAAGTGGTTTGTACACTGCCAACAGAATGCATCTGGCAGCTTAGAGACATCTGTCTAGCATATTTGCATCATCAGCCCTGAAGCTGACATTACCCCAAGGACATTAAACATTCTTGCTGAACCAATGCTGGACAAAAAAATTTTATTGATTTATCGACTTAACCTTTTTACGTCACAAGTGCTTGTGTCTGCTGCAGATGCTACCACACATGAGTAGTCCATAAAAAGGTAGCTGGTTAGGCACTTTATGCAAAACACAAATATTTTTTCCCAAAAGCTGCTTTACATGAAACAGCTAAAATCAGCATAAAAATGGAAGCAAATAAATAGTGCAAAATTGCTAAGTTGATTACAGCATAATGGCATTTTTGGAATGTCTACTGTACAATATCAGATGAGGCAGTAAATGCAAAACTTGGAAAACAAAAGACTGGCTCTCAGACCCAGGAGATATCTGTGGGAAGGCCAGTCCTTTGCTGTAAAAGAACATGTAGAAAAGTCAATCCATTTTACTAGCTGCCTTTGAGTCAGCACTTTAACACCGACTACACAACACTCATCACTCCAACTCAAATTTTCATCATCCCTGCCACGCACAGAAATATCAACTGTTATGTAATGATGAACAGCCAGAGAGTAAACTTAACGCATTATCTCTACACCACAGAAATTAACACCTTATCTCTCTGCCATTTTGCATCAGGGATCACAGATAAAAATGGCACAACTACTGGAACAACCTGACTACGCAGCAAATAGCTGGGAAATCAAGACTTTATTGGGACTATAATACTGTACACCTACAAAGACTGACTTGTTGCTTTTGACAGGTTTTTTTTACTGCTTATATTTGTAATTTACACAGACTGTGTAGTGATTGCTATAGACTCACTTTACCTTTTTTTTTTCCTTTTGAAGTGATTTTTGCAAGTCAGACTATAGATGAAGTCAATAAATGTTTCTCAGCTAAAGAAAATAACTTCATAGTATTCAAATAAGGCACATGTTTCCTAATGTTGCATTTCTAGAACTGAACTGCAATCCCTTAGGCATTAAAAAAAAAAAAGGCAAAACCACCAAAAAAACTCCCAAACAAACCCAAAACCAGTGAGACAGTAACAAAAAGCACTCATCTATATAGCATTTAGTTCTTCCAGAGCAAGGAATTAGGTAGCAAATGAAATCACTACATGCAAGTTGTACAAATACATGCATACCGAGAACTCTTACACATACAGTTCCTGAAAGCAGCTCTGCTCTGACAGAGCAGGAGAATGAGTATAAATGCTTGTACCCAATGATTACAGCCATTATGAGCCCTCGATTCTCAAAAAAATAAGCTGTTGTTGACACATGGAGTTACAGAAGCATACATTAACCAAGGGAGTCTTCCCTTTGCAAAGTGTTCGAGACACACGGGCAAAACCATAAGACAGAGAAAAACGAACACTTCTGTACTTAAAGATACATTCCTTTGAGTGACAAAAAAGCAGAGTAGGAACATAATCTAACCAGGTAACAAGTCTAACATCAAGTATGTACAAAACAACGTCAGTCTTCTACAGAGGATTTCCTTCTGCAACAGGTAAGTAAACTATTACCATTCATGGATTTTAGGGCCACTGTGAACTGTGATGGTTAGTTCATTGTCCTACACAAAATGCAAGCCAAAATAACCTCTCAGTACCTGTATCACTGCAGGCTCTATTGTCACATACTACTGATACTTCACATTGTATTTCCTGAAGTACACAACGTCTACAACTTACTTGCTTTCAGTGAAAACAACAAAAGACGACAACAAGTATAGAACTGGATTGCAACCTCAGGGCATGAAATACTAAGATGTAAGAAGTATTCACATTTGATTGAACATACTTGAAGTCTGAGAATTGATTACAATGTATGAAGTAACTTCCACATTTTACATCTGGAACTAAAATATGGTATTTAAACAACGCTTCATTAGTCACTATATCTTTAAAACCACATTTTCCAGAGTAACATTTCTTACAAATTTGTAGTCAAATCTAAAGAAACCAAAGATTTATCAGAAGGTCTTATTTTTAAAACATAGCTCACCTCTGGGTAAAGATTGAACCTTTGTAAGGTGTTAATCACTAAAGGATATTCAGTTAGTCTGTCATTCATAATTGCCCATAATCCATTCCAAAACGATGGTGCCTCAATAATGATCTTGAAGTAGGAATAATAAAGACCCTACAGGAGAGCAGAATAATTATTTACAATTAAAGAGGTCACTTCTGCTTCACAAACTGCCACATACAAGCTTCATCTTAAAATCAAACTTTGTAATATAACAAATAGGACAAAATGATTCAAAATTACTATCCAGTTTTTCAAATCTTTTCCATTAGTGCAAGGTATTAAAAACAAGCAATGTGGGTTTCCTTCCACCAAGCTTCATAGCACATCTGGAAATCTCTCATTTGGGGTGTTAACTCTGCACTAGCATAGTACTTCAGAGTTCTCAAAATAAAAGCAGCCAAAATGTGTATACATATGCAAACAATTATTAATTTAAAAAATTATTTTAAAAAAACCAGCTGCAAAACAAGACTATAATTGAATACACTACAAGGTACTTGTAGTTTTGTATTTTAGGTCCTCTAAAATCACATTTTTTAATTATATTTTAGGTGAACTGGGAACAGATACATTCACAGTGATCAGCTGCAAGACACACAAATGCTCTGCATGTAACAGTGTAATCACAAGATTATAGACAGAAGTTTTCCAATCACTGAATCTTTATTGAAACATAATCTAACCATTTCCGTGCGAAAAGCCATTTCTCTTTCTAGCGTGGACAGGTGAGAAAAATGACGGTCATTTTCAAAAAGAGTAGTTATGTGACACCTGTTAAAAAATAATAATAATTAAAACTGATTAAAGAGTTTTAGAACCTGTACTAAGTCATAAACACCAAGGAAGAACTGCCAAAACATTCAATGAAACCCAAAGTTTACTTACAAACTGCTATTTTAATTTACTCGTATATTATACCAACATTCTCCTCTATTCAGACTATTTTAAATGGAAAAAATATGAATCCATAGAGCATTTAGTAAATTCTATCATGGAATTAGTTACAATAATCAATACATTTTAACTTAAGTGCAGACACTTACAGATCAAAAGTTTAATGCTATTAAAACTATCAAATGTACATATTAGGAAAGAAAATGCAAATATCTGACAAATGAAAAGAATCACAGAATAAAAGCTGATGAAAATAATGGTACACATACAAGTAGTGTATGTTTTTTCCACAAAAACCTTCCCTGACTTGTATTTTAATGCAGTTATCTGCCTTTATATATAGATGCACTTACCATCAAAACTGTATTTAAATAAAGGTGCAACTATGGTGGGAGGGGAAGCCAGGAAAAATGCAAATAGTTTGGAAGCAAAACTTGCTATTTCCAAGAGGAGCTTCATCTCCAGAAAGTACGGAAAAAGAAAAACTGAGCAGTGCACATGACTCTGCTTTTGAACAGGAATTTGCAAGAAAAACTACTAAAAATCAATAGTTCTCTTTGAGCTGGGAAACAAAAACAGAGTAGCAGACTGTCACTTTTTATCTCTGCAAAAGCAGCTGCTGTAAGTCACTTTAGAAGCCATTTTATTTCAAGTCCATATTACAAAATGGAAGGGTGAGGATTAGGATGGAACCTGAAACACAAGGATTACATTGACAAAAAGTAGCTGAAAGGCCATTCTTCTGGACATAAAACATTGGCGAGACTTCTCTGAAGAGCTTAGAGAAAACGTGATGTAAAACTAAGAAATTAAAGCAGAATCTAAATAAGCAGAGCATAGGAGAAAGATCTACCTGGACTTTCAAAACCTACTGAGGGTAAAAATGGCTGTTAGTGGAAACGCACCTGAGTTTGTACAGCTAAGCAACAATTTTCCACCTGGAAAGCAGGCTTCACTCTTCGCTGAACAGGCTTAAGAAACCTTTCACATCAGCTTCACAAGAACAGAATCATTCATCTTAGAGACAACAATTTGGTTTTGAGAGGAAAGATCTAAATATAAATTATCCTAATAGCTTGTCTAAATATAAGTCATAATATTTTTATTATTTTGAAATGTCATATTACTCTCAAGCAAAAATTTAACCTTACCAATGTAGGACTCCTGCAAAAGCAGCTGTAAAGGAAACAAAACAGTGTTAGGTTATTCAAATATTTAAAGCATTGAAGATGAAATCATGTTCTTTAAAGTAATTACAGTATTACTTCAGAGATGCAGAGAAGGTACTCAGCCTCCAGAGGAACAGAAGAGGAACATTTGAATTAACTTTTATGGCCAGCTCTTTGAAAATCTGAAATTATACTACTGGCATTCAGCAATAGGCAACATTCCCACCTATATCCTGCATCACTCAAGTTGATCCACCAGAATCTAATGCACCTATTTGAGCTATCAATAACACATCTGAATTATAAGCTTTTTTTTTAGTAAGCATAAATATTTTCAACATTTTTGCAATACCTACTGTGACTGTTCACTCAACTCCTGCTCAGATTTTGGCTAACACACAGCTCATGCTAAGGCACAATGTGTGCTAGGACCATTACTGTTAGGTCAAAGCAAGAGCAACACATAGGCAGGACCCAGTGGCCAGTCATTATGCAGCCATTATCACCTGCAGCTTGTTGTCTCCTGCAGCCATAATCCTCACGTACTCATTGTCTGGCAGTTTCTTCAGAATCTGCTAACTCATGGGAATGGTATAGACCAAAATTCTGAGCTGGAAGCTGTAAATACATCAGCTTACCCCAAAAGTTTTGGAAGCAGATCCAGCAGCAGCTGGGCTGCTGAGGCTTTTGTGCTTCCCAGTGTGATACAGGGGACACCTGCACCATGACAAAAGAGGAAGGATAAGCACTCCCACCATCGGCTACGTAACTGTTTTGCTCACAGGTGCACAAGTTAGGAGCTACAAGTTGAGTTACAAATTAAAGAACTAGTGAGTTAGAAACCTCATGCCTTAAGTGATGAATTAGTGAATTCCTGTACAAAGTGGACTGAGCACTTGTTTGTTATGTTTGGTTGGTTTTTTTCCTAATGAGCTCATAAAATAAAGTTTAATTTACAGAGTACATTGTCCTGTAAATTTGAGAGATCCAAACGGACCATGACAATCAACACAAATCTAATTGAGACTGTAACTGCTAAAAAAGGTAGACTCAGTATGTAATAACATTTCGTTTGTCCATTCAGAGACTATCTGCACTGTTGTCACGTAGGTACAGAACAAGGTAGGTAATCTGAGAGACAAAAGGAAACGGCAAATGATTATAAAGTGGTGGGTAAACAGTCTAGGTCTCTAACTTCTTGAGCATAACAAGACCCACAGAAAGCAACACCCACTCCATTTTGCTTGGGCAGCATTCACAACATATCCAGAGCTCACCATGCAAGCAAAGCCAGCATGAGTGAGGGATAAAGGGTAGGCATTCAGCAGGACCACAGTACTCCTAAACTGAAGGTATCTTGACTGCCCTCGAGCACACAGTGGCTCTCTGCCACAGAAAGGTCAGGTAGACTGGTTGCCTTCAATCCATGAAAATCTTTATGGTTAATGAAAAGCCCTCTTATTCACACAGGCTATAAGGACCAGAGAGAAAGAGGACAAGCACCCTCCCTGCTTCCACCCAGCTGGAGCCAGAAAGGTGCTGAGCACCGTGTCCCTCTCCAGGGTGCTGATCTGCACACACCTCCCACAGCTACAGGCACGCAGCACAGCACTCGCTGCTGTGACAACACGGAACGGATGGGTCAAATTGCTTGCACATAGGTAAAACATACATCAATGCCTGCACACTGATGCAGAATATGGTCGGAGAGTTAGTGAACATGCACTGATGCAGAATATGGTTGGAGAGTTAGTGAACGCGCATGTGTTCAGACTGCATGTTACATGCGTATGGTGGTCTGCTTCTGGAAAGCAGCAGGGACGAGAGAAAGAAAAACACCTTTGCAAAACTGCTAAATTGATGTGGAAGAGGAGTGGGCTGAATGTACACTTCATGCCCCAGTTTATATTCCCAAACCCTATGTTCCTCCAACACAGAGCCTGGAAGTGCTGCTGCTGGCAGTATTTGTTATCATTGTCACCACAATGCTGCTACTGGCAGTACTTGTTATCATTGCCACCACAGGTCATAATGCAAAAAAGTACATTTATGAACCTCAATTTTAATATTAAAGTTTTGTATACAAAGATGTGTGAGGTGAAACTGGGTAAGACGTGAGGAGGGGGAATTACCTAAGGGGGAAAAAAAAAAGTTCTAAACTACCTGCCTGTACAATTTACAATTTAATATTTACCTCAAGTTACGTACTTCACAAAGTAGTTGAGGTTGTACAATACCACATTCAAACTTCCTTAGGAGTTTTTCAGCTTCACTTCAGTCACTGAAGTAGTTTTCTCAAAGAGAAGCCTGGATTTCAGTTAGAAAATGAATACCACCAGCTTTCATTTAAAACTTTACATTTTTACATACACTTTTGAGAAAAAAAAATTCATTTAAGGACTGCTTGGTATAGTTCACATTAGTGCAATTTAATGTCTTAGGAAAGTTTCAGGAGCTACAGACTTTTTTTTATACTAGGGACGTTTATGCGAGTTCTCATGAAAAGCTGCAAATTCCTTTTTCAGAATAGCAGATATGGTTAAGAGATGGAATTCCAGATAAGCGCATTAGCTGTTTCAGCAACACAGCAAACCATATTCCATAAACAAACATGTTTTGCAGCAATTGTATGGAAAGAAACAGAGCAGCCCATACCTTTCTTAGTTATTACTTACTGAATCTCCCATCTGCACAAGGCATTATTTCATTTCTCAGCAACATTTCTAAGATTCCCATTAAGATTAGATGCTACAACACATTTACATATACACACAGCCCAACTATAAAAAAATACCAATTTTAAGACAGATCACATTAGGTAAGAATATACAGTGAAGTCAAAATAAATGCATGTTAGCTACCAATACTGTTAATGATCTCAAATCCATGTGGTTCCAAATAAGCCAAATACACAGTATTTTATTGTTGCAAATAAATTATCTATTAATAGGGAAATTACATTTCCGATTCAAACATACCACTTATTTCATTGAGAAAACAATGTATTTAAATCTGATTCTTCCCTTCAGTAATTGTTTTATTGAAAGTCAATGCATTAAGTGTAAATACATTCACAGTTATTTTGGAGAATTTCATATACATTTTTAGAAAACTTCACAATATCACTCTATTATAAGTATAAAATGTAGACCTCTTATAATTGCACAGCAATTCATGTAATTAGTCATGATTTCAAGAGACAATGTGCTTAATTCATAGACATCCATTATGAGTCCAAATCGGCATTTTTCAACCCACTGAATCCCGACTTACATGAAGCTAGTTTCTGATGGAAAACATGCAGATCAGCTCTCTTAAATTACCATCCTTTGATCCCATTAATGTCCTTACTGGGAAGGGAATGAAGGAGAGGACAGGAGAGATATACTAGAGTCCTAATGCTACAGAGACTTATACAGCTACTACGTACTTGAACATGCAGATGCCATTTTCTCACCTAATCTAAGAATACCTAAAAGCAAAGCCTATGGTCAGATTTTTGCAGGCTAGGGCTATTATGTAAAACCTGATAGTTTATTCTTCAGATTTCCTATTTTTGCCTGTGTTCTGTTCTAAAAAAAGCAATACTAATGGCATGTAAAAAGCATTCTAATTCTGGAAATTAAATACTGAAGAATAAAGCCATAATATACAGAACTCACCAAGCAAACAACAAATGCTGAGATACTGTAATGCAACAGGATGTGAAACATACCAGAAACTGCTTAATACTTTGCAAATATCCCCAAAGCAATTAGGTAGGAGTACAGCAGAACTAGGAACAATCAGGAATGTGCAAGCATTGCCTGTGTCTGCAGCTTAGTCAAGACGTTTCATTGTGAGATTTTGTGCAATCTAGAAAGGATGTCTTCAAGAATAAGGCCTCAATTCAATGGTCATTTAAAAAAAACCCAACATAATAGGGCAAAGTGTTGTTTAAGAATGCCCTTGAAAATCTGACAACTTTATTGTTGCACATAAATTGGAGATAATTCTTAAGAGAAAAAAATCCACACCCTATAACAAAACTAGCTCCAGCTGTGGGAGCCTCTGTTTTTAAAATCTGGACCTTAAAGCTTAAGCAAAGGAACAACTAAAATTCAAATACCACTAAAACTAGCCAAACCCCACTATTCCATATTTAGTATATGTACATTCTTTGCTACTACAAATACTGTGTGCTATTACATACTTTGCTATAAGCGACTAGTCCTATTAAAAATATAAATAGCTCCCTGAAGTATTTAATTGGTTACCTGGGTTTCACAGCCACATTCAAACTCCATAAATTATAGAGCTCTCTATCTAATCTGCTCTTGAATTTCAATCAAAGGAAAGCATTTTTCAATTTTGACCATCAGTTTAACATTTCTATGTCATTTAAGTCACTACTAGTCTAGGAAATGCTGAATAAACAGAGGTAAGCAAAGCAATTCAGGAACAGTTTACTCATCAATTAGTTTGTAAGCTAAGGGCTGTTTCCCTGCCACTACTTTGCAATGTAATTCATCAAACTGAAGAAACTCCCTTTGGCAACAAGCACTACTGGTGGCGTGATTAATAGTACCAGTATCTTCGGAATACCCTGACAGTCTTTTAATATAATACCTTTAAGAGTATATCTAATTGTGCACCTGACAAATATGCTATTATTTAACATTTGTTAACTTTAGGAATGCATTTCTTATTTAATTTTGCAAATACTTTAGGTACTTCTTCCAAGACTTTGGCCATTAGCTGTTTTATTATTTACTCCAAAATATTCCCAAAGATAGCAACATCTGAATTTACATCCCCCTACAGTTGTATGTTCTTCCACCCATAATCCTTCCAAAACAAGGTGGTTTGATTACATTACTTAGTACAAGTTGCTTCTTTTTTTCCCCTAGAAATTAATGATTGTATAGGAGAGATCCATAAATACCTGGACAATTATTTTCCTACATATGTTCTGATATCAGATCAACTGCTACAATAACAGCTTTACAAAAGTTACCAGGTAGGAAGTTATTTCCTGTCCCTTTTCAACATAAACTATGGGGTTTTTGTTATTCCAAGTTACATTTCAAAATATATTTTGATACAGCTTACAATTCCAGAGAAAAAAATGTAAAAAGAACAGTTTACCCCACCCTCCCCAACGTATTCCTTCTACTTACCCAGAAGGAAAGTGAGCCACATCTTGCTATTGGATTTCACGATAAAGGCCTTTCTGTCATCAACGAATACTGTCAAAAGAAAAAAAAAAAAACCTTTAAGCATCAACTAAGAACAGACTCTGTAAAAGGAAACCTGTTCAAATGCTGCAGCATTAGTTTCTGTAAAAATCTTGACTTCAAAAATGCTGAAAGAAATTTCAAACAGCAAGTTAGCAACTACACATAAAAGCTTTAAACATCACGGATAGACTATTAAGGTTACTACACAAATCATCAGGTTTTTAATTCCTCAAATAACTTTTGCAAAGTAACTTGTCAAAAGAGGATTTCTACATAGACACATTATTGATAATTTTGCTCAAACAGCAAGTCAGCCTTTTAAAGAGTAAGCAACCCTCTCTCTTTTCGGCAAAGCGTTACCAAGAAATAAGCTGGTCATGCCAACACTGTAAGCTGAGCTAGTCAACACCATTAGAGAGACAGTTTTACCAAGAGTTAGTTACACAAACAGCACATCTTCCCATTTCTCCCCCACAGGATGCTAACGCGGTAAAAAGCCCGTTTCCTTCCCCTCGCCCACAACTCTCGCCGGTACCAGTGTGGGTCTTATAAGTTTGTGTTGGTGGTTTTTTTTTTTTTAACCTCCTCCGGTTATGACGGGCAGGAGGATGGGCACGGAGAGAGCGGGAAAGCGACCGGCCGCCTGCTGCTGCCCCAGGCAGCGCCAGGCACAACCCCGCCGGGGAGTAGACGCCGTGAGGCCACCGGGGCGCCCGCTGCCTGGCCAAGGCGCTCCGCTCCCCCCGCCCCCGGACCGCCTTCCCGAGGAAGAACGTCCCGGCGCTTCCCTTCCCCCGGCGGTAGGGAAAAGCCACACCGCGCGACGGGGGCTTCCGCGCCGTGCCGGGCAAGTCTACCGACACCCGGAAAGAGGGGAGGGAGGCGAGACCGAGCCCCATCTCACCTCCCCCGAAGCGGACGGGCTGCCCCCCTCCCCCGGCCGAGCGGGGGCAGAGGGAGCGGGGAGCCCTTTAGCGCGCCCCCGGGGGCCGTGCGAACGCGGGGCGGCTCCTCGAGGCCTTCTTAGGAAGGGGCTCGGTCCCGCAGGGAACGCGGCCTTCTGGAGACCGGCTGAAGGTTGCTCTTGTGCCGTTGTCTTGCGGGGATCTCTCCGGAAGGGAACGGAGCAGAGAGCAAAGGGCTGTGCGTGTGTGGGCCTGGGTGCTGCAGCCCCTGGGTAACGCAGGGCATCAACTCCGGTTATCGTCTGCTGGACCCTTTCCCGTTTGTATCTATGTAGGTGATCCCTGCTGAGAATTTTCTTGTTTACTAGCTGGCCCAGTCAAATCTACCAATGCGAAAGGCCACTTTTGTTGTTGTTGTTGTTATTTGTTTTTATTCTGCCTGCCATCCCTAATGATAAATAATAAGTACAATTTGTGTATTCTTGTGCTGGTATAGTTTGCTGCGAGAGACAGCCTCCACCTAATTCTTGAATGGCATGGTATTTATAAACAGTGTTCTCTGAAGGGATGCACTGTATCTTACCCTGAAAGCAGTATCTCTAAATTTTACCTCCTCTGCTTTATAATCTAAATTGCCTGTTGTCCAAAAGTTTGACATTTAAATTGTATGCTACCCAACGATGGATTTATCCAGTTCTTGACAAATTTACAGAAGGACTGGCTAAAGCATTTACTTTACATTTATTTTAACGCACCTAACTTCTGCTGCATTTATTGTGTGCCTTTGCAGTGTTTGGGACAATCTCTGCTTCCCAGATCTTAAACAGTCTGTTACATGCCCTTTTTTCTCAGGTCGTGTGATCTGCTGGTTACAGCAATGAGATATAAGAACAAGGACTGCTCTCTATGTTCTAGCTTCTCTCCCCACCAGCTTGCTGGCTGATGCTGGCCGAGTCACTTTACAGCTAAGTCTTAGTCTCCCTTTCTGTAAAGCACATGTACATACTTTCCTCATTATTTTGTACTCTGTGGCTCCCAACTTGTGATGTAAATTACCTACTCTGCAAATATATATCCTGTCCTGCTTACACAAGGTATGCATAAAGGAGGTCCAGTACTGTTTTCCAATAGCCTTGTCAACCTTATTAAATGCTTTCATTTTTTATTTTCCTTCCTTGTTTCTAGCTTTGTAGCAATTGCTGAGAATGTGTGCTCTGTGGGAGGCCTGTGGTGATTTGCTGCTCCTTTTCTAGCTGTTCCTGCCGTCTGCACTCTTATGTTGTATCTTTTGTTTTGCAGGATTTGTTCTTCTCCTTTCAATGGAGAGTGACTGTATAGATCAATAATGAGGACCAGCCCTCGCAGGCCCTTAATTCTCAAAAGACGGAAACTGACCCTCCCACAAAAGGATGCATCCAGTACTTCAACAAGAGATGAGAACAGCGGTCAGGATGGAAAGACTCCGAAGCAGGAGCACAGCCAGGAGGACCAACAGAACAGCCAACCCAGAGACAAAATGGACTGTGGCCTGCAGAAATTCCCAGCAGGAATAAAGATAATTGACCATCCCACCATGCCCAACACACAAGTGGTGGCCATCCCTACAAATGCTGATATCCAGAGCATCATAGAGGCACTGACAGCAAAAGGAAAAGAATGTGGCAACAATGGGCCCAACAAGTTCATTCTCATTAGCAGTGGGGGCACGTCCCGTTCAGCAGGTCCAACACCATCACAGCATCTCCCATCAGAGAAGAAACCCTGTGCAACAACCAAGGCTGCAGATGGTCAAGAGAGAGAGAAGAATGTTACACAGACACCTGGTCTTGCAGGGGGCACAACGCTCTGGCATTCAGGAACTGATTCTGCGGTTGGACAGGAACAGGAGAGCAACAGTACGTAATCTTAACCTTTTTTTTTTGTCCTGACAGATAGACAAAGAAATGTGAAGTGGACCAATGAGTGCAGTGCTTGGATCTCAGTATGCATTAATGAAAAATATTTTGTTAATTACAAGAGAGCTATGGATTTGATTCTAATAATCTACATAGCTATGCATACGTAGTGAAATCTGAAGGATCTTGGTGGATATATTTTCGCTGGAAAAGATAGCATACAAAGGTGTATAGCAAAGCAAAACATTAGTGCTGGGGAAAAAAGAAGGGCTGGCTTGAGGAAATCAAGTCTAGAAGAACAAAAGTTTCATTTAGCGAAAGGGTTATGGCTGAATTCAGGACTAACACAGAGTACCCTAGTCAGTGACAAAACGTAAGGGCCTAGAGCTTTGAAAAATAGATGATTCCCACCCTTTAATAGCTAAGTGGCAAGTCTGTTTCCTCCTTGGCTGTCTCATGAAGCTTCTGAATAAATGTTAGAAGTTACTTTGAAACACTGCTCAGATCAAATTTGTATATGCAACTTAAAATAGCTATGTAGCTCTTGGGCTGTAGTAAATCTTATCCCACAGCATAGTACTGTCTGACAGGAACCCACAGACAGCTGCAATAGCTGCATTGCTACAATCAGCCTCACCAGAAGTAACAAAACTGTGTGAGTTTTCATTGCTGCAGTTCAAAAACCTGGAGACATCTGAGCTTCTGACTTGGGTCTTATGCTAGGTCTTTCAGTTGGAGTTTGTCATCACCTTCCTTGGCCTCTGCTTACTAGATTCATCCTCTGGATAAAAATACTTGAATTCTTGAAGTACTGGATCAACATTGTCCTTTTTTGGTTGAGAGCAATAGTCTGGTTTGAATGTTTGTTTTTAAGGCTGCAACTTTTTTCAGAAATTGGGCAGATTCACATGAAATCAGGAATTCAAGGTTGAGTTCCTTCCACAAGAAAAGTTAGTATTGCAATACCATCTTGTCCCTGTCTTGAGACAGGGATGCCTCTTTCAGAACCGTGACTAGTTCCTTCCTTTTGGCACTTGAGATGAAGGGGGAAGAGGGTTACTTGTGAGTAAGCAGAGCTATGGGCTTGTTATCCCAACAGGCAGTGGCGAGACAATGAGCTCTGTGTTGGACAATAGTCTAACTAACATCCAGTGGCTGGGGAAGATGAGATCTGATGGGCTAAGTCCCTGTTCTGTGAAGAAAGACATGGAGAAAGAGAACCAGATGCCTCTGCGGGAAAGAATCAAGGTAAGTAGGAGAAGACAACAGAGCATGTGCTAGAACTTTTGAAAGGGAAGTAATCCATGTGGATCAGAAGACCTGCAAGAACTAGGCCTCACCATCTCTAAGTAACCCGAGTTTGGCCCTTACTGATTTCAGTAGCAGAACCTGGAGGATCCAGGGATGTTCCGAGGCCCTTCTTGTCAACTTTGTGAGCACTCATGCATCATTCCTTCTGTCTCTCAGACTGAAGAAGATTCTGCTGCTGCTGCTATTCCTACTGCTGCCACGTCCTCCTCATGGCAGGATTCAGTATCAGAACGACCTCCTTACTCCTATATGGCTATGATCCAGTTTGCCATCAACAGCACTGAGAAGAAGCGTATGACTCTGAAGGACATCTACACCTGGATTGAAGATCATTTCCCGTATTTTAAACACGTGGCTAAGCCAGGTTGGAAGGTAATGAGCAGGCTCTCCAGTTGCTGTGGGCCACAGGCTGACATTATAAGCCTGCTGGATGAAAAAAAGTTGTTCCCCAGCCTGCAGAGCAACATGGACATTAATTTAAACACCATACCCCAAATACCCTCTCATTCCAGATGTTCCCTGTTCCACTTCTTGCATCCATTTTCTCATTCCCCTTAGGCAAGATGATGAGATGTTTGATCACTGGAGTAAGAGTAGAGGTCTTGGGTAAACTGATGGGTTGGCTGGGTATGCAGTGAAAATGAAGGTCCATGTTGTCTACACTTTGCAATGTATCCCCTCTGCCAGGGCAGTCATGCCTGAGTTAGGCCTTGCTGTGCTGGTAAGAAAACTACTGCTTTTCAACCTCCCCCTCACTCCTTTCTCTCCAGAACTCCATTCGGCACAACCTGTCCCTTCATGATATGTTTGTCCGTGAGACCTCTGCTAATGGTAAAATCTCGTTCTGGACTATTCACCCTGATGCAAACCGTTGCCTAACTTTGGACCAGGTATTTAAGGTGAGTGCCTCATGCAAAGAAAATGGGACAGGCTGTACAGTTCCTAAATGCCACACTAGCCAGATGCACCTTATTTTAACAGGAAAGTTAAGCTGCTTTGACATCAACCATTTTGTAGAAGCTGGATTCAGTCACTTCTCTTAACAAATAATCAAGCTCTGTATTTGAAAGAAAAGGTGCTGTGGCTGTGCATATGAACTGGAGCTTCTGTGGGATGTGTTTATTCTTCAGGTGGTGTGCCAAATGTAACAGTGAGCTTGTTCAACTTCTTTCTATGGGCCTGATTCAAATTCCTAGCAAGAAGCTCTCCACTGAAATCAACCAGGAGTTTCTATGCTGTTTGATTAGTCAGTCATAGGATGGAATTGCCCTATCCCAGCTGGGTATTTTTGGAAGTGTACCATTTTGTGGGAGAAACAGAGCTCATGAGTCTGGTATAGGTGTGTTTAGATTCTTCTGTGTTTTCTGCAGTGGGTGGGCAGATTGACTCTTGTTTGCTCAGATTATACAAGTTTAAAATATCCCATTTGTTGCCCCTTTGGTTGACAACTTCATCTTATTTTTCTCCCTCTCAATGCCTTGCTGCCACCAGCCGCTGGACTTGGGGTCACCAACATCGCCTGAGCACTCTGAATCAGTAAGACTTACCCTCTGGCTCGGGGCTTGGGCTTCCATTCTCCTCTTGCCAGTCACTGAAGGAAAGGAGAAGAGGCTTGGGGAGGGGGACTGTGTCACTGCTGCACCTAGTCATGCAGCCCCATGCACACCCTTTTTGGGGAAAGGAGTCAAGCCAAAGGTTAATTGCCTTCAGATGATACACTCTCTCTACAGCTATAGAGCTGTACAGCTTTGAGCAAGTAGGAGTCTATTGCTGAAGTAGGCTGCCATGGGCACCAACATGCTTCAGAGAACAAGCCCAGACAGAGATTTCTGGTAAAATCCTCATCTCCATGGCAGCAGTCCCAGTCTGTTCTGGGGCTCAGATCCAGAGAGAATAGGATCTCTGCGAGCTCCTTTTTCATATTGGAACCCAGCTGCACTGTGACTCTCAGAAGGATGAACCTGTTTGCTGTCTCTCTTGCATTCAGCAGTTTTAACAGTGACAGATTTGCAAGCAGCCAATCACTTTTCTGTCACAGCTGCAGCCCTGGCCTTCTTTCTGTCTGCTTAGACTTCTGATTCCTCTGTTTCCTCTGCTGTTCCACTTGAACACCTCCCTGGTCTATAGTTTGTATAGAGATCCAATATACAATAAAGCTGTTCTATTCACCTTTCCTCAGGCACTGAGGACACCGAAACCAGGTCACTTCTGCAGTAGTGTCCGCAGCTGGAGCAGCTCTGTCATGCCGTCTCTTTTTCTCACAGCTTTTGGTTGGCAGCTGGCTTTGAGATGGCATGGCTGCAAAACAGCAAGTGGCACAGAGACAGAGCTGGCATGAGTGCTGGGTGCTAACAGCTGCTCTCTCTGTATTAGCGCAGCACAGGCTTCTGGATTCACAGTTCTGAATGAGGTGATGGAATAAAAATGGATTCTTCTCTTTAAATCTCTTTCTTTTCTCCTTCTCCTTTTTCTTATTTCACAATGACTGCAGCACCAAAAGAAACATCTTCCAGATCCCCAGAAGAACACAGGAAGCAACAGCAGCAGCAAAACTGAACCCCAGAATGCACGTGAGTGTCTACATCAGCCTAGGCCAAAGAGAATCAGTCCCATAAATCTGGGGCACTCTCCCAGATTCCCTTAGGAATAAAAGTGGAAATTGTTATCCAGGTTTGCCACCTTTTAGGCTTCCTACTGTCAGGTTTAGAGCTGAAGGCAGTATTGCTGTGTCTGAGAGGATGAGATGTTGAGATGGAGGGGATTAGGTACTCAAATGGAGTGAGAGCAGAGCTTGCCCCAGCTGAAGGGCTAGGATCTGTATGAAGGACTATTGCTCATCAGGCCTTCTGGCTTGGGATTTATAGCCTCTAAATTAGCAAAGAAGGCAGGTGAGCCTATCTCCGATCAGATGTTTACTTTGGGGGATTTAGAAGGTCTTCTTGTTAGATGCCTGGGTTTCAAGAGGCAGTAGAGGAAGAGCAAGAGGCTAGTGAGTCCATTCTTTTCCCTTCCAGGCCGAAAGATGAAGCCTTTGCTTCCTCGCATCAACTCCTACCTGGTTCCGATCCAGTTTCCTTTGAGTCAGCCTCTTGTCTTGCAGCCTTCTATGAAGGTTCCGCTATCCACGGCACAGGGAGCATCCCTCAACAGCTCAGAGACTTTCAGGAGCAATAAGCGTGTGCGCATTGCTCCAAAGGTTGGTTTCTTGTTTTCTGAGTTTTTTTGCTTTGGCTCTTTTTTTTTTTTTTTT
>JAVJGG010000009.1:14002629-14058829 GCA_035590195.1 Aviceda cuculoides | reverse complement strand
GCTCCCGCGGCCTTCGGCAGGGCCCTCTCAGAGGAGGCGGGAGCGGGGCTCTGCCCGTTCACCTGCCCCCTCCTGAGGGGCGGCCGCCGTTTTTGTAAGCAGCGTCTCCGTTAAATCAAGCCCACCCCAGAAAGACAGGAGGTCTCTCTGGAGCGTGCCCCCCTTCCCGCGCGTCAAACTCCCCAAATTTTAACTACCAGAAGGTGACTTGGCTGTGGTGTTGCCGTGTCGCAGGGGCCTCCCGGCCACGGACAACACCTCTGTCTCCTCCTCCTTGTTTTGGAGTTTAAGGGTGGGTTTGCCTTCTCATGTGCCAGCCGTGTGGCAGCACCCCTGTGGCCTCCGCCGTAGACAGGAGAGCTCAGCAGGGCTGCTGGCAGCTCCCAGCTCACAAGCAGCACACAACTCCAGCCAAAACATTTCTCTAGGTTCAGAGAGGTCCCGTTACACAGAGGTCCTGTGTAACAGGGATGCTTGAGACCTGACGCGTTTCACAACTTTTCTAGAGCAGTCATCTTCAGTACCTCACAGCAGCAATGACTGTAGCTTCTCCACTAACATCTGGAATTACTGTTCTTCTAAGGGTGTTGAACATATAACTGTTGAACAAGACCCAGCTACAGCAAAACTATCTTTCCTTCTCCTTCCTGTGCTTTGCTGCTCGGCAACAGCAATGGTCAGACAGTGACTCATCTGGTAGGGATATCTTAATTACCACTTTTTGATAATGTCGATTAAATATAGCGAAATATAACCTCTTCATTAATTCCAACCTCTCCAAACAGATCCATTTCACTCCTCCCTGACCTCTTGTTACTTTTTTCCCCTGGAAGTTCTTTCTTGACCTTACATATTCCTTGCCTCACAGGTGCTCTTCATTGCTGCCTTCAGAATTTTCTTTGACCCTTTGTTTCTCTATATGTTTCTGCTCCCATGCTTTCCATGTGTTTGAGTTTTCTTGGCATCATCTTTCCACTCTTTTCGTATTTTTCCTGGCCTTTCCACCCTTTTTCTCTGACATAACAGATGTGGGGCTCTTTCTAAATGTTTACAACTTCTGTTCTGGATTTCCATCTCCTTTTCCTAACTATTTTTATGAATCCTAGCTTGTGAAATGCAAGGTTTGAGCCTTATCCAGCAAAAACTAAGATAGTATTTAAAATATATGTTTAATAAATATATAGTCGGCATATTGTTAGCACATGAAGGTAGTTTTGGTCCAGATTCAGCTACTGAGGTAATGAACATACGAGAACAGGACAGCCTGTGCTGTCTTTGTGGTAATAGGAAAGTTGTTACCACAGTAAGGGTATAAAGATACAAGCTGGTATACAGCTGGATAAAACAATCAAGTTTGCAGGACTGACAGAGGGCCTCTGTGTCTACATGTACTCTTGGCTCCACATTTCTTTGCTTGTTGAGGGAAAATGGTCTTTCTAGCCCCAGCTCTTTTGGGGAGATAATTGCAAAGGGCATGTGTTACACTGATCTCAAAAAACAAGAAGGAAGAAATAGTATTTTTCATTTGACCAGCTTATATAGTTACATAAAACTGCCACTCTCCTGAGCACGCAGGCTCCTCTTGCAATGTGAATTACCTGTAGCAGTTTCATATTTCAAGAAACATTTATCTGTGCCTATTATATACTAAATATAAATGAAAGCATAAAAGGAATGCCATTTGAATGTTTGAAGACTACATACTGTTTTCCCACCTGCTTTCCAAGAGGAAAAGTTCCACAATCTGCTCTTTTTCATATTTGATTTTAATCGTGCAGCCTTGTCATAAATTGAGTAACCAAAGGAGGCTATTGTTGCTGGCTGAGTGATTGAAATGTACAGGCTCCAGATAGTGAAGGAGTTCTGCATGTAAGTGGCATAGAAAAAGGATAATATGATATGTTCTACTGATTCTTAACTCCTGAAACCTATTTTCAATTTTTGCCAAAATCAGCAGAGTCATGGAACAGTTACGAACTTGAAGAGTTGAGATTATTTAGGTTCAAATGGTTGCTGTGGGATGGCTCAACCATTGAGATTAACTGGGCCTGCTCCAGCCTGCAGCAAATCAGTTACCCTCAGGTTGTTTTTTTTTTATTGAAACTCTTAAGGCAATTTATTTCAAAAGGCACCACCCACAGAACCTGATTACAAAGGCACATATTCCTAAACTAAACAATTCTAAAGATTTTAAAAGTTATTATAAAAATGCAAAGACAGAACATCACATTCTTAAATGTAAAAGTGCCCATATTCAGCAACTATAAATTGCTAAAGAAAACCATCAATGCTACTTCAAGAGCTGCAGTAGAGCAGTACACCTCTAAAAATAAAATGACACTTGCCTCAATCTGTATGAGACACAAGTAGTAAGAAATAAACCTTGGGTTTATATCATCACAGGAGTTGCATATTTTTCCAGAAGTGCGATGTTTATTTCCAACATCATGTTTCGTACAGGGTAGCTCATTACTGATCCTGCACATGATAGCGAAAGGAGTGATCCCAGTAAGCCAGCACATTCCTTGCTGTTTATAAAAAAAAAAAAAGGAGGGGGGGGGGAGGGGGGGGTGGAAGCAATATTATAACTCTGAAAGTAAATTTGGTTTCTCTCAACTCTTGGGGGTGCTGAACATAATCTTAATCAGCTTATCCTAACTTCTTTTGTCCAGGGACAGCAAAATCCATAAGATGTTGCTCCACAGTTTTCTGCTGTCCCAGGACAAAACACATCCTAGAACACAACATTCTTCTTTTACTAGGTCTTCCCTATCTCTCTGATCACATATTTTCCATGATCACTGGACTGTCTCTTCATCTTTTCAAATCACCCTGCCAGATATCAGCAACCTCAGGATGCTGAGCTGGATGGTGGTTGTGACACACTGTCCGTGGAGATAACTCACAGCCCTCAGATATTAGGCCCTTAAAACACATTGCCTTGGCAGTCCCTATGTATTCCCTAGCAGTGTTCATTCCTCAGGACACTGGACATGCACACCTCATCACAAAATAGTCCAGAGCTTGCTTGCTTTTGCTCCACTTATTCTCATCTTCTGTACTAGTTCTCTCACTTTTCCTCTTGCCTGAAGTGAGACCTTCACTTTGCAGTTTATTACCAATACCAACCCCTTCTTTCTCCCAAGGTGATCTGTATAAGAGTGCCTGTAGATAATTCCCTTTTTATATCTATAATAATGTTTCTTGTACTGCTCTGCTTTGTTCCAGTGGCACTGCCTCAGAGCATATTCTGCAGATTTTGTGGCAAGGCTGCCATTGCCACCTACCACAGGGCTTTGCTTCTGCGAAGTTTGTGTTGATCCCCCACACTTTCACACATTCAGCAGCAGACTTAATAATAGCAGGACTGCATTGTAGCAAGTTAGGGAACTTCAGGCTCCCTTTCCTTGGTTTATTTAATCTAAGGTTAGCATGCAATGAAGGCACAATCTGGAAAGTATGTCTTTTCGGCAAAGAATTGTGTGGCTGCTGCCTGGTTAGATGTACTCAACGTGGTGTTGAACTAGGCATTTTGAGTGCTGAAAGCAACATAGCTGCAGCAATGTGGAGCTCAGAGCCTCAGATAACTAGCCAGGCAGTTAGAGCATTTTGAGCTCCATACCATATGGCCATATTTGATTTATCTCATTATTAATCCTACTTGAGCTTCAGTCACAGAGCAAATTCTTACCTAAGGAAGGAACTTCATGAGAACAGAAATAGTTGAGTCCCCTTCTTGTGAAGACCAGGCTGAATAGAAGTGCAGAAGGCTAAGGCAGAAGTAAAGAAGCAGGATTACCCTCGGAGTTTCTAAGTGGAAGAATCGGCCAGGAAAAAACATCAGAATGTAGTGGCAAACAAGTTTAGAGTGTGCAACTTGTCCTATTTAACAGCTCTGTGGGGCCAATTCTCTTTCTGCAGGATACAAATATGCTCCCTTGAGTTAACTCCTTTAAGCATGCATTGCTTGTATCCTGAAGAGGGAAAAATATGCTCCTGGTGAATTAGTAATAAAGCAATCTGATCTCTACTTGCACGTCTGTTCGCTTCTATCTTCTCACACTTTTAAAATTGCGGTTGCGTTTTAACTATATATATGTATGTAACCTTATAGAACCAGAACATCTATGTCTGTATGGCTAACTTCTCATACAAGAAAAAGCTTGTATCTAGTAGTAGCAAATGAGAACAATTTTCCCAGCTTGCCTACCCTGGCAACAGAAAATCGTATTTTTAGAATGAGAGGTCCTGAAGACCCTTCTTTCTTTGACACAGCAATTACCTCCTTCATTTCTAAAAAGATGATTGTAAGTCTCAAACTGCCTGCTGCCAGAATAACACTGAAGAACACTAGTGACTCAGAAAACCCAATTATTCTCCACCAGATTTTTTCTGGTTCCTTGGCTTTCAGTTTCCAGTACCATTTTCATGCTACCTTAAATGCTTCCCTGCAGCTCTGAAAAAAAAAATAGTTAAAGGAACAAGAAATACTATGAATATCAGGAAAAAAATTCAAGCTACGCTGGTAGCCTCATGGGTCTAACATATCTCCAGTTACCCTTCCTTCCTTGCTGCAGACAGTACGATCAAAGCAGCACAGCTGTCCACTTGCCCTGTTGAGCAACTAATTTGGGAGATTTGCCAATGCCCCATTCTTAGAGCATAGAGTGTGATCATCTCCTCCCAACTGGGGCCTGGAATGTTCCTGTAATTCTTCACTGATCTGAGGACTTATAACTCCTCTGCACGATATAATCTCCTTACAGCTTTCAAAATGAAGATCTCTTGCTATACGCTCCACATTCTCACCGCGTGGCATTTGGCCACAGTGAGTAGTCATGCTAATTTGGCATAGAAACCATGATTCACAGCCACAGCAACTGCATCTCATTATGCTTCTATTTGGAGGAGCAAATTACCGAGCAAGTTATCCGAGGACCACAGAACTTACTATTACAAGGAGAAGTGATGGATCCAGCTTACCCTAACCTGATTTACTAGCCACCATGGTTTTGCTTCCTTTTTTGTGGCATCAGTGTTTACCTGGTGTGTATCTAAGTAGCTGCTGCCAAAACATGCGTCAGAGAAGATGGAGGAAACAGCTTGCAGTGACAAGCAGGAACTAAGTGACAACAGAACTGGATCATATGAACACGGGCTGAGCTATTACTATATTTCATGGCAGATACCCTCTATGCCAGACTGAGAATATGGACACCATTTATGGTGGAAATACAGGAAGGTCAGCAATGGACTTAGAACAGAAACATGAGAAAAGCAATGACCTGGAAGTGCTCACAGAATAGCTTTTCAGTTAACCACTGGCAGAGCAGCCAGATGTGAGAAACAGTAGGGCTCTTGAAATATGTTGCTGTATCAAAGTCAGTAAACTACACTGCTGGAGATTTACTGGCAAATCTACTTTGGCAAGAGAGTGAGTGAAGCTTGTGGACCTCTATGAAATACTTAGAGACAGCCATATCAGAAACAGTGGCAAGGTCTAAGTTTGCCTGTTCAGATGTTAGCAAGTTTATTTCTGTTTCACGCTTTGCTTACCCCAATATTCATTTCAGTGGGGATTTCATTATATCCTTTACTGCCCTGGTTAACACAGGTAGAGAAGAGGCAAATTAATTACCCACAGACAGTGATAGAAAGTAACTTTGGCAAACTAACCAAAATGGCAGATGGGACTGAAGGCAAGATGATCCTACACATCAAACACGCCTTAAATGACAAACAAAGCCATGACTTGGGAGTGTTGTTTGCTTCCTGTATATGACTGAGAAAAAGTGAATTCTTTGTGACAAACTGAAGTGACTAACATGGTCACTTCAAGGGCTGCAAGGCGCCCTTTCTTGGTAAATCTGGTCTTTTTGCCAAAGACCTTATCAAGAGGAGAAAAAATGATGCTGAGGCTACAAGCCCTTTAATTTATACTCACGCAAACCTAAAAATGTAACACAAATTTTACACACAAAAATTTTTAAAATCCCATGTGGAGTCCTTGTTGGTAACTAACAACAGCAGTTTGTGTCTTTCTCATCTCCTTCCTCACTTTTTTAACTTTTTGATAATCTGTCTCAAATCATGATCCCAACTATTTGTGTGCTTTCATTATACATTCTGAGACCTTGCTAACAACACCCAAATCAGGCTTTGGAGACTCTGTTCCCAAAACATTAAGATGTGCCACAGCGTCAAACAACTTGATGGAATTCATCCCTTTCTTTCAATTTTGTATGTGGAAATACAGTTCATTCGTAGGCATCATGGCTTTACACCACCTATCAGTCTGTCCCCCCTTACTTTTTCACATCACCACTCTAGTCTCTTGAACTACTGTGAAACAAATAGTGCTCCCTTTCAATTGGAATAACGCGTTTGCCTGTGTCCCATCAGCTGTGCTGACAAATAGGTACAACCACGGCCCCGTTTGGAGCGCATTTTTGAGGTCACAGTGCCCTCTACTGTCTAAGGTATCCTCTTTACTTCTGCATCATCTTGGTTAAAAAAACCAGTATGCCAAGTGTTTCTATATACTCACTAAAAAGCAGTTTTATATCCCCCCCCCCCCCCGAATTAACACATTCATTTCTGTTTCAAGATACACTTTCATCTAGACTAGAAGGCCAAATCGGGGTTGTTTGGTTGGACAGAAAACAGATTGGACAGGGCATTGTCATTTCTTGCTGACTATAAGGCTGCTGCTTTGTCAGAGTTGCTGTTAAATTAAACCACTGATCTATGCAGACCTTGAATCACACCTGACTTGTAAATGTTGAGTAATTCCACATAAGGAAGTGCTCTGACATACATGCAAAGTAAGAACAACCAGGCCTGTGTTTCCAGTACAAATTGTAAATACATCTGCCACAGATTTGTATTGCTCCTGGTGATCATTCTGACTCTGCAGATACAAATCACCTATTACATATGGAGGTGTTCTTTACAGACTCCTCTCCTGTTTGTGTTTGCCATTACTGTCTCTCTTTGTGAGTGATGTGGGGTACTGTAGGTGGTTTTACTCCCCTGTGAGTGTCCCCTGGAGCACCAACACCATCCCTCAAGTGAACCTGGGACCATCCCTGCCCTCCTGCCAACCCATCTCTCACAAGTAACCACAGATCCCTTGTAACACTCCCTCTCTCACCCCAAAGCCCCATTTACCTTCATACAAGACATGGGCTGCTCTGCCCACCCTATCCCCACCATTATAAAATCCTACTTGCTTTTGATTTTAGCAATTCAAATCAACAGCAGCATCTATAGCCAACAAAAATCCCTAGCCTGGCCCACTTCTTAAGAAGCATGCAGCAGGTAGCACTGAAGCAGTTATGTGAGGGCGGGAACACTTCTTTTTAAAATATACTGTTTGTTTAATATTCTGAAATTTTTTTTAGCTTGACAGAACAACTCATTATGCTCAGAGAGCAGCAGCTGGCTTATTGTTTCATGAGGCAGGTGCAACCACTCCAGCTCCTCAAGGTGCTACAGCTGGTTTCCCAGTGATTCGCCACAGCATGACATGTAGGAGTTCAGAGGGTTTTCCTTCTGGAGAGCTTACATTGATGATATATATCAATGCATATATTGATGATGGACTGAAGCCTGAATATAGTACAGCATTCATTTTCTCATGTTAGTCTGATAGCAAAATGAGGAGAGTTCACTAAACGGTGCACTTCCAAGCATACACATACTCATACATATATAAGTGTGTGTTTGCATGCATGTATGTATAAAAAGTATCTATAAAATACTAAAAATCAAGCAGCACTGCTGGGCATTGAAGGCATATTTCAAAGGAGCAGACATACTTGTCTTTATCTAGCCATTTTTTTCCATGCAACTGACACATCATAAAGTCACAAATAATTTCACCAACAGTGAGTAGAGCTGAGGCTCCAGAACATGCCCCAGGGCTGCATTGCAAGGAAACTGTGGCCCACTGGTAATCCTGGGTTTCTCTGAAGAAATAATTCACAGGAAAGATGCTTTTAAAATTACTACTTAGTGGAAGGAGAAAAGGATGTCAAAGGGCAGAAAACTATGCTGGATGGGGTGAATACTTAGTGCTGGTTTTAGGTGCAAGAACACACTGTTGGGATTATGCAGGGGAGCAGAGAAATGCAGAATGACTATCAGAAAAAGGTGATAAAGTTTTAAAAGACATTTTCTCTTTACAAAGGTTTCCCTTTTCCCATCTGTTGAGGTGATACTTGGAAAAATTCTACCCACTTTTCAAACAGAAAGAGCTTCATTGCCCACTAACAACTCACAGACCACCTGTACCAGGTTTAAAGTAACTTCACATTTACATGCCATATGCACATGCAGAAGTGCATTTTGCAAGCAGCACGGAACCTCCACATTTCAGCTGTCACTCACTATAAGCCATATTGCCAGCATTAGTAGAAAAATTGCAGAGGAAAGAACGTAGAATAAATTATGAGAGTCTTACTTTACAGTAAACTGATAAAAAAAATCTCTTACATTATAGTGAAATCAGTCAACAGTGTTGTACAACTGTGGAAAAAACCAAAATGTTACACTGGAGTATGTGAAAATGAGATTCATATCTTACTCGTGAAGTCATCTATTGACTCCAGTTAGTACTGGTGAGATCTCAGTTAAAGGAATGTGTCTGATAGTGAGAACTGCACTCAGGAAAAACGTAGACCCACTGAAGGATAGGGATTTTTCCTAATCTCCTTTATCCTTTACTGTCATTCTCATTTTATATCAGCCATGGTAGCCACAAAGTAGACTTCCCCTCCACTAAACACATACACACAGCGGAAAACCCCCTTGAAGTCTACACAAGGAGGATGTGAAAAGTAGCCTGGAGAAGAGTAATTGGAGGCAATGTAATATCGGTTTTTAAACAGGCAAAAGGTTGCTATAAGAAGAGACAGAAGCACTGGATAAGGAGTGAAGGGCTGAAATTACAGTCCGGGTCAGGTTAGACATTAGGGCCAATTCCTAAGGAAAGAATAGTTAAGCATCAGACTCTTAACGGACCCGTGGAATCTCCATTGTTGGAGGCTCTTAAAAACAAATAAGATAAACATCTTTCAGAGGTGGTTTAATTATAAACTGATCTTGGCTTGAGCCAAGGAAATGATCTCTGAAGATCCCTTCCTGCCCTACTTTTTATTATTATATACCAGCTAATCCCTCAATGAGCCTGTATGAAAAAATTTCATCCCAAGTATCCCCTGACGCAGCTGTGAGCTGGAGACCACCCAGTCTAATATACTAAGGAAAATGCTATTTTTACCCTGAGCTGCCATTCAATGGTTGTTTATCATGACAGTTCTATGTAACTCAGAGATTATCAGTCTTCTACAATGAAATACATGGCAGTGCCTTCAAATTTTGCCAACACCTGAAAAAAACCCAAAAAAACCCAAACCAAACAAACAAAAAAACCCAAACCAAACCAAAAAAAAAAAAAAAAAAAAGAGAGAAGAAAAAGAGCTCTGGAAGCAGAAGAGCAGGACCAAACCTGTAATGTTCACTTGGGCATTTGTTTTGAGATGGGGGAGCATGAGAAGAAATACTAAGTTTGCAGTTGAAAACTAGCTTGGGTCTTAAAGTTTGACACCTGAGTTTCACTAATGGGTCTGCCACAGATCTTCTTTGTAAGTACAGTGGATGATCTAAAATGAGGTGATAACAAGGAAGGGAGATGTGACAATAATTGATTAGCAGTCTTGAGAACAGGGACTGTGTATGTGGAACAAGACTGGAGAGGAGCAGGCAATAAATGAGGAAGAAAATGAAAAGTCAGAGGACAAAGAAAGAAAGAGGGAGGAAAACTCATATTGGAAAATAACTTTAAATGGGCAAGTGCAACGGAGGCCTAACTCCAGCAAAGATTCTGCTGTTTTCACTGTTTCATATGTTTTTAAAGGAGTGCTATGGGTAAAAAGGAAATACCTAAATGCTGGAGAGAACCTTGCTCCTAGAACCTGGATCCCCTGACCTGCTGCTTATAGTGGGTCAGAGGCCCTGAGGTGTCCCATTTCTGAAGCAGTGCATAAAAGCTCAGTCAGTCATAATTAAATTTTTAATGTAATTCAAGAGATTGAGAAGGCATCCTTGTATGTACATTCCCTACCCCAGGATACAATAAATGTTGCTTTCTCATGGAATGATGTCCACTCTGTTGTCCACATTCAAGAACGAGTCTGTCTGTCTCCCGTGTGATGGATTTTTGATGCTTTCCTCTCTTGAACTGACTCTGGAGGTCTCTTCCTCCTCAAGACTTCCACAAATAAGTCCCAAAGGTCTTGTGGAGAGCATGCTTCTCATCCTTCTTCCTCATTGTCACTACTACCTAAAAAAGGAGAAGAACTGCACCCCTTAGTGCTTGAAGGAAAGTAAAGCTAAAGAAGGCAAAGGAGTTCACACCAAAGGACAAGAAGAAAGCTTGTGACTGCATCTTCAAGTTTTTCTTACATTTCTCCTATTGTAAGCTTTACCTCAAGAAATACTGTCAGGTTTCTGTCCTCTCTCTACTTTACTCTTCAAAGATGCCTTATCCTTGTCTTACAGTCCCTGTAATTTTAGCACTAATGGAACTGGAATCTTCTTTCCTGGTGTTTAGCCCTCCTGTTTCTGAAAAGCTACCCATACATGGCTTGGAAGAACAAGGAGGAATTCAAAAGCCATGACTAGTCAAGCATGTGTCTATTTCTCAGAGATGGCAGGGCTATGGCAGACACATGCTCTGGACATCAGCATTTCCATTAGAAAGAGATTTATTCCCATTTGGCTAGGGAGTCCAGCTGAGGCATTCTGATCCTCCAGCAGAGACTGTATTCATCCTTTTCAGGGGATGAATCCATTTCTCTCATTGTGTCCACTTGAATATAGAATCCAAAATCATGAAGATTAAATATGAGAATAAGTCCTTCAGCTCATGATTTTCACTCAGTTACCTACAAAATTAAGTCTCTGTGTAGGCATATATGAGTTTGTCTAATTATACCAAGTGATTCTTTACTATTTAGCCAATTTTGACTTAATTCGACAGTCACACTTCACAATAGTAGGGTGTGTTTTTGTATTCAGATGGCTTCTGTATTAATAACAATTTATATCTATGCAAACAGTGGAAGTAAAAGAGGACAAAATGGTGAGACCACTGCAAGAGAATAAATCACAAGGTCTCTTTATAGCTCACTGTCAGCATGCTTTCTGAGACTTTAAGTGAAGGTCTGCAAATGTATGAAAATTATTGCCACAAAAGAAAATGCATGCATCTTTATGCAAACAGACAACCTACATAGTTTTTGCCCTGAGTAAGGTTTTAGGTGCAGCACACTTAACCTGGTTGAGCAACAGCAAGTCCTGAGCAACTATTCAGGTACACAACTCTGGTGTGGAAAGAAAGCTTTAAGTGGGTGCAGACATCTGCTTTAAGCCTTGCAAAGCTTCCTGAGCATTATAAATTGGCTTTTGTGTAAATGAAAATCAGGCTGTGTATTTTCTGCCTGGTATGGTGTTGAGTACATGTTCTAAAAGTATTTGAAGATAACTTCTTTGTTAAGGTACAGACTGGTATACTTGTCTACTGGGAAGAAATTAGAAGTAGTGCATGTAGATACGAGCTTATTATTTTCTCTTGTTCAGATAGCATTTATTACAGACAACACTAATATTTGCTGAAAATAAGAGAGTAAAAAAAAAAACAAAAACAAAAAAACCCCACCCAAACATATCTTACCATCCATAATCCAAAAAGACATTACAGTTTATAACTGCTTGGATGCCATCCAACCAGTAAGTAGAAAACAAACAAACAAAAATACCAAGATAAAAACAAATCAGAGAAAAGCCTAATCAACTTAAGAAATATAAATAGATAGCTGATGCAGGCCATAACCCTTTCACTCACCATGTGGATTTTGCACCTGAGGACCTGGTAGAAAATCTGAGAAGATATACTCAAGGCAGACTGTAGGTTACTTATTGTGCAGGAGAAAAATGGATATTGCTGCCTGAAAACGGGTTGAAGCAGTACAAGGAAATTTTGCATCAGCAGCTGAGTAGGTTCCTGGGGAAAGAACTGGAACAACACTGTTGTTGCAGGGGCTCGAGGTCAGAGGATGGAGACTGGCGGGAACAAGGGAATTTGGGGAATACCGGTAGGGGCATCGCGGACACATGGAAAATTTTGGATACGCCAAATACTTTTTTCCTCCTCCTCCTGGTTTTTCCCTTTCCCTATTTCCTTTCCCACCTTCCTATGCCTCCCCGAGGAGGCCGCCCGCTGAGCCACCGGACACGGCCCCCCCGGCCCGGGCAGCGGCTGGCGGGGAGGGGGCCCGTGGTGGCCCTGCCGACCGCGCCATGCCGTCAGCAGATGGCACAGAAGGCCTATGAAATGCAGGACTGCGGTTCCCTGTGTGAAAAAAAGAGACATTTTTTCTCTTCCAGGTGGCGGTTTTCTTACAGTTGTACCCAAGTGCAGGAGGGGAAGGATCAGCTGGTACCCCAAAGACCGTTAGCTTTTGATTGGAAACAAAGATGGGAACTGTTCCTGCGGCTACGTAGCTTCGGGTTAGGCTGAGTGTTAGGGCACAGATTAGGAAAAAGAGAAACTTGCCAATGCCTGACAAGAAATTCCGAAGGTGTCTGCCCTCCATTTAGTGCAGCACGCTCCATCCTCCCTCCCCTACAGTGGCCTTCTCAGGGAGTTACTCCCTGTAAAACATTCCCTGATGGTGGCACCTGAGCTGGAAGCAGCTCCCCGAGCTTTGAGGTTGTGCTATGAGGGGACGCCTGTGCCAGAAATTGTACACCTGCACACATGGACATCGGCATGGGCGTCAGGCGGGCTTAGCACAATGCAAAGCTTCCAACCACTGCGGCACAGCAGAGAAACAGGCTTGGGGCATGGAGCGGTGTAAGCCGTTGACCCCAAGCAGAGCGTGCAAGAAGGGACCACATTTCTACCCGTAAAAGGAGGCTGGTGGAAAAAGGCAGGGCTGCAGCAGCCCAGCCCCGTAGGTAGGGCACCTCCATTCTCCAGCAGAGTGCAAGATGCTGTGGCATACGGGGTAGTGGGGAAGGAGCAGTGGTCCTGGAAGCACTGACCTTGCATGTGCATAAAAGGGTCTAAATCTATCACAGCATCCCAAGCTACAGAAGGGAATGTGAAATTATGTATTGCCTTAGCATTTACAGTAGTCAGGACTGCAATTCTATGTTAGGGTGGGTTTTTTGCTGGGATTTTTTGGCACCTAACAATAAAAAGTATGATGGAGTGGCAGTGTATAATAATAATGTAGAGATTAGATATTCAAGTGAAGGACTGTGACTTCGGACCCCACATGGCCAAGAAGTTCAGTGATAGACAAATTTGTCAAAAGAAAGATCTGGTTCCTGGAAACCAAAATGAGTTTCTAATTCAGACCAAATGATTTTCAGCTGGAAATAAAAAGAAGAAACTACATTGCAAGTAAAAAAAAAAATGTTATTTTGATAGCTGATAAAGTGGTTTAATATTTCATTTTGAAACCAATGTAAATAAGTGAGTTAAGAAAGAGTGGTAACTGACCTGAGGACACAGTCAAATATTTTCAGTGAATACAACATTGCGCATTTACCTGAAATGCGTGATTCTTCTTTTAAATCAGCACTTTATATTCCTCCAAATGTGATTGTTTTCATTTTCATTTAATTCTGAATTAATTTTCCCCTATTTTTCCAGTTCATCAGCCAACCAAGAAGCATCCACAAGCCCCTTATTTTAGATTCCCAAGTAGAGCTGCATAAAGAATGACAGTGAAAAGTCGCTTAGCTGTCATTGTTTATTTTGGTTATGTAACTGGAATAAATTGTATTAGAAAGAAATGTATTTGCTGGCATACCAACAACAGCAAAATTTATTCTGCTGTTTCTGATCCCAAATATAAAAAAAAAAAACCAAACCAAAAAAAAGTAATGACCTAACAAGAATCATAAGGTGTTTTAGATACTATTATCCCAAATTTTGAAGCAGATTTATTTTACCTATTCCCCCACACACCTTTTTTTTAAATAGAAGCTGAGGTTCTCATGAAATTTTGTTTCTCATGGGCATGCTTTTAATAAAAACAGTGAAACATCACGAAATTCACAATAACATTACAAAAGAAAATCAGAGGGTCTCTTGGGGGGGATGTGTGCCCTAAAGTTGAAATGAAATGTTTTAGTCTTAAAATTAGATTATGGGAATTGCAGGCATCCCAAACTCAAATTTAAAATGAGTCTTGTACCTTACAGCTCTACATCTGGATATCTGATACATGTGAGGTTGGGTGGAGCAAAGTAGAACAACTAGTTTGTAATGTCTTGTAGATATAAATAAGGAAACCCAGTAAAAATAGCTGAAGCCACATTTGTGTTTCGCGAACAAGCTCCCTGCTACAGTCCCTTCCATCACAGAGATACATAGCACTTACAGAACCAGGTTTATGCCTGAACTTTATCACGTTTAAGAATCATTGCTTTCCTCACTAGCAAAAGTGCAGATCATCACATTACATTTTTGCAAAGGCTTGCATTTTATTTTTTTTTTTTAAACTTGTGATTTCCTCACTAGCTTAAAACACTCCTTGCAAGTGCTACTTTTCAAAGCAACTTCACATGGAGAAATCTATTTTAAGGCATTTGTTAATTCAACATCAGCAAAGTGTGGACCGAAACAAAAATGAAGTCATTGTTCCTTTTAAGATTATTTATGTCATATTCAATGGTGGGGGAAATTTTCCAGAGCTCTGTTTCTTTTCTCAATTTTATTCCAACAGCTTGGTGCACTTATTAATTCTTATGGCTTTCATTATTTAAATGAAGACGATATAGAGTTCTCCGTTTCCTCTTCTTGGGTCTTTTTTGTCTTCTTTAAATAATTTCTCCATCTGGATGCACGCTTAGCACTTCTCATGAATCACAGATAAAGCAGAAATCCATTATTGTCATCCCATTTGTTGTCTTTGTGTTTGAATAATTGGTTTAGCCCTAGCCATGCAACTTATTTTATGTGGACATACTCCAGAACCAAATCAGTAAACGGGGAATTAGGAGTGTATTCTAACACAAAAATTAGGATAAACTTTAATTTCTCCTGTGCTTAGGCATGCTTATAAGGATGATTTTTAACATTTTCTTCAATCAGGGTCTGGTATAGCTGAAACTTGGGTGTACGATCTGGTTTTTTTTCAGATTACACAATAACGGAAACCTCCTTCCTAAGCTAGGGTTGTCTTTAGCCATACAGCAGTTTTGTTTATGATCATATTGCACGTGTGACTTTTAGTAAAGTATTCTTTTTTGTGGTTTGCAATTTCTTATGTGTTTTGAGGTTTTAAAATGTCTCCCCTAGTCTGCTGTTATCATATAGTGCATACTCAGTGCAAAGTTATATGCTTGGCACATAGAGCAATTCATCTCAAAATTACATGTTATTTGCTTAATTTGGTATTTCTATTTACACTAACTCTAAATACCCACTTGGATCTTATGATCAGCGTCCAATTTATTTCTACTGTAGCATCCGGACAGTTGCTATTTATGTCTTTCTAGTTTTTCCAGTGTGTTCATTCTGGTGAAAGTGTCCATCTCATCACAGCTGCATCGCAGATTCGCATTTCCAGAATAATACAAGTTTTTAAAATATTTTAAGTCATAAGTTTTTGTACGTGTGAGAGAGACTTCAACATTGCAGATCTTAGTTTCTAGGCTTCTAGATCACTGGGGGAATCCACAGCCTTGAGCAGCTCTAGGCACAAGCTGACAAGGCACTTCCTCAGCATCAGATAGTCTGTGTGTTTATATGTTTGTGGACAAGGTGGGGACAGACCAGTCCCAAACCTACTGCCTGCACCAAAGCCCTGAAGAGCAAAATGTATTGCTTTTGCTGTGGGGGGAAATTGAATATGCAGGGCAGCAGCTGCTCAGGAGCAGGGCTGGAGGCACTGCTTGCTGGCTGCAGTAAGAGCGCACTGATCCTACGCTTCTCCATGTAATTTTACATTCTGACTTCTCCCAGTTTCTTTTGTGGCAAGACAGCTCTAGCCATCCATCAAATTTCAGACAGTAAAATTCAGTTTTGCCTATATTGTTGAGATGGCAGCTCTGTCTTTGAGACAGGTATATAAACTATTCTTCTGCAAAGCATAAGGAGACCTAAGATCCCAGGAAGAGGATCCACAAAAGCAAACATGTCCCAAACCCCTCAAACAAAGAAAAGAGCAATTAACCTCTGCAACTCAGATGAGTGCTCTTATTATTGAACTAGAAAATAAAAAGGAAGTATCCATGTGTTCTCTAACAGTTTGGCCAAGGTTGAAAGAACAGGAAAACAAAGGCATGATATTATGGCATGGAGCAAAAGAAGGTTTAAAATACTGTTTCAGGAAGGGATGATGAAACATTTAGGCTGGTGTCTGGAAAAAACATAAACCTTTCAAAATAGCAAACACTACAGCAAAGACTTTTGAAACAGGACTTAGAAGCATGATTCTTGCTACAATTAGTGGGAGCTGTGCATCTACACCTGTAATGGCTTTGAAATCTCAGCCTATAATATTCCTTGTTAGTCTTTTCCCTCATTAGGCATGTAGGAAGGAAAACATTTTCTGTGACTGAAAACACAAGTAGTTGTCCATCCAGAACTACTGGAAACCATGCCAAGTTGTATTAAGTGCTAGGCAGGCTATACAGTACACCCTAATTCATTTAAGAACAACTGAAAAATGTTTAAAGCCTTGTAAAGGAAATTAAGGGGCACAAGTGTTAGACTTTTATATGTTCATACAAAAATGCACGAGGTTCCTAGTGCATTGTAAAATGAAGGAGCAAAGAAGGCAAAAGACTTCAACCATCTGAAATAATCTAATCATCCTCTGGAAATGCACTGTTTGGGGTGGCTATGTTAACTGAAAATGAAGTGATTAAATAAAGTCAGGCTGATAAATCTCCTGAGTACTACTAACTTATTTGTAGTATCATTGAAGATGAGTAGTATGACTGGTGTCTCAAATCTAAAAGCTATGACATTCAGAGGAAGGCAATTGAAGCCTGCCATTCCAGAGCCCTAGGTACATGTTCAGATATTATAAATGCAAATTTTACAGCCAACAATTTGCATCAAGATAAAAATTAATTCTTCTTTTGGCTGCCTTGGGATCAATCCATGAAAGAGTACAGGAAGAAATAATACCAGATTTGTAAGCGGCTGTGTATCAACATGACTTTAAGATGGGGAGTAAGATAATCAGGAAGAAAATGCTCACTCTCACACTCAGCTTTCACACCAGAGAACACCAGTGAAGACCAATAGAGCCTTAGTCTCATAAAAGCATACAAAAATGCAAGTACAGGCAGAATGGGAGGAGTGTTTTTCAATAGGAAGACACCTGATTGAAGGCAGACCAATTCCTGCAGCCCGTTAAGCACAGACTACCAGTTTAAGTATCACAACTTATTCCAGCTCGGTGAGAACTCAAATAGAAAGAGAATGGATTCTGATGACACCAAATACCCAAATGATTCAGTATGTTATAGTTAAAATTATAATATACATTGTCCCTAGAAGCTGACTGGAAGACAGTGCAGACTATAAGAACATCACAAACTTCTCCAATTCCATGTTACTGCTTTCACGACATTTTAAGATGCCTTAAGACAGAGACCAAGGAAAAAAGCACAATAATAATTCTGGTTTGAGGTGACAAAGATATATGAATGCATTGCCTCTGAAAGAGTAGATAACAGACTTCTGATGCAGGTAAAAGACACAGATTTTTTGCTACATACTTCATCACTTCCATGAATCGTTCAGAACAACTGACCAGAAGTTAAGCATCTAAACAGAGAAAAGCTGCACCATTGAAGGAACTATAACACCTCCACCTTTTGGGGAGTTATTTGTTGTAAATATCATCAATTACAGATTCAGCTGCAAGCATTTGCCCTTCTTTAATTCATCTTACTGTTTGAGCTATTTCCCTGCAATAGTTGGCTGAATTAAAACAAAGAGCTACCTGCGTGTCCCTTTCATGTCTGAAGGACAATTATTCATTTCATTACCATTTCTGCTAACCACCCTTCTCCAAACACAGGAGAGCACAGAACTTTGAAGCAGGTACTCATGAGGTCAGTGAAAACATGACATAAAACCAGGAGATTCTCTAGGACACAGAAACCTGAAGCCACTCAGAAGTTACTGCACATATGTCTGGCAGGCTTCACAATGAGAATAAAACCAATTCAAAGTCAACTAATAGGCCAAATGGTTCAGCATGGTTGTTTGATGGTTTTAATTCAACAAATTAGTTAGTCAATGCAGTCCCTGTATTAAGCCTGCTTTCCGACCTAAAAATCCTTAAAAATACCAGATTTTGCTGGGTTTGCTTGTAAAACTGTATTTTATATTAACAGAGCTAAAAATGCTGCAGTGGTGAATTATCTAATACTCTCTGCATTGGGAGAAATTATCATCCTACTCTTCAAAAAAACCTCTCTGGCAAAATTTTCTGGTAGGCATTCCCATAGGTTTTTCATAGTCCCTCTGGTTATTACTATGGGGAACAAGGATCAGCTTCTGTAGTTCCCACAAAAGTCCCTAAGGCCTCACTGACCGAGCCTGATATCAATGACTAACATTAATAAGGATCTAGGGCATTAGATAATGGACAGTTTAGTTCTTTATTCTTAGAATTATCATGACTGATTATTGTTAGTTTATACATATTGAACAGATGGTGTATAATCTAAATATTTTATGTGTACTTGAAGTGGTCTTTGTACTCATGATTCAAAATACCATTTATTGCTCCTTGTTTCTAGTGTACCATTAGATCTGTGCATTGATTGTGCTCCTGCACAGGAAGTTTAGAAAATACCACTCTCCAAATAATTTGTTTTCTGCACTGCTTATCTCCTAGATAGATAATTTGGATATAAATCTGTTTTCTAAATATGAAACACAAGGCAGCCTACAGTCATCATGACTAATCAGTCTCTTCAGAGTAACCCTACTGGGAGGCAGTTCAGAATCTTCACTTTATTTTATCCCCTGGTTTCTCTTTGGACAATAGCAAATAAAGGCTCCAATTATGCAGGTGTTTGTTGCACAGACGACTTGTTCCTAAAGGTTGTGATTCTACTTAAGGGTAAGCAAAAGACTTTCACAGCACTGAATATCCATGAGATAATACATGTTTTTTGCTACCAAGACAGCATAAAAATATAATACAGACACAAAAGGCTTCACATACTGCTACCAACTCAGTTAGCTGTTCTCATTTTCGTATATCGCAAATGTAAAAGAAATATATTAACGCATGGTTGCAACTCAGCATAGTTAAAAGTAGATCTGAATTACCTCAGGCTGTTCTCTCCTTGCTTGCAGTCACAGGCAAAAACAAATTAAGGCAATACTGCTGCTGTTCATTTAGAACCTTGCAGCTCTTCTGTCACATGGAATTCCTTTGTAAGCCAGGGACTCTTGTGAACTAGCTGCAAAAGACCCTGCAGCTGATCTTGATTTGAGGACAAGCTGAACTACAGGTGTGTAACAAAAACTTTTGGAGCAAATGAGGATTTTGTCAGTAAATGGCTCTCATAGAAAGCTTGGAAGCACCTCAAGAGATCATTTGGTTGTCCCAAGGCGAGATTAGCTCTAATCACATCATTCTTGACTACTGCATGTTCAACCTGTTCTTAAAGACTTCCAGTGGTAGACATTGCTCCTTATCTTCTCTAGGCAATCTAGTGCTGTGCTTCACTAACCCTCTTCTTTGAATATCTTAGATGTCTCGGGTAACTCTCCCTTACTTTGATATATGCTATTCAAAAAGAAATAAAATCCTATTAAATAAAAGCCTGCAGCAGATATGGAGGGGAATTTATTCCTTGCTTCTTTACATTCTTCATACATTTGAAAATTATTGTATCTTTCCACAATCTTCACTTCTCCAGACTAAACAGACCTAATTCCTTTCCTATGTTCCTTCTTAGACTGTGGTTTCCTGAACCCCATATTTCAGCCACTTATTTGGGCTCTGGTGGCAAAATCAGCAATGTTTCTGAACATGACTGCAAAGCACTTTGAAAAAAATAATTGGTGTAACTATATGCAAACTACAATTGTATTTAACTACAGTAAAGCTATCACTCCATGTGGATTCAAGATTTAGACCACATTTGCAGATGAGCAGCCCTACTGGACTTTGTGCGCTCTCAGAAAAATCTGTCTACGGTTCCACTGCACTGACTCAGTTAGAGGAAAAACAACAGAAGCAGAAAGATTTGGCTAAATAAGAATGATATATCAAAACACCCAATATTTTAATGAAAGAAACTGAATATCCACACATTTGCACTTCTGTACAATTTTGTGATATATATATAATTTTAAGCTGTTTACAAATAACATTTAATGCTTCAAATATTACATAATATTGATATTATATTTCTAGCAGAAATAAATATATTGCACTTAAAAAGAAACTTTTCATTAGATGTTGTTTCATAGTTTACGTTCGTAACTTCTTTTTCCATAAAAAGATTTCCCCCTACCCCCACCCCATACACACAAACACACACTTCAATACATGGTGAATGTGCTCAGCAATGCATTAGAAACAACAAAGTCAACACAGCAAACAGCAGAACTGTGGTACATTCTGTTAAAGAGGTTACATCCAGTTTTTTGCCTTCCTTATTTTTAAACCAAATCCTTCCTCATGTTTCTGAAGGTACAATAAAAATAATAATAAAAATAGATTGTTTAAATGTGCTAAAGGTAAAATACAGCAAACTGTATTTTTTGTCCTTAAACTATCATTAAAAGTTACTTCATAGTTTACTTAAATCACTGCTTAGTTTTCTTTTAAAAAGATAAAGAAGTTGCCATTTGATAAACTAGAGACGATATGCAAGGGCAGTTTATTACAGACTAATACATAAATCCTCTGGCCAGCAAGTAAGCGGTTAGTAAAGAAACCACAACTCCTGCAGCAGAAAATGCTCTGTAAGGAATAGTGAGAATAGGATCTCACTAAAACCAAACTTAATCTTTCAGCGAGTGAACGTCATCCCTCTGCAGATGATGAGTGTAAGCGCTGTGGCCACAACTGCCTCCCAGAGAAGGAGCCCTAAGTGTTACACTGATCTCACTGTTGCTTTTACACCTTATCCAGGGGTAAATTACCGCAATTTATGTAAATGTACAGTTTCGGAAAGCTGCACGAGTTTTTGCAATGGTTTACATGGATATTTCTGTTTCCCTGTAGTACACACACATAAAGAGGATGTAGTACATAATCAAGTTGCCAGCCCAAATGTTTTCAGTTTAAAAGAGGTTCATTTTCAAATGGTGGTCAGTGTTTGCTGGATGTTGGAAGTGGCAACATCATGTGTACACACTCATGGAGTGCCCCAGCCTCCATGGATAAAGCCTTCTGGGAGAAAATTTGCAATTGCATTTTGTAGATGCAAAGTATGTTAGCAATCAGACAACTTACCATCTTTGAACTCACGAAGAAGTGTTTCCATTAGAAACTCTGTACCTTTATCCACTTGGTCTATGCTTGTTTGTCAGTTTATACCTAGAAGAGCACCAATGAAACCCAGTGGCACTGAATTTCTATCTTTGACACTGCCTCAGGCCATATAAAGCAATACTGCAAACCAAGCAGCCAAATTTGAAATGTTTTTTAAGTCTAGCTTCTCTCAGAGCTCCAAAAGTAGAAGAAAAAAAATTCAGCCAAATGTGTCTAAATCAGCTTTGTTAGTCTTTGGGATGCTTTTGTTGGATTAAAGACCTGAGGCTGTTAACTATCTATGGATAAAAGGGTAATCCAGAAAACACCCAAAAGTACTTGTAACACTTTGGAGGATAATGTTATTATTCCTTTGAAAGCATATTCAGGCATGTTCTCTCCACCCTTCTTTAAAAAAAACAACATAAACCAGCACCAGTTTGCTCAGCCAGGAGAGCTCATAAAGGTGAAGAGCACTTCTCATGGGGTACAAAATGTGAATTATATTAGAAAATAAACTGTAGATTATATTTGGCATTCCTAGACTGTCTACCAGCAACAGATGTTCTGTCCTGAAAGTGATATAATTTTGACAGCAGTACAGCAACTCCTTAAATAAATTACTGAGTTATTGTCAAACTAGTACAGATAATTTTTTTTTTTTAGGAAAAGCAATTTCAGTCTTTAACCAATTAATTACAAATTTACATTCATTTTCTTTCCCATTGTGTTGTTGGGTTTTAGTCCTTTCTGTAGAGTTCCTGTATTGTTGCTGTTGCTACAGTCACTGTTCTTACAGTGGACTTTATTTTTAGGTGAGAACGTTGAATGAAATCCCGTCTCCATTACAGTCAAGAAATTTGTGGCTGACTGCAGCAGGGCAGGAATTTTATCCCTGGAATCCCTCCCATGCTGCCCCCTGCCCACAGGGAGGTGAGAGGGACAGGGAGAAGAAACCTTGCAAGGTGGCAAGACCTCTTCGTTAGGCATCCTGTGGTCTCTGTCAATCTCAACTCTACGCAACAGGTTTTGGAGGTAGGATTGTGAGGGCGAAGAAGAAGAGGTGAGAACTGGACATACCTATTGACCTTATTCGTGGGGAAGGCTCTTACAAGCTGCCTTCATTCTCTTGCTTGGGATCTGCCTGTGATCCCGCATTAGTGGGGAACCCAGTGGGTTTCTGATGCAAAGGAATTAAACCATCGGAGAGCAGCATATGCCAGAGAGCAGTGCAGGGAGGGATGAGCACACTGAGAGAGACTTGATCTGACTAGAAAAATCAAGCTGTGGATTTTGACAGATAGTTCTGCATCATCTACAATATGAAACTCATCACAGAGAATCTGGATGAGGAATTGGCCTTATCATGTTTTTATATAGGGACAGTCTACTGCCATACTTTTTCAGATATGAATCGTATTTTATTCATAGTGAAAAGCACTTGTCTTTCCTTTAATATTTTTGTAAATGATGTTTCCAAAATCCAGTTTCATTATCCAGGAAGAGCCTGGAGAATTTTCTCTGAAACAATATCAGGGGCATTTCTGCACACCAGATATTGGTGTTTTCAGAACAGCGACTGGGACAGGGCTAAAGAGATTGTACAGTTTATTTCTCTGAATTTGCTTCATGAAGGACGGACAGGTCAATGGATAAGCAGGCTTTATGTGACTTGTAAAGCAGGCCTAAATCTGCCTACGTGTTCCAAACTTATTTTTGGAGTCGTATAAAAGTTGCCTACTTACTTGACCATTTCCTGATGGAAGTATCAGCATTAAAGCTATTGGCTTGAATTCTGAACCTAACCACATCCCCTGCAACTCCAGATAAGTTAATGGAGCTGCAGAGGGAAACAGATAAATAGAATTTCCCCACAGGCTTTAGTGCATGTCATCATAGGGCCTCCATACAACTCTAACCGAAGTCAAGCAACTGAAGGAGAGGAATTAAAATTTTCTTCCAAATCTCCTCTGAAATTCTCATTTCTGTGGAATCATATATGTATGAGAAGAGTTATGTTGTTGTGGGGCCAGTATCATCTAATTTCCTGTAAAATAGGGGGTTTATATCAAAATGGGTCATAAGTAGACACAACCTTGCAACATGTACTTTTCAGATGAATCTGATAGCCTGGAGAAAAAATCTAGTATTTGGATACATCAAGCCAAATTCAGCATCGCATTCTAAGCTATTTAAATACTGCAGAGCTTGATCTATTATATTCATTTATGGAACTCCTTGTAGTAGCTCTGAGCCCAGAAACTGTAAATAAAAGTTCATTTTCATTCACGTACAGAGCACAGAACTTGCAAATTGCCTCAGGTCATTTTTTATCAGCAGGTCCAACAGTGAGTATAAGGAAATTAGGATGATACTGCAGATAGCTGAGGTGATTGAAATGGCCAATTTGACAAGATTTTAAAGTTAGTCACTGGGAAATACGTAAAGATGGCCCTTATCTGTGGGATGCAAGTACTGGCCTACAGTAGAAACTGGGAAAAGCCTGTGTGGTTGTCATTGCTCTGTGTGATGGAGCATGTAAGATGAGGCAATGGGACAAAAAAAGGTGCATGACTTGCCTTGCACCTCACAGAGGTAGGAGGTAGCTGACTCAGTGTACTGTACTCTGCTTCTTACCATACAATACCAACACACACTGGTCAAAAGTAGAGGACAATAGTCAAATAGCCAAAAAAGTCTGTTTTCCATTTTGTGTTCCAGCTCTACACAGATCTTTAATATATGAGATTGGATTGCTAGTTCTTTTTTTAATCAATAGATGCATTATCATCTATAACTTGGATGCAACTCTACGCAGAAACTCTGTGTTGACTTCTTATTTACGGTGAAATCCCAGCTCCCACCACACAGAAAACCAGCATTGCACTGGTACTCTTTTCAGCAGTGCAAAGGATTCATGCTAGCTCTCTGCAGAGAGGATGTTTTTTCTTATACTTCTGCTGCATCAGACATAACATACTAGAAAAAGCGGACAGTACTTTGAATGAGAACCCTAATTACTAACTGAAAAAAGGCAGATATGAATTTAAAAAAAAATTACATGTGAGGTTCTGCACTGATATTTTCCCAAGGAAACTCCACCATTCTACTGGGACATGGAAAAACAGACAGTACAACCCTCATTTTCCTGGAGAAAGAGCTTGTATAATAACAGCTGTGACCAAACCCAAGAAAATCAGAACAAGTAGAAAGATACTTCAGTGCTAGTCATCTTATACGAGCCCATTGATTATAGTTTGATCCAGAGAGTCTATAGACTGATCTAGCCTGAAATTCAGTTAATTTGGTACACATTTGCAGCTAGAAACAGGTCTGCAGTGTCAAGTGCAGCAGCAAACAAGCACTGATTTAAAGATTCGATATCTTGGGTTTCTAAGTTTAAGTAACAGATTTTCCCAAATCAACCTTTTCCTTCATCATACCTCAATAGACAGTTAAATTGCTCCTCCTATGATATAGGACAAACTTCTTTTTAGACTGAAGGACAGAGTACATCATTACTGCTACAGTCCTGCAACAGTTCTTTTTTGGAACTGGTAAATGTTTTGTGAAAGAAACAAAGAAAGAAAGAAAGACAGACTTCTTAATAATTTTCTCTTTGGGATTATAGTAGCAACTAAGAAATACTGCTTTTGGTGAATATAAGCCAGTCTTTTAAAAAGGACAGTGGACTTCTCCACTTTGTCCCGTTCCCAGCAAATGCATGCTGAGATAGCCTAAAACATGCTCAAAGTTATAGCAGTATGTTTTTCTGCTGAGATGCTCATCAGTCACAAGAAGAGATGAAGATGAGTAAGAGTATTGCCTTTTTCAGAATTCTTCTAGCATATGAAAAAAGACCTATACACAATTAATTTGTACACTGCTGCATAAACATAATCTGTTTCCACTAGGTATAATGCACCTTTGGAACAAGCTACACGCAACCAAAAATCCTGGGAATTTTGGGATCCGTTTCGGCTGTGTTACACATAGATCTGTGAGCAGCTCCGAGCCACACACTCTCTTCTTGTGATCCCTCAACGGAGGAATCTATATCCATAACGCATTTTCTTAGCTGGTTTGTTACGAGTTCAGCAGTCCTGCTACAGGCCTTCCAGGAAGGTCCCTTGTATTTTTCATACCAAACTTGCACATTTAAAATCTCATGTTTCTCTTGTCTTACGTCACTCATACAAATGGTGTCATCACTGCGGAGGAGTGACGCAGTCCCTGGATAGCTGCATAAGGACCCTGCTGAAAATAATGGTGGTACCTAGGCATGTGGAAGGAAGGGAAAGTGGGGCCACTACCTTGCATGGAACTGGCTATAGCAGAAGGTGTAAGAGGCATTCCCAGGCGGCTGTACGGGGGCAGAGATCCTTGGATTGGATGAGGAATGGGTGTAGCTATGGACGCAGTGCTGGTACCCAGGGCACTCAAAGACTGTGGATGCTGAAATCCAGGAAAACTGGTTGAGGAAGATACCCAGGAACTGAGGGACAGGTTATCAGATGTTGTAAAGGCTGACCCTGCAAGCAAAGAGAAAGAATGCCTGACGTTTGCACTGCAACACACAAAGCTATTAAAATAACAAAAAGGGGAAAAAAAGTCTTTCACAGCGAGGCTAATTTTAATGACAAGTTGTCAATGGAAATACTTCCAATACTTATCCTTATATCTTTCTTTATAATATTACTGGCCAGTTGCTGTCCTTTATCACTGCATCTTAGACAAATTTCCGTTTTAAGAAGCTGGTTGCAGTGGCTTGAACAGTAAAATCAGCTTTGCACATTGGACATTTTTGGTATTAAACACTGAAGAACCTTGCAATGCTGCCACTAAACACCAAAGCATTTGCCCTGATGTGGAATCTCACTGCATTACAGCCCTGTTTTGAAGACATGCTTGTAGCTTTTTACATCAGATCCTCAGCAGAACTGGGTTTTGGTTTTGTGGGGTTTTTTTTATTTCAGTCTGGTAAAAATGCAGAAAAATCTAATTTGCCCTACAAGTTTCACCCCCTTTTTTTTACCCCAGTAAAACTTGCCAGCACAGCATCTTTTCACTCAACTTGGCTTTTTCCAAAATACAGAACAAAAAATTCCAAAACGTCAAAACATTTGTTATTTTTCCAACTGTGTACAGTGCTCTAAGAAACAACACTAATGCTAAATCATAGTAAGATGTGTGGGGTTTTAAGTGAAAGGCACAAAAATATTAAAAACTTGCTCCCATGGTAATTATCTACTATTTGATCAAATGGAAGTGGTTTCTTCGGTATTTTTTTAGTCTGAAAAGTTCCAAAAACTCTTTTCACAAATTTTCCACCTTTTCAGAACACTTTTTCTCCGAAGATTGAAAAATCAGAAAAAAAGGAAAAATGGTATCTTTAAATTAGAACTAATTACTTATTTTCTTTTCACAGTAAAATTTTTGGGAAACCAATGAGCAGTTTGTTTTGATAATTATACATGGTCATTTTCAAATAATCTGGTGATGATGTTGCCCTTCACCTCTGCAGTTCCTCTACGCATCTGGTCATCATCAGATATCCGATTTCTAGAAATGGGGAATACAATAAAATCCTATAAATAATCTCTTATTTTTTTATTCCTATTCAAACAGTAATCCAATTCATGTCCCTTCTGTATTTTCTTTCTTGTCCAAATTTGTCCATTGAGGAAATGTTTCTTTAAGAAATGAATTTACTTGCAAGAATATTTGGCAAAATATAATACCAAGCCAGTATTGCAAAACATTTTGAGAAAACAAATTTTACAACAGGTATTAGTTTCAGAAGTCTGATTCTAGAAGACAGGTTCATCCAAATTGTGAGAAGAAAAAATATGAAGACATCTATCTGTCAAGGTAAACACACTGGAATTACGTATACTAACCAATCGTAGCCATGTACTCAAATCAAAACTATAAGCAAACAACAACAGAAAGAAAAAATGCAGATTATTATTTTTAAAAAATCATAACTCTCTTTAGGGAGATATTCTCAAATCAGAAAGAGGGATACTCTTGATTGACTCCTCCTCTGCTTAATGAAAAAAGTAAAACAGCCCAGTAGCAGGGAAGAGAAATTGTGTCAGCTCAGCGGTAAAAACGGACTTGAACCAAATCCTGACCCCATCACTGAACCAAATCCGAACTGCTGGGGAGTTAGGACCCAGACCCAAACTATAAGGATAACGTCACACTCACAGACCAGAGCAAAATCCTTTACAAATCAGGGGTTATCTGAGCTTTATTGCGCTTCAGGGAAAGCGGGATGCGAATCTGGATTTGATGAGAAGGTTTACATTTGGCTCTGTTCCAGGTCACTACCATGAATCCCATGTGCAGATGCTGGAGCACAAGCACCCAGACATTATGCGTTAAAGAGTTTTAATTGGATTTATATATTTCATATCTGTTAATTCCTTTGGAAACAGACTTCTTGTTATAAATATACAACTGAAGGCTAGCCACTTCCATCTTTAGATGGCTGAAATTGGCTGAGATGAGAACACTCCGGATGTAATTAGAAATAAATAGCAGTGATAGACTTTACTTGTTCTATGCAGAACAAAGAATGTGATTCCTTCTCATGAGGAAGGTCCATAAGTGTCCTTTCATCCTCCAACTGCAATGGTCTCTAATTGCAACTTAGTACTCCAAAAAGTCTCATTTCCCAGCGCCAAGGAAATGTGCTGTAGTAATTCTGAGGCAGTCAAGACCTCAGAGGGCTTATAACACACACCACCCAGCAGTATGTTTGTATTTGGCTGTCAGCTGTCATCCATATAGAAGAACACCCCTCAATTCTGCATGTAAGGTAGTTTTCAAATGCATCAGAAGATATAAAAACATCTGTGGAGTTTCAGCAGGATCATTATTTCTCTCCTTGTGTCTTGGACAACTTTTTCTTTTTTAAGGACACCAGACCTAAACAGAGAGTGAAGGCAGTACAAGGTAGTCATCTGCAAAAGCAGTATGTTTTACCCTCTGTGCATGCCTCTGGTTGCCCAGACACCCATGTTAGCATATGGCTCCCAGATCAGAAAAAAGTTGGTTGACACAACTCATCATATTCTTCACTTACTCATTTGCCATATTGCAAGTGCAGAACTGTACCCTGTACATATTATAAATAATATTAATTTTAATAAACAATTCCTTCATCCTCTGACACCTTCCTCAGGATTCTCTTCAGAAAAGAAAGGCTCTAAAGACCAGTTCTCATACTGAGGTTCACCTCATTCACTTTGTCACTCCCAAAGCAGGACATCATATCAGGGAGAAATGTAATTCTTGGAGAAAAGGTGCCTTGCTCTGAGCACTTCTGGCAAGGGAAAATTTAACACTGTCTTCAGCAATAACTGGCCTAGGATCTAAGCTGACGTGAAGGGAGGTGATCCCCCAGAAGTATGTGAAAGGATGGCATCGTACCAGCTGAGGAGTTTCTCCAGAAACTCCAAAATCTAAGGAACTGCTCTCAGAATAGACGTGTATGAACAAGCCCACCTAATCACATTTTGTTGAAGAGCAACTTGTGGTTAAAAATAAGCGTGTTTTCCCTGCAGAAGTCCAAAGAGCTTATGACCAGAAATAATGCTCTTATCTTAGCAACACTGTATGAAGTTAGAGGACAAGACAAGGGCACTGCCAGTCGCAAGGCAGATAGAACTGCTTTACCTCAAGTGGCTGTTGCATATCAGGCAGGTCACAAAGTCAACATGCAAAGTATAATGCACCACAAGTTTACGCTAGTCAGCGATCCCACAGGATGGGTTTGAGATCTATTTCCAGTGGCAAATTATGACAGATGCAATTTGTCCAGTGAGTAGCCCCACAAAGAACAGCTCTGCTTTGCTCCTACTCTTGCAACTGCTAAAGTAGACAAACCATTTGATAAAGCATTTGAGGTGAATTGCCTCAGCAAGAAAAGCACCTTTTAGAGACCAAGAGATAACAATTAAACATCACTTTTCCAGGGAGCTATGGACTTTTCTTCCTATAGAACCAAAGCAGGTTAACCACAGTCTGGTTGAAGATGGTCAGAACCAAGTCCTCTGTTCACAGAAGGCTGGAGGGGCAACCAATGGCACATCTACACGGTACTTTACAAACGGCGCTGAGCCCCATCTAGTAAGTCCTGCCAAGGGAAGGGAAGCCTTAGCTTGTTCTCAGCACCATGGTAATGAAGGCACCTGTTTTTCAGCCATGTTGAAGAGGAAGCAGAGATAGTTCTCTTTTGCTGGCAAAGGCTGTATAGGCATGTCTAGAGCTGCCTCCTGAACTAGCCACCCACACTAGTGCCATGGGCATATCAGATGTCCAGAAGAGCCATAAGGTAAGAAGTATTCTTCTTCATTATAGGACCTCATGGCAGAAAGACAGACCAGAGAAATGCTTCAGAATAACACAGTACTGACTGTGGTCCTCCTTTCCTCAAGCATAACTAGGTCACCACAGTTTACCTCACGAGCACATTTTCCTACCTCTGCTTTGTGTTGCCTGGCTATCTTCTCCGAGATCATCTTCTCCTCCATAGGTTCGAATGGGGGATCGGGCATAGGAATGCTTTTGAATAAGGCTCTCCACACTTTCTCTGTGAAAGGAAGCAACATACCGTATCAATAACATCCTAAACAGCCTACTAATTCATTAGGTTAAATACAGTGAACATGCTGCCTTTTCCCTGTCCAGATCACAGCTTTCTCACACAGAATCTCCAAAATTACTTAACAAAAGGGTTACCTCCATAGCATGTCACCGGAAATGCCGAACTTGGCCTGTGGTCTTTTAACACTGCTCATCACCTCTTACCTGCATGGTACTGCTTCTTCAGGAGATGAAGTAGAGCAAACTTCCCACTGCCTTTCCTGGATGTGGTCTCAGATAGGGAATATAAGACCAGCACTCTTCACAAATTTGGAAATGCAAGCTCTGGGGTTATTCATGCTGAGTGACCAATCTGAGTTCAAAGAGACACCTGTGGTCCAGCTCCTTCCAAACAAGCTTTCACATCACACCTGACCACCTGATCTGGCGCGCTCCCATTTTTCTGAAATCAGGGGCAAGAGACAGACGTGTCTAGAGACAGCTCAGTTCTAACCATGCTTTCTCAGCATCAGAATGGAAGCCAGCTCGTAGCAGGAAGTCTGCAGATACTACCGATCTCGTGCCGCATCTATTCTGGGAGGTTAGATGTGTCTGCCAGGCCCCCGCCTTGCTGGTGGCACAAAGCACTGAAGTCACCCAAACAATTTTTAAATAGAAGGAAGGCATATCTGCATGATAAGCCACAGCAGTCTGTAAGGAAGATCCAACCTTACACATTCCGAGCGTGCTTCCACGTAAGTAGGTGGCATTAGACTAAAGCTGAATATGACCTAGGCACATTTCCAAAATGGCTTTGACCTTCTGTTCCCATTTAAGAAATCTAGGTAGTGATATCTGTTTAAATCTGCTGCTGGGTGAAGGTTTTGTCTGAATTTACCATTTGGCCATTCATACTTGCTAATACCCTTCACTTGGAGAGTGTGGCTGTTGCAGAAACTCCAAGGAAAAACATTTTCCAAGTAACTCGATAAATCACAATGGCACATATTTTCCTTTCCTACAGAAAGCCCATTATGGTCATTTTGTCCTTGGTCTATCACTGGCATCATTCCTTATGCTAGTCTCCTCAGAAAAAAATAAATAAAAAGGGGATCTTATCAATGTGATTTACTTGTGTCAGGATTGGAAGTGGACTGAAAGCAATGGCAGTTCCTACATAGAGAATGATATAATTGAATTACTGCCTTTTAAGTGATTGAAAACAGTAGGCATATCGGGGCTATCTCGAAGAAGATTTTACAAAGAAAAAGACAGATGGCATTGTTTACATTATGTGCTGAATGCCTCTTGAAACTTTTTTTTCCTGAAGCAGAATGTGAAATGCAAAGAATTCTACTTAACCAAAAAGACTATCTCAGACAAGTACAGAATAACTGAATAATGAATTAGACTAGTGTTGTCCGAGTGTAGATACCAGCCTATAAACATATTCTTAACCAAAGAGTTACTAATCTTTAAAGGTCTGAAAAATATATGTGATCCAGGTGATTGCCTGTATTGACTTTATTTCTAGTAAAGGTCCACTTATAACAACAGACATTACAGCTTGTAATAATATTCTGATGCAACAGAAACAATGCAGGCTCTAGTTTTTGTGCAGTGGGCCAAATTCATCTCTAAAACATTGGATCCAATGGCGGTTTGGGGATAAAGTCACCCCAATAAATTTACATTTGAATTACCTACAGGGATTTAAAGCTAAATCAAATGCCCACAATTATTGCAGACAAAATTCTTTCCAGATGGGTTTGTAAGCTAAACAGAGAACTCTATTATTCTACATGGTTTTCTTCTTTTAAAGGAAAAAAGAGAGGTGACTTCTTAGTGAACCTTGAATCTGCAAAGTTTGAAACCAGGGAACTATGTGGTAGGTTTATTTATTTATTTTTAATGTTGTAATGTTGCAGGTAGTATGCTAAAGGTTTTAGAAGATTAATCTCCTCCATTGGCACAAGAAGCAAAGGTTTTTATGGCAGACAGAACGGTCTAACGAGAAAACCTGGATCAGGGAAAGCAACTAATTTCACAAAAGCAGTTCCTTTTGCACAGCTGGGAATTAATATTCAAAAACGTATATGTTTATCTTGCCTAACCACATTGGTGGTTTATGCTACAATTGCAACACGTCTACTAATTTTTTGTTTTAGAGGTTGAGGCTGTGATTCATATCATGAGTGCAAAGCTTGGAGATTCACACCAGAACTTAGGCACCTGGCCCCCACAGCCTTCAAGAGGACATTCTTCTTTCCATATACAACACACACTGCATATAAACCTCCAAAACAGACCTACGAAATGCAAAAGGCTGAGCAGAAAACCATCTAAGCGTGCAAAAGGAAACAAAGAAAAACAAGAAGTGGTGTATTTTCTCCACTCAAGAAGTCTATCTCTGAGTTATCCCACCAAGGACTGTTTCTTCCACCTAGAAAAAAAAGAGTCAAAGTCTGCACTCAGGCCTCCCCATTCCTGAAGAAGTCACCTAAGTTGAGGGATAATCTTTCTTGCCCTTTGTGTTTCAAAGGAAAGAGGTGGTGGCCTCTGCACCATGCTCAACTATTTCATGCTCAGAGAACACCACCCGGAGATCAAGTCTTCTTGGGGAACAAAGCATTTGCAACTCATCTAATCTATGGAAATGTGTGGAGTTTCCCACATAGCTTGGAAAGAGGCCAACCTCCTGCACCCCTTAAAGACAGAGGTGCTTTAGGACTTTCTCCAAAGTAGATGTGTAGGAGGAAGCGAAACTTTAACAACACGATGTAAGTCACTGTGAAGTCTAGTTCAAAATGCAGGAACAAAGCTGTCAATCTGGAACACGGGTTCCTGTTTATACCCTTTTTTCAGCTGGGGATGAAAGAACTTAAATCTCAAAATTGTTCTGAAAATTCTGCTTATGGAAGTGTGAACTGTTTAGAATATCCAGAATATGGTGGTCTGTAGAGTGGACCAATAAAATAAATTTTTTGAAGTCCCAGAATTTTGTACTATTACTACTACTACTACTACTACTACTACTAAGAGGGCAAGACATTAATTTAAACCTCTGGCTTTATAGTTCTGTATGCAACATCTTTAGGTATCTCAATGTGGTTCAAAGGATATATGGAAATAAATCTATAAATTACCATACAAGAAACCAATATTTGCCATTTTATGATTCTGCTCAATAAAAAAAAAATTAACAAGTGAAGAGTATGGTGCTTTTGAAAGCTTTCCTTTAACATTTTTCAGAGCTGATCCACAGTAAACTGGCTGAAGAACAAAGTGGCTCCCAGTTACTCAATGCTCAACTTCTGTACTTCCGTTACTTAGTTTGTGATCAGACACTTGTTATTTAATATTTGGACCTAACAATTTTTACCTTTTAATATATCTTAGAACTCCACAGTTTCTTCTATTAGCAATGAATTAGCAATAAACTTTGTTTTGAGAGATGACAAGCTGCCAGCTGGAAAAAGGAATGATGTCTTCTTTCTGTCAAACTCTTTTGTGTGGTCTACCAACAATTTTCAGCCTTCCAGACTGCTCTTCAACTCACAGATATCTTGTAAATACCCAGAGGAGGGGAAAAATGCACACATAGGCATAATATATTACTATAATTAAGCTGTGCTATGTGTACAACTGGATAATAGTAGCAGATGACAGGCTGGAGAAGGGCAAGTTAGGGGCTGAAGCTGTTCAAGAAAAAGAAGGAACCACGTGCCAAATGGAGAGGAAAAAACTAAGCTTGTATTGGCGAGCACACCCACAGAGAAGATGCTGAGGCAGGACAAATGTGAGGAGAGGTAATAGGGAAAAGGAGCTCAGGCTGATCCCAATGATCTGCAATCTGACAGAAGCACACCTTGAGCCCAGCCCTGTCAATAAACCTCTGTTTAGGAATGAAGCACTTCCCTCCTTTGTGCAAGAAATAAAATAGTGAATTTTGAACCAGGAATTGAAGGAAGCACAGGGCTGGGAGAATTTATCAATTAGCAAGGGTTTAGGGTGCACAGGGAGCATCTTGCCATTCGGCAGGTTTTAACCTCTTGACTGACGATCTCACTCTGGTCCCTGCTGGCAACCGATTCCAAAACTAAACTTCCAGCTTGGGATGCTTTATGTCTTGCAGCTACAAGCTGAGTCTTTGGCCTTATTTAGTTAACAGTGCCCTGTATGTACAGAGTAGTCTCAAAGGATCAAAAGTAGATAGGAAAATCCTGATGTAGCTGACAAATGATTCACTAACACTTTACGGACTAAACCCAAGATCTTGCCATGGATATGAACTGGGAGATGGCAGCAAACAGAGCTGACTTGGGAAGCAGCTGAGGAGTGAGGTCCTGCATGAGGATGCTCACTTCCTTTTGCTGTCAACCCAGATTACACAAATTCTCTCTGGAGACGGTCAAGTCCCAGATTACCCTGAGCAGGATCTTTAATCAAGATGAAAAGAACAGTGCTTCTTTGTAGGTGGAAGCAGCCATCTCTCTGATGCTTCTTCTTGTCATTTTTTCTGCTCCTTTTGCTGTTATTCTGCTTCAGCTGTGCATTCACAGCAGCCTGGTGATCACCGTGACCCTGATTCTGAAGCACATGACCACAAGCCCTGGTGATATGGAAGAGGTCTTACCTGACCACAACGCACTGTCAACACTGATACATGCCAGCATGCACCTGAAGCTATGGATTTCCCTGAATTTGGCAGAGAGCGCACCCAGGGGATGGCGATGGGAAGCCTACTTTCTTTCTTTGGGATGAAGAGGCAATATATTTGGTTTTGGCAGAAGGTGTTAGAAAAGCTAATTCAGAACTAGCTTGCCAGAGCCAGGCCTGGGTTAGTATCCATCTTAGATCTATACCATGGCTCCAAAGAGGATGGACTTGATGTAATAGGCAGCTGCCCATTCCACTGGGAGCCAGATTCAACCTCCTTTGAAGACGAAGTGCAAAAGCCAGACTGTGGTGAGAAAGAACAGGTAGCAGAGCCGGGTGCTCTGAACTCATTATCTTCTGCAGAAGTTACTGTCTCAGGAATGGCTGCAAGAGGCACAAATTTCAGAGTGGAGTTGAGCAACCTGCTAGCGTTTTCTCTTTTTGCCCTTACTATCCAAGTGCTAGGTGAGAAAAAAGGTAAAGTTATCCTCAGAATCCGCACCCTATTCCTGGTGGTATGAGGTTTGTTTTTTTCTTAAGTTTTTTGTCTTTTTCTTTACAAGACAAATGCAATGTTAATAAAAAAAAAATAACAGAAGGAAAATAATAAAACTGACAACCATGTTTTGCTTGGCTTTTCAGTTCAACACACAAAAAAAATACAGAACAGGATATAAAGTGTATGAATTATCAGTTTGCAGCCTGAATGACTTCTTTAGTTCTGCATTTCAAAGGTTTCCTTTTTTTGTAGCTGCCAGTTAGTATGTTTGGAAGAAAGCCCAGATAACAGAAGACATCAGAAGTGAGGTGAGGTGAAGACAGATGGAATAAATGGGCTGAGAAGGCACAAAAATAAACTTGTCGGAAGTCGTACTGTAGTAGAACTTTTTTTTTAAGGGAACAGATGACTAATTTGTCCAAGATGCAAGTGCTAAAAACAAGTCTGTAAAAAAAAACAAGAAAAAAACCCAAACCCAAACAACAACAACAAAAAACCAACAAACCAAACACAGCAGGAGGAACAAATACATTTCCATAACAGCAGCTAAGAGTGAACAATAAACACTGTCAGAACCACTGTTCAGATATCACTTAGCCTTTATGTTCCTATGGCTTTTAGTTGCTATTTTACACATACACAAACATACAGACATATTAATTTGCTACATATAGTTGCTCTTATACTGATAGATGAATATTACAGGCTGACCTTAGGAACTTAATTCAGCCTTGACGTGGTACGGACCAAATCCTTGTCCAGAACAAAGTAGCTCCATTCCACCGTTTAGACTAAAACTGAACCACTTCCAACCAGGGAAGAAACAGGGCCCATCAGACTACGTTGGCTCATGTGAGATGAAGTTTAATTTGGCCCAAAAGCTAATACAGAGCCACCAAACACTTTCACACAAAGTCAAAACTACTGGGCAAGTGCTGGATGGATACAATACTCCAAGAATACGTATGATTTTAAGAAAGAAGGGAAAAGATAATTAAATTCTGAAAAAACTAAGTTTTGATAATTGCAGAAGAAAGAACAAGTGTGTCTCCAAAGTGGTATTTACTGGCACCCTGATGGCCATTCTGGAAGAGCTTTAATATGCATGGAGGTGATGTAGCCTGGCTGAAGCCATGACATAGGAAAAGTAATGACACTTACGAAGAAGGAGCATGAAGTTATTAAATATACCTACTTCACTTCTCTCAACTGCAAATAAAAATAAGGAAAACTGCTATCTATATACAGGGAATGAAAAAAAAAAAAGATCAAATTACATTTCTCTTCTCCAACTTGGAGAAAAGCACACACTTGCAAATGTTATGTCAAAGCTCTTTCTCTGTATCTTTTTTCACCCACTATAGTGCCACACTTAACTCTTAACATAGCCAACCCCACGGAGCTCCACTTCACCCAGTGACTGCAAACATTCCTTTCTGACTGCCAGGCAGAGGATGAGAGGTGAGGACAGAGCCGTACTGTGAAACTGTGCTGGGAAGTTCCTGGAAAACTTCCTTGGGGGTGGAAACCATGGGTCTGATCTGACATCATCCCTTCCCCTTATGCACACACTACACCTGCACGAGGTGAGTGGAAAACACTAGCAAGAGAAAACATTTTTATACCCTTTTGCACAAGTAAAAAGGCAGATAACATAATACGTAAGTGGAAAATGAGCCAGGGTATGAGTCCTTAAAAGCTTGGGAACTGAAAAGGTTCCAGCAGGCATGGAGGGCTTTCTGCTGGGGAAAAGGAACAGTTGCCTGGCTAACAGTAAGCAGAGGCAGAGGAATCAGTTTTGAAGGGATTGCTTCAGGTGTCTAAATGTAGGCAGATAGTGCTTTCTACATGGCCTAAGACATCCAAGCCATCTGCAGTGGTCTGGAAGGTATGATGCAGAAAATACAGACAATCTATCTACCCCTCTGCAGTAGCAGCTGGAGGCTGGAGTAACCTCAGCACATCTGGGATGGCACCCAATACCAGGCATTTAGGCACCAGTGTCCCTGGTGTTTCTCCCTAAATTCAGGACTTCACTTCTTCTCCCAACCTAAACATCGGAGATGATCTCCCATGGCTGGTTGCTGGCATACACAGACTGAGAACTAGCTGAGGATAAAGGATCAGCTGGGGAGTTTGACTTGTTGGAGCAGTATGACAAAGCTCTACTTAACCATGGACATAGGAGTAGGTTGTAGTATATATTTCTGACTGTTGGTAGGGGGCTTTCAAGAATCAGGGAAGTTCTTCTAGACCAGCAGTAAGCAGTGGGGATAGGGAGGAAGGCAGCTCTGTGGAGTGAGCAGGGAAGGGATGGAGGAGAGGACTGCTGCAGACAGCACGTCATTAAGCACATGGCTTTGACTGCTACTTCAACAGGGCAGTGCCCATATCCGGGCATTAGCATCCATTTCTCTTACAGCCTTGTCAGCCAGTACAATGTATTTCCACATCTCAGACATGAAGTTCCTCAGGGGAAAATTCAGAATCTGATTACCATGCAAATCCAGCTGGGATGCTGGGATGCAGCTCTCTTACTTCTCCCATCCCCCAGTCCTTCCTTTCTCTGCCTAAAAATTACTTGGGTGTGCAGCTGTACTTTTCCGTATTGCCTCTTAAAGTATGGATCTACCTCCCAGAAGCATTATTGGACTTTACAGGTGGGTATACTTGCTTAGCTCTCTTTAATAGTTACAAGTCCACACCCTGAACTTGCCTATTGCATACTGGATCAAATAGGCAAACAATGTTCAGATCATGATTATGATCTGTCGATTCTTGTTGGATCATTATTTCACAATTCAGTAGTTCTGTGGACTCACACTCTTGAAATTATCACCTTTTTCACTGGATTGTTTGCATGATATTTAATTGTGATGGTTTTATTTATTTATCTATTTTTAAAAGATGTACTTCACAACGACTCAAAAGATAAATTCAGGCTGAGGATAAAAAAAGTAATCTGTTGGGTTCTGATTTTGCATCCTTTATGGCTCTGGCAGTTTTTTCTTAAGTAGAAGCATAAAGATATTCCCTTAAAGCCTACCTCCACAGAGTGAATTGCTCATTATAAAACCTGCATTAATCTTTTTCACGAAGGTTACCATTAAAAAAGGTCACGCTCATCCACATTACTGCATTAGGCATCCCACAGTCAACACCACAGTACGTTAACCACCACATTCTGACAACTGCTGCTAAATGTTCAGTTTTTCAATTGCAACCACTGTGGAAGCCTTTTTATAATAGAGGAAATGTAAATACCACGTAAAAAGATCAAAAGCTGAATTAGCAACTTATCTAAATCACAGTAGCCCCAGAAAAAGTCTGCCCCAGTGCCATAAATAGATTACCACAAGTAATGTATGGAAAGAGTTGATTGTGGAAGGAATCTCACATCCTACTGAAAATTCGATGTGTACCAAACTCACCAAAGATTTTTTTAATGGTTAAAAGCTTTGCGTATACAGCTATGAGTACAAGAAAACCATTGTAAGGTATTTAGACAGGAATAAAAGAAAATACAGGCACTTCAATAGCTTTGCTGTTGCCTACCTCCCACCATTTTGCACTACCTCCCACCATTTTGCACATTTTGCTACCTTTACATATATTATTTTAACTCCATCACATATAACGCAAACGGATTTAATCCTAAAGGCATTTGCAGCTTGAATTTCCTACATAAGGATCGTAAATCTAGAATGGGAAGCCTGAAATCATTAAAGTCACATATTTATAAAATCATATCCAATTAGATTAAAAAAGTGCAATTTCTGTCATCATGTCATAAAAAGATGTGTTTTTCTCTCAGATCTACTATAAAGAAAAGCTCCCTATATTGTTACAGATAGAGGCTGTTTTCAATCAGTTACAAGGAGCAATCCAATTACTGGATGGTTTAGTGCAGTAACTGACTCCAGACTAATTTAATTTCTTTAGGTCTCTAAAGATCAATTGATCTGATTTGTTTCCCTCCCCAAAGGCTGTTTAGGAAAAAGCAAGCTTAAATACCTGGAAATGAAATACAAAGCTCTGTACACTTTCACACTACTTAGGTCATTTGGAAAAGCTGGAACTCGCGATAAATGAGTGCTCTCTTGGCCCTAACATCACAGGATTTTTTACAGGAGACCATTAGGATCACTGCACAGCTCTGCAGATCACGCATGCACGTGCTGCATGCAGGCCTGCTTAGGAAGCAGTGCATGGAAGGTATTTTCACAGCTTCTAGACAACTATTCAATTTTCAAGAGCTGTGCAAACATGCATTTGGCCTGCATAGACTTTTCCCTGGCAAATAAATAGTTTTCTCAGTGAGCTTAACTAAGCTTTCAACTAGACTGAGCAAGGGTCATGCTGTAGTATTCACCTACGTGTTGTAATGCTTGTCACAATGGACACCAAGCAAGAAATTCTTCCTGTTGTCGTATCTCACTTCTTTGCTATTTCTTTTGCTTTATATCAGATTTCTTTAAGCAATTTTGCTGGCGCTAAGATGAAATCTATAGAACCAGTGGGCACTTAGAGGATGACATTCTCATCCACCTGAATATGTTAATGCTGGAACTGAATAAAACCCTTGGTATTTCTGGACCATATCAGATAACTTAGGAAATTCTCAAACAGCCTTTTACCAGCCCTCTTGTGTGTGACACTCTTACTATCTCAGTACTTGATGTGTTGTGCAACAGATTTTGGTTTTTTTAAATACCATTGTTCCCTAATCAGGGCTAAGCTTTCCAACCTAAGTCAAAATAAGCCCTTAACCAAACCTGGATTCTCAAATCCAGAGTTTTAATGTCATTTCAAGACTTTTCACCTTCTGTTTCTTGTATTTATTGTAAGTTTCACATTTGGCTACCTTATCTTTCATGGCAATGTTCGTGCCTGGGCTAGGCTGCCTGTCTCAGGCTCTGTTCTTACACTTATCAATAAACAAAAGGTCACTGCGGTTTATGCTCAGCATTTCTGACTCCATGCCACGTGCTGTTATAATAAGATGTCCTCTGGAAAAATTCCCTTCATATCCAGCACCGCGATAGTCAGTTCATCTGTACCGAGGTAACTAAGTTTTTCTCCCAGCTTATCTATTCAGACTCTCTCAGCCCTTGCAAAGCTGTGTCATTAGATGTCGCCTGTCTGTAAAACAAGGAAACTGAAAGGTGACAATCAAAGTCTCTTCCCTTCCTACAATCTCTTCCCTTCCTTTCTGGACTATTTATTGCATACAAACCTGAGCTTTGGATGTTGTTTACCTGTCTGTCAATTTGGCCATTCGGTTCAACACAAAAAAAAATACAGAACAGGATATAAAGTGTATGAATTATCAGTTTGCAGCCTGAATGACTTCTGTCATTCTGTCAGTCTCTCAATACAGCAGGTTATGCTGTTTTAATTAAATCTGCTTTGTTGGGGTTTTTTTTTTTTCATTTTCAATGAAGACTTTCACTTAGGAAGCAATTTTTAACTACTTTGCAAGTGTGCACTGCAGTCTACAAGGTTGCTGTCCCCAGATTACTGTTCTTTTACCCAATTACTCAAAGGATCACTATCTATTACTATCAAAGGATACAGTCACTAGTAAGGTATAAAATATACCACTATTTCCCATCCATGGACCTGCTTAGATTGATGTACTTTTGAAATGCTGTAAAGACTTTGTCTAGCTGTATGGACATGACTTCATCGAGCAGTTTGTCCCCTATATGCACCCGTGAAAAATGATTCACAGATGCATCTGGATATCCCCACACAGGAGCCTGGAGGGTTTTGGCCTCTCCAAACTTTCTTTCATGATTGTGTGCTCATAGGAAAATTTGTATGTGCTATATCCATCTCCATCGAGTTCTCTTCCAGCCTAAAGGATGCAGGCAGCTTAATTTGCTTCATTTGCCAAACTATTTGACACGATATTATAAAAATGTGACGCACTGGAGGGCTACCAAGAGATTGAAGTTTATTTCCTACTTAACTGCGGGTTAATGCTTCTGTCCCTATGGCAGCAGTTGCTTATAATGAGCTGTACACACACAAAACTCAACAGTTTCCAGATAAAGCTTTCCCCTGATGCAGCCTACAGTACAATTTTGATGAAACAAAAATGGCATCTTTGTCATCAGAGGGAGTTATGGGATTCATCCTGATGGCAATAATTGCTGACTTCAGTGTCTGGGACTGCTGAAGTGTATTTTGGGAAGCTCCCCTCCTCTCTTTTCCACTGTGTGAAGCAGTGGGAGCTATAATGTTTTTCACAGGACCACTGCCCTTGTTACCCATTGACCCAATTCACAGCCCTCAATAGGATTAAATGGCATGATAAGAAAAAAGCTTTTCATTCTGAAGTTGTAAAACCAACCCTCTCCCCCCTTTAAGAAGCCCCCTCAGGAAGATGAATATATCAGCCCCAACTGGAACAGATGTCAAAACTCAAAACAGCTCTTTCTTCATAAAGTTTATAAGTATTTTTAAAGGAGGTGGAGGAGGCTTACTTTATGCAACAAGATAACGTTAAAATGCACAGCTTCTCAGGAGTTGAAAGGATGCTTTTCCTACAAACTCTCTCTTCTCTTTATCTTATCTGCATGGAAAGTAAACAGAAAGTCCCCATTACCTCTCGATATCAGTGAGTCTGGAAGAGTCACGGAATCCTTTAGCAAAAGGGTTGCTGTCAATTTTCAACTTGGTTATCTGGAAACACAGAAAAGAGCAATGCAACATGAATATACTATTAAGGTATTGCAGCGTACAAAGTGTTAACCAATCCATCCTCCTGACTTCACTGCTAATTTTATCCATGCTCCTTGTGTGTGTGCGTGCGTGCTACTCTTGAGATGCTGCAAAGCTGGCGAGGCAAACCAGGGCGTAATACACATATGGCAATGCAAAGACTGAAGGACACAGTGGGCTCAGCCTTCACGTCACCCAGAGCGGGAGGAACCCACCCATGTACAGCATTACTGCTTCCAAATACTTTAACAGCATGAATCAGGTTGTCTTTTCCATGAGCAACACACAGCACCCTGCTAACATATGAGCCTCGTAAGTGGAGCTGCACATCACCTAATATGAGCCCAAACTAGGAGCCACTGCCTGCAGACCTGAAGACTGCTTCAGTTCAGCCCCACTTTTTTTTTTTTTACTGGGATGCAGATGTTCTCAGACAGACCTACCAGCCATCACATACAGGCGGTTTAACTGTTTTTCCATGGAAAAAGGCTGAGGAAGGGAACGAGAGAGGAAAAATGTGGGGAGAACTCAGATTTAAAGTGACAGAGCTTGGGTAAAAGGAGTAACCCCATTAAAACCATCACAGTCCTGGAAAACCAGACATCTTAGAACCAAAACTCTCCTCCCTTCTTCAAATGCAGCTACAAACCTGCCCAGTGCATCCTGTCGACCTTTCCATTCTGCCAGAGTAACCTGCTGATCAGGACTCCCTCTGCCCCAATGCATCAGGGCTCCCCTTAACTTTGCAGTGAAACTTTTCAGGCATAGGTGGTGGCTTCCACTGTGTTTTTTTGGGAGCAGGAAGAAAATACACCATTGCCCTTGAGAAATTTTCTAGCTGTCCAACCAAATGAGATTTGGTGAATAAAACCTGAGACATCATCATAACATTCAGATTTTCCAGCCATACCTCTTCCAAGAATTAAAAATAAAACTGTAAGTGGGAGTTACAGCTTGACAAGGGACAACACAGGACCTACCTGCCCTGCAAGGCAGTGAATGCCACCAGCTCTAGCTGAAGCCCATGAAAATCAACAGCTCTCAGCATTTCATACTGAGTGGCTACGTCAGCTTGGCTTTCCTCAAAAAAAGCCTGTATTGAAGAGGCCACAATCTCATTTGTAATAGCTGACCCTTGAGACTCAGAAAGAAAAAGGCTCTTTTCCAAATCCAAACAATCAAATGATCTCATCAAACAAAGGTATTTCAAACTGGGGTGGCTTCTCCTCCAAAATTAAAAGAGGACAACTGAACCCAACTTTTCATTCTGAGAAAGAGGTCTTCTGGGAGGGAAACACAGAAAGGGAGGGACAGGCTTACAAAGACAAAACCTGAGTATTTAATTACCGGTCTGCAGTATATGAACGATGTGCTGAGTGACTGCTCCTGTCACTGCCACCCGCCTGCTCTGCCACCCTTGAGAAACTGGCTGTACCCCAGGGCTGCTGCCTTCCCTGCCTGGCATTTTGGGTCCATACAGGGAAAGGGAAGATCCTTGCTCTGAGGCACTACGTAGGAGGTGCTGCAACTCACTGGTTGTTCCTATGGACTAGTCAAACAGCATGGGACCTCAGTGCTGGCTGAGGATTTGAGGCTGTCTCCTCACGCAGGTAGAACTGGTGGAAACTACCCTGAGCACTAGCCTTGTCACAGGACCTTGCAACAGCTCAGCAAGGTAGTTACAGTCTCATTCTACTCCCAAGGTATCCGTAAGCCCTTGACTCACAGTGGTGTTAGAAAGAGTGGCGGGTTAGTGCCTCATGTACAGTGAACGTTTTTATGGCAGCATTCTGAAAACTACCTTGAAAAAAGACAAGCTCTAACTATTTCCATTGACTTAGATCACCAACACACTGAGCCAACTGCACTGCAGAATAATAAGGAAGTCTATTCATCTCTTGAGCATATTTTCACCAATCAAACTTCCATTTTCCTAATATTAAAGATTTGGTATGACATCACAAGAGAAACTTTTTTTATCCACCGAAGCCAGATGAGACTCACAATCATTTATGGCCATATTTTTCCTGAGAGACTGTCTTACAAACAATCAGAGAACATCTGCTAGAAAGCATCTTAAAATGAAACCTGACCTACAATTCAACTCTGTGGCAGTGGTTTGACTGTTTGAATAAATGCATGCCCTTTAAATCTTAAATTATGAGATAGTTTGTTGAAAGTGTAATGTATTTAGCTTTTATCTAATAACCTCCAGAAATGTAATCAATCCCTCTTTAAAACAGTTCTGAAAGAAATGGCAAAAATGAAAAAAGGCTCCATTTTCATTAGTCATAAATAAAATGACAGCATCAACCTCTAGGGGTTCCGGAGATGTTCCACTGAGAAATTTTCCAGGACTCAATGTATGTGCTTTGGGAAGGTTTAGAAACATCTCTGGTGTAAATATCATTGGTAAACACAAATCCATCCTACGGAAATAAATTCCAGGTTTAGCTGATCAGAAATAAATTCCAGGTTTAGCTGGTTTTGTGCCTGTTACTATTTTGCTGGTTTCTACAGAAAGTTACGTGGAAAAAATCTAACCACCTGTCCAAACATTATATTCTTGAGATCACCAGGTACTGAATGTATTTTCTGCAGCATTCAGAGATACAAACCTGAGTTTCAAATCAATACATTCTGATATTAAAGCCCTAAAGTGAGATGTGGGGTCTGTCATAAGGACTGACCTAATACTACCAGTATTATCTTCAGAGCTTCCTTGGCCACCTATGCAGTAGTTTCATTTTATTCACAGCATTTAGAGATTACTTTTGCTTCATATTAAGAAATGCAGACTTTTTAAAATAATCCAGCAGGTACATTGACTCTGTGATGCTGCCTGCCCACATGTTTGGACATTACTTGTATTTTTCTTAACTTGGGGGAATTAGAGAGGGAAAGAGGTATTTTTTTGAAGCGCCATAGTCATTAAGCCCTTAAAGCACACTCTGAATTGCACTGAAGCCAACAACGTATTTTCCACTGACTTAAATATTAAAGCCCTATCCACTGTCAAGCAGAGGTTCTGCTCTCCAATTGTTTATATACTTCCTAAAATTACTCATTAGCAATCCATTGTTATGATTTCCTCCATTTTGTATATATTATTCACTGGCATGCAAATTGAAATTTGAACATCTGGATGTAATCTGGGCAGCCCCTGAAAAGCATATCTCTGAGTGATTTCCCTTACGTTTGAGCCTTACAGCTTAATTAGTCAACTTTTTAAGCCCATGAAATCATCATGTGCAAACCAGAGTATCTCTCAGCTAACAGCTTGTGGAGTGAAAGATCACTGCAAGAACGAACAGCTCCTTAATGAGCTATAATTAGAAAAGGACTGAATGATAATATGCAAACAGCTTTGTATAGACAGAAGGGAAGACAAATGAAAGCCTCTTTCATGCCATCTTTACTCCCATGCATAATCCTTATGGCTCTTTGAAGTTAGTAGTACTATCCATATACATGAGAATTACTCCCGAATATGGATTAGATTGGTCACGGTCACTACAGACATTGGCATGGAAAGGTAGGTTATATCAGAAAGTTTCCTAGTTTAGATTGAGGAAAAGAAAGTTTTCAGCAGGGTGGGATTTAGTTCAGCCCGTGGAAATTAGCAACTGTACTCACCAGTTGATTCTGGTAGGCGGTAACAGCAGTAAAAACTGTCTCTGGAAAGATAAATGTCCTGAACTCTTCCGATTTCAGATTTAGCAAAGAAGCCGTGTGATCCTTCTTCTTAATAATGTGGACCCTTGGCTGGTACTTGTGCATGGAGTTCAAAATGATCTGTAAGAAAGAGTGACAAGGCACTGTCCTGAGAGGAAGGTTAACAGGACCCTCGAAGGCTATAAAACCGTAGGGGGGTGGGGGAAGATCTAATTAACACTGCAGGGGAGACATCTGAGAGCTAACTAGCCAGGGGCTGATTTTCAGAGGAAACTCTCCAGCTCCTTCAGGCAGTTCCAGAAAATGAAGGTGGAAAAGCAGGCATCCCAGGAGCTAGTTTCCTCTCCCTCCTACACAACTGGTGAGCACATGTTTTTTGAAGCATAAATACCTGCTCCTGCAGGTGAGGTGTTTTACATAAGAATTTGTTATTACTAGCGTGTGCCCCAGTTTGCAGGTGTCAGCTGCAAATATAAATATGTAACGCTTGAAAGCTCATGACCGAGAATCCACACTTGCAGAAATGTGCAGGTGCAGAATGAAAACAGCCAGAAACACCTCAAAAAAAACAGGGAAAAAAAAAAGCCTAACCAAAAACCACCACCACTGGCAGCATGAACCAGCTGACCAAAACCAAAACTCCCCAGATCCTTCTACTGTGGCAAACCTTTAAAGCAAACTACTTTGTAGATGCTCTTCACCACAGACTACAGAAAATTAGGGCAAGGAGGGAAACCAGTACACAACCCCCAGATAACAAGGCTTTGCCATTTTATCCTCCTTAATAATTGTTTGCAAGCTCCCCAAACAATTCTAAACCTAATGTACCAACTAACCAATTTCAACGTTCACTGGAGTCAAACCAAGAGTCCCATTTGCTTTGGTTACCACTGGCTGGAGGCTTGTTTGGCTGTCTCTAACCACAGTATTACAATATAAGAATTAAATACAGAGCTCGGCTCGCACCAGTCCTTGTTTTGGATATAATCACAGTCACAAGACGAAATTGGCAATGGTGTGGGTGGTTCTATTTTGCAGGGGACATAACGACATTACAGTCAGCTCTGTACATCTGGAATAGCTAATGTACATTCCTCAGGAAGCGTTAACTTCAGCTGAAACACAGCAGAAGTGGTGCATTGTTTCATGCTAACTCAGTCAATGAGAAAGGTTGCACGTCGCATTGGAGTGGAGAGCTTAGAGACAGCTTTGTCATGGCTAAAATTTCCGTTAGCATTTTCTTGGCTGCTCCTTCGGGTCCAAACATTGCTAAGGCTCGCACTGTGACTCGGGGGGGGGGGGGGGCACAAAGCAACAAGAAAATCACTACAGTGATGGGGAACCATCGTCCTGAAAGTGTTGCATGTCTGCTGTTACCAACTCATGTCCTTTCTCAAATCACTTCACCATTTTATGTGTGCACACACACACCGGCCATTGACCTTGCCTTTAACATCCTTAGCACTTTTCCCTCTCTGTAAAATTTCATCCTACCATCCTAGTCACTTGGGCTGCTCTAAGCAGCTGGAAAAGACATTTTAAAGGACAGTGCATGGATGGTGATGAGCTTACTGAGGGGTTGGCCCACAGAGCTCAGTGCTTCCCATTGCCTTTCATGGCCGTGATATCCACACAAAGGCATTACATCTGAGCAGCAGTCAAGCGGGAGGAGGAAAAAGCTGTGACAGAGCAGCTCCCACACATGCCCTTTCCTTTCACTCCTCTATGAATGCAAATTGTAATAAAGAAACTCCATTTCTCAAACAAGACCATGTAATCCTTTATGAAAGTTTCCCGAAACCAAAAGCGCACATGGATGTCATCCCCTGCCATGATGCTTTACCCTACACATTCCCACCAGAGGCAAGTTGGGTCATTCAGCTACAAAACAAATACCGAATGTAGTCAGGAGGTCACAAAAGACCCAAGGCCAAGGTTAAGGCCACTATTTCCGTTTCATGTGAGTGTGTGTGTGTAGTGCTCCATATGCATCCCTGCACAGGCTGCTGACGTTGCAGTACTCACTGATATTAAAGTCTGCAGGATACTGCACAAAGGTACCCCTTAATATTCATGCAACTTCTTATGTTAGGACCATCGAAACAGCCTAAAGGAGTTACATACACAGGGTGCATCTCCCAAAGTAGCCCCTGAGAGTGGTCTCAAAGTCCAAGCAGTCCCCTGCCCACACAGTGTAGCTATCAGAAAATCCCTGATGCCAGCTCTGCAATACTCATTCTGGTGTGCCCCAAGGGAAACATCAGGTGCACGTATACTTACAGCAGCCCCCTGGCACACGCTTACCAGCAGTACAGCGTGGTCACAGGCCCCCAGCCATCCTTCGGGCTGACAGCCTGCAGCAGGGGAGATGACCAGGATCCGTCCTTACGGGATCCTGTTTGCTGTAAGGTCAGGCAGGTTTGTAGGCATCTGGCTCCCACTGGCTACAGACCGGTCACCAGAGGCAATCTGGATGGCAGCTGCAAAATCCTTTAGGTGGCTTTGAATTCAGGAACTATGCTGCAAATGCGGCTTCCATATTCACCGAAGAAGAATGTTACCAGGCAAAGTTTGCTTTCTAAAAGCAGGAAGGTTCCTAACTTCTGCCAGGTTGACTTTAAATAAAACCCCTGGGCATAACTCCTTGCTGCTGTTCTGAAACCCCTGCTTTCACAGTTACTTGTTGGCCACATTCACACCTTTGTGTTTGCTTTTGCAAACTTTCATGTGTTTGAGTTTTGCTGTCATAAATGCCAGAAAAGCAATTACGATAATGTATACAGTCATGGTTCACCTCACCATAAACCAGAAATTACGCCACCCCAACTAAATGCAACCAAAAGTCCTAAAAGAAGCAGTCTGTGTGAAATCTGGAAAAAAAAATCACATTCATAAATGTTCCATGACCAGAAAAATGGGAATTACTCGCTCAGCTGTAAAAATCCAGAGACAGGAGCCATTTCCTTCCTCTGGTAAGGAGATCTGAAAGTGTTTCCATGGAGCAAGTCGTATGTCATGCACACAGAGATAAGACTTCTGCCTGATGCTTGGGGAGAAATGTACATAGCTATGGGGTTATGCATGCTGCTGAAGATACACAAGCAGAGATGCTTGCCAACTCCAAAAGTCTCGGAATAAGAGAAAACAAACAAATGCTAGCACAAACAAATACCTCTCTTCTCTCCAGGTTCCTTTTCAGGAAATGAACCACGCTACAAATAAAACACCACAATTACCTTAACAACCAAAACTGTCTTCTGGAGGACGGAGAAAACAAACAACTAGAACGAACTGGAATCAGGTTGGATCCAGATTCTCTACCTATAACTAGTACTTAAAGGCGTCTTTTAGGTCATTAAAACTTCCTTGGGAACCAACATGCCTTATCAAACACAATTGAGATTTTAGCAGGTCAATTAAAAACTTTTTTTTTCATAGTACACAAGAGCTCAGAAATGCCATTGACCATAGCACAGCGAGTCCTCCTTACGGGCTCCAGAGAATGAGTTTCTTCCTTAATTCTACTGAGCATCCAATGATGGTATTTACATAGCTTCAATAAGGAGGCACATAAAACCTGACACCCTAATTTGGAACATAAAACCCCACAAAATATTAAAAAAGGGAGTGCTCTGTGAAGGCATAAACACCTGCCATGCAAATCTCAACATGGGATCAAGCCTTTGGGGCTTATTCTTAACTGAACGTGCAAAACTTTCCTTCGACTTTGGCTGTCCAAAGCCTTCATGTACAGAATGGGATCCACCTCTGCTGCTTCATGGAAAGTTAATCGGGAGGCTGCATCTCAAATGCTACAGATCATTTTCTCCCACTGCCTGTATTTGAGACAATTATGTCTTCTTGCTCTGTCACATGTCTCTGTTCCCGACAGCTTCTCAGACCTACTTCGTTTTTATACTTGTCTGGGCTTCTGGGAACTGCACTGCTCCTAACTAGTTTGCAATATACTGCTGCGAGCCCTTTATTAGAGGCACACATGGCCCCTGTTATGATGAAAAATGCTTCTTTTTAAATGCTCACATATACTGCTCTATCATCACTCAGTGATAGAGCCCACAAATCTTCAGCTTTGCCCTTCTACACATTATGAAATAAAAGAGAGAAGGAAAAAAAAAGAAGACATTCTCCGCTAGTCAGGAGGGGAACAACGGTGGGAACCAGATTCAAGAAAAATATACCCACAGACGGATCTTTACAAAGAACAACACAGAGGCATCTATCTGGGCTTTCTTTCATTTCGTGTTTTTTTAAACTACTTTTGTTGTTGTTGTTTCTGGGATCTATTTTAAATGATCATGGCTGTGGTTAAATTTTTAGGTCTTGAAATGAGTAAAAATTCTCTTGCGGATGAGAAGCATTTGCAGAGAACACAGGTCAGACAAACGGCCACTGTCTCACACAGCCCGAACAGGCAATAAATACCACACTAGGGCAGGGATTTCTGACACCATGTATGCCACAATTGTTCAGCTTTACAGGTTAGTTACCCCTACATGTACTTCAGCGTTCAAAAACACTCCTCTCTTCCTGACACCTCATTTACTAACACTGCCTTTACACTCACTTTTCTTAACTGCCCCATTCTCAGCCAACAACCGTTTCAGGTTCATTCCCTTGCTCCTTCAGTCTTGCCCTGGAGAATCACCGAGACCAGAAACAATGCTTTTAACTCTTCCTTTGCAATCTGGAGGCATACCATGCCATTCCTGCATTTTACAGCCACTTTCGGGGGAGGGCACAGGACAGACAACACTTTTTCTTACCACCTACCGTTAGACAGTCAGGTAGCTAAAGCGGTTGCCCCTGCTGATGGAGCATAGCAGGAGCCCATGGCCGGCAGCTCTGCGTCCTATTTACCAGCTTCCAGCCGCGGGGCTTGTGCCAACAAACTGGTACCAATTAGGACAGAGACCTGTTTTCTGTAGAGGCCCAGTTCCACCCTGTGGCACCTTAACTTGCAGATAGCCTACAGTTATTTCAAGGGCAGCTGAGGCATGCTTATTTTTATAATTCAACAGGTGTTGTTTTGGTGTTGCGCCAGTATTTTCTGCTGACTCTGTCCCCATGCTGCTTTGAGTCTGGGAGTAAAAGAGCCCCTATTGAAAGACCCAACCCCAAGAGGTTGCCTGTAATGAAAGGGATCTTCCAAGTACACATGGAAAAGTGTGTGAGCTTGCTAAACAGTGCACGTGGCAGAGCATACACTGCCATGTCACAGCAAAATTCGGGCAGAAGCATGACAAAAAGCTCCCCTGCTTCCCTTCTCTCCCATAGTTTGATGCTCCACTCGACCCTGAACTTCTCCCCAGTGGATGTTCTGCCTCTGATGGCAGTAGGAGCATAATTTGAACGCTTGTGTTGACCTGGGCTCTTCTTTATGAAAGGTGAAAAAAACTCATTTCTGAAGTCACCTGTTTCTCATCAACAGAGATTAGAACCCAACACATTAAAGCTTCACATAGCATCCTCTTCCACTGTGGTATGAAGGGTCAGCCAAGAAAGATGTAAGGTGGGGGCCATGGCAGACTTTCCCCATCGCAGCCTCTCTCCTACAAGCTTAGCCCTATGGCACAAGCGAGCGATTCCTTTACCCTTTCCCACCAGGAGGGCTACTCACGTGGCCGTGCTGATCCAGCTCGTTGTTGGTGAGTTTGACTTTTTCGAAGGACACCATCTGCTTCAGCAGTTGCTCTCCTGTGAACGGGGAGTCAGGGTGCACGTACAACCTAAAAAAGACAGGGAAAAGGCCTACTCATAAAAAAATCTCACCTCTCTGCTTGCACATGGGCACCACGTCTGTATGCAATTAAAAAGCCCATAATATCTTGCTTTTGGGGTATGCGGTGATTTCACGGACATGGATTTCATGAGAGCTTAGAGTAATACAGATCTGCTACTCAAACAAGACACAAGCTCCCCCAAAGTAATGAACACCTGAAATACGACCATTAATGGAAGACAGTAAAGCAGATGACTTGAATTGTTTAATTCGCTGGGACATAATGAAGAATCCTGTGTCGGAGTGCTAGATTGTTCTCTAACCATACCTATTATTTTATCTAGTTATCTAAAATGGAGACATTAACTAACATTCACTGTTGTGTCTTTTCCCAAATGAAAAATTGATCACATCTTTCCCCACAGCTGTACTAACAAGCACTTAAAATAACAATGACTACAGCTCTGAGAGAAAAAACATGGTGTCATTAGAGAGATAATGGGGGAATGTAGATAAAAATGCATTTTTCTTTATATGTAACATTAAGCCGTGATAATGATTTTAACCTGCACTCGATCACATGTTAGCTACGGTGACATCTGTTTATAAGAGGTTGAAGGCTGCAGTCCAGCACAGTGGTCTGATGTGAAAAATTAATTGCAGCTCTGTAATTAGCAACCCACCACTTGGGAAATTAAGCAGAAGAAAAGGAAGCACAGAAGACATGTAGATACAATGATATATACATTATGACTAGAATAATTACAAGTGCCAGGCTATTTAAAACCAGTGATTTTTATAGGAATAATGTATTGCTGAAAATTATTTAACTCAAACATTCTTTTATGATAGCGAATTAAGAGCTCAACTGGACCTTCAGCTAGTGAAAACCAGACCTGTTCTGCTTTTGCCAGTGTTGGTTATCACTCGCTGAGGGCCTGGCTCTCATTTTGGGTGATGTCTTTGGCCACACGGATGGATTTCTTCCATTAGGTGGGTGGGGCAGCGCTAAGATGCTGGGCTAGAAAGATAAACATTTGTTGTTGTTGTTGTTGAGCTCCGGTTTTGGTTAGGCAAGAGGAGAATGGAAAAAACACTGAACGATGGGGCGTAACTCTTTGATAGACTATGCTGATCCCTAATCAAGGAACGCCTGTACTAAAGACTCCAGGGAGCACAGCTCTGTTGCTCAAAGAGGAAGGAGATCTGATCCTGTACTCTCCAGTTTTGCCAGCATAATCCCCAAGACACAGTGAAACTAAAGTTTTACCGGCACAGCTCACTTCAGATGTGGAGGATGTTTTCTTTACATTGATCCAAAGCACAGCTTGGCTGGTATAGCTATGTCCATGGGAGGGATGCTGAGCCAGGGTTCCTGTCTCAATAAAATATTCCTAGCATACAAGCATCCTCACTGCTATCGACTCTGCTGATTGCACTGTAAGGCTCATGAAAAATTATGATGTATCTGAAAACCCAAGACCTGGAATCCTGTTATGTCAAAAGAATTTTACTTCTCATGAAAATTAACTTTGCCTTCATATAAAAAGCTGTGAAAATCTCAATCTTTAGAGCCCTGAATTAGAGAAGGCAAACCAAAAAGAGTCCCAAACATGTCCTGCAAGTTTTCAGCCAGTCTTGTGATTTTTTTTTGAGCCCCACTCCTAATTTTGAATGTCTGGATAGCTAATAATGTTTACTGTGATCACAGAGTGTCTGGCTCAGCAAGGTTTGGCTAATTGGGACCAAAAAGCTGAACTATTTCAAATGTGCGCTGGGGAATGAGTAAAGATCTTCATGTGTTCTACACCATAGGTGATTAATGCTTGGCATGGCTTTCAAACTGCAAAGTGCCTGGATGTCAGTGGAGTGCTAACGGGAAAGTCACTGAAGGATGGGCACCTGAATATCAGTTACATAAATGTATTAATAGACCCTGCTTTTCTTTACTGATTTGCTACGTGCCGTTGATCCCACTGCAACACATGGTCCCACCTGGTAAACTACACTTATCTGCACGCTTCTCCTATGGCCTGAGCTTGTACACCTCAGAGAAGAGGGTTGCAAACGAGACATAGTGCCCTCTGAAGCAGAAGTTGTTGACAAGATCGCGAGCAAATGGGTTAGAGAAATAAACGTGCACATTCCAGCGCAGTACACGAGGCTCCCCAAGAAGTTTGCCGGGGTCTCTGCTGCCCACAGCCGGCCAGACACCAGGAGCTGCTCACTTCAGTTCACAAAGGCTTTAGGAGCCATATTTGGATGTGAATTTCCTCCACAGTATATAGTGTTTCATGATATATGTGGGGTTTGGGTACTGCTTCCTTCTGGCATATTTTGGAATGCGACACCGCTCTCCTTCTATTTAGTTTAACAGTTGGTCTGGCCCTACAAGCCCTCTGCATGCTGCTTTTAATTACCTTAATGTCTCAAATAACTTGCAAAATACACCTTTTAAAAGTTTCCTACCTGGAGTTCTCTGTAAGCGTGTAAACACTAACTTCATTAAACAAATTATTGTAGCCAAATACAGTAAAAAAGCACAAAAAATAATAATTAAAAAGGACAGGCTTTTGAACAAAAGAAAGCAGGTGAAAAAGGAAGAAGAGCAAATAAAAGTACATCCTGAAACTTATTAAACTGATGTTTCACACAGTCTTAGCAATTTGGAAGAACAAACATAAAATACCACATAGGAATTCTCTCCCCAGATAGCACTTTAGAAGATTTACAAAAGACTCTCTGAAAAATATTTTTATTTAAGTGTTTGTTGCAACATAAACTTGTCTTAAACATTGCCAGCAGGAAGACAGGGATAAAACTGGGTTTTATAGAAAGTTCCCTGAAGGGCTAATCTTTCAAACAGAATCACAGAATACTTATTAATTTTGGAAAAAAAAAAAGCTGTCTTACAGTTGAAAGTTATTTTTATAATGGAAAGAGCAAAACATCTAACAGGTTCGATCCTGCAAAGTCTTACACCCATGCACAACATGACTCCTGAGTAATCCCCCTGATGCCGTTGTGCCTATGCAGATGCAGGCAGTGATGGGCGTGGGGAGTCAGCGCCTTGGTACCAGCGTCCAGATGCTAAGCACACATATGCCCCTCGCTGACACTGCTCAAGTAAGGAGAGTTAAAACAGTATATTTGGAGGACAAGAAATTGCAACTTCATTAAGGGCTCGTCTTACTGGAGCAGGACTAAACCCATTTCAAGATGAGAGGAGTACTACTTTTAATCTGTTCGAGCAAGACTGAGGCCTCCCGCCTCAAAAGATGCATTAATACTTCAGAAAAAGCACTAGTAATGCAAATGTCGGCACGCTGAACCTCTTGACGCCCTTTTTCTCACCAAACAGGAGCATAAAAAGGAGAAAGTGCATAAATGTATCTGTAAGTCCCCTTCATACAAAGAAAAAGTAATCTGTGCCTGTGCTATGATCAATGGTCTTTTGGCTAAGCATCCTGAAAACAAAACATGAAAGGTATACATTTACACACAGGGGCAAAACATCCTGAAAACATCCCGAAAAAGAAACAGCACAGATAAACACTTGCGCACAGGGGCACTGATCTGATGGGGACCTTAAAGAGCTACCACAGTATGTTGATAATAAACTCCAAGAAGTTTTGACCCCATCTCTAAAACACTCAGTAGGGCAGTTGCTAATTATTCCAAGGATCAATCTCTTGCCTTATATTCTCATATTTCTTCATTGAACTAGTCTATGGCAGTGTGAATTAGCAATCTGTTTAAAGGTATTCCAAAAGGCACTTGAACAGAAAAATAAGAAGGGGAGAACGCTGCCTTAAAACTATTTCTGTCCTTCCCTTAGTTCTTCTTTTGATGCTGACTCCTTTGGAGCAGGATCCGCGTTTTTTCATTGGGTTTTGATCAGTGCCCATTACAATATGTCAAATGAAGCCCTCGGACGTTAACCACCACATTGCAAGAAGGGGGTTTTGGCCATGAAAACAAAGCCGACATAACTCCTAGGTTGCTGTCTTTAATCACAGCTTCCTTGCATGCATTTTTTTGTTTGTTTACTTCCCTGAGCCGCCTTCCAGAGACCAGCAGTCAGCGAGATTTCAGTGGAACTGTTTATAAGAGGAAATCGTGCAGGATTCGGTCCCTATACTCACACACACACAAAAATGTGCTTCCATTGCTTGCGTTTCACTTCTAATTTCTGTCTCTGTAATAAGTTCTTAACCCCGGGCTGAGCCACCTGGAGCAGATCTGTGTGCCTGTGCAGAGCCCTCCACCAAAAGTTTCTTTGAAGCCAGAGAGGCATTCGTGTTATTTCCATATCTCTGGCTCTGACTCAGCAAAGTCATTCGACATGTGCTTCGGTCTTAACTGGACTTGGGGACTTAAGTACGTACTGAAGTGCTGGGCTGAATACGATGAAGTGTAGGTCTCTGCTGAAGTGCCCTCCTACTGTGCAGCCTAGTGCTGCAGCCTCAGTTTCCCGATGCTGCAAGGAGTCAGTCATTAATTACATTAACAAAATGATTTTAGAAATTAGTTTTCTACAGCATTTTGTTTCTGTATTGAAAGGCGGGGGGGGGGCAGATTTACTTGATTTTTCCTAATGTCTCAGAAAATGTCATGATTTCTTAACAGAAAAAAATAAATCTCTGTGCTGTAGAACTGATCCATGCTTTGCCTGCTGTTTAAGAGGTGACTAAAAGCAAGGATAAAATTATCCGTTTGCAAACACTGGATATGTTATCAAGAAATAATATCATTTCA
>JAVJGG010000009.1:13978051-13991795 GCA_035590195.1 Aviceda cuculoides | reverse complement strand
TGTCCGGCCCGCCCCGGCCGCCCCCCCCCCCCGTATGAGCAACCCGACGATCCACGAAGGTCCTTATCCATGGAAGGCAAATTGCATCTCCCGGGGGCGGGCAGCCCATTTTAGCCAGCCGGCTTAGTTTCCCCGAGTGCGGGCAGCACACGGGCAGGGGACCAGGGGTTTACGGCCGTTGATGCTGTGCCTGTCCCCGCGCGGGTGGGGGGGGTTCCCTGCCCCGGAGGGGGCGGGAGGACCCTCCCTCCCCCCTCCGGGCGGGGACAGGCGCTTGCATCCCTGGGAAGGCGATGCTCCACTGCAGGGTGGGGGGAGTCTGTCCTGGATCGGAGGGGGGGTCCAGGGCAAGGCTGGGCTCCCCATGGCGAGATGGGGTAGGGAGAGGCAGTAGGGCCTTCCTGCCTTTGTGCAGTGAGGGACCTCCGCCCCCTTTCACATCACATGTACCAGAAGTCACGAACCTCTTATTTTTAAAGTTTAAAAAAATTAAAAATTCATTAACACGCGAGTTCATCTTGCTCAGCTTTTGCAGCACCATTTAATTGAAAACCAAAGTGAAACAAGTCATACCCACCAGCACCCAGAACAGGCAAGACCTGTGCAACGCGGCTCGTGCCTGCGGTGACCAAGCAGCCACTTTGGATTTGGGGGTTTAAAACAGTAGTCAGCGGTGTTATGAAAAGTCACCTGATCTTTAACACTCTGTTTTTATACATCCATTTCATGCTCAATTTCCAATGAAGGTCCTTAAGAGCCCTTCCACCTATTTTGCAGTTAGAGGAAATATGCATTGAATTAACTGTCAGAACTAAGCAGAAAAGCTGGCATGTTGGAGGGATGGATAGGTTCAGAAAGCTCCTTCACAGATCTTAAAAAAAAAGTAAATCAGAATACAAAATTTTCTGTTTACAGTCCAGCTACTTCGTCAAAGGGGATTGTTTTTCAATGGCTTGTGAAAGGATCTGTTGCCTGGTTTCTCTACACAAAAAACATTTTTTATTTCTTTACCCACAAAGCATTTCAGAATGCTCTTCAAAATCTTAGAAATCATAAAATGCGACTTGCTTACTTAGTGAATGGGAATATTATTCAATATGAAAAATATGTACATGTAGGTATACATATCTATACATATACAACCACAGCACCATACATTCAAACTTGCCCAGTGGTGCTTTTCTTAGTTGCCTCCCATGAATCAATACAAGCAACCCACAATCTGCCATAGCGCAACATTTACTGTAAGCTGAACCCACTGCTTTGGACCAAAATTTTAGTGGAAAAGAAGACTTCTGTATTTCAGTGCTCACTTGAAAGATGTAAAAATGGTGTCAATGATGTGGAAGGTGTTTGCTGAAGCATCTGAAAAATCCCTCCTAGTTCCTGAGTTTTGAAGTCTCACTGAAGTTGCCATGTCCTGACAGGCATATGTACATTTGTCTCTTTGTCTGTCCTAGAGATAGGAACAAGCTCCTTCTTGACTTCTAACTTCAAGGTGGAAGTCAAGATGCAGTTCCCAGCAGACTGCAAGATTGCGATGGCTCCCTCTCCTTTGATCAGATACAGCAGTCCTTCCGAAATTTTGGGCTTGCAGCTTCCAGCAGAGCTGTCCCTGCAATTGTTTGTTGGTTGAAGCAAATCTCTGCCTACCAAGTGACATGATTGTGCATTGGGACTTCTTGGAAAATGTACTTGAGTTCCTGAAACAATATATTTTTTTTAAGTGAACCTGTTTTAATTTAATTTTCTTCCAGGCCTTCTTGCCTTTTTCCATATTTCATACTTAATTTTCAAAAAATCATTTAATAAATCAGCACTTTCAAGCTTTATTAAGCAACTGGAATTTAAATAGGTCTTTCATTTACTGTTTAAAAATGTTTGAAAATTGCATATTTAAAAGATAATAATAAACGATACATTGCCAATTAAAAGTATTTAGAATGAATTCAGCTAAATAAAAGTCTCAAGAAGCATTTTTCGGTTTAAAAAAAATCGGACTTTACATGGCACTCAATCTCAGGATGTTCACATGCACATTATGAGAAAGGGCAATTTTTTCCCTCAACTTTTGCAGGCCTTGGATTGGTAGGAGAATTTCAGAGTTGCCTGTAATGGTGATATGAAAATAGGAATAGCGGGAAGTGTGGGGAAGGATAGAAACCTCAAGACCTAAGAAAAAACCTTTTCTGGCAAATGCTAAAACTTTTTTTTTTTTTTTTTTTTTTAATAGAAAAGTCTCTGGTTTTAGGTCTCCAGTTTGAGATGTCTTGGGTGTTACTTACTTCATCTAGATTTATAGTTCCTTGACACTTCTTTTGTTGTGTCCAAAGTTTTGTCCCAAAATATCCAAAGCTAAGAACCTAAAATTAGAGACTGCCTTTGAAACTGCTGACCTCTGCATATTTTCCCTCTGTGAACATACAGCAGTAGGAATACGCCCAAAGACAACGAGTTTTGCTTTGAGGGCCGACAGTAGAAAGAATTAAAAAAAGACTATCAGCCATTTTCCAAAAACTTCCATAGCAGATGCTTTTCCATTTTTGCTCAGTGATGCATCTACATTTTGTGTCTCACATCGCTTCTGCTAGATGTAAAGGAAAATGGTAGTTTTTTTTAAAAAAAAAGGAAAAGAAAAAGGTAGAAAACAAGGAGATATAAGGTGAATGTAGAACAAAGAAGATTTCATTTCTGGCCTAGTGAGCTTGGAAAGTGAGAAGAAGCGTCATGATTTACAACTCTCCCAGATCATGCAGAGCAGCTTGTAATAAAGTGTGTTAGATGGTCTGGGAGCAGCACTGCTGTCACCAAGAAACTGCTCTAGCAGCCTTCTGCTGCCTGAAACCTCACAGCCATGATTGCAGAAACCTAGTGCGCGCAGATAGGGCCGTGCTGCCAGACCCATCAGGCACCGCAGACGGGGCTGCCAGATATTTCTGGCTTATTTCCACACTGTAAGGACAGAGGGAGAAGCATTCCCATACTGTGGCGTGGTGAAAGGCATTGCTTTTGCTTATTTTAACAGTATGGGGAACAGGATTGGGGGTGTTCTGGCACGAAAAGGATTTTTTTTTTTTTTTTTTTTTTAAGCCTGCAATTTTGAAAGTATTCAGGATTAGGGCTTGGAAAACATATTTCAGTACCCATAACATACCGCTCATTTATCTGGCAATGGTTAAGCTTGTAGAGGGAAACTAAGCTTATTTGAAATAACGTGGCCGTAAATAACATTGGGGGAAAGCAATTCACAAGTTTATGTAATTCTTGGGATACGCTTTGCTGGAAGGCTGGCACCGAAAGGGTTTTCATTTCAGCGGCGTAAAGACAAGCATACAAGCTAAGCCCTTCCTGCCCTGCCCGCACGGGTTTGCAGAAGAAGCCAGCTTGGTTCCATTAGTTATATCAAAGTGAGGAAACCAATCAACCTGGAATTTGCACCATAAAACGTGGCTAAAAGCCAGATAGGTTGCCATCAGCTTTCAGGCGATCAGAGGCAAAAATCTGGCCCCTTTAAAGTTAACAGTTCATTTAGCGTGGATCAGAGAATAACTTGAACTAATACTTCAGTTCAACCTTACCAAGCTTCTCAGGGATTTTTAGGCTGGTTTTAGAGCTTAACTTGTTGACTGTAGTACAGCATTCATGGTCGATCTTAAAGCTTTCAGCAATAGTGATTGTGGTAATGAAAATATAAATCAATTAGGCTTCTGGGTGACATAGAAATTAACATTTCCCCATGACAGACATGAGATTATAATGGTTTATATTTAATATAAATGAATGCATAGTTTTTGCTAATGAAGAATCTTACTCGAACCTGTTAATTTAAAATATGGCTAAATGAGAGAAACTAATGTGTTAGCCTCAAGCCTTCTTACAGGATACAAAGTTGGGTTGTGTTTTTTGAGGTACTGGAAAGGTTTACAAAATTCAACAGAATTGTGACTGCTGTTATTGTGAAACATGGATGAAGCAAACGTAACTCAACCGATAGAATAATATCTTGCTGTACATGTTGACTAAATAACCAATAAATATAATCATAGATATAGTTCATAAATGCCAATGTAAATTGGGTATGTTAGGGATAAAAACAACGGGAAGTATAAAGGTGTAAACCCAGCTCCTTTCCACCAAAAAAGAGACACCACTTCCTATCCTCCACCTTATTTTTCCCATGGCAGAGAAATCACCTGTCCTAGGCTTTTATTTTGACGATTCTTTGGTACACAAGGATTGAATGACATTTGCAGTCCAGTGTGCTCATTTGGCCCAGCATTAGGAAGGTAAACAGGGGAGCTTTTTAAAGACTGCCGGGCAGAAGAGATTCCTCTTGCGCAAGGCGGCCATCAGGGAAGGAACATGACACAGCTGACCCTCTGCCCATCGCTGGCCTGCCCCTACCCCTGCGCCGCCGAGGCTGCAATGTCTTTGGAGCAGGAATTGGCCTTTCTCTATGTCCATAGTGACTCAATACAGCTCAATCCCACTGCAATGTAGTTGATGATTAGCAGCAAGGGCAGCCCTGAGTGATGCTAGTAGTTGATTACCTTCCTCATCTTCACCTCTAGCCACTGCTGAGGTCGGGGCTAAGCCTAGCCCAGTTAAACCAGTGACTTACTTTGCCACCATGGTAGTCTCTTAAATTTAGGGTTAAACACTTTCTCTTTTTCTCTTTAAGAGATCTTTCTTTGGTGAAGGGATTGATGAAAATCAGCCTGAAGCCATAGGCTGTAATTCCATCTGTACGTGGAGTCAAAGTAAAAAAATATTTGTCAAATAATAAATCTCTTTCATTAATTGCAACATTTTTCCATTAATGAAACTTGTTATTTAAAATCAGTTAGAATAATATATTTAAAGTTAAAAACATATTTTACATTGTCACTTTTTGGCAAGTTGAGGATTTGACCAAGAGCTTAGGTCTCACACATGTTGAAATGAGTGGGATCTCTTTAAAGGTCCACGGCATAGCCCCTTTTTATACACCTAAGTCTATATTCCTCTTTCTTTCACAGGAGCTCTTGAGCAAGTATGGAGTACAGAACCTTGTTGTGCATCTTTCAAAGACAGCTGCCAAAGGACTGTACAAGAAATAAAGTTTTAATAAATTTTTCTTTCTAGCACCAGGAATGCTATGAGTGCTGGTGCTAAGACAAACCTTGTCTTTCAGGTTTGAAACACCTGGATGTAAGTGATCCTGTGGAAAGTGATATTTACCCTTATACAGTACACAAAATACTAAACCTGTTCACTGTGGTTAGCATAGATATCCTTAAAAGGCCTAGAATAAATGACAAGCAAAAAGAAAATTCCCTTTAGCCTACCAGAATGAATTATATGGATTTACTAAGCGGATAGTAAAACTGAGGCTGGCACTGTAAAGGAAGATAATGGTGTACAGTAGGCTGTAGCAGAGGTGAGTGGAGGAAGCCTGGACACAATTTAGCGAGCACTTTGAAACAGGTATTTTATATCAAAAAGGGAAACCCGAGGTTAATTCTGGCAAAATAAACATATATATCTGACACTTGGTAGTGGAAAGAAAATTAAGACCAAAGGGTTGAAAGAAAGAAGATTTGATGCTAAGTCCCAGGGGTGGAAATACTTGCTGGGAAAAAAAGAGTGGCTTAAGCACAGCTAAACTTTTACAGCTGTGATGACAGCTTTGTACCTCAGGTGATGCCTCCACCCTTCCTTGGCAATGCTGCATTTGCTCTTGATCAGTACAAGATGGTAACTGGAACATGAGACTGGACTTTACTAGTGGTAGACTCTAGCTCAGAATTGCAACTGGTCTATATTGCTGCTTTGCTTTGCCCAAAACCAAGCGCAATGATACCAGCCTGATGCGTAAGAGCTTTCGGACTTCACCGATTAAAAGCGCCATATAGCGAGCTGGTATTAGTACTGCTTGTGAAACAGGGCGTTTGGAAAATAGCTTGATTTGTAGACTCTGTCTGAGCTTGCACAAAGGAGAAGATAGAGTCTATTCTTAAAGCTGGTGTTGCTACTCACTAACAGCCAATGACGCTACTGTATTCAATTAGGTCAGATTTCAGAGAGCATTTTAAAATATTTTTGTTATCAAAGCAACCAATATTTGAACCCTTTCTTTCCTAAGTTCAGTTTCAAGGGTTGTGAGCCTTTTGCACTGATGTGTTCCTAGGGACTGGGAAGAGCACTTCTATGTTTAACATGCACTCATGTTTTCAGCAAAAGAAAGGCTGTATGAAATCTGTCACTTAATATTTGCAACCTGCATGGTATCCTTTTCTTCAGTTTGACAGGAGAGATTATGCCCACAAATAAACATTACCAATAGTATATTTGGGCTCTTACCACTTGGCATCTGTCAAACAACTTGCCATCAGCTTTCTAAAATTGACAGTTTCAGTAGATTTCTGCTAAATGTTGAAAAATAGTTTTGCTGACCTCTTCTCTATTGAAGATTCAGACACCAGCTGAGGCAGCTGTCCAGTTTGCAGTATGATACAAGAGAAGAGGAATTAACCCAACAGCAATTGAATTTGGAAATGTCTTTAGAGAAGCCACAGACTGCTGCAGGAAAGGGAGTATTACTTAGGTCTGCTGTCACTAAAATGGATGACGTGCTAATCTACCGCGACCGATCCCTCTCTGCTGTGTGACCTGAGCACTGGAAGACTGAATGGGTACAGACTACAGTCACGAGCACAACACAACGGTCACCATTATTTTGCTGATCTTCTCCACTAAAACCAGAGCATATACAGTTTCAAATAACACGTTAACCTTGGTATTTCTTGTCTGTCTCTAGACGGTGCTCCTTTGCCTGAAAATTTGGGTCTGTTGTGCTTTCAGTGGCGGTGATGGTGGAATGATGGGGCAACACATGCTTGTCCCACCGACAGTGGTGTAGATGGTAGTGATGAGGGCTGGAGAAGCAGATGCTGCACAGAGAGTGGGATTTCTAATGTATCCCTGCCACTTACCCTGTTTTATTTCTGTTGACACAAGTGTGTGTTCTTAAAGCTGCATTGTGCTGAAGGCTGGAGAACCACCTGTCATGAGAATGAGGGCTTTCACAGAAAATCGAGAACCAAAAGAACCAACTTTTGAGTGCATCTGAAGTGCATAAGTAAGAACTGCATGGGCTACAGGCGTAGAGAAGGGAGGCTGTACACACAGAGAAAAAAAGGAAGGGTTTGCCCTTTTGAAAGCCATCTTTTCTCTTTCCCGTCTTGTCTTAAACAAAAGAATTTTCAGTTTATTCAAGCACTGCCTAGGTCATCTGAATGCTATCTCATAGCCGTCACTGTCAGCCTACAGTCCTTGACATCTGTAATTCACTTTGGTTCTCATTTTACTTTTAAATGTTTTTTTTAAAAGAAAAGCAATTTCTGCTGTGAAATGCCAGCTCTCTCTCAGAGCACATAAGCTTTGAGGTAAAGCTGAAACAAAGTCACATTCACCCCCAGATCCAGAGGAGTTAATAAACAGTGACCATTCTGCAATGCTCTTCCTGCGGTGTGTCACTGTTTTATTTTCTTAAGCTGCTGTTTAGCTGGAGCTTTGCTAACACCCAGAGTTACTGGTGAACTTAGCTCAGCTATCCACAGGAAACATGCCATACACGATCTAGCAAAGTCGGGGTCATTTCAGCAGTTAACCATATTCCTGAACTGAATTCTTGGTATCTTAAAATAACCTCTCCTCAGAGCCATAAATCAAGGGGAAAGGATTGAAACAAACTCTTTTGCAGCCAAACTAAGAGTGAATTATACTTATAGGCTGCCCATAACCTGGTCACATTTTCTCCATTGACCCATATGATTGACACCAGAAGCTGCGGTTCCTTGCTAGGCTCTTTACCTAGGTCCTTGCAACATGCCCATCACTTTAATCCCTGAGCCTCTGTTTATTAACAGGTAGTGGGGACATAAAACCTACTTATCATCATCTGTCTCTAGTAAAGAAGAGGCAGGCCTGACCAAAGCACTGGTACTCTGAATCTCCTGGGGAGGGGTGGGAGGAAGGGCCATGAGAGACATAACAGAGCTGTTGAAACTTGAGGACACTGGTGCAGGCTTTTCCTGTGAAAGGAAAGACTTCATAGCTGGCTCTGCATATGGAACCCAGATTTTACAAAAGCTGGGTTCCCATCTTCAGAAGAGAAACAGAAACCAGATTTACTATCTGTTCAGCAGACTTTATATTAATGTGCCACACTGATACCAAATAGCTTTAGATGGTCTAGGTGTGGTCCCGTTTGAAGGCTTATGGGGAAGCTCCTAACAAGGTTGTTTAGCTATCCAAGTGCCAGGGACTGGAAGAGGTTTAAGCTATTATATATGAGATAGTAGTACACGCAACACAGCTAAAGTTATTTTTACCCCCTCTGGTATAATTTGAATTTACCAATATGTATATATATATATTTTAACAGAAGTTTATGACAAATGAAACAATTGCATAAACCTGTGTAGTTAAAGCAAGGAAGAACATGTCAGATCTCACAAAACTCTGTGTTGGGAAACTGGACTCGCTTCCTAGGCTTGAGGAACAAGCCTACTAATACATCTACCCCATATTGGGTTTACTAAGGACCAGGCCATTCCTCTATGATGCAATGGAGCAGGCAGTATGTGCAAATTTAGGTACAGTTTCTCAAGAGCATGTATTGAAGGGGACATAAAAAAAGAAATACTTTGCATAGAATAACAGAATCTATGAACGCTGGTTACCCATGATATGTCAGTAATTACCTAATAAGAAAGAGATCCAAGTCATGCTGTGATTCTTCCATCAGTGGAGGCATAAAGAGAATCTCCACCTCCTATATTAGTCTGTCCATATTCACAAAACAAGTATATATTTAATATCATTGACATCCTATCCTTATTTTTAAGTTAAATTGAAATTGGCCAAGTAGTTCAGAAGTCTTGTTGGAGGAGGGGTGGGATGGAGAGACAGACAGACAGAATTGTTTCAGTATTCTTTCCTTAGGGAAGCCGGTTTTGAGAAACAGGCAACTAGCATGGTTTCCTTCATGGTAATATCGCAACGACAAAATGTATCTGTTTTGTGTTATACTAACAAAGACAGTGCTTTGGGGTCAAAAAACTATGGAAGAGACATTAAGGTGTCTTGCAAACTGCTCATGTGTTCAGTGCTGAAGATGAAGGTGACTCTTTCCATTAGATCTCCCTCAATTAAAAGAGATACTGAAAGCAAATTGCAGAGGGTCTGTGTCAGGTGAGGGTAGTAAGAAGCAAAAAGTAAGAGACCCCGTGGGCAGTCCAAGTGGAGAAATCCTGGCTGCTACTTCCTCATTGTTTCATATCCTACACTTCTGGGGAGGCAAACAGGCAGCATTAATAAGGTAAGATCACAGTACTTCAGGAACTTTCCCTGCTTTTTGCAGCTCGACTAGCATCTGGTTAAAAAAAAAAAAAATAATGAAATACTGTAGAAGTGGGAATATTTTGCCCTTGGCAGCAGTGAAGAAACCCATATAACTTATCTAATATGTCAGCAGATTGTTAGCAGCAGACATGACCCCAGTTGGGTGGGTACTGCATCTATGCAGAAGTATAATGGTACAGAGAGGAACGTAATGAGAACCAGGCTGAGCTGCAGCATGGCTCACATGGAGAAAGGCTTTCTCTGCAGTCACTGCGATGCGTCAAGGGAGTGGAGCCTTCTGTGAGTCAGCAGCATCGCTAGTGTTCCTTCAGAGCAACGCTGCTGAAATGGCTAACAGACCTGAACCAGAGCTGTAAAGGATGAAAAAGACACTATTATATCATCTGAAACCTTCCCATGCGAATGATGGGAAGGCTCGACTCGCTCTGTGGTTTCAAATGGAGCTTCAGAGCATTTGGGAACAGAAGCTGCTGTTTCTTTTCCTCCTCACAGAGTCCTCAGAGCTTTGCAGAGCAGCAAATGCTGTAATACTCTGAGCAAGAAGAGTGAGCAGAAAAGTAAAGATGGCTTTGGAAAACTAGCCTGTTAATTAAAGTACTGCTTGCAGGGCTGGGAGAACTGCAGAAAAAGCACCAGGTAACCAGTCACCAGTTCATCATCATATGACAGGCATCTTTGACATGTAACATACTATTGTCCTGCTGTTCTCTTTCCTCCTCAGTTCTTGTCCATCACTAAGTATGTGCAAGACTTGCCACCGTGGCCATTTCTCCACATTTGTGCTCTAATGGCAGTAGATTTCGGTAGTGTTCATTAGTACGGGTTCATTAATGGGCCTTGTGCCCAATCCTGTGCAGCCCATTGCATTGTCGAAGCACCAGCTAGTAGAAGCAGCATGAAGAAAAGACAATCAGAGCTGTAAGGTGGACAGACATTGGGTGCTGACCACACTCTTTTCACACTTCCACCAATGTCTTCAACCAGCACAGGAAGGCAACAGTGCGCCGTGTAAAATTGTAAAATTTCAGGGCAACGAATGCACCATTCTTCTTTTAATGGCTCATTAATACAGATTCAGGGAAATGATGCCAGTATCAGCCAGCTCACACCATGGAACTCTGATGGAAGCAAATGTGAGCTTTATGGTTGAGCAATAGTATTAGGCAAGTGTTCATATAACAAGGGCAGCAGGATAAACACCATTCATGAGCCATGAATATTCGTCTGAGGAAAAATCATAAAGCACATTACCTTCTTACTACTTGTACAAGTACTTTTCTTTTAATGCAGTGAGATTGTTCCTTATGTGTGAGTGTAATCACGTGTCACCAGGACTAGATAATGCAAAAGCTGATGGCATTTTTGTTGAGTATATGCAAATACTGACTAGTATTGTGCCTTCTAGAAAGCAGCCATGCAGGAGTAGGGGAGGATGCCCAAGAAGTCTGTGGGAGAAGGACTTTGTGTTTCCAGCACCCTCAGAATACAGTGAAATTCATCTGAGCTTGGACCATGCAGATGGTCATTGATACCTGCAGAATACTGTAGCTGTCAATTCTCTTCTCTTTCCCAGGAGCTGAAGAGAGATCCGTGGGGAAGTGTTTTGTTTGTTTGTTTCTTAAAAGCAGCTGCCCATGCTCCCCAGGTAAGCTGCAAAAGCCAGAGGACAAGGCTGACAGCCTGTAAGAACACACCATGCCAAGGACAAGGGAAGATAACAAAAAGGGACTCTAGCAAAACAGCTACATTATCCCACAGCACTCTTCAGAGAAAGTGTGCCACCAAGTGTCTATTCAAACACAAGTTGCTAGAAGCACCAAGCATATGATTTCAGTTAATTAATATATGGAGAATCTGCACGAAGGAACCAGAGAGCACTCATTTGAATACTACAGAGATGCAGCTTCACTAGCAAGCATGTGGCATTGCTTCTGCATTACTCAGTATATCAGAGGAATCATTCTTTTTTGCCCCTCTCTCTGGTACGTGAGGAAACAAAGAGCTCAGCTGCAGAGTCTCAGTTTCTAGGCATTTCTGCTTAGGCACAGTGGTGCTCCTTGTGAACCAATGCTTAGCTCAAGCTATAGTTGCCAGTGCTTCTGCATTAAACAGTAATAACAGTAATGATGAAAAGGCCTTTTATCGCACTTTTCAGTGGTACAACTCAAGTGCTTTGCAAATAAGCATATTATTGTGATAGGTAGGAAAGGAAGAACTACATGAATTCTTTCAGCTTTGTCCTCTGAAGTACCAGAAGGTAAATGCTGCGATAAGAAGCGCATGCATGTCTCCTGAGACTCAGCCCAGCACAATATCAAATAGAAAATATCTATGGCCCTTTTTGGTATATAAACAAAGGAGCCACCTGAATACAGATGCTTGGACTGGTACTGACATTCTCCTGCCATGCCAGGAATCCACATGTGGAGATGCAGCTGTCAGTCTCTTATTGGAAACAAATAGCCTGAGGTACCTTGCAGGAGCAAAGCTTCTCTGATGGCTGTTTGGCAGCTCCTACAGAGGGAACTGAGAGTTTCTGTCCGATGGGACAGTCGTGTCAGTGAAACCAAGACATAAAGCACTTTGGCTCCAGAAAGAAATGAATTAAAAAAAAAAAAAGAAAAGAAAAAAGGAAAAAAAGCCCAACCTAGGCTATAATCTGTACAGAAACCAGTGCTGAGGGACTTGTTGCAACACATCACCATCATGAAGACCCAGCAGATGCATTGATAAAACTGTGGCAGTGGTGGGGTTGGGTTTTTTGCTTTACTTATGCCCCTCTGCAGATGTTTCTTTACCTCCATGCAAAAGCCTGTTATGTCCAAGTAGTTTATTCCTTTTTCCTTCCAGAAATAAGCCATGCCAGTATAAAACATACCTGATGTTCAAGAACAAGGTGAAAATTCAGAATTGCTAGCATGCCGCATCTATTCTGCAGCCCATATCATAAAAGTGCGAGGACACATTTAAAGCAGCTTTTATTTTATCTCATTTGCTTCACTTCCAAAGTAAATTCAACAAAATCAGATTAAGGACTTTTAAACTCTAAATTAGGAGTTTGACTCAGGAATTTAAATGGAGTTTAACTAATCATAAAATATACACTTCTAGTTTGTTTGCCTTGTTTTTTGTTTTTTTTTTTCTTTTTTTCCTGTGTGTCCCTGTATAGACAAACTGTTAGACTGCATGAGCTTTGGTCATCGTTTTCATTCACAGAGTGAATGCAACAGGATCTTAATTTCAGCTCAAGCTGTTAGCCACTATCCAGATACTATGGCAAAATTAACAGTAATCACAAAGTTTTACTGCTACTTATTTTGTTTTGGAGATTGTAGGAGATAAATTAATGTTTTGGTTCATAAAGAAAAAAAAAAGGGGGAAGAAAAAAGACAAGTCGGACACATGGAGTCTCTCAACCAGCACAATTCCCTCAGATTAGGACATTGTCATTCAGCTTTCATCTCTAATTTTTCCCTTTGTTCATTTTTCCATCTAAACAAGAAGTGTTATTAAATCGAGAAGATTAGCAACAAGATCAACTTTTTTTTTTTTTTTTCCTCCTGTGTTTTGCAAGGAAAGAAACATCCTGCCATCACTTGCAAAGCACATGGTCCTAAGCACACTGCAACTGTGGATAGGGGTGTGCAACTAGATGTTGCAGCTAAGCCTCCCGTAGCTTAAAGAAGTGCTTCAGCCAGGGCTACCTGCTCTCAACCTAATTTCAGTATTATGTTAGGGAGAGAAGTCTCTTTGTATCAGATCTGACAGGCATGTGTTCCTGAGGAAGTGGAGGGGAAGCCCTCCGTTCATATGACTAATTAGACAGGCTTCACGCTGGGTTGCTCTTTTTTGATGCTGATCCCTGTGCTAATTGTCAGGTTGTTCCTTGGGGAAGCAAGGTTGAGTTCAAATGCTGCAGTGTCTTGTTCCCCATTAGCTTTCCTGACCTTAAACTGATGCGAATTGACAAGGAACAGACTGGGAGAGAGAGAGAGAGTGCATTCTGGAGTCGCAGGAAAAAAAAGAAGCAGGAGCACAATTAACAGGGAGCAGTTAGATAAAACAGTTGGTCGTACCCTTGAAGCAGCAGCAAGAAGAGTTTGAGGAGGAAAAAGCAGCGTGATTGATAAGCAGTCACTTCATTCTGAGATTCTGCAGCTCCCTTAGGAAAGTGTAGATGGTTTAATTTTTAACCAGATCTCTGACTGGATTTTTTGCTCTGCTTTTCTTCTGGTTAGATCTGCAACAATTTAAGACCAAGCTACCACAGCTGAGCCAGGCTCACCTCCTATCAGCTGCCTTCTCTTTTCTTTTTTTTTTTTTTTTTTTTTTTTTT
>JAVJGG010000009.1:13934029-13978041 GCA_035590195.1 Aviceda cuculoides | reverse complement strand
CCCCCCCCCCCCCCCCCCCCCCCCCCCCCCCCCCGAAACGGGGAGCATTTAATCAAATCCGACATTCAGGAGCTCAATCCTGCAAGGTACTGAGCTCATTGACCTCAGTCCAGCAAAACAATATACAGAGGACTTCAAAGGGGATACTCACATGCTTAAAGTTAAGCAGATGTCTAAGTGGTGTATTGGATTTGGGCCAGAGAAAGCAGGGCCCTCCAAAAAGCTAAGGCGCTCCGGCGTGCACAGGTCTGCAAGCTGCTACCTTTATCGGCTCAGCTCTCAGTGTAGCTCCAGAGCAGGTGTTACAATTATAGCAGGGTCTGAGATGAAAGGGGCCCAAGGACTTGGCTCCAAAATCAGGAGAAAACTGGCAGGTTTCTGGGCAGTAGTCACTGTTCCGTTCTTTGCAAAATAAGTACTCTCTTATGCTCTTTCTGATTTAGCATGAAATGAGGCAGCCAAATGCTCCATTCCCCTCTAAAGTCCTAAAACTGTAATTTACAATCGAGCCATGACAACTCTTCAAAAGAGGGAAGAAAGATTTTGATTTTGTTGGTTGGGCTTTCCCTCCTTTTCTTTCTGATGCTTTTAATTTTAGTAAAAGAGTTCAGGAGTGCAGAGTCATAGCTTTCTGATTTCAGGGGAAGACAGCCTGGAAATCACTCTGTGTGTGTATGTGTGTATGAGCATCCTCAGAAGCAGACTTGAAAAAGTTGGCATTGCACAACTTTAACTACCAGACTTTCCACCACGCTGTACATAGACATCCGAGGGAAAAGGGAGATTTTTCAGCCAAATGAGGACTCCTTTGGTCTGATTTCAGACACGATGGTCTCAGGAAGACTTCAACTGTCCAGCGTGCCTTGGAGATAAAGAGCAAACAAGACCTGACTCTGTGATGTTAACAGCAAGAAGAAAAGAAACCCCGAGCAATCATCTCTACTGGAAATCTCTGTTGGATCGCTACTGGAAAAAGTAGTGATTATCACCTGCTCAGCTCCTTTTGTCCATCATCCTTCAATTAAATATGTTCTACATAGGCACATATGCACATACCTATATATCTTCCAGTTCTTAATTTGATGCTCAGTAGAATTTGGACAGCTGGAAAGCTTATTTCTGGACACAGCTCAGATAATATTTCTGTTCACCTTAGTGCATGGAAGTATAACCAAGTTGGAGGGATACAGATAGAACATTTCAACCTCCCATGAAATTAATTCTGCAGAAGTTTAACTGGCTGGACAAGAATAAAGCAATTATTGAAGTTCTATGAAATCCCAGCCTTTGAAATGTCTTTGAGATATGCTAAGAACATGTACTAATCAGTACAGTATGCTAAAAGTCAGCTTTCTGATAAAAATCACTACTAAGTTACAAGGGGTTTAGGGCTTTACAAAGCACTTGTAATGTGATTTTCAAATTTTCTTTCAAGATATGACATTTAAAAAATTTCCTGCTTAGGATATGCTTCCCTTTTCAGTGAGACCATCCAAGTAAGGAAGAGAGAAAGTGTACTCCACAAACAGGTGGGAGAAGCCAGAGAAAGGAAGGAGACACCAGACAGGCAAAGCATTGTCACAGGTCCAACCCAATTTAAAATCTGTGACATAGGTAGAGGCTAATGCATATAAAACCCCCTTTCTTAATACTTCTCTAGAGCAGTTCAAAAGAATTTTGCATTGCTGTTTTAATAATCTACCAGTGTGGGTAAGAGGGTGACTACTCCAATCTTGCCTTCTTGTGATACCACAAGACAAAAATGTCATCTTGGGCTTTCAACCTTTGGAGGCTCAAGGTAACAGCAGACTCTTTCAAACTTGCTACAAGCAAATCTATTAAGGGCTGCCATATAACAGATCATGCAATCTTTCTCTTGCTACCATCTTTAGCCCTGCTATGGATGACTGTCTGGTCTGGAACAAAAGGAATAGCGCAAGTGAAAATTCACCTCAGGCACCTTTCACTCATGACACTGGAAGTAACAAAACATCCTTGCTTTCATACTTTGACAGCACAGGGTTTCTATTTTAGCACATCATCAGCAGAACAGCTTCATTGTCACTGACTGCATCTGAAGTAGGCCCTATTTTCATTTAAACGATGGGGTTTCAACCTTCTGTGGTCTAGACTTTGTCTAAATAGGGGAATATTATCTCATCAACAACTTCCTCCACATTCACATCAGCACAGTCTTGCAAGAGACTTTACTGCAGAACTTTATCAATAGGTGCACTAGCAATATACTTCAGGAAACTTTAAAAAAAAAAAAGGCATGTAAGAGAGAGGTCACAAAGCATCATGCCTGGTATACCTATTCCCTCTGAGCATACAGTCTTTCAAAACCAAAACAGTGGGCTCCCTTGTTCAGTGATGACATCTGTCCCTACATGTCCTCAAGAAGTGCTTGCTAACAAAAGAGGGGACTTGCAGAATGCTAGAAGGCACTGTCCTACATCAAGTCTGCATTCAGATCGAAGACCTTATTCCAAATCCTGTCATAGGGAGCCCTTATGAAGCCTTGAATCAGATGTTATGTCTTGGCCCTTCAACTTCTTTTAAATACAAAATAATGGCTTTTCATTTTCTGAAGCAGTTTTAAGAGTTGGTGGTAGTCTCCCACCCATCTGTGAAAGAACCAGTTACTTGCATCCTATTCCCATGTGTTTGGATAACGTTCCAACAGCACGTATTGAGTAGTACGGCTAACTTGTGTGCAGCCATGATTGTGCAGTTGTAAAAGCTCCTGTTGCATCAAGTGATCAGAAACACGCAAAAAGACAGAGCACTGGATGCTGGTATCCTCCTGTCCTAGAGTTCCTACATCTGTAATAACAACTCTCCAGAGTTCAAGATAACAGTAACGACAAAAACACCAGAGTATAGACGGCATGGTATTTTTTTTCCCCCTCTTTCACATACATGAAACAAAACAAGGCAAGGGGAAATAAAGCACAGTTATGACATAGATTTGAGAAGAACAGTTTAGGTCCCATCAGAACACACACAACAATCAAGGTTTCCTGGAGATCGTTGTGGAAGGAATCTATTTCAGCATTATGCATGTGCTATGTAGACCATCTAAAACACAAAAGAACAGCAGGATACCTTTGCTGCGGTTTGAGGTCACTTGGAAATGTCTATTGAAATGAGTCTCATGAAAACAGAGCTCTTGATACTGCAGAGGTCATCGGCCCAGTACTTGGTTTGTCGACATAACAATAATTATTCCACAATAACAAGCTTAGCCACAACAATGGGGACAGAGCATTGGGGCAGTAGAGTCTCCAATCTGCAATTTTCAACTTCAGCCTCCCTATTCAGAGCGGAAACAGCAGTGTGTGTGGCATGCCCTCTGACTGATGTACAAGGTCACTGAAAGCAAAAGTGCAACACTTGGTGAAATAAAAGTTTAGACTAAACAGTGGGTGATATTGTCGGGACTTGACCATGTGAAGGAAGCTTTCATCACCAAGTCGCATTTTACCAGATGTTCACAAGTACACGCACCCAAACTCACAATCTTTTGTCTATTAGGAGGAAATTCATGCCATTTTCCTTTGTTCATTAGAATAGGGTCCTATTTGGACTAAGTTTATAGGAATATTTCAACAAATAACAGCTCCCATTGTAGACAGCTGGGAGTTTGAACTTGAAAACCTAGTCATCAGATATAATCACCGTGGGAGAGAGACGGAGAGACTAGGAGAGCTCACCAAACACAGTGCTACCAACAATTTTATTCAAAGGTTGCCACAATACGAAATGGGTAAGGTGAGGAAAAGGAGTTGGGAGGATTGAGGGGACTTCAGGGTAGATGTTGATGAAAGGTCATAGTTCTGAGGGGCGAAACAGAAAACTCCGGGCAGGAACAGTTTGGGAATGGGGAAGGAGCTTGAAGAATGGAAGCTACATGCTGGAAAAATGTCAGAGAACTTAGAAGAAGCACTGGGGGTACTTGAACTCTAGGACAGGAGGGTTGAGTAGTAGAAGCTTACGAGTTCCCATCACCCGCTCTCTCACGCTAAATCAGGAGGAGATGGGATTATCTCTAGCTGACATAAGCAGACCCTCATTAGGAGTCCAGGACACACAGAATTCCATCTAGTTTGTTTCTGGCACTGGACTACCAGGACACTCTCCCTCTCAAGCAAGCTGGAAGTATCCTAGCCTTTCCAACCTCGCTTGGCCATGAGGTAGATCTGTCAGAATTTCCTAAGCAGTTTCAGGTATCTTTCATGTTGTCCTCCATTCTTTCCATTATCCAAGAAATTCTGACATTTCATCATTTACCAGTCTAACTCAGATGATGCATGCGTTTCAGTTCTAGCAAAACAACAGTTTGCAACAAGCCAAAACAAATAACCTTTCACCCCTTGACCCCAACTGGTCTTAACTAATACTCACAGAAAACCAACATGATGTGGCATTCGCAACAAACACTCCCACCCTGGCCTGATAATTGCAAAGTGAAATCTGGGTTGTGAGTGGATTTCTATACTTAGATCCTTTCAAAATGGTGTAAAAGCAGTGACTAGACTCTTTGTATGTGAATCTCTACAAAGTATATTTCCTAAAAGTTAACATTTCTTTCAACAAAATGATCTTAATTTAAGTTTGACTATTTTGTATTAAGGAATAATGAATTAGTCCTGAAAACAGTGCTGGCTACATTAAAATAATTTATTTTTTGAGTACTTTTGGGCATTTTGTTTATCTTTCTGTTTGTTTCTTTTGGTCCTCACTTGCCACTAGCACAAACACCTACTGTGACATTGGAAAAGCCAGTCCCCATTTCCCGCTTTGACACGCTTAAGGCTCTTAAGACCTTCTAAACATCTCCACGTAGGAAAAGGCAAGGTAATTCATCAAAGTACAAACCCACTTATTTGTAAAGTTCATTTCTGTCACGCTTACATTGTAAAGAATAGTGTAAGTGTGTGTGAGGAACCATTTTTTAAACAAGTGCAGAAAAGGGTTTTCAAGCGCTGGTGACAAGGCAAGTGCTGATGAACGCTCATTTTCACCTGCTCCCATCCCTTGCAGCGTCAAGGAGCCGTCCCACAACCCCAGGCCCATCCTGGGGCTCCCTGGTACACACGTTGCAACAAGCTGAGGAAAGGGGATTAGCATGGTCTTCACTAACAGCTATGTGTTAACTTAAACCACGACTGTCTTTGGAGATGGTGGTGGGGCAGGTGGAGGGACACCTAGTGCAGTGCAGAGCTAGCAAAGGAGGCTCAGAGAGGCAGAGCTTTGTTCACCGTTCACCTTCAAACCCAGCTCCATGGGGTTATGAAGCCTCTGTACGACATGACAACTGGTCCAAACAAGCTCTTGGAAAAAAGAACCCTCTTTTGAGCTACAGCTCACCACATACCCCTGAATGTGTTGGTGCCCCACAGAAGTACCGGGCTGAGAATATGTGTTCATTCAGTATCATTTATGGTGGAGCCCAAGTAAGGAACAAGTAGAATAATTTACGTAGAGGTAGCTAAGATATTTCACCTTTGTAAGAGCAAAAACTAAATTTTAATTAGTTTTCATAGGTTTTTTTCCCCTCCAAAGACAAAGTGCTGGGTGCTTGCTTGTTTGCTACTATGATCTACAATAGTTTAACCTTCAGCCTTACTGAGTCAGACTTCTTATGGTTATAAAGCAGTGTCCTAAGGCAAATGACACTGTCTCCATCACAAAATTGTCTAATTTTTCACAAGTGTGACACGTTAATACAAAAACAAGTTTCAAAAAGGTGTGAGGTAGAAGAGCACAGCATCAACAGAAAACTGAGTAAAATAATAATCTTATTTGGGACAAACGAGACAGAATTTAGTTGAAAAACTGTGTGGTTACAATTTGACTTCAAGCACATATAAAGAGAGGTAAAACTAAGTCCTATAAAATTACTCATTGGAAATGCACCCAAAAAAGCTTTCTTCAGTAAAGCAGGAATTTTAAATAATATTCAAGAGTAACTGTGCCTAAAAATGGTGTATGTCACAGCAAAAACAAGTGTCTGATGGTATTTGCTTCTCGCAAACCAATCGCACCTGATGAAATTATCCTGCAGCAACCTTAGAAGTAAAGGAAGTACTTTTCTCATACAAATAGTTCAATTTTGGGACTTATTGCCAGAGAAGGCTGTGAAAGCCAGGAGTATAAAAATAAGTTCAGAGAAGAATTACACAAATCTTTTGAGGATAAATCCACCAGTGCATATTCAAGAAACAATGGTCTGTAAATCACTTATGTTTGTCAGTTGGGAAAACAGGCCAGAAAAAGGATCCCTCTCTGATTGTCCAGCTGGCCCATAGCAGAATAGCTAACAGAGTATTGGCCTATATGGATCTTCTGGTCTGGTTCACCGTAGTAGTACTTATGCTTATGGGGAAAAAAAAAAAAAAAGAAAAAAGAAAAAACTTTTATATCCCATATTTACCAACGTATTTTTCCATTTTTTTTACACCCACTTAGCTGTTTAAACATGACACTATGAAAGCCTGTTAGGAGTGTCCTACTGCCTATACTAATAATTACTAAATGTATGAAAAACAGGTATAAAACTGTAAGGAAAACCATCATCATCTTTAAAGCTAGGCACACAGTGTAGTTCTATAGCATATAAATTCAGCCACAGTCCTTTAGAGTTTGTGTTTGTCACTGTCTCTTTTAATACTTTAGTTTGAAAATAATTTGATCCTAATAGTAGTTTTCTTTTTAAAATTTTTTAAATTAAGACTTAACAACTAAAATATTAGACCAAACCCAAAGAGTAATCCCTTTTTAAGACTATCTTCACCAGCATGTCTTTAACCCAAAAACATTCCCTAAAAAAATATACAAAGAAGGAATGTGGGAGATGAGTAGGTTGGATGAGACCAACACTCTGAGTAGAAAGCAGAGACACCTCAAATGGTGCATGATTTTATCATTGCAGTACAACTAAAGCTCTAATGCTGAGGTCCAGAAAACTGATTATTTTTCCAGTTAATGACAATTCTTTCCTAAATCTCAATGCTACACTCAGCTCAATTTAATTAGTGGGAGACTATGTTAAAACATACAGCATCAGCTTGGGTTTTAAGCAACATTTCTTATGAGCATTAGACAGCTTATTAACCACAGCTTGTAGAAACTATAACATCACTGCTTGCAAGCACCTTGTGTGATAAAAGGATACTTTTAGAAAGGGAGAAGCAACATGGCACCAGCTTGAAAAAACAGCAGAGCAAGGAGGGGTTACCTGCACATAACCAGCCCTGGAGATGCTCTGTGTGCATGCTTGCGTTGTGGCAGTATCTGTATGTTGGTGCCTGTGCATACAAGAATGAATTTAGAAGTAGGTGACTGCTCCCGGAAAAGCTAGATATTTCACTGAGTTATTAGTGCTACACTCCCACCCCCTTCCCTGTTACTCCAGGAATCTCTTCACTTCTCCATTCACCAGTGCAAGCTCCAACAAGCAAATGGTGGTTTTCCATGGCCCTTCCCTCTTTGGTACCACTGACCCCACAGGCAATGCAGATGTTTCTCGGCCCAATAACCTCCAGATGAACAGGAGCAAAACAGTCCACTTGCTTACTAACCAGCAAATAGTCACATCACTCAACTGCTTTACTCCTCCCTGTTGGTTTTAGCAAGGTCAACACCTGCCCAAGAGTACCTAGAAGAAAACCTGAGCACTCTGAGTAGGTTCCTCATCCTGGATATGCTCTCCTATGCAGGGAGGCATGCCTTTGTATACAGGTGTGGTAGCTCCACACCTGGTGGAAAGGTGCTAGGTACTGATTTTAAGCTCTAAGTAGGTGCTATTCGTGAATGGTGGCAGACAGCACCACCACGTTCACTCGTCCAGAAGAGCTGAAGCAGTACTGCAGCTGTTCTTCTGTATCGTCACTGGCGATAGAGAAAAAAACTCTTTGCTACCTAGAACTGGACTACTCAAATGGCAAACTGTGGTCTAGATTGGGACCACCCAGTGGATTTTGCTTGCCAGAACCCTCACCAGGGGTGCCCACATCTTGATAGAAATGGAGACTGTGTTTCTCATAGTTTTTCTGGTATCTTAGGGGGCTGCTGTAAAGCCATTCCATACAATGACCAGGGGACTTGGAAACTGGGTATTTCTTCTGGCTGAGCTTAGCTCGGTAAAACTGCCCAGGAGACTTCAATAAAGATTAATTTAGTAGCTGTGCTCTCAAGCTTTAAGTTTCAAGAGTTAAACATCCCCAGAGATAAGAAGCTATTTTGTAATTGCCACAAACAACAAGTTTATATAACCCAATATGCTACATGACACCTTCTTAGCAACCAGTTCAGCATCAGCTGTTCTCACTTCATTAAATTAAAGCTTTTTAAAGGCCTGCCTAGAGCTGGCTAAGAGGGGTATTTCTCATTCTTTTTGTCTTATGTGTTCTCAGATTTTTTTTTGTCTGTGTTTTAACAAAAAGTCTCCATCAATAAGATCAGTGAATTTTTGAAAAGAAAAAAAAAAGTTTGAAAAATAAGAAGCCCTCTAAACTAATAAAAACACTGCACATCAGCATTCATTACTTTGAAAATTCATTTTTAAAACAGATAGTAGTTGGTTTTATTACACTACCAACTCTAGATCAGCACATAGAGCAGCTTGTTGTTTAGTTAAAATTTGAGCAGTATATGAAGTAGGACCAGTCAGGCACATCCTTCTTAGCAGGGACAATATCCACTCCTCTCCACCATGGCATCACTTGCTGCCCATTTTCTTTAAGACAGCCAGTTACTGTTAGAGAGAGAAACAAGAGATTTTAGAGAAAAACAAAATCAAGGCCTTAATGAACTGACAATGATTTCTTCCTTTATGGTAAACAAGTTCTTCTATTTTCTCAGAGTGGGATCCAAAACCAGCTGAAGGTTACAGAGCCTCCCTATTGATTTAAATGGGCTTTGGATCTTCTCTAATTCCCTCCTCACAGTTTTATCTTATTTCTAAGAGACCAGATGCTGGGTCCATATCTGCTCAAATCTATATTTTGCTAATGGAGCTCAAGTTTCTGTAGAAAGAAATGTAACCGAGTTCCCCTAATACCCATTGCTGGGTGACTAAAAGAGAGACTTAGTCTGCCCTGCAGTGAAGAGATAAGAATCATATTTTAAACCAACCTACTTTAAATTAAATTAAATAGCTGTCAGTGTTAATTGAGGACACTTGTCTGCGGAACAAAAAAAATCTGACTCTATTTCTTCCTTCTAAAAGAGCTGCACCTCTCCAAATGATGAGATAGGGATGACCTCTCAGGAAACTGAGGAGATAGACGTTTGTGCAAACAGCATTTAGGGAGAGAGGGAATCTTCTCTAAGTTTCTGTATAATTTATGTTTCACTCACCCTTAGATAAAATGACAAATAATGTATACTTGGACCTTTTAATAATAACTTTCAGATGTTTCTGAGTGATGAAGCACCTTACCTGTCCAATGTCACACCAAATTAAAGAGAGATAATTATAGATAGGGTATGGGAAAAAAAAATGCTGCAGCTGAATGCCCTGCGCCACAAATGGTCTCATGCCTATGACATGGCATTTAACATGCTGGATAACAGTCAGGGCTGAAGCAGGGTCACGGAGCAGCAAAAGGGCTGTTCTGTGGTTTTATCTATAGGTGGTATTATAGACCACTGTATTCTTTGATTTCTTTAAAACATCATACAGATTAATAGAGAAATAAATCCAAATGAAACAAATACAGAAAAAACCTCCAGTTTTAATTTTGCTGGTAATTTATAACTTCCTTCAAAATACCCATCCTTTAAAAAAACCTAACAACCTTTTGCGTTGCTGCCTTTATTTCCGGAAGGTTATCTCTCTCATTTAACACAAAGTCCCTTGCCAGTGTTTGATATTCAGTGCCTGAACTGCACTAATTTGACAGTCTTTGTAGCAGGAGATAGTATCCTTTATCAGGCCAACAAATGTAAGTGGAAGAAATTACAAGGTTTTGGGTTAATTTGTTCAGACAAACCACAGAGTACCATCTCTGCTTATTAGAACAATGAACATGCAAGCATCCCTAGCATTTCGTAAAAAGAATTTTCCCTTTAGTCATGTCAAAGTAATTCCTAAATTGCCTCCTTTGAATATGCATACCAGTAAAACTCCATCACTCAAACCTTTACAAGAATCTATCTAGAAAGCTCCTAACATGGCAGGAGAGAATTCACTCAAAGAAACACAAAAAGTGTAAAATTTCTCTTTTTGCACTCACTTTCTGTGTCTGATCAAGCCTGCAGAGCCTAAGTGCTGAGATACTAAATGCAAATTGTCTCATCTGCTGGGCTTAAGACTGCAAAAATCATCTCCAGCATAATGGTTTCCTCTTAGTTTGGAGCTTACCCCTTTCTGCTCGAGCCAGCTAGTGAAATGCATCCTTCTGTATACGTTGCACTCTAGCTGGCAGGGCTAACCATGAAGCAGCGGTTCTAATCCCAAAACTGTTGTGCTAAGAAAGAATTTTTTATATAGCCGTTAATTAAAATAACACCTTCTCTAGCTGCTAGACCATATCCCTTTAAACATATCAAAACAGATCAAGGGTCAATGGTTTATATGATGATCAAAACTGAATGGACAAATAGTCTACAACTAAACAGAGGCATAAATTAATCTGGGTACAAGTACAGTGGTAAATTCAGTGAAAGAGAAAAAAACCCCCTGAATGATCTCATTCCATTATATTTAAAGGAGTCAAACCCATTTTGTCCACTGATACTTTGGGGAACAGGAGAACTGCAATTTGTTTTCACACATGGAATGAAATGCAGAATGTGCTCCATAAAGGATCAATACTCAGAGGAGTTTTTTGTTTTCCAGTGTGGTCTCTGCTTTTTCCTCTCTGCTTTTCCCACCTCTTCTCGCCCACCCCCAGTGCTTTTATTCAGAAAAACACACCATGAATAAATAAGACCACCAATAAGAATGTGAAGTATTAGCAGAGGAATCTCGTCATATTTCTTTGCTGTGGCCACATACAGAACTTGATTAAAAACTAATACACAGCACACTACACATTAGACTTTATTAACACCCTCCTCCCACTTTTAGTTTTTCCATTTGATTTTCTCAATTCCAGGCTTTTATCACCAGCATGGTTTGATAAAAGTCTGGCTTAGTTGTGTGACACTGCAAAAAGGATTGTATTCTCAAGAACATTCTCACCATTTCTGAAGTATCCAATTTTTGTCTCACTTGTACTGAAGAATACTTGCCCCTTGGGGTGTTTTCAACTTCACTTGAGTGCTGCGGTTTTTACATTTATACATTTATTCCAACTATGTTATTAAGTTAATATTTAATGGATGGGATTTCCCCCCACCTGACTGGGGTTAAGGCTAGATGAAGTCCTGCTGAAGCACCAGTTGTTCATATTGATTGCTATCACTGAGTAACACAAATACCTGAATGATTTATAGTACTGAGAGTACTCTCCAGGGTTTAAGAAGCAAACACCTGTCCACGACATTAAAGGGTGAGCGTATCTGTGCTAGGGCCCTGGGTGGGTTGCTCCATCCTGGGTGTCTGGACCTGAGAAGCCTCTGCAGGTCTCCCCTTCTCAGCTGAACTGAGGCTCAGGCTCCCACCCCTGGTCTCTGCCTGAGGTATGTTACCGGTATGTCCATGCTTGGTCTCATATATCCTCTTCCATGACCCCCAGACTAGAAGTCCTGGCTTGGCTGTGGACCTGCCTCATCAGCATGGACTCATCTAGTGACCTGGGCTCTCAGATCAGCCTCATGACAATCCCCAGACTTGCTCTGCTTGCTGCACTTGGATGCCATGGGACAGACCACAACGGGTTTATTAATTAAGGGCTTAGAGGCATTTTTTGAATAAGAAATGAGCCACAGCACTCGTCCTGTGCTTAGTGGAGAAGACTTCTGCAAGCGTGAATGTCTAGCCCATCTGGAGATCCAAATTCTGATAAGCAAAGAAGAGCATGGAAATATTTCAAGACTTAGCTGTATCATAAGAAATCTTCGTTTTGGCTTCATCTAGAACCTTCAGCTGGAAGATGTTGCGGGGGGGGGGACACACACGGAAATCCCCTTTCTACCCCAGAATATTTGGGGTTTATGAATTTCTACCAGCTCAGAAACAAACGCTGAGCAAGACACTGGTGGGGAGAAGCCTTTGCCAAGAAAAATGCTTGTGCCACAAAAGGTAATGTTTTCATGGAAAAAGAAGATACTTATAAAAACACATGATTATTTTGTGGCAAACGCATACCAGTTTAAAAACCTGCAAATGAGACTGCATTAAACTTTCCTCTTCTTTGTTTTTCTTGTTGTGTCTTGTGTTGCTGGTAGATAAAGCATTTGCAGCTGGTTACAATTTCCACACAGGCTAAACTAACCTGATTCAGTTTGGAAGATAAGAAGAGCCCATTTGGACCCAAGAGGACCATTTTCGTAAAAACTCAGGCAAGTGCTGGAACGTGACTGCAATGGCAGCAGGAAATTACTGTCAGGGAGAAGACCATTATTTTGCCTCTTTCCATGAAGACCTTATAGGGTTTTGGAGAGCAGGCTGCTATCGGGGTGGCCCTTTTCCCTTCTTTTTCCTGCCCTCTTCCTTCTCTCTTCCTTTCCATCCTGACAGGGATATCTCTGTGGCATGGCTCCTGTCCTTGCCAGGTACGGGAAGCAGCCAAAGCGGATTAGAGGAGCGAAAGGGCCATGCTAAGACACAGGCTGAGTTAGCTCAGGTCGCTGCCTGCCGATGGGTCCAGCCCGATGCCCAGGGCCAGTCTCGGAGAAAGGAGAGAGAGACCAATGTGGAAAATCCAGGCGATGCAGACATGAGCAACCCACATTTTCTACCAGCACCGAATTTGGTGGGGTTTTGAATCCTAAGTGCTTTACAGTGCTGCTCCATTAAGAGCTACAAGATGAGGAGACTTCAATTCATCAAAGCCACAAAACAAATCCCAGCTTAAGCCATCAAGTTTCACATAAAAAAAAAAAAAGAGAAAACAGAAGCCAAAAATGCTCAATAAAACCACAGAGACAATAAATCAGCCCAGTTTCATGCAGAAAAGTTACCTTTGAAACATCGTCTGGCAAACCAGCTGAGACCGTCAAGTCCCTAATGAAACCTGAAACCCGCGGGCTTGTGTTTTAGCTGTTAACTTGGCACAAGCAAGGGGAAGAACTACCCCCACAACTCGGGGAAAAAAGACCTTAAAACATCTCTGCCGCTTCTTCCTTCCCAGGCATTCCTGTTTTCTGGCGCTTCCAGTAGGAGACAAACCCTGCAGATTCATCGGGAGCTGGTGGGAGGGAGATGTTGCCCATGTTTCTGAGAGCTTTTGGGGCAGGTTTTGGTGCTCTGTGCCCAAGAGACGACACCCAGCCCCAGAAATGATAGGATTGGTACCCTCTATCACCCAATCTTTAATTATCAGCACACACAGGCAAAGCACAGGGAGGGTTTCCTCACAGCTGCTCAGTGAGCGATACGGGGATTTCCTCTTCAAACACCTTCAACCCCATTTCTACTTCTTTTCCAGCTAGTTATTATTATTCTTGTGGCAGAGAGTTTAGTGAGCCAAGAGAAAGTGCCAAAATTGCTACTTTCCTAGGGACAGTGGGTAAAGGGCAAGACTGCCCTGGAATTAGCAGATAAGAGCAGACCTTAACTGAAGCTTTTATCGGTTGTTTGTGTTCACCGAGGCCAGATGATTTTCAAGGAGCCGCTTAGAGATTTAAAGCGCTGATGTGACAGGAACTCTTTGATTTTAATGTTCCTGCCCTTTTCTTGCAGCCAGTGTTTATGTAAACTTGAGAAAAACTGCCACTACTGTTCATCTCCCTCATTTTTCAACCTTAATGGTAATTACATTCCACGCATGACAGGAGACTCAGCACCGCATTCAAGACCAGGGCTGTGACGCTGCCTTTGACATGCCATTACTATGCATTAAGTCACGGTTTCATAGAGGGGGAAAAATAACTTGTTGCAAAAGCGTGGGCTTAATGAGCATTGCAAAAACATATTGTTGATGTGTGTAAGAACTTTCAATAAAACGCTGCAGCTTGAGATTTCCAGGGGCATCCAACTGATGGAGGCACGACAATCCTATCGGAATTTAGTCAAAGCAAGGCTTCCAGTTTCCCCAGGCTCTTTTGAAATCCCAGCCTCTAAGCTTTCCATTTACAGGGCTGTAGATTTTCTTCCTGATCTTCTGGAAGAGAGAAAGGCAGTCCTTTTATGTGTGTAAGGGGGTTATGAGGTGGGAGGTGTGTGTCTGTGTCTATAGGTATGCTATATAGCTCTTTCCAACCAAATACTCCTTGTTTCTAAGACTTTCTTTCTGCATAAGTGCCTCAAGTTTTACACTTAATGCTTTCATGGCAAAGCTTCTTTCAGTACTGTTTTTTTCATGTCAGATCTTTTTTAGGGACAAAATTTCCATTTGTGCAAGAACCCCAGTGTACCCTTCTTTGCTCTCGGCTTTTCTCTCTCAGCTGATGGGCACTCTCTTTTCTTTGTGCCTTGGGAAAATCCCATGCTACCAAATATTTGTTACATTTGCCCTGCTTGAACTACAGACCTTAACAAAGGTTGCCTTTTGTTTACTGTAATCAGAAAAAATTATTATTTTAACATGATGTTTACTTAGCAAATAATTCCTTCCCTCTCCTTCTTTTCATCTGCTTGAGGCTTGCATTTCTAGATACAATCTAGTCAGTTGATAGTGTGGAGGGAGGAAAAATAAGCAATGGTTGCTAGTTTTCTCTTCCAGATACAATGCTGCCTTCATGGACACCTGACTGATGGACACATACATCACATTTTTGAGAAAACATAACAAGTTGCATTGTTAACAAACTCTCACAAGATACAGCTTATGACAGCTTTCTGTGTGACATGCAGTCAGAGCATTGCAGTGTACACCAGCACCATCTGAGACATCTCATAGCTGTGAGCAATGGGTGGCAGAGCACAGAGAAGACATTTCGGTCTGGAATTGGAGTTCATCCTCAAGCTCCCAAACACCATTACCTATATGAACCACGCTCCTCTCAGCCACAGGATAAAATAAATGGACCACAGTGAGTGATTTCAAGCAAGTCTTGACATAAAAGCATCTTTGACTCGCAGTTTCAACCCCGAAACAAAGCCAACTGCTCTGGGCAAGGATTATTTCTGTAGCACTTCAGTTTCAGCCTTGGCTCCAAGCTCCTGGAGAGGAAAAACGTGATTTTTACCTTGAGCAGCAGCCAGGTTATTCCCCCCCCCCAGCTCACACTGCCAGCAGCCCCTCCAGGACAACCCCTGGCTGCTTCTACAGCCCCAGGCATCGCACATCATCTCTTCCCCTCACAGCCCCTACCCTTGCCTTGCTTGCACAGACTTGAGCTGAGGCCAGGCCAGGCTGGTGGTCGCAGCACAGAGGTCTGCTCTTAGTTAATCTTCTGCCGGGCTGATTTATCTACTTGCAAGGGTCGGTAGTTGCAGGTGTTGACAAAGGAGAGCCCCGGCGGGATTGGGGGGATCGTGCCAGCCTGCTGTGCTGGGGGGCCAGCCTGTGCTCCAGCCCACATCTCTTAGGAGCAGCAAGGTGCCACAACTTATCAAACATGTAGGCAGCTTCAAGATTACAGTAGTTTTAAAACTACCTCTGTTGAACAAGCAACTTTTTCTCTGCATCCTGGAAAGCAAAATACATGTGTGTGTTACAGGCCAAAAGCTGCATCTGCTACTCTGCAAACGCAGATTCCCTAGAGAGAGGAACTACAAAAAAAGAAGATAATTCATCTGCATGTTTAATCTAGCTTATGCTGAGAGGAAACAACTCGGCAGTATCCTCCTTCTAATGGAAATGGACTGTATACCAATTATATTAGTTTTCGTTCTTCAAATTACAGATTAGATTTTAAAATTCCACACCACTTTCAAAGACCTTTTTAAAGGCCCTTTTCAAGGCTTTATCTCATGGCCCTTACAAAACTTGCTTTAGATGACACACAAAAAAAAAAAAAAAAAGAAAAAAACTTGAACCCCAATCGATTGTTCTGGTAATGGAAATGGAAACCCTGCTTGTCCTTATTATCATGAGCCTTATTACCCTTGTCATCACCACCACCATTATGCCATGAGGGTTTTATTCTCCCAGCATTGTAAGGAGGTTCAGTGGCAGAAGAGGCAAGCACCCAATCCACTCCCTGCTTGGAGCTGCAGAGCCACACTCCCATCTGTCAGTGGTTCCTTTAAGTGGTGCTTTATCTTCTCTGCCTAACGACTTACACTTTAATTGTGGCTGTCACACAGTAATGCCCTGAGTTCTCTGCTAAAATCAAGGATTCCCTCCAATTACAGCCTGTGCAGGCTTACATAAAAGAGTCCTTGCCTCACAGAGCTTGCAATTTAAATCATCAGGGCTTTCCAGGCTGGATCCCCAGTCTCTTGTGATGCACAGAGCCTGACCCATGAAGCAGGGCACTGAGCAGTAACGATTCAGTAATTTTCACTTGGAACACCCACCATCCAATTCAGGAACTATGGTTCCCCTGAAGCAGTACACAGAAGACCACATTTCCTACAGATGCAGAGGGTCAAATTCCATTATTCAGCCTAGATGCAAGTCCAGGTCAGCTCTAGCAATTTTAATAGAAATTACCAGATTTTTAGGAGGATTACTGAAAGCAAGGTATAGCTGACAGCAAATACTTTTAAAAAATGCTACGTTAGTGACTTTTCTGCAGGTGCACAAAAAAGACAGCAGGTAGGGAATTGCAGAGTGGCATGTCGGTAACCTCATAATTTTGGTAGACTTAAACTACTGTGACTGGGTATTTCTGTAGGCATGATTAAGCTGGAATAAATATACATTTTTCTCCTGAGTGACATACAACAAACTGGAGTTGGAATGACTGTGCGGGAGTATAGAGCATGATGGTGGCAATAGGACCAAATTATTTCCCCTCATCTAGAAATCTTGGCAGTATGAACAGTTCCCTCAGGTTCTCCAAATGGTGTTTTGCTCTACGGATCTATGTATTTAGCAAAGAAAAATACCTCAAAAAGTGTATTTCAGAAAGAGGGTTTTTCCGATCTGAGGTATATCAGTGTCGCTGATACTAAAAAGCTACGGGACACAAAGTCCCCAAGGGAACTCCACATCTCTTGAAAGTGCTGGAATGAGTTCCCATAAAACATGCCACTTTCCTAATATCTCCCCAAAACACCTGAGGTCCAGATCTCCCTGTGGTATTGATCCTTGGGTGCCACCAGTGCACAGGGAAAAGGGCACTACTATTTCTTGTGGGAGAGCACTGGGCTGCTGCTGGCAAAGGACCGCTGCCTTCTCCAGGAGCGGAGCAGTGGGGTTGGGATGGGCATGGCAGTCACCTGGCCACCATCATTTCAGGACCAGAGCTGGCACCTCTGCGTCATGCCATGTTGTGCCACAGGGACTGCGGCTAGCTGAGCATTGCTGCAAGGATGCTGTGTTGCAAAGTGTAAATGTGCTTAAAGGGCTTTGAAGAGAATACTGTAAAAGCAGAGGGAGTTGAACCTTGACTTGACCCCAACGCTTGTGTCTTGGGCTCCAGATCCTTACTTCACCTTCAGCTGGCAGCCAGACCATCTAGAAACTCTCACATCTCTCTTTCTCCTTTCTTTGCCTTGTGCAACTCACAGTCTAATTAGCTGTTCCTATTATTGCTACCTTTCTCCCATGATTGCCTTGTTCACTCCTAACAATGAGGAATGTGACTCCCTGGCAGTTATCAGCTAATTGGGTCTGAACAAGGTCACTGGCTAGGCGTTATCCTGACCGAAACAAAATGCGCATTGACGTTCAGTGCAAACATTATCCTCTGCATGAAATATCCCAGCTTTAACCAGAAACATGCCTTCCAAATTTGGCTGAAGCTGCTCTGCAAAAGCTCCGCTGTGGTTCTGTCGGATCCATGGGGGTAAGCTGCAAGAAAAAGCCCACAGAGGGAAATGGTGCTTTACAGACTGTGTAAGCAAGTTTTCGGGCAGCCTTATTCCCCGAAGCATCCAGTGGAGTGACTGTGGTTGAAAGTGGGATCATCACTAGGCACAGTAATTGCAGAGATGAACTTCTGCATTCAGTGAATCTCACACGGCTGCATATCACAAGAGTGGTCCCAGAGAGTCTTGCTGCATGTTGGGAGTTGATGTTTCTTTTCCACAGTCTGTTTGATCAGGTTGCAAAACCTTGCTTTCAAACATTCAGTTGATTCCTGAGCAGCTGTCCTCTTGAACCTTCTTAGCATCCTGCTTTTATTTGCTAATGTTCTGTTTACACCACAAAAGTTTTGTTGACATGAGTATTTGAGATATGTCTATTAATCATCCTAATGCCCATATTCATTCACCTGTTCATGCATCAGCATACCTTTTTCGTTATTCTTGATTAATTTTATAAATCTTTCAGTCATTCAATTAGAAAACCAAAATAATACCCTGTGACTAAGGTGACAGAGTGAGACAGCATGCTTAAGTCACAAAGAGGCTGGCTAAGAGATTTGATGGACAAAAAGGTGTGAAGTCTAATGTAATAAGAAAAGATCTTTGTAATTCATTGAATATCGCTTCCTCTGCTGTTGGGAAGCAAGACCCACAGTATGGGCAAGTGTCTGCTATGGTTATGTTCTCTGGGAGGCAAGCTGCGTGCCCTCTATGGATTGCTTTGATGATAGGTGAAGCATTAGCCAGTGCAAGGTGGGTAGGGAGGAGTCTTTCACCTTGCAGATCCACAGTGTGACTCCTCGGATGATTGCAGCAGTGGCTCCACTGTCTAGGGAGGACATCTTTTAATCACAAGGGTGGCCAATCACCTAGGAGCCCAAAACAGGTCCTGTTCATTAAAGACCAGGATTTAGCCTTTGGTGAAATGGTAAATTCTGGCAATGACACACAAATAAGAACTTGAATTGCCTTTGGCTTTTGGGATGAAAAATTGTTTTCTCCTCATAGCACCACTTTCATTTAACAAGAATGCCAGCTTCTCAGAGCTGATACCTTCACACTCCCAAGGAAGTCTCTAGTTTTCCTGGCCAGTACTACTTGATATAGGCAAATAATAAAGAGTACATGACTAAAAAGCCTCTTTGAGCTGGGGGGTGAGTGTTAGAAGGATGTACCTGGTTGTACACTCAGAAAACAGTGGAGTGCATATAACAGAGAAGATGCTTCCTCTCTTCAGCCGCAGAGGAAAGGGAGTGGAAAAGGGGGGGAAGCACTCTTCTATGCCAGAAAATCTTCATGTGCTGATCGCTGACACTCAGATTTTAGGTCTTCTGACAGAAAGCAAAGACTTAACCAATCAAGAAGATTAACAATGATGAGGTTGATGTTCGGCTCTGATATGAAGTGATTTAACACTTGGCTGTGCAAAACACTGAGCAAGAGAGTTTCCTTGTGCCTTCATCCAAGCAGAAAATCTCTGTGAAATTATCTAAAATAACGGGATCCTTTATGAGCTTTCATCCCTGCACCACATGGTTTCAGCTGGCTGAGGCTATTTCCATGAAGTACCCTGCACTTGGCGCACATGTGCATACACGGCGGTATGTCAGAGATGGGGCTGCCCATCTTTCGTACACAGGAGGCCACTGCTTGGGCACTCACAAATTTCAACAGACTGAAATATTCCAGGTCAAATTTCTAGTTCAGGATGATTTTTTAAGTTTTGTTTAAAGTCACGTAGGAAACCTGCTTCAAGTGAGAGCTGATTTAACTGAATGGGAGTTTATAACTTTCTTTAGGCTGGGCTTTAGTGAACAAAAGTGACTTCAGGTTTATCTCAATGTCATTTGCAATTCTTATTCATTCAAAAATGAAGAGGATGGTGATCCCTATCTGTCAGTTACCCTTTTACTAGTCTTCCTGATTTCTCCCTTCCTGTTGCTTTCACAAAATAAAATGTGCTTGCTTTTGTATCTAAAAGAAGTTGATTAAAAATATACCACGCTTCACTGAAATGCAGGAAGGGATATCTTGTCTTTCCACCTCTTCCCTTTAATTCCACGGGATGGGCAATGATTATTTTTTGATTGTATGTGTTGCCTGAGAGCTGCCAGAAGCAGAGATTGACCTGGGCAGCAGGGCTCCATGCCATGGCCTGGTGGAACCAAAAAGCAAAGCTTTCAGCCGTAAAAAAGGATTGGGCAGTACACTTGAAGATGTGTCAGTTAAATTAGCTAATCGATACTACACACAATTTGACACTTAATTCAATACCTTCTTACTGTATTTCCTTTTTGGAATCTGGTGTTTTACTAGCTCAGATTTAGGCTTCATGGATACCTACTGTTTTTATTCCTTAGGAATAAATTTGGCTATACAACCGTATCAGTTTCCTCTGGTAGTGCAGATGAGCTGCCTCACACAGCTGTCATCCCCAGGAGGGGATGTCTCAGGACAGAGTGACCCATTTCTTGCAAGCCTGTTATGAACTCTGGCCAATCATCTCTTATCGGCAAAGCATTAAGGGTAGTACATTACATTATGCAAGAAGCCAACAAGTGGGCTGGCTCTTCCTATACTACAAATATTTTGGGGAACAAAGATGAAAAAACAATATAAAAACTATCTAGCTTTTAACAACTGACACTCTACTTTCATTATTCGTTTCCCTCAACATACACTTTTAACAAAGACAGCCATCTCTTGTCTTTTCAGCAAGGCCACGTTGGTCTCTCAATTAAAAAAAAAAAAGTCAAGATAAAAGGAATTACCATGAGTATGTATTATTTTGTAAGGCAATGAGCAGAACAGATATAAGAATCCAGTAGAGACAGACATTACACACCCTGCTACTGCCATCAAATCCTTTTTATAAAAGCATTAACAAACCAAAATCAGTCTAGTTCCTTTCCTACCTGTTCTCAAAGGATGTCAATTTGCTACAAAGTTGTTCCATTTCCATTAATTTCCATTTTGGCCACACACAGTTGCTCTCCATCTGCTGACACCATGTTTGCCACCCCATAATGATGCATTGATAAGCTGAGCTGGGGTTTGGGCAGGGGGGTCAGGATGCCCTGCTCCATCCTGCCATCCCTCCACTGCCAGTGGTGGGCTCTGGGCAAGACATGTGGGTGCGATGCGGCACCCCACCAGCCCCATGGCTCCTGCAGGGGTGTGGTAGCAGTGGTTTGGGCCCTCTGCCTGGCCACTCACAGCATCAGAAGGTGACATGAATTTAGGGAGCTCCTGTCCCTTTGATGACTCCAATCGGAGCCACAGCCTGGTGTTGGTGTCCTCTCCCTCCCCAAAACCCGGTTGGGCTGCTAAGTGGTCCCACTGCCCCTCATCCCTGCTCCCATCCCCCAGCAGCCAGTGGACACAGGAGATGCTTGCCCCCAAGCTTGGTTCCTCCTGGCGAGCAGTGACCCCAGCAAATATCTTCCTTGCAGCTCTGAGGCTGTGGTTTGGCTCACAGTGCCAAAATGCAGTTGTTGGCTACAGTCCCCAGATGTCTTTCTCTGTTTACATTTCCCCCTATCAAGGCTTTTTTCCAACACCCACGGTATCAGGGTTTGAGGGAGGCAGGGTGATGTCCTGGGACTACCTCAGACATCTATTTTCCAGCAGAAGAGCTGGGGCCTTTCAATGCCAGACAGCCCTGTAGGATGCAGAGGTGATTTTCTCTCTGAAATTGCTCTCCCTGTGTCTCTGGTTCGATATCTCAAACTCAGCACCAAACTCTTTCCCTGATAACTGTAACTAATGGCTTTTGGAAGCCAGGGGGTTGTTTCGGAAAAGACAGAGCATAGTATCTCACCAGGTCAGGACCACAGAAAGTTTTAGTGATTTGGGGTTGGGTCTCCCCAGGTCTGCACCCCCCATGTCCTGCTTACACCCCTGCTGGTGCATCCTGTGAGCCCTTTTTGAAGGAGGCCATGAGACAGAGGGGAAGACGATTGGGGGAAGAGGTCACCCAAAAGGTGGCAGGTGGGAGAAGCAATGGGGGCAGGTAGCGCCATGGCTCAGGTGTGAGAAGAACTCTTGTGATTCCTTCTTCCTCTGTAGTCCAAGAATTTATTCTAATAAATTCAGTGAAAACCCCTCTACTCTAATGAGAGCTCCCAAGAGGTTCATTGGAAAGCTACCTACTCACCCTTAGGACCCAAATGAGTTGGTGTGTCTGCACCATGGCATCAGACTTGGGGGTGGTGGGGATAACTGGAAATCATGTAGGCACTTCCGAATTTACAGCCCCTTTCCAAAAGTGACACAGGTTCTTCGAAACAGAGCTCAGCGAGAAAAAAAATACTGAAAGAAAAATATCTGCATAAATTACAACAATTCTGAAACTGGTATTAGTTTCTAAGTGCTTTAGAAAAAAGAATACTAAAAGTATGTGTTCTGTTCTGACACTTTGGGCTACCTTTCCTTTGCTTAAGCTTAAACAAAACATCTGAAAATGAAACATCATTTTGTTTCAGGTTAACCTAAACCCACTCTCTTCACTAGTTCAATCCAAAGCATCTTGTCTTAGTTGTTCATTAGGCAGTACACAAAGTAATTTTGTGCTGATACAGATTAACTCCTTTTTAAATCATGAGCCAAAAAAAAATCCCAAAATAATCATATGTTCTTGCTGCTCAACTTAGACCTGTCGTGGAAGGTCAATGAACATGGGCTTCCCCATCATGCCAGTATTTTTGAACATTTAATGCACATGACAATATTTCCTTACAGTTCCCAAGTTCCCAAATCCACAGTTACATTTCCAAATAAACTAGCTTCATTTGCAGAGGGTGTGTGTATCCCCTAAGTGGCTGAAACTCCCACTGGACCTGCTGGGTTGTTGTAATACCTTGGCATCTTTGTAAAAATAAGTCAAACCAAGTGTATTTAGGGTATATGGATGGCTTCTGAGATAGCTTTAAAGACTGCCTTTAGGGCACCAAATTTCAAACTTTAATCCAACTTTGATATATTTGCTTATTTGCTCTGTGTGCTGAAATACATAAGTGGAAAGGAGATTGGTTCAAAGCAAGCTGTCTTATTATGTTACCTCCTCTCATCCACCAAGTCAGAACGAGCATTTCAGCTTATAACAAGCTGCGCCTGTTATGATCAGCCAAAGATTTTCCACAGCCGGAAGCTGCCTTCATCATTTACTGTATAGACTATGGACTGAGTTTGAAATTGAAACTCCTTGGCTGAAAACTGTTACAGATAGCACTCAGTGCACTGGGTGGAAGGTGTTACCATGTACAGTGTGAGGAACAGTAAAGAGATTGATATCTTGTATTACAAATAGAATTATTTTAATGTCATGTGTTAAATTTATCAGGAAGATTCTTCTAGTATTTCAAACTGTAAAGGTTTTTTTGGAAGAGTAGAACATCAACACAACTAAGTACAGCGTGAATATTTCCAAATAGTCCAATAAGATCTTGTGCATCCTCAAATTTTTCCACTCAGCAACACATAAACATATTTGCACCTCAAGAAACATATGGGCTATTTACAATTCAAAATATTTTCCTTGCCTTCTAGTATGACTGAAAAGATCATAATAGCAGATTTGATTTTTTCTTTAATCCTTTTGAGAAATTGAATAAGCTCTGACATCTCTGCTTTTTTTCCAAAATGTGAAATCTTTGAATCAATTTTTAATAAGATTGTAATTGACAAATCCATTGGAACATTAGTGAACATTTAAATACTAATTAGCTAAGCCACTGCTAATCTCTCCTCAGCAGAGCTCACAGACACAAACGTCAATTAGACCTGAGTTTGTCCCCAAGGAAAGAAAGGTCAGAGGGTAGTGTTCAGTCAGCTGTGAGATTATGTTAACGCAGTGTTAGGAGTAATAATGTCTGCAAAAAAAAAAAAAAAGCTAAACTTTCTTTTACTTTTTTTTTTTTTTAAAAATAATTACATTAACCATAGGGTGGAGAGAGAACAAGGGAAGAATTACAAGAAGTGAATCAACAACTGTTGCCTCTTTAGTGACAAACCAAACAACCATCAATCCATTGCCTAAGGAGTTAGGAGACAGTTTATTCCCTGCTTACAGCTAAATCATCGGATATCTCAGGCAAACTCCTGTCTGTTTCCACCAGGTTAAGATGTAGGTTTTTATTTACTCCTGAAATTGCTGTAAAGTATTTAAACTTCAGGTTTTCTTTTCCTCCTCTAACAGCCTCTCCCCTGCTTCCCAAAAGAAAAGCACATCTGAAGGCCTCACACTCCCCCATCCTTCCTGAGACCTGTAGATCTACTTGCTGTAACTAAGAAATACAGAACAGGAAAAAAAAAAAAAAAAAAAAAAAAAGTGGTGTGGGGGGAAAGGAAACTCTTTATAACCTGAATTTATTGCCTATAAAATCACTTCCCAGCAAGGAGCCTGATTACAATCGAAATAACCCACCAAAATGAAACAGTTTACCTGTGATCAATTTAATGTGGTAGTAAAATCCTAATTATGGGCAGAAACACATTCAAGGTTTGTGCTATTGTCTATAAAATCTGCATGGAAACTAAAATTCAGTGATGTGTAGCACATATGGGTAAGCAGATGGCTAAAGGATTATTTTTAAAATCAGGACTTTTGCTGACAAAATATAGAATTGGTAGGGTATGATCAGAAAGCTAAGAAGAAGTTATTTATGGGACAGTAAGCATGTGTGCAGTATTTGGATTCTTCCTTACTAAACAGAAGATAAAACAGACCATTGTACACAAAGTAATAGAGAGTCAATGTTTTTAGCAACTACGTCTCCCAATATGTTGACAAGTTCAGTTTGGGGAGTATATTTGTTTTGTGTTGGTGTTTTTGGGCTGATTTTTAAAAGTAAAATATTTCTAGGTCAGAACACCTAAAAGCCTAAGTTAACACAACTTTGCTCTTTTGATAACTTCTAGCCTAAACTAAAAGCTAAAAGAAGTGGAGAGTCAGACAGCACTCTGTTTAAAGTAGGATTTTATGAATAAATTTGAAGAAAAATACACATAAACTTTTATCTCAAAGTAAAGCATTTTAAGACTTTGGTTTTTCAGCTATGTTTTCCTGCAATTTCCCCTTCCTTTCAGATGTCTATTTTTTTGGAGCACAGCCATGACTTTGGTAAGAAAGCTTAGATATGAGATACAGCTAGTGGAATCTCAGTCCAGATATCATGCAAACACATGGCTACTGACCCTAGAGGGTTGTTACAATAGAAGCTAGGCTAAATTGCACAATCGAATACTCTTATTTGGAGTCCCATTTTGTCCCACATTAGAAAGCAAAAACATTTGTAGTCCTGTATTAGAAAGCAGAAATAGAGAGTTACAACTTAAAAGATAATAAATGTTTGTAGAGGGAACTATACTTATTTTTTTTATTTTTTTAATTTATATTTACATAAATAAATGTAAATTTATTTACATTTGTAAATAAATTGTAAATCTATATTTACATTTATGGAAATTACATAAATGCGTACAAAAACAGACAGTATGTGAGCTGGAGGATAACCTGAAATAGTGCTTCAGGAGCAGAGTGGCAGATTAAGGGGACTTAATCTAGTCTCCTCACTTCATCATAAATATTAGCCTTTCTTATGCTTTCTGTACCTTTACAGTATCCTTCCAAGAACAAAGCGCTGAGCCATCTTATCCCCTAACTGCTCTTTAATTGTATTTCTGAAAGATGTTTCCTTTCCAGTATTTTTAATTTTTATTAAAATATTTTGTCCTACGGTTGTCCCTCTAGTCTGTCCAAACCTATATTAGCTCATTAACAACTGGAGAAGCTTCTGATAACATTGATCTCATAACAGTACAACACAAAAAGTGAAACACGGCTCCAATGGTGGTGTAAATTAAACTGTATTGTATTATCAGTTTCAGATTCTACTTGAGTTTCAGAAAGGGTCTCTCAGGATCTACCTGATGCCTGTTGCTGAGTGGCGGAAATGGTGGTCACTGAATTTCTTGCAGCAGTTCCATCCTTTTTACCTTATGTTGTATCCGTATCTCTCTGTAACACACCATTTTCTCCCCTAGCTTCTGGTATATCTTGTTGAAAGGATAAATGTCATTTACTCTATAGGACAAATAAATCTATTTTGACTTACTTGGCTTGCTTGTTTGGTTTTTTTCCTTTTTTACCTCCTCACTTTGTTATAGAATGTCTTCAGTACACATTAGCATAAATACACGAGAATTGGTTGTCCCTATGTACTGAATACTTTTCTATGGGAACTGGAGCCCCCAGATTAAGATCCTCCCAAATTGCTCATGCAGCAGAGCTGAGAGGAGCTAAATTCTAATTTTCTGATTTCCATAAGCTTAGAGGAACAAGCACAGTGAAACTGTGATGACTTTGCAGCACAGTCCAGCCACGGAATCACACACAGAGATGCTGCTGTATTGGGAGAAGGAGGAGCATAATGGATCAGGAAGGATGCTGCTGTCAATCCAGAGAGCTGGGGGAAGACTGGGGTCAACACTCTGGTTCTGAGACTGGCCACTTCTCCCTCTTCTTTCCAGTTGCATAGTGTAACACCAGCATCCTGGCTCCTATTTGGCAGGCTGTGAGCAGGTGCAGAAGGAGGCCCTTGACCACTTCAGTTGTGTTTGCTGCCAGATATGTGTTTCTGCCCCTGGAGAGGAGTCTGGCTGGAAGTGTCTTATAAACCAGGTCCACAGCCAGAATAAATGGCTAGGTATTTATTGTACCTAGGATATTGAATAAAGAAAACAAAATGGGTGCTGAGTTCATACAAAGGAAGAGAAGTTGCAGACAAAATGTGATGCACAGTTGTAGGGTGGATATTTGAAGCCCCAAAACCCATCCCCTTCTGCCCTTTTGAAAATCTTCCTTCCTTTTTCCTTCTATTTATTCTGGATTATGTAAACTACAGTACAAAACTGCACTGCTGAACAAACTGCAGATAAGTAGTGATTATTCTTGGAATGATCTGAGGAGCAAGGGAATTTTCTCAAGGAAGTCTGTTTGTGGCATGTGCCTATATGCATGTTAAATAGAAATGGAGAATTTACTCACTTTGTTTAGTCAGATCAAACTTTGCTTAGTTTTAGCAAGCAATATCTTGATATTAACAAAAACCACATTTTTCAGGCTTTTTAAGGATTGCATTCTGACAGTTGATTGCTATATCGTGCAACACTTGGGGATAATAGACATAGATTTTACTACAAGGTCTAAACTTCATTGGGGACTCTACTAATTTATTAAGGCATGGATGAAATGAATCATGTTTTTACAGAGGTTCCTGGCTGCATTGTTAAATTAATTTCCATTACTGAAGTTAGGCAGGTTTACTTGTTTTTTTAAAAAAAGGAATAAGGAAAAAAAGTAACCTCAAACAACTAAGTAAAAATCTATAGTAAGTTATTGAGTATTGACAAAAATTTGGTGTGAAGGTTTATCTTTACTGTGCATTTCAAGCAGTTTGTTTTCATTCTTCATGTTGCTTCTGTTTGCCAATCACAATTGCCAAATGTTTTGGTAATAAGTAAGTCCTAAATGAGAGTAATTTATCCCAAAATCTGATCAGATGCTAAATTCCTGGGGTTTGCGCTTTTCATACTGCAGGCATAACTCTATAGACACGAAGTGTCCATAGCCATACAAGAGGGACCTGGATAGCTGTCAGTCAGTTCAGATCATTCGGGTCAGCTCAGGTCCCTTTGAAGTGCAACACATCTTTGCAGACAACTCAGTGTACTGTAAAGTGCACTTATACACGCCACAAATGTGTAGCTCCTGATGGAAAAAATAGCTTGAAAAACAAGAAACCAAGCTGGAAATATGACATCAATAAACCATACCCTATCTGGGACATTTTCAGGCAAATAAATATGTTTAATTCCCTATCATGTCACTGTGTATATCTCCACAGTTTTTGCATGTCGTCAGCCAACATCCTGAATTTTTGTGTGTGATATGGTAACCATATCCCAGATATCTGCTATTTCCCAGACTGCCCAACACAGAATCTGCTTCTTTTCACACATACCATGGAAATGTCTTTTTCCTTGTTTAGTTCCCATGTTTCCTGGTTTCCATCTCCTTCTGCTCCTTAATTGTAAGTTAGGCTCTTACCTAGCCTCCCAGAACTCCTGTTGATTGATTTCATGGAGTGGTACAGAGAGCAATAATGTAAGCCAGTGGATAGAGGAACAAGAAACAACTTCAGGCTGGTCTCTGCTACGCAAGGAGACAAAGAGGAAAATAAGTTGAATTCCAAAGCATTCATACCTATTGTTCCTGGGGCCAGGTTTCCAAAGAACAGGGAACTTAATACATTTAAAAGCAATTGCCTGACAGCGTGGCTGCCGACTGTGCTTCCTACTCCCCCACACATTTCAAACACAAACTGGTCTTTAGGTTTTTTTGGTATTACGCTTCTAGAATATTTTTATTATGAATTGCAGTACTGTGCAGCAGCCCTGAGCAAGATCCTGGATTAGCATTTTATAAGACAAATTAATTATGAGTAATAATAACAGAGAGGAGATGGGTGTAATAGTAATGTGTACCTAGGGGAGGATTGGCTTGACTTAATTTTGATCATACAGTTGGAATTTGTGAAGTGAATGGGTATCATTTTGTGAAGTCAGCTAAAAAATAGTTAATCTTTATTTCACTTTGAGGGTGCATTTAAGAAAAAAAGGAATGTTCTCACTTGAAGGAAACTCCCCTACACTTGAGATTCAAGGGGAGAAAAGAGCTTAATCACCAAGAAAGTATGGCTTTAAAGAATTCAGTTATGTATTATTCACAGAAACATAGTCAGTGATTTCATAAGGAATGAGACAATTAAGGGAATTCAACAAAAACTCAATAGGGGCCCTTAGCAGAGGGAAAGACTGGATTTCTAAAAAGGTTCTGAGTCACAACTTGCCCAGCTGGTTTCTTCATAGGAAAGAAAGGGAGAGGGAGAGGGAGAGGGAGAGGGAAGGGGAGAGGAGGGGAGGGGAGAGGAGGAGAAGGCAGGGGAAGGGATTAAGAAAAAAAATATAGCAAAATTTCCTTACTGGAAGATCTATATTATGGAAACAAAAAATATTTGTCTTAATATAAGGCTAATTGTGATATTCTGCAGCTTTAGCTATACAGGAGAACAAACTGGAAAATCTAAATATTTCATAAATTTAAATGACTTACTAGCTGCTTGGAAACAATTCAAATGTTAAAAAGAAAAATGAAACAAAAAAGTACTTGTCATATTTGCCTGATATTGTCCTCTTTCTAAAGCAATAGACATCAGAAAGAAACTCATTCCGATGGATGTCATCCTTTCATTTCTTCTTGCTCTGACTATAAAAACAATAATGGCATGTGATTGAAGATCCCTTGAAGATTGCTAAATTATAACTGGACATGTTGGGGTTGAGGGATTGTCTCAATCACTTCTGGACTTTTCAGGTTATTGGTGACGTGTGTACTTTGAATTTTAAGGACTGCAGTGTAATAGTCCTCTCCTCCCTGGAGATAACTTTAAAGTAATTGGAACTGCTGCACACGACTTGATGTTGCTAACACTAGCTAGCAGGAATTGAGCCCTGCCTTAGAGATCAGCTCACCAGAGGTACCAATGAGATAGAAGAATCAGAATTACTAGTATGGAGAAGGGAAATAGATGAGCAAAAACTGCAACAGGGAAAAAAAGGCTGAAAAACAAAAGGAGACAAAAGATGCAGAAGCGGTTTGTCAGGTACTCTGGGATATCCTTTTCCTTTCAGACCTTCTTCAGTCTATCACAGTCTATGTAATACTCAATACATGGGTTGTTTGGGGGGTTTTTTTTCAGTTTTAGAAGCCTAATTTCAATGATCTCCTGTTACCATGACTGAGGTATCTTATTCTGATGGACAGACCTAGGTGCTCCATGTGGACTCCTGGATAATATTGCAGGATATTCTGCCCATTATCTCACTGTGCATGACTTTATTGTTCTTTTGCCAGAATAGGAACTATTAACTCAGAAAAGCACTAGGAAAACTTTTGACTTTATTACGTTAGATGGCTAACACTGAAGGTAGAAACAACTTATTTTTCGCTATGGGATAAAGGTCAGGATTAATGGGTCACTAGCTGGATAATGTTTCTACTTTTGAGTATTGACTATCTGTCAGATCTGCTATTGAAGGGTATTACTCTCCTATCAACATTGTTTTGCCTAATGACATCCCTGTAAGGGGAAAATTTGAAACAGTTACCAGGGTAGCTAAAAAGGCACTTCTAAATCCTCAGCTAGTGTAAACCATGAGATGCAGGTCTCTTCAGTGTCACATGTTACTAATTAAAAATATTTTAAGTCACTGTGTCATATTTCCACCACACAGCTATGGGAGCCCCTTTTTTTACAGAGAGATACCACCACTGTCAAATTCCAGGGCCTCGTAAGCCAAGTATAACTGATTGAAAGTCAGCAATCTGTACTCACTGGTGGTGGCGGTGTGTAGGAAGAAGAGAGAAGCATTACCACGCAGCCAAAGGAAGTGTGCCCCTCCGCCCATCATCCCTTTCTTTAACCACAGCCTAAGCCACCGTTATTGTGGGATCAACTTATTGTGGGCCTGCTGGTTATGTCACCTCACATGCAGAAGACGACTGTAATGTGTTACGGTGCCCAGTACCTTCACAGACAAAAAGGAGAGCACCAGGCATGGTAGGTCTCCCAAACTGAGGAATTAGTTTGTGTCTCTCTCTACAAGCGAATGTGTTTCGTAACTTTTGCCAAGTGGTCATCATCAGTAATCACAACTGCTTGCTGCCATTCATCTAGGCTCAGAAAAATCATCCCACATCATGTCCTCTCTATCACTTCACTGCATCAGACTGGCATGTTTTTAGAGCCACTGAAGCAAAAGCCTCATAAACTAATTGTTTAAGTATTTGCACAAGGACCTGTGTGGCTTTAGCAGCACAGTTCTGTACTGCCACAGAAATAATGCTATCAATATCCAAAAGAGTTTGTTTAGTGCTAGCTTGCATATCTCTGATCAAACTGCTGTCTCTGTCATTAACTGTCATAGTTTCAAACATAACATTCCTGCCCTATAATAGTAAACAAAGGTATGACACTACAGGGTAAAAAAACCCCAATTAACACTATTCCCTGCTTAGTGTTTTCAAGGTATGTCAACATAAAGGCAAAAGGCAGAGAACTGAATGGATGCTATGTTGAGCACGGTTATTCTAAAAGTTAAGAAAGTGCACGTCACAGCACCGACAATGTAGTTAATATTGCAGACTTTGCCTGTGGCTGAATTTAAGTATATGAAATCAATATGTAATGGCTGAGACCTGCTGCACTTACTACAGGTGTATTAGTAGCACCTTTTTTTAACTCAGTTTAACATTTCCATTCAACTCCCAGTCCAGGATGTAGGTTGATGAACAAACTGGTAATCCAGATCAGCCAAATAGATTTACAGGACCAACAAGAGTATAATGCTGACAGATAAACAGGACAGTATTCTGAATGTGTGGGAAGGTTCATATGTTGTATCTCCCTATAGAAAAGAGTACCTAGCTCTCTCCTGGAAATCATATATATAGTCTTTTATATGATATTCTTCACTACAATCTGGCTAAGACCTGCATATGAAAATACAGCCAAGAAGTTAAAAATAAAAACACCTACACTTTGTACAAGACTTTTAATGAAAGTACGAAAAGCTAAAAGCATTGAAGCATTTTTGTTCAGTGTTACTTCACAATGGCTTTAATGTAGATTTTGATGTAACAGCTCTCATTACCATCATTCAGTATCAAGTAAGCGCACCTTACTAATCAAAAACCTAGTAAAGAAAAACACCCATGGTACTATGTCTCACAAGAAAACATCTCTTGGCAAATTCAGAACCAGAAACAAGTGTGTCCCACAAGCAGGACTTGGTCTCCTTTTAAAGTGCTTGCATCTCCTTCTAGACAAGGTGAATAGTTAACTATCAGTAATTCTTAAGAACCACAGAGATGAAAAAGAAAAAAAGAAAAAAGACAAAAATATAATCTGAGAATGCCATAAGAATCTGGAACAGTCACCAAAACAGGCATCAGAACTCTAAATAAACAACTACATAGAGCCAGCTCTAAGTGGCAAGCAATAAAGACAGCTCAGCATACTATTCGTTCAGTTCGTTTCCTCTTATTAGATTCATACAGCAGAATCTATCTGAACTATTGGATTATTACTTGTATAATATTACTCATCCATAACTTCCAAGCAACTAGCTACATGAAAGAACAAAAGCTGAATTTATAACACTAATGGGGGGAAGCAAGTTCTAAAGCTATGAAGATAGAAAGTCAAACATGTAATGCATATAAGTTAAAGTAACGTGTTGATGCATAGACAGTATCAGTCAGGCAGTATATCAATTCACTCAAACATATTCAAAGTTCACTCATGCAGAATAACTGAACTCAGAAATGTATAGTTGCAATATTAAGAAAGCAAATGCGGTTCCAATCTCCAAGAAGTTCAAGAAGGACAATCTGTGGAACTACAGATTGGTCAGGCTCACCTCACTCTGATGGAAGCTGGTGGAGCAACTAACCCCTGGAAACCATTTCCAGGTACATGAAGGACAAGAAGGTGAGCAGGAACAGTCAGCATGGTTTAACAAAGGGAAAGTCATGCTTAACCAACCCGACAGCCTTCTACAATGAGATGACTAGGATGGTGGATGAGAGAAGAGCAGTGGATTTTGTTTACCTTGACATTAGTAATGCTTGTTATATTGTTTCCCATAACATCCTCCTGGGCAAGCTGACAAAGAATGGGTTAGATGAGTGGACAATGAGGTGGACTGAAAACTGACTAAACAGCCAGGCCCAGACTATCATTGTCAGTGGCACAAATTGCAGTTGGAGGTCAGTCACCAGTAATATACCCCAGAGGTCAATACTGGGGCAAATACTGTTTAACATCTTCATTAATGATCTGGACTTCAGGGCAAGTTTGCAGATGGTACAAACTGGAAGGAGTGGATGATACACCAGAGGGTTGTGCCACCATTTAGAGGGAGTCAGACAAGCTGGAGAATTGGCAGAGAAGAACTTCTTGGAGTTCATTAAAGGAAAATGCCAAGTCCTGCACCTGGAGAGGAAGAACACAATGTGCACTAGCACACTTTGGGGGATGACTGGAAAGCAGCTTTGCAGAGAAGGACCTAGGATCATGGTGGTTAAGCTAAAGATGACCCAGAATGTACCCTTGCAGCAAATAGGGCCAACGGTCTCCTAGGCAGTATGAGGGAGAGTACTGACGGCAGGCTGGGGGAGGTGATCCTTCCTCTCTACTCAGCAATGGTGAGGCCACATCTGGAGCGATCTGTGCAGTTCTATGCTCCCCAGTACAAGACATGGATTTATTGCAGCAAGCCCAGCAAAGAGTCATGAAGATGATTAAAGGACTGTAGCATCTTTTACATGAGAGGCTGAGACAGCTGAGTCTGTTCAACTTGTATGAGGGAAAGCTTGGGGGATCTTATTGATCCGTGTAAATACCTGAAGGAAGGCACAAACAAAAATACGTGAGATTTCATCTGAACACAGGAAAACACTTTCTTTACTGTGAAGATGGTTGAACACTAGAAGAGGTTGTCCTGCCAGGTTGTGGAGCCTCCATCTGTGGAGATACTTAAAACACAATTGAACGCTGTCCTGGGCAACCAGCTCTCGCTGACGCTGGTTGAACATAACCTCAGGACGTCCCTTCCAAACTTATCGATTCTGTGTTTCTTTAATGTACACACCAAAACAAGCATATTCACACAACATTCACTTTTCTCATACATGAACATTTTAGGATGCATTAAACAAAGAAGATGCAGAAAAATGTTCTTCAGTTCATCCTTTCCACAAAACCATTGTGAATAACAGACACAAGCTGTAGGTAATTTTTCGGAGCTGATCTTCTAAGAGGTATTCAGTGCTGAGATATCTCCAGCATCTGTGTCTCCACGACTCAGGAAAATTGTTGTTAATTTTGCTTTTTGCCCTCAGTATGTATGGTAGATCATAGAATGGGTATGGGGGGTGTGGAACAATACGGCAGAACAAATAGGAAATAAAGTCCAAGCTATTTTTTTAAATATTATTATTTCTGGAGTAGAAATAAGGCTAAAGCCAAACTGAATGACACTAGAAAAAATATTTGTAGGTCAACATTTTACATAGGTACACACACACAAACACATACATCATAAATATCAGAGTAAAAAGCTGTGTGATTTGGCCAAGGACAGTGAAGAGAAGAGCAAGGACTATGGGACACAACCAAAAGTTTTAAAGTTCATCTATGAAGAACTCAGGACACAGATGGCAAGGAAAACATATGACAGAACAGCCAAAGACCAGTTCTTGAATTTCCTGTCTGTTTTATCATTTCTATCATTGTGAGAATACAGGTTAAGAGAAGAAAGTTCTGACTGAACATCAGCTTCATTTTTTGTGGTGTAACATGTAGGTTTTCTGAGACCCGATTTTGATGTTTTCCATGTAATAATTAAGAGCAGATAAATGGGCCAACACATTCCTGTCACCATTCTCCTCAACACATAAATGCAGACTATTCCATTTTACATAATTATGGATGACTATGCTTTTAAAAAGTCCCCTAGATTTAATATGCTTTAAATTTAAAATGACTTAAATATTGTAAGTTCTAAAATACGCCTATTCCGTTTGGCCAAAAAATATTATTCCTCTGTCTCTGCACTTTGCATTTTTAAATGAATTGTATGTCTTAAATATATAAGTTTTTTATAGTTGGAATTATTTTTATGAGTCATAAAAATCTACATTTTAAGACCCTGTTTCAGCAAGATACTTTCCCTTACTCCTACTTTTAAACATGTGAGAGGTCCTATGACATTAACTTTTCAGTAAAATACTTAAGATATATCTTATTTAAAGCAATAGCAAGATATGTGATAACCAAATTCTCAGCTTTACAAATACAGGTTTTCACCACAATTGCTAAACAATGAAAAATTGAAATCAAATGTATTCTTCTGGGTAATAACTGTTTGTCTGAGTTTAGAGAAAATATTTATGCCCCCACCCATTCAGGAAAACACCACAAAATTAGCAGGAAGTCGTTTATTTAAATTGTACAATTCAGTCACAAATTTTCTGAAAATTAGTGGTGTGCAAAAAAAAGTCTAAGTTCCGATATTCACATGCACTTAGAAAAAATATTAAAGTATTTCAATATCAAGCCTTCCAATATCAAACCTTTCATCACATCATTCATAAAGCAATAGTTTTTAACCTGTTACAGAATAAAATTAATATTTGCAATTAATCATATAACAGAAATTATTACAGGAAAAATCTTTCTGTAACAAATTATTTTATATAAAATTTGTTTAGTATTTCTAATGGGAGGATAGCAGGTACTCTTGAATCAGGTACAGGCCAAGATGTTAAATTTTAATAAATTAGTACTTGGGGATTGTAAGTCTCACATGACATCAGTTTCTGGAAGGGAAGTTAGAAATGGAAATGGTGATAAGAGGTAAGATTGGATGGGTTCAATTATTTTCTGTTTTATTCCAGTCCTCCCATAACTGTAGACAGCCTTTGAGTAGTTTTAAGCTGTCCAAGAATATCTGCATCCCCATAATACTCATCATTAACATTTCCCAGTAAGCTTACTAAAGTGAGTAAATCTAACAAACGTAAAAGACCAAGTGTGATAGGTATGCTGTACCGCAGAAAGACAGCAGAAGTGCTCAAGACCATCATTCCCATGTCCATCAGTAGCAGAGTTTGTTAAACAAGAATAAAAAAATTATCTTTGGATGAGATTAATACAGGGCAAAGCACAGTGATCCAGTTTCCTTTTGTATCTTTAACACGAACTTCTAGAACAGCTGATGTCACCACTAATATCACATATTCAGTGTTAATGAACTAAATTTTAGTTATAAAATTTTCTCCTAAAGCACTTGAATCTTAAAACACCTTGCCTCTGCTGCCAAGTTTGAAAGACCTTTTCAGTTTCATCTGGTTATAAATCTTTTAATTTCCATTTCTAGATTTATTCCTGAGTCTCTCATATACTTTTATTTGATCAGGTATCCATTCTGTCTTTTAGATTTAAATAGTTATCTTCCTTTCTTCACATCTAACCCTGAATGCATTAGTTTGCATCAAATTCCCTCTCATTTTTTTCTAGATTAGGCTGAATAAGCCAAGTTCTAAATCTCTCTTGCTGAGATAAATATTGCATTCTCCTAATTACCATAATAGCTATTTTCTATACCTGCTCCTTCGTTATGTTCATCTTTCTTGAAAGTAGGTGATCGTATGCAGTATTCTGAACAAGGTCTTAATCAGTGCCTTGTAAAATGAAATAAGTATTAACCTGGCTCCACTGAAAAAAAATTTAGTCTTTTCCAGAATTTCAAGATTCCTCTTTAGTACTTAAGTGAGTGAGCATCTGCATGGTGCTTAGCTGCTGGCTGGGGTTAAACCATGACAAGAGTTTAAACTGAGTTTGGTTACCTTAATGAGCAGAAATATTGAATTTGCTTTTTGCTCAGCCAAAAGGTAATAGTGTTAATGGCTTCAGGTTGTAGCCATTCATTAAAAATCATGAAACTCTTCTAAAACTTCATTTCTCTAAGCAATATCCCCAGACTAGCATAGTTATTCTGGGATTATTATATAGGAATACCAGATCATAGTCTGAGTATATTTGTGAGCATCTTTTGTCTCAGTACAAACAAAAAGTCCAGGAAAGCTGCCCTGAAGATTCTTTCCAATTTGCTCATAGAAATATCTTCTTTTTTCTGTTCAGCTATTTCTTAGCAACAACTCCTCAGTTACTATGGGCCTTCTTGGTGTGGCTTTCTGATCATCCACCTGAAGATCCTTTTTTGTCATTAGGTGGTCCTGATTTTACTCCTTTCCCATGTGATCTATTTTTGGGGGGGTCTGGACCCAAGAATAGAAGAAATCTCATTATTTGTTTCATTATTTTTCAGTTTCCTGCTTTTTCTACCCCGAGGTTGTTCTCAAAAATCTCATTCTTTCACACATCTTTATTTTTAGATACAAAGTGTCTGTCTCCTGTATGTTTTTTGACAGGTACCTACAAATCATTAGTTTTACGGTCAGTTTCATCTCTTCTTTTCCCTTCTGTCACATCTCCCAAATCCCACCTGAAATGCTTTATTGTCTTTAATTGAATTTTCTGGCCCTGAATCTTCACACCTAGGTGCTCTAATATATTTTACCTTATATAAGTAATTTGCCTCAGATCAACCTATTCTATAAGGATATTTAGTCCATGTTTACTCTACACTGTCATTTTCATCCCCTGCATCAAACTTGTTATCTCTCTTATTTATCCTTTCTAGGTGGGGAAGACTGGTACAGAACCATGCTTATAATCTGCCATACAAACTGATTGCTAGGGTTTACTTTTAAAACTCAGTAGCTAAAGAAGTCTTTCCTTCTAATGTTCCTCAGGAATGGTCACAGGCTGAAATTATTCCCACACCTTTGAGTTGAAAGGACTTTCTCATCCTTCCAAGCCACACCTCACAAAAATTCTCCACAAAATGCTGTTAGGAATATTATTACAGGATCGATAGATAGAAATACAGTTGCACTGATTACACAGGTCTATGGCAGCCTTACTTTGGTCAAGAGCTTGAGATCAATGCGCATGGGGGCTGAGCATGAAGAGTTGTGGCAAACAAGACAATGGAAATAAGAACTGGGTGTAATTAGCAATGACGTAAGAGTAATACCTGAAACTGCTGGAAAGATGTACCAAGGTATTGTGTGCAGATCTGATTGACAGCCCATTCCAACATCGGGCTAGTAAGACACTCAGCAGTATAGATCAGAGGAGCATCATTGTGCTGATGCCCAACCTGGTGTAAAAGCAGAGTGCCCACGGTAGAAGCATCACATGCTGGAGCCAAGCCACTGCTGAAAAGCCTGACATTGAGACAGGTCGGAGGAAGTATTGCTTTCCCCAGGCTCAACTGCACCCTTACTGGGTGATGAAAAGAACAGTCTCAGGAGATAGTATGTGTGTATGCACTTGAGCGTACAAGTGAGTGAGAAGCTTTTCTTAACACAGCCCATCCCTTGCTTCATCTATTTAGTCAATTGAGCTTAGCAGTATCTATCGAGGGGCGTTCCCTTTCTATGTGACAACTGCTAACGAAACAACAGTGATTCCTAACCACTTCAGGTAAATTTTAAAACACTGCTTGATGGCTTTTTGGTCTATTAAAGTTGATACCAATAGGTTCACAAAAGGAATAACTCATGCGGGATCCCACATAATTTCCCCAATATTGATTTATACAGTTGTCACACAGGCAAGTTAAATATAAAATTTAGGGGGATCATAAGGCATCCTTCCCCCACAAGTGGCATATACTTATTCAGCCAGATTCACCACTGGTGATACTTGGTTTCACAGTTTATAAAATTATTTAATTGTTTTAAGAAATTGCTCTCTTACTGTCCAGTCTTATGGTCGTACAACTAGATAAGTCTCCAAAACACTACTATAAAATAGTCCATTTTTGTGTAATAAACTTTAGAGAACATTCAGCAAGGCAGCAATTTGACAAAGAATTGATTCTAAGTGAAATATTATTCATACTTTTCCGTAAGACATTATTTGCCCTTACCATACTATTCTTTCAATGAGAACTTAAAGTGAAATTGTTTTTCAAAAGCAAGTAGCTGCCATTTGGCACATTTTGAGTCATAACTCGATAAAATTGAAAAAAAATTACTCTATCATGCAGCTACTTAAAGAAGATCAAATGGTGAATAGCTGGTTTAGTAGGTGATTTGGGGATTTAGAAAAACAAAGGTCTGTGATTGTCAGAAAGAATATGCCTCAAATTGCATTGATAACTGTCAGGGTCAATGTCCTTTCAACTGCAGCCTTACACACAGTCCTGAAGGATCCTGTAATCTTCACTTTTCACAAACTTGTTTCTCTCATCTTGTGGTATATTGAACTTCTGCTTGAGTACTAGCAATTATTCCTTGTCACAAACATATTTGCAGAGGGACTGTTTTGCTCAAAGAATTGTTAATGTATAACACATAAATAGTCTTTTTTCTGGTTTACTGATAGGTTACTTGCCTATAGAGTTTGGAAATAAAAACTGTTACTCTGAAAAGAAGCCAAGGAAACAGTGTTTTGAAGAAAATCCAGTCCACTTCCTGGTGAGCAAATACCCACCACATCGCATCCACTCTCACAGAGCAAGATATTTTACAGAAGAAACAGGGAGTAAGAAAAAAAAGCCAGCAATCCTCAAACTAGTAGTCAAATTATAGACTATTCAATATGCCATACAAATCCTAATATATTCCTAGATTGCCTAGAGGAATTAACAAGAAGTTGTTTCAGTAAAACGCTTTGTTCAGAACTGTTATACTGTACACTGAGTGAGTGAAAGTAACTCTAATGCATCAGATCACTTGCAGGAAGTGTATGGGCACTTGTTTAGGGACAGAATAGCCTTCTTGCTCTGTTAAGTGTTTATGAGTATAAAATGGAACAGCTGCAGGAAGACTGACTTTGAAAGGTACTCTGTCTTGAACTGGACACTGCACAGATGTGTCTGTGTTTCAGTGAGATCGTAACGAACTGAGGCATGAAGTGCCACTTCAGAGATGTTTTCTAAATCCATCAGAGAGAAGATTTCTTCCAGAGTTTCACATATTCCTTTGAATGTCCTACCTACCATGTCATAGCACATACTAGGATGGGTCTCTTTCCTTGATGCTTTTGTGAATGACAAACAAACTCTCCATGAATCTGCCTCTGAACTCATGTCGTTCATTCCAGAAAATAAATAAATAAATATTTTAAAATTTAAAAACCCTGAAACATTTCTACAGCATTTTCCATTATTTTTATTATTACTGTTGTTGTTCCACTTGAATGTTTTTATGCTTATGAAACCTTTTGGTTTTTTCCTAACAAATAGTTCATTTTCTGGAACGAGACATAAACCTGGCATAGTTCAGAGTGACCTTAAAGTGACCGCAAATATTGTACTATTTTAGGTAAAGTATGGATGTCTTCATTGCCTAAGGGTTCTGAATGCATGTCAAAAGCTGGTGACATCCCAGCAATGACCTTTCTGCCTTCCAGAGACCATGGAAGACAGGTATACCTTGCTCTACAAGGAAGAGAAGTACAGAAGGGGTACTATAAAAACTTCTGAGCTAGAGTATCTGTCAGCTTGCTGCTCCATTGAATTACTGGCATGACACTAAAAAGCCAGAAGCAGTACATAATTAATTAAAAGATAGTGTACATTAAAAAATGGCAAGATTTGACATCAGAAAATAAACTGTTACAGAAAATTCCAGACTGGTCCAGAATGCTTTCCTTTTTCTTCTCGCAAGCTTTCTGTTTTCTTCTCTTAGCCAGAGGGTTTTTTCTTTTTGTTTTTCCTTTCCTCCCTGAAAGCAGACTGTATTGGACAGTGTAGGACCTATGAATCACATACATACATTTGTATCTTCCCTCCCTACTCTTCCTCAGTGCTTTGGAAGATGCACATACATATTGAAAAGCTTTCTGTGATATATGGAGAGATCTACATGGGAGATCTACATGTTTTACAGAACAAAATGAAAAGACACGGAGGCAGCCGCTGGATTAATATTATAGGTGATTGTTCTGGCAACAGCTGTGCTTAGAAATCAGCTGTTTTGTAACTCTGCAACACACGCTACAAATCTGTAAGAAACTTTGTTCTTTCTGGTTCACATTAAATGCTTATGGGTCTTGCTTTTTTCTCTGCCTTGGAGACTGACTCATACAAGTTGGTGAAGACTGTGCTTTTTAGCTCAGTTCCTACATTTAACCTTGCTTCCAGTGCAGGATGTGCTGCCACAGTTTCATCACTACAAAGACATTAACCTGGTAGTTAGTTTCTCACTTCTCTCTTGTACTCTGTTTAGTGCTTTCCAAGTAGCTGTGGCTGTGCTAGCTAGAAACTCATCCCACAGTAATTCTGAGGGAACAAAACCAAACTCAACCTTTTGACAGGAAATATAAGGACACTCAGGAGCAGCTACAGTTATGAAGATCGTAACTCTCTTGTTCCTTTTATTTACTGTTTTTGATGAAAAAAAACAGGATTCACTTAAGTGTTGTGTTCCTACCTGTTCAAGGTAATCTAGACCATCTTTCCAATGTCATCTTTCAAAACTGTTATCAAGGCCCAGGTTAGCACATTATTTCTGCACAGCACTATTAACGTAAATAACTATATTTGGTGTCATAAAAATCTGAATGACAGAACTCCACATAATGTTTCACAATAAAAGATAATTGGAATCCACTGTCAATCCATGTAAAGCTCAGGATACCCTCAAGCTATTTCTTATTCCCAGCTATAATCAAGGAACTACAAACATGCATTCATTCTGAGACCATTTTCATTCCTCTTTATTTTCCATAAAAGCTAATGATTTTTCATAATTGATAAACGTGTCTTGCTACCAGCTACCCAAACAATCTATGCTTAATCTTGAACTACTGTAAAAAGCTCCTTGCCCTTGCTATCACTCAGCTCAAAATAAAGTATAGCTGGCATGAAACATCTTCAAACTCTTTCATTTACCCTGTGTCCTCTGTACTTCTACTACGAAAAATATTAACACTGATGAAAAAGTTCAGTTTCCAAAGTGTTTTTTCAGTACAGAAAGAAAAAAAAGAATGAATTTATATGAGCACGAATAATTTTCTTGAACATCTCTGCACTGAATTTCCTGTCTTTCCTCTGTCCTGTTTATTTTTTCTTTCTTTTCTTTCTTTCCTTCTTTCTTTCTTTCTTACTTAAAGTTTCCTTGTATTGTTACTACCATGTTTATTGCTGCCAGATGGTAAGAAATGTCAATCTCCCTCCCAAAAAGTAAAAATCTAAATAGTTTGCACCATTTTAAAGTGATTTCTGTAAGACAGTCCTCTGAGAAATAACTCGTATGCCCTAGAAATGCTCACTAGAAAATTATTCTCTTTTGAAACTGTTTCTGAAGCAATGATCTTTTACTTCAGCACCATACTGTAGATTGCATGTTACACTGAAGTCTTAGTCACTGTTTACAACCAAATAAATGAGTGCTTGTATATATAAATTAAATATACACATGGCTGGATATCGGTGTTTGTTTGGGTTCGGGGGTTTTTTTTCAGGTAAAAGTAGTTAGGGATCAGTATTAGAGTTTCAGACGAGTTAAAAATCTATAAAATTACAGGTGGCATTCTCTTCCTATGATTTAAACCTCTGAAAATTAGGCCCCAGAACTAGTTGAATTGTTTACCCTTGTTTCATATTCAACAGAGACTGTTAAGCGTCTCTGCAGAATGACCCATTCAATCTATCCTCACACTCTGTCATTGGGTAGCATAAAATATCTCTAAAACTGTCTATATTTTTTCACTGAATATAGAGGGGCCTTAGACTAGGTGTACAACTATTGAAGTTCCAGAGTTTTCTCAGATTTCTGAGATTTCTCAGATTCTCCAAAAATCTTCTTTTTTGCTGTTTTCTTTTAAACTCTCCCTGCATTATCAGCTACATATACAATGACTGTCAAAAAGGAAAACCCCATCATTTCTAACTGAGCCTTTCAACACTAGCCCTTCCTTTTCTCTGCACAGAGAGAAGGGCACCATGTGTTGATTCTGCCATTGCCTAGCAAAGTTTGTTCCTGTATCAGTGCTCCGGATACTGATTCAATCTGCCTAAGAAAACTGGTGTTTCTATATATATAAAATTTGAAAGGGGATGGCAGAAAGGCTCATGGTTCAGGTTCAAGAATTTGTCAATAGCATGATTAATAAACGCAAGCACATTTTTTACCTCTTTTGCCAGTTATTCCACTGAAGTAAAATTTTGTTGTGCAATACAGTCTCTTAACAATCTGACGGTGCTGATATACAGCAACTGGTAATCTGGCCTACTACATGAATAGCTGTAAAATGTTTTTGCCTGGTTACAGAACTGCCATTTTTCACTCCAGATTTGGCTGCATTTCTGTGATAAGAAATCCTTCGATGTAGAAAGTTTGGTGCTGCCCTTAAATGCAACCTGAAATATATTACCACAGTGCAAACACTAAGATTGACATAGGTTTTCTCCCAGAATACAAATTCCGGCTCTAACTGCATTACAGCTTTATTAATTTCATAATGTTTCTAGCATGGTTTTACTAGCATACTTTTGCAAGTCATTAATTGTGCATTCTGCCACTCCAGCTTTAATGACATTGTAATTTATTCCCAGACTGCTAGAGCAATGAACTGTAAAGTACAGTTTTAGGTAAATGGCCTGAAAAAAGTAATAAACACACAAATAAATACTTACTAATAAATGGATTATTCACAATCATTTCAAAACACTTTGAATATCTCTTGAGAAACAAACAAAAGAAAAGATGCAAGTGGTAGTGTGAAGTCTAAAATGACATAAAGGGCAAAATAAGTAATCATGAATCTTATAAAAGATTTCCATCAAATTATTTTTGTCTCACTTTAAAACTACTGTCATTGTTTAAAAACAGCCAGTAAATAAGCACCATGCAGCCACTTGCTCACTCCCCCGCAGCCAGTGGGATGGGGGAGAGAATCAGGAAAAAAAGCTAAAACTTGTATGTTGAGATAAGAACACTTTAATAGAACAGAAAGAAAGAAACTAGTAATGATAATAATAACAATAATAAAATGACAATAATAATAATAAAAGAACTGGAATATACAAAACAAGTGATGCACAATGCAATTGCTCACCACTCGCCCACAGATGCCCAGTTAGTTCCCAAGCAGCAATCCCTCCCAGGCCAATTCTCCCCAGTTTATACACTAAGCATGATGACACATGGTATGGAACACCCCTTTGGCCAGTCTGGGTCAGCTGTCCCAGCTGTGTGCCCTCCCAACTTCTTGTGCCCCTCCAGCCTTCTTGCTGGCTGGGCATGAGAAGCTGAAAAATCCTTGAC
>JAVJGG010000009.1:13884645-13933929 GCA_035590195.1 Aviceda cuculoides | reverse complement strand
CCGGGTGGGGAAAGGGGGGGGGCCGGGGGGGGGAGCCGAGCCCCCCAGCAGCTCAGGGGAGAGGGCCGAGGTGCGGGTCTGCTGCCCACCCCCTGCACGCCGGGATAAGGACCCTTTCCCGGTGCAGACAATGCATTCCCATTCCAGTCGTGTGCCTTTGTCCATTTGCAGGAAGAAAAGAGGGCTGAGTGACAGCTCCTGTTAGCCTGCATGAACAGATACCAATAAACCCTCCCAAAACCCGGACCTTAAAAGAAAAAAAACAACACCAAAAAAAAAAAAAAAAAAAAAAAAGTGGTGTGTGCTCACCACAGTCTCCCAGTTTGCTTCCTTTTGCTTTTCAGAGCACTTTGTTCCAGTTCCGCACTTAGAAGGTGGATGGTTTTAAGTACACAAACAACCCCATTAAAGTCAAGGGACTTCTCCTGCACTTTGAATTACACATCTCCTTAAGTGCTTCAGTAGACCGAAGCTGTAACTCATTAAGACTGGCAGCACAGGGATATGTTGAGTATATGCTGCAATGTTTCTGCAGATCATTTATTTATGTTGCATTGGTGGACTTCAGCACCTGTTTAAAGTTAAGCACTTGTTTCCTCAGTGAGGGACTCAAATACCTTCTTTTGTATTTATATCTAGTATCTCTTCTTCCTCACACAATCTTCCAAGGAGAGGCTGCTGTGGAGAGCAGTTCCCGAGACACAGAGTCTCAGAAGTGCAGCTCTACTGATAATGCAAAATCAATCATTTCAAATGAGGAGGGAAAGCACGTGATAGATGATTCCTGACCTCAGCCACCATTGTGAGAAGTGTGTAGATTAATAGGTCCCTCTTATCAGAATGTGGTTCTTGTATCAGCCTGCTTTGTCAAAATCTTGTATTTTATATAAAATATGTGATAGAGTATGGGCAGCCTACAGCATGGTAAAGTTGTTGTTAGAACCAATATAGGGGCACGTAAAAAGTGCAAACTGCTATGAGAAGTGTTTTGAAAAGCCAAACACACTGAAGTGACATAGCTTGGTGAGGCCTAATGTGCAACATATGGATTCTCCCTGCTCTTGGAAAGCTTTAGCATTAGAGCCTCTTAACTGTGCTTAAAAAATAATAAAAAAAAGAAATCTTATAAACCATTCTTCCAAAAAACAAGATTAAAAAATCCCCAACATATCTTAAAAAAAAAAAAAATTATCTGTTCGTGTACTGTGCTGGTTATCAAGGTAAGTATAAGTTGATTTATTTAGGAGCTTTGGAGAAATCTCAGCAGAGAAAAATATTACAGCTTGCTATCATAATTTCCTAAAATTTAAGTGTTCATACATTTGTAATGCTCCAAGGTGGGAGGGGCCACTCTGTCATCCAGTCTGACCTGTTGTATATCACAGGTCATCACATTTCACCAAGTTACCTTTGCATCGAGTCCAACAAATTGTGTTTTGCTAAAGACTATCTCCAGAAAGGCATCCATCTGGATGTAAAGACTTTAGGAGCCAGAGAATTCACCCTCCTCCCCCTGCCCCTAGTGTGTTCCAGTGATTAGGCTCACTCTAATAAAAACACGTGTTATTTTCAGCTTAATTTGTCCAGCTTCAGCTTCCAGCCACAGATTCAGGCTATGCTTCACTTCACTGGACTCTAAAGCCCTTTGGTGTTCAGCCTTCTCCTCCCATGAAGACGCCTCTCTGGAGGACGTTTATGGAGGATAAACACACATAAGAAGCTCCATCTAAGTAATTTCTCTCCAACCCCTGGTTTTGTTTTACAGCTGTTTCTGTGCTTTCTGGGTATACACCTTACAAGCAGAACTTGCTGATCCTGCAGTATTTCAGTATCGTTCTCACCAGTCCCAACTACAGATGAGCTCGGAGCTCGGTAACATCTTTACTCATGCAAGCATTACTGGCAAAGAGAACTGGAGTATTACTCTGCAAGCCCCTGCTTTCCTTCTGGTCCAATATAACCAGTGGAGCCTTTTGTTTTCGAGTGTACAACCTCCTTTCTTGTAGATGAGGTCTGTATTTTTTATTCTAAGGTACACAAGCTAGTGTTTTAACTGTACCACTTCATTTTACCAGGCTGTGCTTACCAAGTCATTCAGACCAGTTTATATCACTGCTTAGTCTTCCTGACTTTAACCATTCAGACAGTCTTTGCCTTATCTTCAGATTATGATTTTACTTCAACTCACAGATAAAGATGTTGAACTGCCAGGTCAAATACGAATTGCCACTGAACCAAACCAGAAAAATCCACATTCAGTTAAAATTCCTCACTTACTTCCAACTCCTTCAAGGTTTGGTCCACCTAATTAAAAATGCATAATGCTAATTTATTTCTCATAAATGGCATGCAGGAGGTAGTGTGATAGATACCTTACAAAATTTCACCATTTCTTTTAGCAGTAAGTGTTATGATTGCAGCAGAGCAGGTCATCAGCTTTGATTTAAGAACTGATGTTAATTCTGTTCCTGTCCTTGAATACTTCATTAACAGAGCCTTGGAGAAATTCATTTGTTATTTTGACTAAGCCTAATGTTTGGTTAACTGGTTTAAGTTATCCCCCTTACTCTTGTGGCTACTGACTGTCTATTTAATATGTAAATAGTGGTAGTTTTACAGAGTGTCCCAGGTCTTCTGTGGTCTAAAATTTAGACAAGATGAGCCTAAACTCACATATTTATGGTCTGAAGATGCCTATTTTGCAACCGCTTTAGCATGCAAAGAACCACATTCATGTGACCTTGCTTAAGTAATTTATGGGTCTTCAGCAAGAAAGGTCTTAAACCACACTCTTTTAAAGCCACAGGGACCAAACCCAGAAGACTTTGAAAGGAGTAAGGTAATGCTGCATGATTAGTACCAGTGTAGATTATCCTCACTTGAGAACACTTACATCCTTCAGTCATCTTACACAAGAAACAGCTACTGAATAAATGTGACTGCACTTAATGCCTGAAGATACTATTTGTACTCCAGAGTCTGTAGGTCTAAAGAAACCCTAATAACTTTACCCCAAATGAATTAAATCCACCTGGGGCCAGGAAAACACGTGCACCTGCCAAAATGTTTATTTTGCCATTTGTTCTGACGCTGGCAGCCCGGAGTGGCAGAGCTGCAGCGGACTTATCAGCTCTTCTCCCATTTGAATGCCACATGCCAGCAAGGAGCGCATCTGCATCCCCATCCCATATGGCTGCCTGTCACCCCACAGTATCTTGTTGTGTTCCAGGCCTTTTCCTTACAATTATCACCTTCCACTTCCAGTCATCGCCAGCCTGAGTCACGCTCACCAAAACCAATAGAGTTGCAATTTTGACATGTCAAAATCGTTACAACAGCAGAAATCTCCTTGTCCCCAGTGGCTTCCCCTGCAGCATGGACGATGTTGACCAAAAAGCTTATGTTTGTTCCAAAACTAAAATGATGCAGATGCATTTTATACTGTGTGAGAAAGAACACAGCTGTAAGAGTTGCACAAAAATCCTGACTTCGACTCTAATCTTCAGATAACTCCTGCTATGTAATATGCTCAGCACCAGGGGAAATATCAAAGGGTGCTTCCAAATAATATTTTCACATAAAAACTTGCTAAACGGCAGACCAAATCCTCAGCTGGCTTGCGTCAGTGAAGCCACAGAAGTTTATCTTACCAGGAATCTGGTTCAACATCATACACATAGAATTAACATGGCTTTGCTTGCCACTAACAAGTAACAAAATAAAGTCCAAAGGGCCATAGCAAAGAGTTTGGGGATTTACCTGAAGTGTGCATTGATCTTTTAACTTGTGCCAGAGATGATGGCCTTAGTGTGGAAACGTAGATTGATTAGATACCTAATCTGCAACATGCCTTTCATCCCGGAGGGGTTTCTAAACATATTGTCACAGCTTGCTTTCCCCAATAGCTCACCTGGTTTGTGATCACCCTGTTTCCTGGAGGCCTGGGCTACAGTTCAGCATGGCTAGTTACAAACGTGCATCAGGGCCATCACCTTGGCACCAGGGCTGCAGTTGGAGCTCTTTTACCTTTTCTAGGTACACACATTTCTGGATCCACAGACTTTTGGGGCCTTGTAGGACAGGATGATCCAGAGCACTCAGGCTTCAAGCACCAGGAACTGGCACTTTCCCTGCCTGTGAGAAGTTTGGAGGAGGTGGAAGCCCAAGGAAGTGGGAACCCGAGGGCCAGCAGTCCCCATGGGCAGTGGGGATGGGTGAGCTAGACTGCAATCCCTGGCATCAAGCCCTGAACTACTCTACAAAGGGGGCTCTTGCTCCCTCCATACCGCCTGGCACATCATATAAAACAGACACTAGCATGGACACCATAGACAGGTCTCTACCGTCTGCAGTGAGCATCCTCATCATCAGTTGTGCTCTCATTACAGTGCAATCAATGTGTACTTTATGCCACAAGAGAGACTAGGTCCCCAAAACAGGGCATGGGTTTTGCGTAGCTGGGCAGCATCCATATGCCTTTAAAAAGGTAAATCGAGGTACCTTGTAGATCCCAGACTTTTCATCCCTAACACTCAATAGTCCAGTGGAGCCTAGAGAGCACCATTATATTTTGAATATTTGCCCAGCACTCTAGGAACACATCAGTTTGGGGGTTTGTGTGAATGCAGCTGATTTTATAGATTGAGTTTGGACACTTCCCACCACTCCTTTCTTTCTGCTATCCCTCCCTTCTCTCACTCCTGTTTGACCTTTGCTACTTCCCCCATTGGCCCTTGCGGTGATGTGCTGGGGGGACAGGGCTCATCAGCCCCACAGTCTCCAACCAAAGCCAGAGGAGCCCTCCTCCTTGATGGGGCAGCTGCTGGGCACAGGCAGCTCTGGACCCTCCATCAGCTCACCATGGCACCAGGGCCACATGCTGCCTTTTCTCTGCAGAGAGGGTGAAGGACCACTTCTTGTGGGACCCACAGAAATCTCTTTTGGCGCATTATTACTGCACTAGCAAGCTGCAGTCTGCAGCGGTTCCCACATCCTGGATAAAACTCCCTCCCTCCTCTGATTACTGCTAACTCATACTTTCCAGAGCTGATTTATCCCAGGCCTCATAAAAATGCTTCAGAGCAGCCAAAGCGTGTTGCCTTCAGAGCACACCAGATTTCTTCCAGCACCAGGTATTTTAAAAAGATGTATCCTTGGGGAGGATGCCTCTCGTAGTCCAACTCCTAGGTACAAAGGCTTCAGGGTGTCAGCCGGGCTGAACTATCATCACTACTATTATTATTAGCACTGGTAGGGGCAAGACTTGCTTATTCTGGTCCCTGCCTCTTACTCCAAACAGGCAAAAAAGAGAGGAAGAGTGGGAGGCGGGAGGCAACAGCTGAGCTTTTCACAGGACCATGCAGGAGAATGGCAGCAGCTGGAGTAAAATGTTGGACTTCCCTAAATCTCTGCCCAGCACCCTGTGCATTTGGTCACTGACTTGCTCTGCATCTCCATAGATGTCCTGCCCCTACTCTGCATCTACTTGCCAGGAGCTAGAGGTAGTTAAGCGAGGTGCAAGTCACTGTAGGTGACTACAGTGCAGCTGGGCTACCATTAGCCAAACATGGCTTTGATGAATGGATACCTTCACCTCAGTGGGCCAGGGGCAGGCAGAGGAGGTCACCTGCCCATGCTCAGCTAGGATCAGGATGCACTACTCCTAAGATTGTGCCTCCAGCCATGTGTTCTTTTTAAAAGCAATGATGCCAAAAATTTGGGTTCATCACTCACCCCGACCAACTGCTTTCAATCTATCCATTACCAGACTGGTTTTAGCTGGTCTCTGTTTATTGTAACACACTAAAAAATGGACCATTGTCTTTCACTGGCGTTACTCTACAACAGAAAAACATACAGAGGTAGCAGTATGCTAAATCAGAGCCAAGCAGCAGTAAAACATCACCCTGTTGCACCCCAGGTTTGCAAAGGGTTTGCTAAGAGGCAGCAAGCTGAGCCTCACCTGGCTTCTCTGAATCCCTCCAAAACCTTGTCCTGCTCTTTCAAAGACTCCACATGTTGTCTGGAGAAACAAACCAGAGAGAACAACCAACCTTAAACACTCCCATACGTAAACAGGCTTCCATAACAATGAAAATGGAATATACCCAGCAATCAAAGCCCTTGACTTTCTCCTAATGTGGCTGGTGGGAAAACAGACAGGTGATGAAAGAAGAGTAGAATACAGACCCTTGGTTTTCTTGTTTCCTGCTGCCCTGAGCAGCACATCCCTTCCACCCCTGCTAGAGTAGTATCACATATGCCTGCCTGTTGGGGCTGGCACTCATCACGCAAGAAAGGGGCTGTGCAGACATAGAGGAAATGATTAGTTCCTGCTCTGGCCATTTTATGAACTAAGTACAGTTTATACATTAAAGTTATTTATTCCTGTTACTACACCTGCTTTTGAGGGGTAATGGAGGTGTGTGTGCTCTTTTGCTTCACTTTATATTGTGTAGGCACATGTTAGTCTCAAACAAATACAACAATGCATACATTAATTTAAGTAGGCAGAGTCGTCTCCTTCAAAGGACATTAGGTACAGTTCTCTGAGTATGATTAAACACAGTGAGGCTATTCAGTGGATAAAGCCCTGCTTTACAGAGTTTCTATGCTGACAGATCAGTCTGGCTTCAGCAGTGCTTTTCACCTCGAAACAGCAGATCCCCATCATTCCTGACACCAGGCAGGACACCATAGCAAACAATCAGATGTCTGCAGTGAACAGCGTCTCTCCCTAGTCAAAAAAACATCCCACAGACTTAACATAATAAGTTATTGTCTTCTTAAAAAGCAGCAGACGCACTGATCATCTCATTAAGCAAGCAGGACAATTTTCTTCTATAAAACTTCAGCCTTCGTAAGTGTTGTAACTGGTCAAAAGGGAGACATGGAGTAGTTCAGTAGCCAGAGGACAAATTCACAGCTTCCCCATATGCTGTTGCCCAACTGGGGGAAAAATGAAAGGGGAGGGAGGAATTTACCATGCTGAACTTCTCTTTTTCTTCTCTTTTTCTTGTCTTCCTTTTGAGAGCACTGCTCTCACTGTTGGGCAGTGGATCACTGGAGGGATGGTTTTCCTCCCAGCAGCTGGACCAAACACATCAGTTCAGCTTGCTTTACAGGCTCATGGCAAAACATTCTCAGCTAAGGCCCTTGGCCTTTAAAATTCACTGCCCCTAAAAACCTGCCAGGGCCCTTGCTTGGCAGGCTACAACCTGTATTATAAGGCTTTTTGGCTTAATCTGCTTTTTAATTATGTTTTATTTTTATTTTATTGCCACGAGGGCAGGCAAGTGCTTAACAGAAATTGATTTGATGAAGCCGTTTCTGAGAATGAGGTGGATATGTTTGTTTATATTGAACGGCAATACACTTCCCTACATCTGCAAAACGTACAGCTCTAAATAGATGCATTAACAAGTAACCTGGCAGCCCAAATTTCTTTCCCGACTTTGTTGTTTTACATGCATAAAGTAGACCACAGAGATGCCAGCTGGGGCCAGGTAGGGGATGCATAGGAGAAAAATGAGCAGAGTCGCAAAGCCTGAGCTTTTCAAGATAGGGAAAAAAAGGGAAAGATGACCTGAAAACACCACCAGCCAACTCCTCTAGCATTAAAGCCAGCAAAACGTTTGCTGGAGAATTGCACGTGACCCTAATTAGCACAGCAAGTCCTAGAGGGAGGGACATACATCTACGGCAGTCAGGATCCAAACCACTTTGGCTGCCTGCATCCCCCGCATCGCACCGCAGCACAACCACATGCCCCTGTGGTATGTATGGTGTGCATTGCGGGGTGAGCAGCAAACCTGCTCAGAAGGGGCTGAAAGCGTGGGAGGTTTGTCAGGAGAGAGTTTCCCCAGTCCCAAGAGGATGGAGGGACCACACATTTTTAGGAAATGATGCTTGCCAGTGGGCATTCACCAAGACCTTGGGTTACTGAGCACTCCAGCAGCAAGCCAGCTTTACAACCCTCAAGCACAGACTGGGTCTTTCTCCCAGTGTTTTCCCAGAGGTTTCTGGTGAGATGCCAACCTAATAAACATAATGGTGAAGGGACTGAACCTAAACTCCCGCTACCATGTAATTCAAGTGATGCTCTGGGGTAGTTTTTGTGGTGACCAAGGAAAATGAATGCACCATTGAAATGGTGGAGTCAAGGACCAACTTTTCATCCTTTGGCAGCTAGAAAATTTATGTATGGTGATTATTTAACATGGGATTAAAAGGGATTCCTTGTTCTACCCTCACTCAATTTATGTTTTGCCCATCACTAAGATATCATTGTACGATCAATTTTGTCATCTGAAGGAATGAATGCATGCCAGGATGCTAAGACTGAATTAAATCTACAAACCCCCATATAGAATAAAGATGTTCAGTGTGACATTATTTTACGTTACAGGAGCACCTGTACACCCTGAGAGTTAGAGAGATCTTGAGCTATTTAAAAATAAATAAATGAAAAAAATCACATATAAAAAAGCCAACATGCCCATACAGCTACAGCTGTTACTCTGCTTCTTTATACAGCCAAAACAGCCAAACTGTTTCTAAAAGTCTAAAAAGATCATCTGTTAAAACTGAGCATCCTGATTTGTAATATAAACACATTATATCCTTTTTGTGCATAATACAGAAGTACACATCCATTCACTTCAGCTTAACCTTCCAGTTCCTTCTTCAATCTCCTTCTTATTTCTCATGATTGCATTCCATTTAAATATATACACACACCTGTGTTAGCTTCTGTTACAGTGGGAGCATAAACACTTTTTACTAAAATTTTACCATCTTCCCAACAGCAAGAGTTTCTGGGGGACAGTAAAAGCAGTTGTGCAAAACCACCTTGAAGTGCCCTAATGATACAACTGCAGATCTGTTTTATCCAGCGATTACATTGTGTTTCCTCCAGCTTCTTTACTACACATCCTGTTGGATAAATACTTTGCCATTTATATTTGAATGCCTTTTGCTGGTGGTTTTAGAACATAAACCTCAAACCAGGAAAGGATTGACACATACTTTACTTATCTGAGCCATACAAAAAACGTTGGTATTACAATACCAGCTCCAATGAGCAATTCCATGTCCTTTTTCATTACAGTGTTATTCTTGGTGCATGAAGACTGTTGGCTGTTAGACTAAACTGTGCCTAATAGGGTTTCCATCTCACATAATGATCTTCTCTTCCGTTTTTCCATTCTTTTGTTATCTTCATTAACAACTAATCACACCCAGTATCTGCAGTCTCTCAAGCACAGAAATACTCATATTTTGGCATAAAGTCATGTACCTGGTTATCCCAGCTAGCATTTTCTGGATCTGAATGCACAGAACTCCTGAGGTTTGATGCTTTGCAGTTTCAATGGCAATCTAGCATTGATAATGCCCTATGTAGAACATATGTCTTTTACTGTGGCTTTGTTTACTTGTTTATTCAACAGAATTGGTTTAATTGTTGGCCATTCAGTTTTATAAGTTACATTGATCTAAATAATTCCCTAGCCAAATGGGAGAGAGAAATCCTGAGGCTCTGGGCTTTGGTGAGATTAAATCAGTTGTGTATTAACTATGTCTTAAAGCATTTGATCAAATTGCATTCAGCAGACTCCCTCAAGGACATCCATCCCTCTTGCTCACCATGCTCCAGCCTACTGCAGTTTTCTGTGGGAGTGGTGGTCATGTATATCTATGACAACTTAAAGTTGTCCACTAAGTGCGCCTGCGTAAGCCTTCTGCATGAAAAGAACCTTGGTTTGAAAGCGATAACTCCAAAGACTGGGAATATAAAGTGCTACCTAAGCAACAGAGCTTCTTTTCAGCTCCCTTTAAGTCTCAGCATGACAAATCAAGCCTTCTCTTAAAGAATTATTCTTCAAAATATAAATCAGAACTTCAGCAAATGTGTTGCTAAAGTGTCCTTGCACCCCTCTGCTCCTTTCACGTAACAGCACATTTTAATCTGCTTTTTGCCAACTTGTTATACAACTGCTTTGCCTAAACTGGGCAGGCATGTTCCACTGAAGAGCAGCTCTTCGTAGTGCTACTCTTCTGCTTTTACGGAAGTTATAGCAGACAAAGAGACTTGGGCAATGGCTTATCACACTTTCCCTGGCCCAGTTTAAAATAAGCTAGACTGTTTGAACAACTTCCAGGCATCAGTTCATTTGTGGGTATTATTTCCTTTCCCACAATGTGCACTCCCACAAGTCTTCTATTCCCACTACAATTTTTAGTGGCAAAGTGAATTTTTGCAGTTTTGTACTGGGACCAGGGAACTAGAAAGAGAATTATCTTTAAATGCCTCTAGCCAACTTTATAAAACATGCTACACAGACCTATTGCATTTACATCCACACAAAACAGGAGCAGCATCTCTGAAATAGCAGAAAGAGTGAGGGAGAAACAGATGCATGGCATTAAATAGCAACTGCACTGATGTATACATGTGTGTGTACGAATCTGCCCAGCTAGAACTTCTGTGGTATTTGAAAGGACAGTAAACACTGAAGAGCCTGAATGTTCACAAGGGATCTTATCAGTTGTTGATGAGGCCCTGTCCAGCCTTACAGACAGCCAGTTTCCTTCTGCACCAGGGCACTAGTTTGCTGTGGAGCCAGCAGAAAGGTGATAAGCTGCGGAGAAGATTTTTTAGGAGTCTAGCCTATCTTTCACACCAAGTGGCCAGAGCACATTTTCCACAGTTGCCACTTACAGATAGGCTGGCTGCTCTCGGATAAGGTCAAGAAAGAAATAGGAAAATGGGTTCCAGTTTGCTTCCCCTCACAGTCCCATAGGACTCGGAGGTTAGGCCAGACTTTTTCTTCCCTCCACTCCTGCACACCCCCCCTGCTTTTTAAATATATAAATCTCCCAGAGCTTATAACTGCGCCAGACAAGGTAGCTATGGAGTTGACTCAGAGCAAGAGACAGATTTCAGACTGGCTATCAGCAATTCCCTGTCTGCAACTGCCAGGCAGGAAAAGGCTGCAAGTTCTGCCAGTTGATAGCAAAAGTCTCTGTTAAACCGAGCTGCAAAACCTTTTCAACCCTCTCAGGGGAAAGGGGTTCTTGCAAAGTTTACCTTTTGCCAAACTGTGAGGGACTCTTTTTGGGTCAGGCACAGAGGTAAGGGTGATGCAGAGCAGGATGGCGTTGCCATTTCACCAGGAAGCAGCATGCGATGTCCAGCTCCGGGACAGAGCAGCCTCATCCCTGGCACCCCAGGCTGCTTCTCTAGATACTGTGGGAAAGGCAAATATGCGGTGGCTGAGGTTAGCATTCGGAGGAGATAACATAGGAAACTCCATGGGGGGGCTTAAGCTGATGTCTGAGGTTGTTGTATCTTCATCTTTGAATCTTGCTCTGAATGTTTGACCCCGCTGCAACTGCTAGAAACATACCAGAACATTATCCTGGTCACTGCTTTCCAGGGATGCAAACTTACACTTGCAGGTTAAAATGTTTTACCCTCAACTACCGACGATGTCAGGAGTCACCTCAACTTACTTGTGTATATTTTTTTTTAACACTCCCCTTGGGACAGTGCTACTAGCACCTAACAATATACAGTCGCTATAGATCCGATGTCCTGTATGGCTGTGGTGGTATTACATCAAGCAGGCAGCTTTCTTTTACAGCAGAGAAAAACTCTGCCAACTGCAATGTTGCATCATCCCCTCCCGGCATCTAAGAGAACCATCCTCATTACTGCCTTCCACCAAAGAGCCTCCCAACAGAAGAAAGAGGTTCAAGCGAAAGGCTATGTGATGCTTCAAAGGCTTAGCTGAATCTATGCTGCTCGAAGGCATAAATTTGAAATAATAGGGAGTCCTGTGTTCAAGCGCTGCTGTGCCAGCCCTTTCGAGTATTGCCAGTATTTTTGGGGTCAACGTGTTAACAAGGAAATGGCTGAAGGGGGAAAAAAGGATTTCAAAAGTTTCATTCCCAGTTCAAACTATCTCTGGAGTCTGAGGCCTGCATTTTCAAGCCGCCTGTGTGCTGCTGTCTCTTCTGTTTCAAGAAGCCATTGATATCTTCCACTTCTTACCAGCACAAATCAAATGCCTCTCAGCCGAGTTCCTCTTCTGGCAAGCTACTGTGACAACTTCGTCCTGCTGATGCATAGAGGTTTCCCCAAAATGTGTTCACACCTGGCTCATGTAGTGCCAAGTACGAGGCAGCTGCAGGGGGTACCAGAAAACAGTTCGCCTGCCTCTAGCCCACGAAGGGAGTGGAAAAGGGGCTTATTTTGAATTGCACGTGGTTTCCACATGGCCTTGCAGCCTCAGAAGGGGCTTCTCCCTTCCATGCAGGTGCAGCAGGGTGCTGCCAGCATCCTCCACATCTGGCACCCACTGCAGTCCCAGCAGCTTCACCCTGTGGTGTGCCAGAGGCTTTGCAGCCCCATGCCACTACTTCACAAAGCGATAACACTTCTAATTAATGCCGCGACCTCCAGAAAGGTGCGCAGAGGTGGCATGAGAGGGACACAGAGGTGGCTCAGCTGGAGCTGCTGCACTCCCAGCAGTAACAAGGTGCTGGGGCTAGAACAAGGAGAAGCCGGGAGATAAGAGAGGGCAAGAGGGGAATATTTTGCTGACAGAAAAGAAATATGCTTGGGACTAACATCTAGCACCAGTGATATTTTAATCTCATTGGAAGAGAGCTGCTTTTCCAGGCGGGCAGAATTAATTTGGAATTTTCAGTGTCTTCCCTTGGGTGGATGGGCAGATGGAGGGGCACGCTCCCTCTGCCACATGCCATCCTGGCTCCAGGGGCAGAAAGTATTCCCTGACCTGGCAGTCAAGAGCTCATTAAGGAAGAATACACTCAAGGCCTGATTTTCCCTCGGGGCAACTGTTATGTTGGTGTCACCAGTGACCGCAGTGAAGTGGCTCCTGACCCATGTGGTGCAAAGAAGGGAAGAGGCAAGCCTGCAGACTCCTGGGCTCCCAATCCCATTTAGCAGTGGCAATTAATGAGGCACCGCTATGGCTGAATTGCTCACTGCAAGACCACCTCCATGACCCCTATGTCTGTCAGCAGCAACAGGAGCACTGACCTGGCCAAAATGTCCTTGGTGCTACCAAGAAAGCTCAGCATCACAGGGGTGTAAATCCATTGTTCAGAAGTGCCTGACACCAGAAGATGGTATTCCTGTTTTTATGATCTGTGACCAAAAAGGCACCATGTGCAGGACAGAATAGATTTTTTTGCTCCTTTGCTCCTCCAGGTACCCAACTGAGCCACACACACACAAGGACATCCCTTCTAGAGCCACCTATGTCACAAGGACAGACATTTGTACTGTTACAGCCACAGCAGTATTTTTCTACATCCCCATTTGCAAAACACTTGTTTCTTGAAATACCCTGACGTCGCCCTTGTGCAGCATTTCCCAGTGATGCGCAGATAAGAGATTGGCACCAGCTTCTCCTACAACAGACCTGCAAACTCCTTCCCCAGCAAAAAGACGTGTTATCTTACAAGCTAGTTTTTTGCCAGGGAGATATTACTAATTTCTATCTTATACCCGATAACGAAATAGCTCAAAATACAGGATGTAGGAAAAAGGAAGCTTTTGACTGAATTCACACCACTTTCCACAGCTCCTAATTTGATGACTGTCGATTAATTAAAAAAAGTAGTTGTATAAGTTATTTGTGCAGTCTGCTTGTGATAGCTGCCCGAGTTAGATTGGGGACTATTATAGCATCTCAGTTCACCAAGGGTGATAAGAGCAATTCAGACCAACCCTTCTACATGAGTGGATCAGTCTCAGTGCCTGCTGCTTGCATCCAGTTCAGCCTTTACACCTAATTTCAGCATTCACCCAGAGTGTGCAACATTCACCCATCTAACACAGCTAGATGAATTCTCATTATGGATGGACAAAGAAGGAAAAATATGATTTTGCTTTAATTTATTTTCTGGAACATCGAAGGGTGATCCAAAGGAAGAAAAAAAATATGTTCAACTTACTCTTTGCAAGGTAAAGAAACTAGATCTGGAGACATGCCACTTTAATTTGTCAGTGTATCGCATGCTACTACTGAGAGCTTTCACTGTAAAGAGCCTCCAGTGTGGTCCAAAACAATAACAGGGTATTTGTCAGGCAGGAAGAAAATGCACAGAGTTTCTTTATGCCGAGGGACACCAAAACTGGAGAACAGACAGTGGAAAAAACACATTACTGCAGCCTGGGAGCAGAGGTCTGCCAAATCCAGTGTGAAAAACAAAAAGGCTGTAACCTATACTGGATAATATCAGAGCCTAGAGTAAAAAGGTTAAAAGAAATCATCCCTTTCTACCACATGTTTATTGCCTGCCTTTGTTTAGGCTTACAAGCCTGAAGGATCATTTTTCTCTCTTGATCGCTAGTTTTGGAGGTTTTTTTCATCGTTTTGTACAAGATGTTGCTTTTCTTCAAAGAGCTCACATAGACTTCAGTGCAGAGTTAGGACATTAGTCACTCCAGGAGAGGAAACACCAAACGAGTATACAAAGAGGGGAAACAAAAAACACATCCCAAATGAGACCAATCCAGCAACAGAGATATGCACAGGCTCCCTCGTAAAATGTGACAATCAATGTAACAAACAGAAATTAAATTCCTGCCAAACCTCTAATAGACATTGTGCATGCTGGGCCTGGATATTTCCCCCTCTTCCTCTCTGCCTGAAGAGGGGATGTTATTTGAGCCAAACATGAAGCTAAGCCTGTCAATAAAGATTTACTGGCTTGCTGACAAAGTCTACCAGTTACCAGCAGCACCATCATAGAGAGACTCAGTGAAGGCAGGAGCATAAGCGTTGCTCAAGAAAGCATCACTCAGACTGATGGGGGCTAACTGTTGTGTATGTTTGCCTAAACTACCAGCTAATTGAGGTGGGAAATGACTGCTCAAGAAGACAGACACTTCTCCTGATCTTGATTAACTCCCTTTGTATTGTGGTTTACAGAAATATGTCAGCATTCTCCATCAATCTGCCAGCAAGTCTTTTCTCTAACATATTTCAGCTTGCCACTTGGCCTTTCACTGCAGATAGGTGCTGCCACAGCTGATATAGCTCCTGCATGACATCAGGGAGCAGCGCTACCTCTTCCTGCTGGTGCTGACTTTCCCCCATTGCAATAAAAATTAAGCAAGTCAGCAACTTCATAAAAAAATAAATGGTGTCCTGGAGTAGTTGTAGTTGTAGATTCGGAAGTGAATACTTCTCAGGTGTCTTTTCAAATCCCCCCTAGGAACCAGAATAACTATAAAAAGTAAGTGTCAGGGACGATGCCATTGAAGAGTACTGGTGCTGCTTTGAACACTTATCTATTTGTATCAGTTACCAAGTATCATTATAATATTTTAACTTTTAAAAATATTATTTTTCTTGAAATCTATAGGGATGTTATAGTATCTCAGTAGGGCAATTTACATTGCACCCAGGAAGAACTGAAGTTGCAAATGTAGATTGGGAAACACCTGCTGGGGCAGCCTGATGGGAAAGAAGGTGGGACTTAGACCATGACTACTCAGAAAACAGCAATGCATGACTCTGTAGACTGTTTGGCACATCACTGTGCCCTCTGTACCCCAGTAGTGCTCCACTGGAGTACTGCATTAGGTATCAGATGAGTACTTCAGGCAAAAGTAAAGATTTCTCAGCTGTGCAGGCAAAATGCATTTACAGTTACAAAACAGCTTGAGAGAAGGAGAAAAGGGACCCAAGATGGTGAAAGCTGGGCTGAAAGCCATTCTCTTAAAACCCCCTTCTGCCTCTAGATCCTTTCATGCATCCTCTTTTCCTGGTGCACCTTCCTTTTTCTGGACAGCCACCTTCCTCTCTTACCTCAGCAGCAATCTGTATGGGGGCTAACGGTCTGCTGCAAGAAGAGACATGGACTGGGGAGTCTAGAAGAGGGCACAGATGGAGGAAGCAGAGACTAGAAAATGTGGCTTTGAAGGAAAGGTCGAAAGAATCAAAATACCTGCTGTGTTAGTTTAAAGAGACATGGGGAAGGGATATTTAATTTGCTCATTGCCTATCAGAAATGATGCAATATACAAAAAAAAAAAAACCAACCCCACCCAAAAAAGAGGACTAGTAACTAAGACCATACATCACTCAGATTCCTAATAACCTCGTGACTACAACATACATTGGTTTTGGGTTGGGTTGTCAGACGAATGGTTCATTGTGAATGTTCTGTATTGTCTCTTTGGGAAAGACCTCCTTTTTCTGTGTCTCTATATACAGCATCTAATTAAGTAAGGCCCTGCTCCAAAATGAAAGTCTACAGGCAACAATACAGAAGTCCACTTAAGAATAGCTAGTCAGTTTTAAATAGCTGCAACAATTGGCAGGGAATATTCTACTTGCTTGGTCTGTCATTTGGTCATCAATAAGTCTACATAATATTCACAATCCAAAAGAAAAGCAGCCTCAAATCCACATTTGTTTTTTTCCATTACCCTGGAATTTAGGTGATTGGTGTTTGAACTTCCTATATAGATATGCCAGATCATTAAAAGACAGGCAGACCAAGAAAGCCTCAGTTAACATGCAGAGTGCTAATAAGCTAAAACTTCTGCTATGTTTATTTTTTTAAGTTCATCAAAAGAAAAATCTTTCTCATTCCTAATTGTAGCTATATAGCTAAATATGAATCTTTTACCACCTTCACCACTGAAGAGTCTATGTGTCTTCCAGCTGTGCCATAAAAGGTCCAACTACCTTTTCTCCTCCCTTCCCTAAGGGGAGGACGTGCATGCAAGTTGAGTCTGCGTGAAAGATACCTGCTGCAGTGCTCCACATGCTAACATTGCTGTAAGCATGCAGAGAAAGATGAGCACACAAATGATACAGGAAAACCAAACAGAAAGGTTTCTAAGCTGGGCACTTTGCAATACATCTTCCTAGTGGGTAAATTAGTTTCTCTAAACTTCTCAGAGTAATTTTGTTCCTTTATACTTTAGGTGGGATGGTCTTTAAAATGCAAGTGTTCCCGAATGGCTTGCTTTCTTGTAAATAACAGAACCAAAAAGTTCATGAACGATCATCTTCAATCATCTTACAACCTTGTTGATCTGCACCAACAGACAGAGAGGATTTCTCATTTAGGAGGAGGAAGCAACCAACTTGAATCAATCGCGGACCAGCCTGTGAATGCTACCGCCTTTTTTTTTAAAGATAGGATGGGTTAATTTCCCAGTTCTACACAATTTATCTGTGCTGAGCTGGAAGAGTGTTGAGTGGGAAAGGGTTTCATTGTCCACTAGGGCCTTATAGCTCTTCAACACCCACCGCTTCTGCCTCATGTCAAAGAAAAGCAAATAGGTTTATTAAATAGCTGTCAGGCCGAATGAGGCTGTACAGAGAACAAACAGAAGGGAAATTGGATTACGGGCAGAGTACATGCCACACTAAACAAGGGTACAGATTTACAGCTTTCTCTGTGCAACTGGACAAAGGACTTTGAAGATGAGTGTTGGGGAGGGGGGAGTTGAAGCTTGGGGAAGAAGGGGCAGGCAACCCACACAGCCCCGGCAGGGTGCCACTCATCCTCCTCCATTACTGGGAGCAGAGGTGAAGGCACCCCTCCTCTTCCAAGCTCCTGGCTGTATTTCCCCATCACATCCTTTCAGCATGTGAATAGAAAGCATACCCAGGCTGTCCCCTGCCTACCTCCCTCAGGAAAGATGCCTTCACCCTGACCTTCCCAGGTGTCAGTCCTAAATCACACCATCTAGCCCAGTACAGGCACCAGGAGGGAAAAGGAGTCACGGCAGAGCTACAGAGAATTAAACTTTCCCCGATAAAAGCTTTGGCTCACAGGCAGGCTCAGAGAGGTTGGGCTCTTTTGCAAGTGGCTGATAGTTATTCCCAGAGAGACCTCAGCCAAATTCTCACTGTGGAGGAGGAAGTGCCAAAATATTTTCAAGTTGGTTTTAGCTGGAAGAAAAGGGATGAAAAACACAGACGTACTCACCAAAGGGACTGCAGGGGCTGGTAAGGTCAGAAGGATCGTAATATGCCAAGCGACGTAAGGAGCTATGTGTTTTGGGGCTGGAAAACTGCAGACCTCAGCTAGTTACATGTACAGTAACTGGAACTGACTACTACCTGTGTTACTATAGCAGCCTGAACTTTTCTTTTACTGAATGAGCAAACTATACCGTGTCACCCAGAGCACAGTAACTGACTCCACCATGAGAAGAAGCAGGTCTTGAACTGTTATCCTTGCACCCATCTTCAAAACCTGTGTTTTCGTCTCCTATAGCCAAGCTGGAAAGCAAAGAGCTAGATGCCAGGAGCTCCTACACACTTAGGTCCAAGACCAAGTATCTCTCTGAGCCTTTGCCTCAGCAAACCACATCCAAACCCCACCAGGCAGGTTGGGTTTTCATTGTACCTCCAACCCAGCACAGCAGCACCATCATCTTGAGAGCATGGGATTTCAGGAGGGCAGAACCCCTCCAATGTCTTCATCACTGTTACAGCTTAATTCCTGTCTTTGTAACAGTGTGGGTAAACGTGTTCTCAGCTGTGCATTGACCTGCATATTTGCATGTACAGAGAGCTTATAACCAATGTTTCCTGTAGTTTGAATTGACCGGCATTGGGATTTCTCCTGATTTGATAGCATCTGCTAATAAAGTTAGTTGAACCCTCAGAAAAGGCAAGAAAACATAGAAGAGTGGATTTGTAGGGTGATTTTTTCTATAAAAAGTTGTCAGGTTTTAATTTTAGGTTTTAATTAATTGCTGCTTAGCCAAAAGAACATTCCTACCTCTTTCCATCAGAAATGTGCAATAAAAACATGAGCAGGTGCAACCCTGCACTTTCCTACAACTTTCCAAGTTACCATTCTCCTAGTGATACCGTATCTTGCCATGTGTTCACTCATTTAGCTTGAATTTGCATATCATCCTCTGAGTTATTTAAGTACATGGTGGCTGTTGGGTTTTCTTCAGTGCTTGACTGTATCACATGCTGTGATATTTATCTCACACCCAGTGATTTCAAGGATCATTTGTCTTCAGATCAGTGTGCGTTTTGAGTTATTCTTGATTATTTAAATTGCAGGAATTTTGCACTGAAGAGAAGTTGTGAAGATTGACACTGGGCATTAAATACATTATCTGTAATGTTGCAAAGACACCTTGACTGCAAAAAGAAGGGTCTTCACTCCATGCACGGTCCTTGTGCCATATTCTCCAACCCAAGCTCATCTAAAGAGGTCTCAAAGGTTTAATATAGCATAACAAGACATTGGTCAATCCATTTTCAGTCACCTACATACAGCATCCAAGACATAAACCTTTTCTGTTCTGTACTCCAGCAAAAATCTTGAAGTCTAACAAATGAACCAGTGAAATTCTTTGAATAACTACTGTATTAGCATCTGTAAGATAGTGGTTGAGAGCATGAGGAAGCATTCAGATATTCTGTTAAATAGAACAAGACAGAGAAAATGAAAGAGTTTGGGTTTGGGTTTTTTGGAAAAGGGAAAGTGCCATCAGGATACCCTGTGTCACACTGGTACTAAAATCTCCAATATTTCAAGGTCTTAGCCTGAGAACATCAATACTCCTTTTACTGTTAGGGGCTGGATCAAGGCCTGTATTCCAGATGACCAAAATATGAACTAGCTTAGGTCCTTAGGCAAGCACAATGTTTCATCCAACTAATAAGGTCATTTATAAAGATAACCAGGTTGCTTGAGGGATCCTGCCAGTAAAAGCAACAGTTTGGGTAGGAATGGGACTACCCAAACAAGTCAGCAGTGTTTTTCCCTTTGCCTGGAAGGAGTAGGGCTGCCTCCCTGCCTAGCTGTACCAGAGGACATGGGGGTGAGACACACCATATGCCTGGCCCCCAGGGCACTGCTGGCTCAGAGGGGGGGACAGCGAGCTGTCATCCCGGCACGTTATCTGCCCTCCAAGTGACAGGTGCCTGTCATCAGCAGCCAGGCAGAGTGGTTCCAAGTGCTGATCCTCCTGGTCCGGGGACGGCTCGTCCGAGGCACCGATCGGCTTTGGCTCACTGCTGAGGCCAAGAAATTAGCTGCTCACGCTTCAGGCACAAGTCGGTGCCTCTCCAAACTTAGTAGGTGTTGTCATAAAACACAAAATTTAGTGTTATGGTGGGAAGTGCTTTGCACAGCAGCATGCAGTAAGGACTGTGTGCTGCAATGGCAAGAGAGTCGGGGCAAAATCCATCCCAGGACAGCTCAGGGATCAAGAGCTGATTTTGCTTACAAGAAGTCATGTTTCTTTTGTCTCAACACTGAAAATGCAAAGGCTTCCTCTCCTTTCCCACCAGTTTGTCAGGAGCTGACGCTATTATTACCAGAGAGTGGCTGAAAATTTTCCTGATGTACCACAGGAATTGGAAGCGAAAGGCTGGTTTCAAATGCATTTTTTGCAATGATTCAGTTGGTCTGGTTTGGGATGCTGTGGCTGTGCTTAATTTTACGGTTGTATTACATGCTGATAGATCTTACTTTTTTTTTTTTTATTTCACTAACAGAAAGCACCAGTATCTCACTCATGAATTATCTAAACAGTTTCAGCTCTTTCAATAATGAAACATAAATCAGAGGACAAGTTGATTAGTAGCATGCTTGTAAAATATTGCACATATGCCAGCACTGGCAAAAGAACATTCAAGCCAAATGTTGTAGGCTTTAGCTTGTTTGCTTGAAGTAAAACAGCTAGAACTACACACATGTGAAGTATTAATTTTTTGTACCACAGCAGCGGACACAGGTAGTAGCTACGAAGTAGGTTGATACAGGGATAGAAATCTGGCTGTACTTTATTTGGGGCTGAGAACAGGATAAATCTATATTTATAATGAGAAAGATTTTGAGGAAGTGATGACTGTTGCTAAGACTTTCCTCATCATCAGTAGCAAGACTCATCCACTTTATTAAGAGCAAGTTTAAGCCTACATAAGCTTCAAGAGAAAAAGGGTTAGGTTAATAGCGGTCCCTACTGAAAACCCCACCCATTATGAACACACTGATACTGAATTAGTGAGCAACATGGTAAAATCACAATAAATCAAATAATGATGCAAACACAGCAATAAATCTTATGTTACACATCATTATGAGTTTTAAGTCTGGCATTAAGCAGAAAACGTACTTAATTGAGATCACAGTACAGCTTTCCTCAGAAGCCACAAAACTGATGGTGTTACAAAACCAGGCTGTGTGTAAGAGCCACCAGGCCTTGCTTTTTCTATATGAACTAAAAAAAAAAAAAAAAACCCAGCAGATAAATGTACCATTAAGTTGCTTTGTGGCTTTGCCTGACCAGAGATTTTGCCTTGAGCAAGTTTCCTGCACAATCAGGCACATGATAGGCCTGCAGACAAAAATGTTGTGCTGGATACGGAGAGCAGATTTGATTGATTAACATATACTGCAACATAGAAGCAGCTATTAAAGTGTTTGGAACGTGGTAGAAGCAGCAGACTGATAAGCTTCCAAAACAAGCTGTAGATGATGTCCAGTTTCTGGTAAATGTATGGTAAAGAAGAAACAGCCAAACCTCAGAAGCCACTGAAAGCCTAAACTGGTCAACCAAAAACAGCCCACGGATCAAGAAAGTCAGGTTTCAATGATCTGTGATATTACTGAAGCAATAAAAAGGGAAGGAAGTGAAAAGAACATGCAACACAAGTTAAAATTTTCAAGAAAATTAAGGCCAGGTCTGCATTAGCAAGCAGTAACACTGCAGTAGGAGGGGATCTGTAGAGCAAAGAAAGTGGTAATGAGAACCCAGCTTCCACACTGCACGCAGCTTATGGGATGCTTCAGCTCAGCTCTCACCCAGTTCCCCCAGACTTAGCACCCGTTAGCTGGAGTGCCTTGGGCACACACCTTCTGCTTTCAGTCCACCCAGAAGAAACACGGTCTGTGACCTCCAGGACTGCCCTGGACAAACTAAAACATGATAGGTGGAGACATGTGGGAGATGGACTTCAAAAGCCTGGCCTACACTGATACACTAACATAACTGCAGCCTAACTTATCTAAAAGTATAGCTGCATTGAAGAATTTTTCTATTCAAACTTTGCAACATGTTGTTTTTCATTCTGCAATGGAGCTTCTTTTAGGGATTGTATTGATTGCAGTATTCTGCAGTAACTAGTAAAAAAAAAAAAAACTCGATGTTAGACATTGTCGTGGTTTAACCTCAGCCAGCAGCTAAGCACCACACTCACTTCCCCACCACCACCCAGTGGGATGGGGAGAGAATCAGGAAAAGAAGTAAAACTTGTCGTTGAGATAAGAACAATTTAATAAAACAGAAAAGAAGAAACTAATAATGATAATGGTAACACTAATAAAAAGACAATAGTAATAATAACAGAATTGGAATATACACATGATGCACAATGCAACTGCTCACCACCTGCCAATCGACACCCAGTTAGTCCCCAAGCTGCGATCCCCCCACCCCCACTCCTCCCAGTTTATATACTGGATGTGACATCACATGGTATGTCATAGCCCTTTGGCTACTTTAGGTCAGCTGCCCTTGGCTGTGTCACCTCTCAACATCTTGTGCCCCTCCAGTCTTCTTGCTGGCTGGGCATGAGAAGCTGAAAAATCCTTGACTTAGACTAAACATTACTTAGCAACAACTTAAAACATCAGTGTATTATCAACATTCTTCTCATACCTAACTCAAAACCATAGCACTATACCAGCTACTAGGAAGACAATTAACTCCATCCCAGCTGAAACCAGGACAGACATCATGACATGTTTTAGCTTTTAGTCAGCCCTGAACTGGTCAGGCAGTTGGGCTAGCTGATCATTGTAGGTTCCTTCCAACTGAAAATACTCCATTCTATTCTATACTTCACGATCATGCCCAAGTCCAACGAGGTGGAGAGAGCAGATTTTATAATTATGTCTCCTTCAGAAAAAAACCCCACTGATTCACTTGATTTCAGCATGTTTGGGAGCTGGACTGGTGCATGAGCCAGGCAGGACAAAGTAGTCTGCTGCAACACTTTGCTGACTATAGCATCATGGATGCATGTGTCCGAGACTCGTCACCTGGAGAGGTTAAAGCATTCTTCCTACCAGCATGCACAGGGAAGTTTTCTCATCACGCCAACTAGACTGCTCACGCTGGTTTATCATTTTCATGGCATCTTTGAACTACCACATAAGGAAATAATCCAGGACCGGCAGCCGGAAATATCTGTGATCATCTCCTGGTAAGCAAAATTATTCCACTCTCCACCAGTAGTCCCCCACTCCTGCCTCCTTTTTCTAAGGAGGGACTGTTCCTTTTGAGTAAGAAGTAGATACCAAGATGCACTGGGCCATTTATAGCCTTGCAGCCCGCAGGTTCATACAATGGGTTTGTTGACAACCATACAGCCTGTTGGTTCATACTAGCTTCTATGTTTCAGGTAGATGTTATCAAAGAAGGCAGCTGGTCACAACATTTTCTCTAAGCAGCCAGACTGTGACCACACCACGAAGTCTAAACCCATGAATTTCTGAAAATGAGACTATGCGAGGTACACTTAGCTTTCTTACAAGTTTGAGAGCAATTTGCTCATCCTGTGGCATCAAAAAGATGTAATGCTGAACTAAACTGTCTGAATGTCTGGGAGGTGGTACTCTGTCATGTGGACGGACATGACTTGCCTTTCATCCTCGGGGGGTGGCCTATGGGTCACAGAGGATGGATAGGTCTTGATGTTGGACTACTGTGAAACCTCTTTGATAACACAATGATGGAGGAAAGTTGGCTAATGGCAAAGGAAGATTTTTTTAGTAGTATGGTTCTTTTTTTTTGCATGGATCTCATTTCAATTTTATACATCAAAAAATAAACACATTTTAAAATAATCACCACCAGCTCACTGGTCAAGGACAAAGTGAACCTCCCAAGTTAATTTAACATAATTGTGTTTGATTTGAAGTTTATCTACTTTTTGATAAATCATGGCCTGTTATGCTTCAGAGGTAGTTACAAGAAAAAATAAGTCCTGAGTGACAACTGATGTCCCCCATCTTTCACGCTCTCACCCTCCGGGTTCTCCGGACCTTGAATTTTGATTTGAGTCCCTTCCCAGCTGGGATCAAAAAGGCAAAAGGCTTTTTCTCAAACTTGATAGGCAAAGACCCAGAAAAGTAGTACATTAAACACTAACCTGTAGCTCCAGAATAAAACAGGACTGGTAGTTGTTTGCAAAAGCCTGAATTAGAGACTAGCGACTTGAGATAAGATAGGCAATCAGCTCTGACTCTGCCACTGCAGACTTCTGGTCTACTTGCAAGAGAAGACATGTCATCATTTCTCTTGACAGTCCCCAGGATTTCAGGGAGATTGCCAAGCAGTGGCAGGAGAAAGGTGGAAATGAAAACAGGACTCTTAAGGAAGAATGAAGGACTTTAGGAGAGAAGGTCTTAGCTTTATTTTTAACAGAGTCTATACCAGCTCTAAGGTTAGATATGGTTACTTGTCATCTCTAGATCCTTGGGCGAGGACACTGCAACATACTGATGTAACACAGATTTTGCTGTTGCAAGATTCCCTTACATAAGGGTCACAGTGTCAGAAGAAGCCTGAGTAGAAGGGAAGGTCAGTTTATTTTTTGTACTGTTCAGTAGTTACTTGAATAACATCCTTTTCTTAATTAGATTTTTTTTCCTAATCTGCCTATGCCTCATGTGCAATTACACTGGCCATCTTAACACTGGAAACACATTTTCCTAGACACTTTATGTAGAAAAAAGGTCACATATTACATTAAATCCACAGCTTCTGTCAGAAGAAAACAGATCTCAAAGTAAATCTGTCAGCTGTACATTCAACTTAGTATTCAAACGCTGAAGCAGTAGGACTGATGTGGTCAGCCCACAGGACTGGTTTGCTAGGCATGCTTCTGAGGCTTACACGAACCTCTCTGACAGATTGGCAGCACAGCAGAGCCCTGGACAGCAAGTGCCAAACGTGAGCCACTAGCACTACAGCTACACAGCAGCTCCTTCAGCTGTCAGCTGTGGCAGGCTCTATGACTGATGGCTAGCTGCAGGGAGGATGAGAGGAGAGGTGCTAGTCCGGGAAAGGTTGTAAGCTGACGAAAAAACTCACTTGACATTATTTCTTTTCTACAGTGCAAATTCATATACAAGCACATGTCATTAAGGAAATAATTGTTCCACTACAGTTTCTCAAGAGGCTATGAAAATTCTTCGTGCCCACATCTAGTTATTAGACATGGTGCCTTATTCTATTGAGGAGGAAAAAATGTTTTAGTTAGGATCTTCTAGCACAGAATTTTGACTTGCCCTGTTGTTCTTGACTGGTTGAGATGGTCACTGTTCTCAAAAACATGCATCAACTGTGAGGGGTACCCAGAGAATACAATACTGCTCAACCATAGCCAGACCATTTCCTGTATTGGTACCAAAACCAGCAGAAGAAAGTGGTTATGAATCACAAAAAGGTTTAGTGGAGATGGGAAAAGGCAGAAGGGCTGTTGGAGGGACTTTGCCCCATTAAGGTGCACACTCCCAATCACACAGAGCACACAGGTATCTATCTGGCTGTGTGGCCCCTCATTTCCCAGACTGATACTTGGAAGCTGGAGGCAACTACACTATCACTCAGTGTACCACTGCTTTCTCTCCTCAGTACTCATGCTACCAGGTGTATAGTTGTAAACCTCCCCAGCCCAAGTCTGGGCTGCTTGTATCACCTCTATTTGTGTGAGGGCTCTAGCCAAGCCATTCATCACCAAACCCACTGCACCTGTCCCCAGGCTGCCTAGTACCTTACTCAGCAAACACTAATTGAATTGGAGATGATTCACAGGAGGGTTCTGCCTTCCTCCCCAAATGAAACATCTCCTCCAGCTATATGCTTTCTTTAATCCTGACACTATTCAGAATAGAAACATAGGAATAGGGCTATTGCAGCAGAGTCTCTTCCTTCTTTCCAGAAACAAATAAAATTAAAAGTTCAAAAGTCTCTTGCTTTTGGTTGCAACCTTCAGGCCAGTTTACCAGGAGGTGTATGTATGTACATTTTTATTTTACGCAGCCTTTCTTCTTCCTTCCCTCAAAGCAATCCTCTAAAGACCACACAGTATGCAGCATTTGGAATATTTTTTTCTTATTTTTTTTTCCTCTGGAGATCATTCTAAAGTATTTCCACAGATATTTCTCTTGCTTTGTCTTGCATTTCCTCTGTAAGCCTTAAAAGACTTGGCAACACAACTTCCCTGGCAGGTATAAATACAGCCACAGATATTTTTAAATCACAAAAGCAAACCTTCCTACTCCCCCTCCCTCCTCCCCAAAACCCATATCATGCAAGCATCTCTCTCCTCCTTCTGATGGAAGTAATTTCATTATTTTAAAAGCACTTATGCAACCAACAGAGGCGACACCATGTGCATGTGCATACACAAGCCTCCTCAGGAGTCAATCCGATTGTGCCCTCTCCCCTCTCTCTACTTTCTCCTTTCCCAGTATTAATAATTTTCTTTACATTCTAACTAGGTGCAGGTTGATATCCACTATATCTATCTTAAACATAAATTTCCAACGTACATTGTTAAACCCAAGCAAGTTGCTACCTTTGGTGGAAAATGCACAGAGAATGCCCTTTGGATGACTTATACAAATCTGACTTCATCATGGAAGTCGCTTCCTTTTAAAAGAGCAATGACCCCCTGAGCACTGGATTAACTCTGCACATCCCCAGCCCCTGTACATGCTTGGAGATTCTTCATTTATTGCAGTGCTTCCCCTTACTCTGTAGCAAATTAACTGCAGTGTCACTTCTTCCCAATATTTGGAAAAAGTGTTTGCTGATTTTTGGTTTAGGACTTTTTTGACTGGGGAGAAGAGCAGGGTGATTTTTTGGTTTGTTTTTTTGGGGGTTTTTGGTTGGTTGGTTTTTTGGGGGTTTTTTTTGGCTCTCCTCATTTAGAGGGCAATTATACTTGCTGTTTCTTAGGTTTGAATTCAGCACCCATCATATAACATCACTTCCTACTGAAGGTATCTATATTCTTGTCCATGAATTAATTACTTTTTCTGAAGTCTAGTTCTACTAATACACTTCCGACTAACAAAAGCAGTTACCCACACTATATATTGCCCTGAAAGCCAGCATAATAAGCAGTTAGAGACAATGTTGACATAAACAAAGTGAAACTCCACCCATCACTGAACCAGGGCAGTCTACCAGAGAGACTGGACTTAAACAGTCATTCCAGATAGAGTACTCCCATTTCAGTACTTGGTTATCTCAGACAATCCATTTTCCCTCCCATCCCCTGAAAAGTTAAGCATCATGAGGTAGGAGAGGCTCTGGGGTTTTTTGGCCCTTCTCTGTGAATTTCGCCAAGCAACAAACAATCCCAAATTTGGGAAGTGAATTTTTTGTGCAGCCTTTCTTGTGTTAAGAACAGTTGTACTTAAATGTACAGGGTTAACAGGAATAGTATGGTATGCGGAAAGGGGAACTATGGTATTCAGCAATCCCACCTTTGTCTGGTGGGGTATGGGGAGGAAGAACCTTGTTGTCCTCCTCCTCTTTCCAGATGTCAACATCCTCTAACCAAAACTCCTCGTGTCCCTGCAGAGTAGAAAGATCTTGGCACATGGTGACAACATTCAAAGAGGGCAAAGAAAGAGCTGTTCACTATATGTCATAGCATCCAGTAATATTTTAGTTTCTTCAGACTAAGAAATTATAAAGATAGCCTGAAAATGCCAAAGATGATACAAAGTTAAGATTGTTTCAGGATGTTAGAGTTTCTTGTAATTTATTTTTAACAGAGGAAAAGTGTTCCTTTTAACTATACTGATTTCTCATGCAATTCCTGCTCTCAGGTGTGTTTAAAAGCAGGTGGCTGGAAAGACTCCACAGAAGCCCCTAACAACAAATCTCTCCTCCCTGCTTTGCTCTGTTTTGCAGCCCTGCACTACATGGAGTGTGCAATCCCCACCAAGGGAGCTGAGCAAAATTCCTCCAAGACCAAGGGCCTTGGGCTGGTTGGTAGTTGCAGTAACCCGAAGTGCGAGAGGAGAGTCAGTGACGCAGTGGTCATTCAGAACACCCTAACATACATGTTCCCCTCCCCACCTCATTATGCACTTTAACGTCCATTAAGTGTTAGCAAATCCCGTCGCACTCTGTTTTGCTGGCCTCAGAGTTTCTACTTCAACCAACCCTCCCCACTACTCGTGTTAGTTGTCTACTCATATGCCCAAGTATTTGGGCTTCCTCCAGACAGTTCTCCTGCACTCATCATCTGTGTTCCGTATTTCCAGACATATAGTCTGGGCTACCTTTAAGCACATCTGAGTCTCCCAGGCTCCAGAGCACTGGAGGAGGCAGGGAGCAATGAGGGGCAGCACTCTCCAGCATTAGGCTTTTGACTAGTTGTGGAACGGTCAGCCTTAGGAGACCAAAATTCAAGTTTGACTATAAGCAGAGCCGGTGCACAGCTATGGTGATGAATCATGCATGCTGGAGTGTGCTTTTCCCCCAAATGAATGCTGCTTTCCTGCTGCAGGAAGAGCCACGGCTGCCGGAGGGCAAAGGAGACTGTCAGCTGCTTAAAAATCTCGCCATGCATCTGCTAACCTTTATTATTCAGCATGATTTCGGACAAGAATATTCCATTTTCATGGGAAATTATGGAATTTTTTTTTTGTAAGAAAGACAGAAGAAAGTCTCTGTACACCTCTCCCTGTTCTCAGAGAAAGAAGGAAAGGTGGTGAGCACTTCTTACCCTGTCAAGGAAGAAAGAAAAGATACCTCAGAGCAGTGATATCACTGCAGCCTTTAAGTATAATTTATTAAATTTCTTTGCTTCAACTTATTTTTACCTGACCTAAACAATGCTTTCCATTGTTGGAGGAGTGAATTTAGTATTCAGGTTATCTTACAATTATTACGGAAAACACCTACAGATTCTATAGTAACACCTTATTTTTCTTAACCCTTCCAGTCTCCAACAATAATCTCTTTGCTTATACATTTGGTCAAATGTAAAAGTAACACTGAAAAGACAAGAACAAATAATATAGGAAGCAATTGTCAGGGTGAGACAAACTGTTTGGAGAAACATCAACAGAACATCTGTGATGGACCTGCAGACATACAAACCTGTGGTAGATATCAATCGAAGAGCACAAACCTTTACCAGGACTTCCATAAAGGCAGCATGAATACTGTGCTACTCCATGGGCAAAATCCTTTAAGGAAAATGAGCAGTGCTGTGCTATTAGCTCATTTTCCAAAAGGCAGTCTTGGCAAGGGAAGACTAGCTGTGGAATAGATGTCAAGAAGAGTAAGAGCTGGGGAAGCAATGGCAAAACAAACATGAAGAACTGCCTCCAGATGTTCAGGCAGATCATTTTCCCCTCTGATCAGAGGCATGGAGAAAAACTGCAGCTGTTTTTGTGTTTGCTCAAGATTTATATTAAAAATGAAAGAATCAGCATTTGCCTATCCTCCTTTGGGGTGTGCTAGAGTCACCCAGACTCCAGCAGAACATAATCTGCACATGAAGGTTAACATGGTTGAATCTATCTGATCATGGATGAAAATTCAGCTGCTATCGATTCCCTGCTTACACTGATTGCCCTTCCCGGGTCAGAATGGAGACCCATCCCATTGTTCAGTGAATACAGTATTCTGTTCACTACATCAATTACCCTGACCTCAGGGGGTCCAAAAGCCTCCCCCTCTCGCCCATTTACAGTGACAGCTGTCATGCTAATGAATCCACATTGACATTATAATTAAACCATTACACAAAGTGAGGCCTCACTCTCAGCTGTACAGCAAACACACACAAGGCCACTTTGGAGAGGTTGCTTTTTAGAAATGTAGTGTAATAAGATGAGGTATCCCTCCATTTTTAGAAGATGAAAAATGCAGGCAGAAGATGCAAACTTAAAGAGGGATTAGAAAATAAGGACGACCCTTGAAGAAGTGACTTTTGGTTTCCTCTTTAGGGTAGCTTTTGCTGAAGAGGTGGTTTCATGACAGATTACCTTCCTGGCAAGTCTCTTTTTGGAGTACATCTTAGAGAAGAAGGAACACTTCAGGACAACAAGCAGCCTCACAAGCAAAGTCAGAAGCACAAAAATCCCCAAACCCTCTGCACTTACCTCACCTGAGCTAGAGATCTCACACATCACAGCCAGTCCAAAGAAAAAAACCCCTCCCAAATATACACCAGTTGATCTGTATGTATGTCAATTGACCAAGAGGAGCTGATCATTTACCATAAGCCATAATCCTCCTGGAGTTTCTTTACATCCATGCACCGTTTTCAAGTTTGGCCATTACGACCAGTTTCACCTTAGAAAGTGTGGGGGTTTTGTGGTAGTACTGGATTGGGTGGGTAAAGATGGCTTCATATAATTCAAAGGGCTGTTACTCTTTGCAGACATAAATGTAGGAGGCTGGAGAAGGTTGAAAGGGAAAAATATTGACATTTAAGGAAAAAAAAAATCTTTTGCTCTATCCTGCAAGTAATGATCTTCCCAAATAATATTTTACAGTAATGTGGCAGCCTATTACATAAAACCTTAATAGTGACTGAAAGATTTTCTTCTAAGGAAGTATGAATTACATGGTGCAATAGATAAACTGCTCATCTAGATGTAGAGTGCAATTTACAGAAGGCAGTGTTATGAGGAGCATGGAGGTAAGCAATTTGATAGTTTGAAGTCACACAGTCTGGCCTCAACAGCACAAAAGGGTACCCTAAACATATTTAGTTTATCAGAAGTCTCTCTGTCGAGTCTGGGCACCAGAGGATTTAAAAGCTGTATTTTACCTTTTTTTTTTTTTTAATACAGTGCATTGAAGTACAGGGATAAGCTCTGGGATGTTATTGCATGTTGCTATTTGGGAGCAAATCCTCATATTTGAGTATTGAAAAGCACTCAGTACAATGCTATATCTCAGGCTTCCAAGTTTGGTAAATTTAACAACGTGGATGTCCTTCACCAGAAAGGATTACCTGAACTTAGAGACCTTTGTGGTCATCCTGAAGTGATTTCGGATCTATCAGAACAAAGAGGAATCAATGAGTTTCTGGGACTATCTAGAGACTTCTGCATCTATATACTGAAGATGTTTAACAGAATTCAGCTTCCACATAAGCCAGTGATTCATGGTGGTAGATGATTAAGCTCTGAAGACTTGACTTCTCTGTCCTGTGAGGTCATTAAAAACTGCCCAAAATGCCCCTTGTTGGTTTCTACTGCTGTTGAAGGTCATACAGCTTCTGCATATACCATGTTAAAGATGTTTCCTCCAAAGCAAAACCTGTGTCAGAGCCACAGTTTTCCACACCATCCCTGCCAAAAAAAAGATGGACTTTATATTCTTAATTACTCTGACAGAGAATAAATTCAAAATTCAAAACAGAATAAAAATCTAACCAGAAACCTTTACTTTTAACCAGAATATTCAAATGTCCTACAATAGACGGAGATGTTCTAGAAAGACTCATGTATCCTATAGGAAGAGAGCAATCTTCAGCACCTCCAATTTTTTGTTGTTTAGAGTTACCTTCTCTGACTGATAGCCACCATGTTTCTTTCCTCCCCTCACTATGACAGATGACTCCATATCTTAAAGTAAAAAGCAGAAAGGAACAGACATATCAAGAGGATCATGGAGTTAAGCATTCAGAAGCTGGGAAGTGCTAGAACCATGGCTACCCTGGAACCCTTAGATCAGCCCATGAGCGCAAATATGTTACATCATCTTTAACTCTGTGTACTTGCACAGAGCCCATTAGGTACAGAGGGTATATGCCGAGCTATGCAGCAGCCATCAGCAGAAGAATATTGCTGAATACTTATAAATCACAAGGAGGGCTGAGGAAGTGCACACGGGGAATATCACATGGCATTATGCAGTCCTCCACACAGATGATCAGAAGAGCTAAAAGTCTTAGATCCTCCATTATCATATTAAGCCAGTCCAAAGCAAACATTTAGTACTGGAAGGATATATAACCTGGCAAAGTTATGGGCAACTGAGAGCTGGACCTTGGTCAACAATTTCAGCAATAGGTTATACTTCTGCTCCTACTTATAATACTTATGCTTCATGAACAGAACAAGATCTTAGAATTATTTTTTTTTTAAATCAGCATAGTTCCTTTGCCTTCCCTAGGGCTATGCAAGTCTACAGAAGCTGAAGACTGCCTGTAATGTATGTTGTGTTATTCTGGTTTGCTAAACTGTACTTTAAATGATGGATGGGAGGTTGAAGCAGCTGATAACAATGCTAAATGGTGAGAGACCAAATATGCACCAGTAGCTCAGCTGAAATTGCGTAGCTGGCATAGAGCTGGGCTTGGGCTGAGAAGCAGATGAAGTGTCCTGAGAGTGTGTCAGCTCTGGAGTCCTAGAAACAGAGTTTTCTTTTGCAAAACATCTTTCTTTGGGGGAATGGGGTGGAGGGAAAGAGAGGGACTTTTAAAAGCTATGAACATTATGAGTTTTAATCAAGGATGCAATTAATATATCAATAACTGAAGTGATACCAAACAGATTAAAGGTACATGCAATCAGATCAGACTGCTCTTCTGTGGAAGGGGAGGCTACACAGACAGGGAGGGCACCTGCTTCCACACTTTGTGCTACTTTGTTGTACCCAGGGCAGGTCCATCTCCATTTCAGTAGGAATCCAGATCTTTTAAAAAGACCTGACATTTTTACGACGAGATTCTTCTCTTCCATGCTCTGCATGTTGCACCTAGATAAAGAAAGGCTGAGGAGCCCAGTTAGGCCCAGCTTTATTCTTTTGAAGTCAGTCTTGCTTTCTCAAGGCTTGAATCACATGTCCCAGAGGTTACGTTATAATGGCCTGTCTGCTGCAACCATTGCAGCCCAGCGCAGCAGCATTATTTCTCATAATTTCAGTGTATGTATTTCACTGGCATATCTATAGGAGCTGTGGCATCTATCCTCTGGTGGGACAATTTGCTGAAAGTACCCCCAATACACAAGTATTGACAGATCAGAACATTAATATTTTCCCCACCAGAACCTCTCTGCATGTGGATAAAACCAAAAACATTTTTACCAAGCTAAGTATTTACAAGTGCTGGAACACTGGCTAAAAAGAGTTTCCCTCTGCCTTGGTATATTTAGTAAATTGTGATGGTAGGAGAGACATCAGCGACCAAGACAACAGAGTTTTGCTGGGAGATACCTGGTCACAGCTGAAGCAAGATGACTTGAACTGAAAGGCTAAGTTATATAGCGGGAAGAGCTAATAGGACTCCAGGATAAAATACTCCAGCAAATAAATCCAAAGATGAGTTTGTAGACTCCCTTTTTGGTTCTTAATATTTTAAGAAGTAACATTATTCAAACACAGCATTTACTAATTCAGCATGTTTACACAACACCTGAGGCCTCTGGACACTTCTGAACTACAAGGAATCGATATTTGGATTTGGGCATTCAGTCAAGGCAGAGAAGGGGGCAAAGAAGTCAGTATGTTGAAAACCTCATTTTTGCATTTCAATATTTTTCCTCTATCCATCTGTGCCATCTGAGCCAATGAAGAGAGCTGCTTTTCAGTGCCCCATGCCTTCTTACAGATGGGTCCCCCAGATCCCCCCAGTGTAATCTCCACTGCCTGAAATTTTACAAGATCCCCACAGCTCTTCAATTACCTTCGTTGGCCTGTCAAGACTCCAGCATCTCAAATTCAGTTAGCTGGTGTTTGGACCTCTGCCAAGGGCCAGCCTTTGCTCCTAATGACAGCCAGCTGAGGGGACACTGAGAGGGGCTGAATTCAATTTGCAGGCCCTCTAATCTGATTAGGGGAGCAGGGTTTTTATTTTCTCCAAAGTTTGCAGTAGCCAGAATGAATGATGGCCAAAGGATGAGCTGTCAACATCAACAAAGGCTTGGAGACAAGAAAAAAAATGAGGGAGTATAAAAAAAAATTTTTTTAGAAGAGAAATGAGTCTGCTCTGATTGACAGCACAGTGAGCTGTTGAGTGAATTGTTCAGGTGACAATGTTGTGTTTGCAGAGTGTCACTCTGTGTGGGATGTTAAAGCTACACAGAATGGATCCAGCTACCAGGCAGATGTCAAACAAATTCCAAGGAGAGCTTTTCTTTTTTTTCTAAATAGATCCAGTGTCCAGCCTCTAATAAATATTGCACAATTCTCCCATCCTGGTCTAAAATATGTAACACTTGCTCCATTTTCTACTTCATGACACTCTATTACAACTACTCAGCTGCAACAAAAACTTATTATATAGCCACAAACGCTCTTAATTTTTCATTCTTGCACATCTGAGTGTTTTGTCTTACTGAGTGGACTTAAGCATCGCTCAGCTAAAGGCAGTATCTTCACATGACTGCACACTCCTCAAGCATACAAGTTGTATTTGCTTTGTAATACAGCTATGACAAAGTCTAACACCACTTTCGCACTATGGTTTTCTTAACGTTTGAACACCTTACTTTTTGTAGTTACACACTCAGTTAATCTTTAATGATATATTTTTTGTACCACAAGAACATGAGGCTGGAGGAAGATGGTGGAGCAATGGCATTCTGCAGGCTCTACTCTTCCTCTTGTGACACCAAGAGTGGCACATTCAATGCAGCTATGGCTTCCCCTACTAACTCTGCACGTGTTTATTTCTGCTCAATTAAGACAGTTCCTGGGGACAATTATTTAGATAAAAAGCCTTCTCTGATGAACAGGCACAGAGCAGGCTCAGACACCAATCTAGTACAAAAGGCTCCATAACGCAACATGAAAGATATTCATGCACTCAGGTTTTCCATTAAGAAAGTTTTTGTGGTCTAGAATCCATCCCATAAACCATGAGTGAAGTGAGCAGACTTGGAGGAAGAGATGCCAGGGGGAGAACGCTGGTTCCAGATCTGATCCTGCAGCGTCACAGCTTCCTTGACTTGGATATTTGGGTGACACCAATATGATTCACAGCCCTACAAAAACCATGATGACTTTAGCTATCCATGGGAATCCCTGAGAAGGCCACATTTTTCAGGGACAGGACTTCTGAAACTCCCAACGAGAAAAGTAAGAGTCTGCCAGCCCCTCAGAGTACCTCCAAGGCACTATATTGGTTAGCAAAAGACCCGGCTCAGATGGCACGTAATACCACCTTTTCTCATTACCCTGTAATATCCACCACAAAAAGTCATTCTCTCATCCTGTGAGCACATCAACTGGCAGAGCAGCATGAAGAGACAATTTTGGGTACCAGACTTGAGCAGAGAGCCTGAAGGAGCAGCAGGGTAGGACTCAAGGCACCACCACCACAACTGGTTCACCTGAGAGCAGGAAGACAGGCATGGGCTCAGAGATGACCACACAGGTGCTGGTCATGTCCCAAGAGCTACATGCCAGCCACAGGAGAAAGGGAGCTCAGCATCCTGCAGGCGAGCACCATAGTCTTGTGAAGGGGCGCAAAGCAGTTGCATCATCGCCTTAGTGTCTGAAGGCCTGAGACTAGGAGACTGGCATTAAGATACCTTAGAAATAGGCTTCAAAAAGAGAAACCAGCAGAAAACCCAAGGAGCATATGATGGAGAAGGGACTGTTGCTGAAACCACAGAGGCAGAGAGAATTAAAACAAAAATGGTGATAATTCTCCTATTCTCCCATAGGCAATATCAGAAGGTGTGTGTAGGCTGCCTTTCTAGCAGAAGGCTCACTTTGCGAGTGGTTTTGACTCACTTGCCATCCTCAAGTATTTCTGGGCACTCACCTCAGGTAAGTCTTCCCTTAACTTTGTACTTTGGTGATGGAGACCCAGTGAGGGGGTATCTCAGTCACGTGCAGAGCTCTGAGGTCTCCTGTGCTTGAGTGGCAGCGTAGCATTTGGGAAGTAGCTTGTCTCATCGAGGATGTGCTTTCTGCCTCTGTCCATATTCAAAGCTTCACAAAAATAAATTAATGTTCACAGATGCTCAGCTGGAACCTATTAGCTTGTCTGCAAAGATCCCTGATGGTCCCTTGCTCTAACCTCCCTCAGTTCTTGCATTCAACCAGATTAGGCTGTCTCCACAGAATATCCCAGGGGTAAAGGGCCAAGCAAAATGTTTCTTGCAATCATTCTTCCTGCAGTCTTTTCTCCTGTCTATCTGGGGCCTCTGTGGAGCCAGACAGGAGAGCTAACAGGAGGGAAGCTGCCTGTGCTGTGCCCTCCACTTCCCTTGTTAATGCTCTGGCAGAGAAGAATGAGAGCAGCCTGACAAAGGTGCAGAGGGGTGAGTAAGTAGAGAGGAGGAAGGAGAAGGGAAGATGAAGCTCAGATGAATGAGGAGAGTGCATAGGAAAGGAGATACAAGCAGGATCAGAATAGATGTGGGCACACAGGCAGGAAGGGCAGCAGCTGGGAGGAACAATTTTGGAACAGGATGGGTAAAGAGAAGCTACACTGGCCTGCTAGAGCCTGGAGTCAGCACCCCAAAGTATTGCCTTTCCTGCCCTGTCAGAGGATGCCTGTGAACATCTTACTGCCCTTAGCAGCCATAACAGAGCTCTGACCTCTTAAAAGTTACATCATGAGCTCAGCTAGTGCAAGAACCATTGCACAGACTTGCAGATCCCACTCCTGTCACGGGGAGCAAGCAGGGAAATCAGTGCAATTGTATATGATCGCATTTTACTATTCTCAATATGCTTTAAATGCTATATGGGTAGGAAATTACAACCCAAAAGACATGTTGGTGGAAAGGAAAGGCTGCAAAGCAAAATACCCTAATGTTAAAAAGTGGCGGAATTAGTCACTCATGTTTATGATAAAGAACCCATGCTCTCTCAATCTGAAAAAGTCATAACATTTTCAAAAAAAGCAATATCCTTTATGTTCAGAATAGTACTATATAATGGCAAAACAGAGAATCCCTTTCATGGCTTGTTGAGGTCTTTTGATCTAAGCCTCACAATAGCCTATGCAATGAAACGGTCATCTGTGCTTGTTCATTGCTTTGCATCTGTGTTGAGAATAAACCAATCAGTAATGGATGCCTTGCCTTTTGTATTAGCATCCATCTGTTCAAAAACATTAAAAAAATTACAGAACAGTATCAGCCCATCAGTAATGCTACAAGTTGGATACCAAGTGGACATTCCATATTCTAGATCTACCACTGGAGTCTAATAAGATTCCAAAAAGCCAAGCCAACTCCAACAGATAACGAATGCAGATGGAAAAGGCAAAAGCACTGAGCATCCTAAAAAGCCTATGTATGACAGAACTTCAAAAGATGCTGCATATGTTTACATCTTGTTTGAGGCCATTAATGCAGTTACACCATGGGAACATTTGGCCCATTATTCATAATATCCAGAAGATGAAGAAGAGTAACACACTTAATTGAAACCCTTGTCAAAATGAAAAAATAATTATCCTCCAAAAGATTCTCTGTCAAACTGTCTCTTTCTATTTGCTACACAGGGACAATATCAGCAAAATAGTCTGCAAGTACCCGCTACCAGCAAGTATATTGTATTACGTACAAGCAACGAATGCAGAAGGAGCCAAGTGAGGAGTTCTGCAATGAGGAACACTTTCATCAGAAAATGCCTACTCCAAAACCAAACCTGTTTTAGGAGGCTATGAGGAAAGTATCAGGCATCACAGTCTGAGCATGGTTATTTCTACTCAGGAGGAAAGTTTCTGAGAGGCAGGAAGGGTCATCACAGAACTACAAGATGGTCCAACAGCCCAGGCAATCTCCCAGCTAGGGGCTGGGAGTAAGGCTCTGCTTTGAGTAAAAGCAACAAAAATCTATGCTGAAAGGAAGGACCATGAGGTCGTTGGCTGTTTTGGATTTCTGCTGCCTCTGCAAACAGTCCAGAGAACCTCCAGGGGAACAGAAACCAAGGAGAAAGACTTTCACATCTCGGGAACTACTGAAGGGTGGTACAATCATTTCATGTCCATCCTTTTTCTTAACCAGGAAAGCAACAGCAGCTCAGGCAGGGCTCACACACCTCCAGCTCTGTGACCCCTTTTCCACAAGGATGGACAGGGAAAACTAAACAGAGCACTTTGATAGCAGGCACAGATGACTCAAGACGGTGGCTGTCTGCCCAGACCCAACCAGAAATATTCATTCAGTTTCTAAATCTTCCTCAAGCAAAGGCCTACAGTTTCCAATCACACAGGTATTTGCTTTCTCCCCTGCCAAGCACTAGCCCCAAGACAGAGAGAGAAAGAGCAAAGTCCCAAGTGCTTGTTAAAGGCCCCAGTCTACCAAACCTAGAGCATAGCTAGATTGGAGAAAGACCCCTGGCTTTTTTCACTTGCGCCACATTATCACAGAAAGGTGGATTAGAAGTTATCTCAGCTCTGCTTTCTTTCAGAGCTCCTTGGCAACACAGCCACCAAGATATAAATACGCACACACAAAAATCTGCAGCAGGCATATGTGCACGTGCACGCGCATGCACAAGCCAATAGGCAAAAGCATTTCAAGGCATGGGGCAGATATGGCCAGGAAGGCAAAGGACTTCTGGAAATTCTGGGATGAGGAGGAAAATAAAGGAGACTTTTTTTAATCCTGTTCTCAAAATTTAGCTTTTTTAAGGGTAAAAAAGTCACTTTGGTAAATAAACAACTTCACAGCTCTTCCACCTACCACCAATGAGCTTCATGCAAATTGCAAGAGGCCAGCTACAGTTTCAGGTCTGCATTGTGTAAAATATAATTTAAATGAAAAAGACCTAATCCTTACTGAAGTAAGACTGACAAAGGACCAACTAAACCTGAGTACTCAATAGTACGCTGATTAAAGAGCTGTAGGCAAGAGAGCTCCCCGTGCCTGAAGGTAGCAGGCAAGTAGCATTTCATAAACCATTTATTACTTTTCTCCACCTTAGGTGGCCATTAGCACTTGCACCAAGATCAGGACCAAGGAGGATAACACATTGATATTAGCATTTGTGTTCAGCTACAGTAACAGCACAGTAAAACAATAGACACCAGGCACGCATGCAAAACACCTTAGGTGTCCTGTGCAAAAGGGAGACCACTGCAGTCACTCATCATGCTCCTACCCAAAAGTGACAAATAAACCCACCACAGCAAGTGACAGCCCTCACCTCCATGAAGTCCAACTCACAAAGCCCTGAAAGCCTTTCTCAGCAAAGGCCAAGATGAAGTCTAGTCACCACAAGCTTCTTATAGCCTTGCTTTCTTCCTCGACAGCTCTAGGCAGGAAGTGCCATCCCCTCCTCTTCGGGTGGGAGTTTTCCTACAGATGATGGGTGTTGATGCAATCAGACACCTGGAGAAGAGGTTTTTTCTCCTGGGCCAGGTAGGACAGGGATTTGGCACTGCATTTTGGTATCTCCTGGCTCACCGTTCTTGTCCCCAGACAGAGGGGAACCTCTATCTGCTTCCTAATGAGCAACACCAGGCTAGGAGAAGGAGCAATCACGTCAAGAAGCGAGCAGTGCTGGGAAGGTCTTTAAGCTTGTGTAAGCTCTTCCCTCAAAGTGGGTAGGAAGGGACTGTTTATCAGTTGGTCCTATATCTCTTTCTTTCTTTCAGTGTGTGCAAACTGTTTGCATATTGTATGTTGTGCAATAAGATTAAGAAATATTTGTTCTGCGATGTCTAGATTAACCATTCTTAAACCAAGAGTACAGCTAATTGTGATCCAGACTCTGGAAACCCTTCTGTGGCTCAGATTTGTTATTGCAAGCAGCATTTCTGAAGTTCATGTGGCTCCTGTGGTCTTTGAGGAAAGCACAAATAGAAGAGTTTGCAGTGGAACATGAGAGTCCTGCAAATGGAACATGTTCATCAGGAAACCCAGGCTTTAGGAGGGCAGAGAGAGGGAAAATCTCACTGATTCTGGTTTACTGATGGGGCTTTTTAGAGATGAAAGAATCAAACAGAACAAAATTTATTGTGAAGTCAAGAGACTTTTGGTCCATCACTTGGAAAAATGTACAAATCCCCCAATTACCCCGCTTTATGATTTTTTTTCTTTCTATAGCTTCAGAAATCTTCATCACTTACATTCATTCCAAGTTTTGAACCTAGTATTTGAATCCGGGTATTGATACTGACTGTGAATGTGATAGGACAGAGGGCAATTCTTCGGGAAAAAATGATTACAATTTTCTCCTTGGCTTACTTGCTTTCCTTGCCCATGCAGCCATGCCAGGATCATATATATCTACTCCTGGATGTTTTTTAGGCAGTCTTTCAGACCATCATCCATCTCTTCTAAGATACCTCATGAACTGCCATTTCCAAATGTTATTACTGCCCTCTAACATGTCTCTTTCTGGTCCCCGGGGTCTCAGTCAACATCTGGCTGTGTGAGCTGCTCTGCAGTCCCTTTCAGTTTGTTTTGTAGGAGCTGATATCCTGCAGAGTTGATACTTCACCATGAAAGAAGATCAGACTCTTCCCCTAACATGAGTCTTCATTAGTGAATTGCTGTATCATGGTCCTTTTATGTTTAATCTCCTCAATTAGTTCAAATAATGAATTTACTGCCATGAAAGTTTACAAAAGCAGATCATTTTAAATAAATACTCACTAAGTAAGTAGTCACTAAGTGCACTCAAAACCTGCATGTGGTCACCCCAGCAGGCAAAGAGCTATGTGGGGGTGGGGGGTGGCTGCAGCCGCTGCTACTATTTCTGTGCTAGACAAGGGGAAAGAGGGCTCCAAGCTTTGGGAAATCCCTGCTTGTTATTTGGGGGTGCTCTGCTTTAGTCCCGTCTACCTTTTGGTATCAATATCCAGGCATTCGTAAGGAGCTATTAACAGTTCATTCCTAGAAGAATTGCAGGTTAGATATTATTTGTGTACCTTACCTGTCAATTTAAATCTCATCTTCCTTAAAACTTTCACAAAAAGCAGAATATATTTACGCAATCATCTACAAAGGCAGAATGATTTGGATAAACTATGTGCTACCGTTTTGTCTTAAACGAGCAATTACTGACAATGTAGTGCATTTTATTTCTGTGTTTTGTGCACAGATCTTGGAGGTAAGCCATTTTCAATGGCATGCTTTCCTTACAGGTCTGGCTTAAGTGACAATGAATTCTTTCAGGAAATATTCTTTGTTCAGTTAAACAGTTCATCTTCCAAAAGCTCTGAAATTATTTGGTGTTTTGGAAGATGTTTATTCCACACTATTCATGGCACACTTGCCTTTCTGCAGGTTTTTGCTTTAATTATTTTCTCTTTATCTAGAAAAACAGATAATTACATAAATTTTTAATGTAAGTTTTTAACAAAGAGACTAACATTTCTGGTTTAAGCATTTCTTTGAACAGTTAAAGCATTTTCTCTTCGAGGAATCAGAATTAATACCTTGACACTCCTTTCAAGCAAGAAATGAACAACAGAATAAAATGAAATAAAGAAAAAATATTTTTTGTACTTCTTTACTCATCTGCTAGGCTAATGCTGGAAAACCACAAGAAGGTAACGGAAAGAAGAAATGTCCACAGTCTAAATTGTCTTAATTTTCCTGTGGGGCAAAAGAGAAAAACACCCATTTTCCAATGTTCTAAATGGGGATTTTTTTAATGAAAACTCCTATTTTTCCAGTAAGCTCTGCTGAGTCTAGTTCAGGATAGGGTCCCTATAGCTTGTTATTATGATTTTGAATATTGAGTGTCTCCACTAATGCCCCAGTGGGTAGCTTTCTATGTGTGGCAAGACCTCCCTAATCACTGCAGGAAGTTTGAATGTCTTCAAGTTTTGTAGACGTGGACCCACTTACAGGTTTGACACATTCTCTTCAAATAGAATTCACTTTTTTCTGAGGGATTTTTAGAAATATATTTTGAATATCATGGTGCAACACAGAGCATTGAGGCCTTGACGCTACAAAGCACTCCATGGGAGAGGACGTGGAGTCCCCAAATATCTGGATGGGACATCTGGGTGCTTCAGAAGGGCCCTGCTCAGGCATTCACGCATATGAGCAAGACTCGGGACACAGTGCTTTTGTCTTGTGTCTAAAGTCTAGAAAGATGAGCGTGGATTCAGAAGCAACCCGAAACCTATCTCAGTAATACCATGGATTTTAAGGGTAGTCCTTAGCCTGTGGATTTACTTGATTTTTATTGAAATTCTAATGCCAAAAATATTAGGAAACATACTTGCTGTCTCCTAAGTGCTCGTCCCAGCCTTGGAGGAAAGGTCAAGGTTATTATCTCTCATAATCCATCATGAGGAATTTTCAGACATTCAGCAATGGCACTTCGGTCATTTTTTGTGCCACCTTAAGCCCTATGACTGCATATTGTTTTCCAGGCAAGGACGCCAAATAAACCCATTAGTTCAAGTACCTGCCACCTAGGTCAGGAAAGCCGCATCCTCCTATATACAAACATAAATATATATATATACATACATAAATAAGAGAGAGGGGGCGAGACAATTTCTCAGTGGCTCTTGGAAGAAAGCTCTTTCATGACGAAATTTTTACTTAAGAAAAGCTCCTAAATCAATTGCTCCCAGGCGAGGGGGGAGGAGGGAGGACAAGGAGGGCTGCATTTTCTCTGCTCAGCAGTTTTCCATCGCACTCCCCTTCTCCCTCCCCTCTCCATCAGCAGGTTGCAGGCAGTGCCTGGGGCCAAAAACAGAGCCTACCCCATGGCAGGGCACCTCAGGGTGCTTGAATGGGCAGTGAGGGCCTTGGCTGGTGATGCTGAAACACATAATGCTGGTCCCTTTCTGCCATGTTTCCTTCCAGCGGGGTGGGAGCAGGGCTCCCATATCAGTGTAGCATACCAGAGACTTAGAGGGGCTTACCAGGCTGCTCTGTTTAGGGGATAAAAGATGGGAGCTTGGCTGGAATAAACATGTCACTTGGGAGCCTTGCTCTGCGGGGCCTGATTTCCCTCTCTTGTCGGCTCACTGCTGGCGCAGTTCCCCAGATGCCGCAGCACTAATCCTGACTTACGCTGAGTTTTGGCGGGTGCAGGACCAGCCCTGGTGTAGCCCCATAGGCACGCTGTTCCCCCTCTCCTGGGCGCTTGCTGGTGCTCAGGAGGAAGGAAAATGTGTCCTCTTCTTGCTGGCAGGAACAAAATGCATAATTAAAGCAATTTTTTAGCTTCTTGGGTGGGGGCACATGGCTTCGCATGTGTTTGTGAAGCAGCATTTAACACTGCCAGGACTCAATACATGTGGCAGGGAGCCTAGAAATCCCGGTGCTTGCTGGGATTGGGAAGCACGGGGGTGAGCTCTGCTCCTCTGCAACTTCACCTGAGGTTAGTTTAGCAAAATCAGCTGTGATTTTGAAGTATCCCTGGATAGAAACATCTACAGGGCATGCTCTTCAGTGTGTGGACACCTGGCACTTTCTTCCAGTGAAGTGGCTTACAGCGGCTGCATTGTCCCTGAGATATATGCTGTCTGGCAAAGCAAACGGAGGCCTGCTTACATACCTTCCTGACAGGAGTATTGGGAGAACGAGGTCATTTATTTATGGCGGCTCTGAGATGCTCATAGGAGAGATAACACAGCATCGAGCTGGCCCTTAGCAATATGTTTGCCTTCAAATTGCTAACTTTCCATTTACAAAGGGAAGGCTGGCACCAGTGTTTCCATGTTGTTTCTCACACAGCTCTTGGCTTTTTGGTCTTTCCCTAAAGAGAAGAGTGGGGGTAAATGATTCCCAAGACTTTACAAAGGGTCTTAGTGAGCTTCCCAAAGATGTCTGCTCAACAGGACTAACGGTCCTTCACCACCAGCCCGGGGTAACCAGGCACACATAAACAACACTTCATCGCGCCGTCTCCGTCGCACAATGCACAGAGCAGCATCTCCCCCAGATCTTGATAGGAAGTCCACCAAGGGCAAAGCCCTCCTAGAGATTTTTTTGGAGGGAAGTTATCGCTCTCCCCCTTCCCCGCTCCTTCCCTCTGCTCAGTTGTGGCAGCGTGATTCAGCTTGAGCCCACGGTCCCCGAGAAAATGCAAGGTCCCTCACAGATGTTTGGTAACAAACACATCAACGGCACGGCCCAACACAATGTAATGAAATTCCCCCCAATCTCCCTCAGACATTACCTAATTGATAAAGTGGCTGCCCCGCGCCGCAGCAGCTCCCTCCCCAGCTCGTGTGACACAGCCGGGCTCTGTTCCCTTTTGCCATGACATCATGCCGGCACTCGCCGCCCATGCATCATGCTGCCTGCAAGCTTCCTCTTCCACCCCAGATAAACACAGCTGAGACGAACTCCCTCAGCAATATAAGAAAAAAAAGAATAAAAAAAATCCCACCACACCAAACTTTCTGCAGCTCCTGCCCCAGGCCCTCGGTCCTGCCCAGGTTGTGGTGAGAGCTGCTGGCCGGGGGCTTAGATGTGGAGCCCGTCGGAGGTGGCCTCTAGCCTCCTGCTGTTTGCTGGCAAAATCCAGAGAGGGAAAAGGCTCAAAAATGCAAAGGTTTCTGCTATAACTTCCAGACACGAATACCAAAGTTATTCTCACTTATACAAGTGTGCACACATTGGCAGTTTCCACAAGGTCAACTATGAGACCAAATGAGACTGTCAGGCTCAAACTGGCAAAAATCTGGCGTAACTCGGTTGGCGGGGCTGTTGTTAAGTTTGCAGTAAGTATGGTTTACTGTGTACTGCACCTAATGCAGAACTGGAAAACAAAGCTGCTCATGGAGAAAAAAGCGTGCAAGCAGGCTTAGCAGCAAAAAAAGCCATTTTCTTATTTTCTTGTTGGTAGCTTTTGATTTGAGATTGCCTCCCAATATTGCCCCCCTCAATATATGGTCTATGATGTCTTTTTGTACGATAATCTTCCCTGTGATTTGAAAGCTGAATTCAAAGTTATCCTGCACTGTCTAGTCCATAGATCTGTCATGAAAAAGATAGCTGTGAATTTCTGATCATCTTATCCAGAGTGGGTCTTAGCAAAGTCTTCACACAAATGTAACTACAGAAACTTGCAAATATACACTGACCAAAATTGTCTATAAAACCCTGTGGAATTTAGTAGATAAAGTGAAAAAAAATCCATCCAAATATCTGAAAAGTTTTCTTTTGTAAATGATATATTTTACAAAAGGAATTTTAGTTTTTAAAAAAGTTGGGTTTCAATTCAAAATACTATTTTGTTTCAAAATCAAACAGTTTTTCAGTTATAAAAGAATTCCCCCCCCAAACCATGCCATATAACTCAAAATATGTATGTTTGCGCATGTGCATGCATGCAGAAAGGAACACAGAGAAAGTGAGAGAGAACCCACAAAGAAAATTAGCTCCTTTTTATTTAAATCGAAGGTAACCCTGATCAATTTTTTCCTTCTGGTCTCTTAGTTCAGATATCAACCCCCAAAAAAAGAGATCAACTGTTCACTTCTGCTGAAGAACCCACAATGAACATCCAGGCTCTGATGTCTAAATCTGTATCTATGAAACACAGGAAATAGTCAATTTTTGAGCCTAAAAGCAAAAAAAAGAAGAGTAACAGAGGTTCTCTTCTGTTAAAGCCGATCCTGTAATTAATGCCCACGCATTAATTACAGGCATTAATTGCCATGCACTTCATACAGGGCGCTGTAGGGTTTTGTGGGATGTTTAATGAAGTGGTTGCTCAGTTGCCATAACATTCCTTATCCCACAGTTTCTCTGGCTGCAGAGAGAGAAGCAGTTCTGCATCCAGGACTGGGCTCCCACAGTATTTCTCTTGCCTCCTTACAAGAGCATGAAAAGGAGCCAGAGCTCGGGGTTGGGTTGCTGTAGGCAAGCTGACAACATGCACGTGAGAGGAAAATATTTGGCTGCGGATGCAGGTGTGGGCTGCTCCGAAGCAGGACCCGCTCACCCTTCAGCCGTGCCCACTGGAGTACAGGAGCCAGCCCAAAAGATTGTGAAGCCCCTTAACGTGGAAACACTGCAAGGAAGAGCACCCCATCTGCTTGCATCTTAAATTCCTTGGAGTTATTCTCTCCCACTGCAGGAACACAGGACAGATGAGATAGATGATAGATACAAAGCAGATTTTATTTTCCTTCTCTCCCTCTCGCTCAAGGAGAGCATGGCCATAACTCCACCAAGAATAAACAACCCACAGCTAATCTTCCCACTCCTCAGGACAGTTTGTTGAAATTAGTGAAAGGATGCAGACGTTGCACAGACTGCTTGATAAGAGTTATAAGCACGGGTTTGTTATTATTAAAGAGAGGGAGCATAACTTTGCTGTCTCAAATGATTTTAAAACACAACATTTTCCCTCACAGCTATCTCCCTACCTACTCTATTTACATTAAATAGATGCATGAGTAAGTGTGGGGATGTGCATACGGAGTGAAAATAAATAGCTTCCAAGGGGAGGGCGTTTTGTCTATTGCATACATTTTTTGAGGATGTGGCAATATAAACCACAAAATCAAAAATGAGAACAACTCAGGAAGCGCCACCAGAACTCAGCCCCCCACCCCCCACCCCGCCCACCAAAAAAAAGCAGAGCCTGGGGGTATAGGCATCTTATTTCCTGTGAAATTTCAACACAGGTGCCAATAAGGAAATACAGGTATAGGTTAACAATGTGTATCTAGGATTACCCAAGCTTGCACGCTGAGCTTCATGTAATGAATGGTATGGGTAATTTCACCTTGATCTTTCTCAGGTGCCCCTGATGCTAAAATCAGGCTGCTAGTTTATTTGATAGTTTAACTCAAATACTAGCTTAAAGGTAACACCAGCAGCAGAGTATCACCAGTGCTGCTTTAGGAGTGAGAAATCAATGTCTGTTCAGGCCGGTGCCCTATTGCACCCCATGGCCTAGGGTGCTGCCAATGCCAATGGCGGGTGTTGAGTATGAGCGCACTGGTGTGATCCATTTTCTGCAGCTGTCTGCGGGGCAAGATACGTGACACATATTTAGGCTGCAGCTGCTCTGAGGCAGACTGTCTCTATATTTCGTATCACCTCAAGCGCCGCAGGATCCCTGACTGAGGCTCCTCAGTGCTGCAGTAACAGAGATAACGGGCTGTCGTCATCTCTGTCGGCTAGAATAGATGTAAGTGGAAAAATCCTTTGGCTAACATTGATCTGGCACTTGCTGAATGTGCAGGCAAGGTAGAAAGATGGAGGGCAGGGACTAACGACAGGGGGTGATAAAAGTAGGATTTTCCATATCTGATTTCACAGACTCTTGATGGCTTTTTTCTTTCCCATTGGCTTGTCAGTGGTTTTGCCACATTTATTTATACCCTAAAGAGGCAACTCTATTGCTGTCATTTGTTCTTTGACCAAACAGCAGCTGAAAAGGAACTTTGTGCTGTTAAAATTACTGTGGAATCAAGCACCAATTTATTACAATGGCTTTTTTAATGATGGCTACGTTTTTGGAGATAACTTTGGGCATAGATGATTCCAATTTAGTTTTAGGCAAATTCAATACCAATTGTAACTTCAGTACAGCTGAAGTTACAAAAATCAATCTGTAACATAAGAGTGAAAATGACATAACGACATTAAGTTTTAAGAATGTATCTGAATGGCAAAAGATTTGGAGTGAAAATCAAGCAGAAACTTGTCTGCCTTCAAAATCCCAAATTCATAGTTAATGGAGTGTGTTTAAATCTGTAACGGCTGTTACTCTTTAAGATGTATAAAATTACTGAAAAATACATATCAGTCTGTTCAGCAGATCAGTTACAAACATATTGCAGTGTGGTCTTTGTAACCACACACCTCTGTGTGGTTTTTGCTGGTACGGGAGTGTGGGAGCTGGACAGCAGGCACTGCACACCTCACTGCACCCCTGGATGCAACACAAACCAGTAACACAGTATTTCTTATTGTGTCACATAGCAACTTATTATTTTATTATTTGTTTGCTTTTTGAAAGGTAAACATGAAAACAATGTGGACTGAATTGTATGTAGTTTGACTTCTTCATATATAAAAAAATGATTGATAGCTGACATATTAATTCTGCACTTCCTGAAAAGCAATGCAGGTTATCTAGCAATCAAGTGCATGAATCCTGCCAAAATTCCTGGGATTTCACTTTATGAGCTTCTTTTTTTTTTTCTTTATTTCTTTAGTATATTCTGAAGTATTTCTTTCACACAGGCAGGACAGTTTTGGCCAAGTCCTATAAGCTTTTTTAGAGGGTCTGACTATAGCCTTCTGTATGTACTGGTACTTTAGAAATATATACAGGTGTGTGCATGTGTATTTACATATTTGTACGTATTTGTGTGTATATGCACACAGACCCACATGCATCATATATTTTATTTTGCAATAATAAAACAAGTTATTTGTAACAATAGAAAGGAAGAATGTGGTGTGCTATTTCCTTTCTGTGCAAAACAAGCTGCAAAGGTTGGCTTTTTAAATTTTGCTGTAGTGCTAGTTACTTGCAAATGTTGCCCTCTCACAGAACTGTACAACTGGTGATGTACCTTCAGCATAGCATACTCACTCACCTTGTCACTTTTATATGCCATGCAGTCATGTGTTTGTAATCAGAGGTCCATGGAGCTGGCAAGAAAATCACTCTCTTTCCAGCTGTTCTGTCCTTTTACTGGCATCGCATTTGGAGAGCAAACTGTAAATAATAAGGAGTTGATGAAGCTTCCATAGCTAGCAAATTTCCAACTTCAAAAGCTTTTCTGCTTCTGAAGTTAATGGTTGACTTCCCTCTGGGTTCACTTTTCATGCTTTTACTATATGCCATTCTAAACCGTTAATAACTATTGGTGTTTGTGGCTATCATACAAGGACTCAAAAACATATGACTATTCTTCATGGTTCAGAGTTGCAGATCACAAGTGTGTTCATAGTAAAAGGCTAAATGAGTGTTTCACAGCAAAGCTTTTTATGTTACAAAACCACTCTCTGACTTAGAAGATGCAACAAACCTTCTTTATCAAGAATTGCTGGACATTTCTGGATGTTTCTGGGCATTTAATACAAGACAAATACACCCAGAATCTGTAATAATCAAACCCTTTCAGGTACGAATAGCCTCTTTGGCATTTAAGCTCTGGGGCTAAACTTGTGGGAGCCGATGTACCTTCTGTGTGAAGATCTACTCTCCACTCAACAGGACGTTGTCCCCGTTTCAGCTGGGATAGAGTTAGTTGTCTTCCTAGTAGCTGGTACAGTGCTATGTTTTGAGTTCAGTATGAGAAGAATATTGATAACACTGATGTTTTCAGTTGTTGCTAAGTAGTGTTTAGTCTAAAGTCAAGGATTTTTCAGCTTCTCAAGCCC
>JAVJGG010000009.1:13802877-13880790 GCA_035590195.1 Aviceda cuculoides | reverse complement strand
GGTCTGTGTCCCCCCCCCCCCCCCGCAAAAAAAAATGTTACACACAAAAAAAATAAGTAGGAGGTCTCCCGTTGGCTTTTGTGGGGAAAAGCGTACATAACAAAAGATGACAGGATCTGCTAGTATACAGTGCTGCCAGCAGACATTACCAGCTCTGAAGAGGTATATCTCACAGTGACAGAGCACATATTTGCACGTTATAAACATCCATGAGCATATCTATTTTACATACAACAGAAGACTTGTACTTACAGATGCTCTGGCAGACTAAAGCAGACATTCCAGTGAAAGTACATTTATGCAAATAATATTTCTGAATATGCTGCTACATCTTTGCCCAACACCACTCATACAACAACCATGACTAAATTTATGTAGCAGTTATTGCTACATAAGCATGTCTTGCATTCTGCACATAGGTAACTAAACAGTCCTATGACTCTTAAACATCAGTATATAAAGACAGCTTTGCTGCCTAGCTGCCATTGCATGTGACAAGACAAAAATAAAACCACAGGCCTCTTGTAAACTTTAATCACCATATTAACACCCATGAGAAAATCTTTGGGTGATCCCAATCTTGTTTAAGAGGGTTCAGCTGTAGATACTTACAGGATGTTCTGCCCCTGCTGATTGCTCATTATCCAAAATTAGCTCTCAGAACAGTCTTTGCCATAGTGTCTGGCAAAGTGGAAGCTGGACCTGTTTTCAAGAGCTTTTGACATTCTCAGGACCTCCACTCTTCCAGGAATGCATGCCTTCACGGAGCAGGACATTACACAACTTTCTGTGGGGAGAAGTTAAGAATTTTGTTACTCGATGAGGAAATAAACCCCTGGAATAATGGGGCAATGATGATTTTGTTGCTTTCCTGATATACTTACCAGTTTATTTGGGTTTTGGCTCCAGCTTAATGGTTTTCAAGGCTAACAGGTTCAGGTTTTATAGTAGGTCCAATAGGCTTTGGATACAATAGGTTCAATCTTATAGGTTTTGGGAAAGCAAAATTCCTGTTCATATTAGCAATGTTCTCCAAACATTCAGAGAAAAAACAAATCACTTGTGCTTTCCTCAGAAAATATACCTGATGTAAAAACCTGCACCCTTACTGAAAACCTTAGATTATGAAACTACCCTCAAATTGTGAATACACATGCCTACAGAAACAACAGCTCTTCAGTAAAAGCAGAGCAAAACCCATATGTCTTTTATATACATAAAATCTCTTCAGTGCGTCTTGTATAAATTATTTTAGATGGTAATTCAAATTCCTGTTAAGGCAAGGCTTACAGTTTCTAAAGTCTGAAAAGCTGTAAAAACAAATTACGTTTTGAGGATTTCTTCAAACTTTTCCTTAGACAAATGGAGGTTACAGTAGCTGTTGATTTAATTCTAGTAGGATTATGTGCTGATGTAGTTTATTTATTAGCTGCAACAATTTTTATGATACTTGTGGTACCTTTGAGCTGATAAAATGCTGGAGAGGTTTTCTTGTTACAGAAAAATGCATTTTTTGCCAAAACCTAAGATATTCCACAAATTTTCTCATCAGAAGAGGTGTGATTATTTTGTGATAAGTCTTGTTTTGATATTGTCAAAACATTTATGTTTCTGTGCTTTTCATTTATTGCTATATTCTAGTAAAATATTTGTTTTACATATGTTATATACACATTGCATACTTCATTTAACAAAATGCAACCTGAACCAAAACTGATCAGAACAGCAAAGCCAGAATCAACACTTCTCACCTTTTTAAGATGAAGATCTGGTTTTCCAAGTGAGATACTTCAGTTCTTTCACATGACTTTTTTTTTTTTTTTTTTGTGATTCCTCATGAAAGTTTCCTGTAGAATGCTGTGCTTCCACTGGCTTTGTGATAGGAGTGGAAATGTGCTCACTTTGAGCACTTAAAAAAAAATCACATCCTCTCATTTAATTTTTAAAATTTTTCCCATTTCCTTTCACTCCATATCATTAATATTTTTTTAAAAAAAACTTTGTGGTAACCATCGCTTGGTATTGCTACATTTTTCCATATGAAAATTTCTTTTAATGTGGCCATTATGTAAATAAATATGTCTAAAATATACTTTGCTGTGTTACAAAATGAAGCTTTAAAACATATGCTTCTTATAACTCTTATAAAAATTAATGAAACACTCATTCTTACACAGTGGGTCTAGCTTAACTTTGAAAAACTATGTGAAAACACTAAACTAAAATGAGATTGCTGTTAATGTAAAATATCCATTTGAAATACTTTGGTATTTAAATTTAGCTCATTCAGCCTCTGGTGTATGAATTTGGAAGTAAGCCAGTTTCTCTTAAAAATAATAAAGTACTATGCAAATCCAGAATGGACTATTTTGGACCAAAGCTGTGCTTTTATTGCATCAACTGTCTTTGGGTGTAAGTAAGTGCGGGGAAAAAGCTTCGTAAACATTAAAATTGTGGCATAGGAATGCCAACAAAAAGATTTTTGCTTTTCCTTTTGATTCTGCCTGGCATTTCCCAAATCGTGACTATTGACTCCCACGGAAGATGTAGTCTCCACTAAAATAGCTGTAATTAAGCAAAGCAATTCTGGACCGGTGCTGGTCCCAGCCTGCAGTCATGGTATGGCTGGATGGCAGCAAGGAGCCCGAGGCAGAGCTGTGCACAGCTGCGGGCTGCACTCACTGGTCCTCCGTGAGTTATAATTTGCAAAGGGCTGTTCCTCCAAAACACGGAGGAGGTGATAAGCGTGCCCAGTGGCACTAAGAGGAGGCTGTTTTGGGGTCTCCCTGGCCCTGATGCACCAAGGCAGAGCCAAGCAGGTGGGGAAGGGGGGTCTGGCTTGGGGAGCAGGCATCGATCCTGCTCACAGTGGCTCTGTCTCCCTTGGCATAACGGGGGAAAGCTGATGTTCATCACGGGGTGTCCCAGAGGTATGAAAGGCCTTGAGAAATGCCACTGCCATCCCACAATTTAGGCTGGACCTGAAGACCTGCAACAGCTCTGCACAGGACTTGCCTCTACAGACAAGTTGAAAATGCTATGGCAACTGCACAGGTGATGGAGGAGCCACAGTCACTCATTCTGGGCAAAACCACAGAGAGAAAGGTGGGAGAGAGACACATGGTGTTCTAATGATAGCACTAGACAGAAGAAAACCCACTTACTATTTGTAAACGAGCAAGACTCTCCAGTGAGTGTATTTGTGACTGTGTCTTTGCGGTGAGTTGCCTGGCAGCCCCTCTGTGCTGAGCCTGTGCTCTGCCTGACCGGACATTGCACAAAAATAAGGATACCCTACAGCTCAGCACAGTGCTCACATCTGTGGGTGAAGCACCCTGTACAGTATGCGTCAGAGAAACTCACTCTTCAGAAATGCATGGTTTTTCTCTACTGGTACAAAAAAGTCAGAATAAGCAACGCATTTGTTATCTGGCAGCTGGTGAGGGAGCAGGTACCTAGGGAAGAGTTCAGGACAAAGCACCAGAAAGAGGAGCGGAGTGGCACAGTTTCAGCTTTCCCTGAAGAAGGCAGATCTCTGTTTTTCAACTCACAAATAAGACAGGAAGCAACACAGCCTGATCAAAGCACAGTATGAACCACATACAGCTTCCACTTAGAGCAGCCTGCAGCTGGCCAGCCCTTTCCAGGATCAGATCAATATTTGGCACAGACCACTACTGTTTGCTTTCAACTTGAGTCATTAAGAAAGACCAAAGTTTTTCAGGTCATATAGATGATTCCTTCCTGAAGGGAAAGTAAAAAACGTGAGTATTTGCCAAATTGAGGGATATAAAAATGATATAATGTTGTAGTTGTTTTACAAGAAGCAACTTTTCCAAATATTACACATTCTTACTAGGAGCGACATTAACCACTTAGAAACAGTACTCTACATCAACGTTCAGGTGAATTTATTCTTGATCAGCCTATTATTATCTAGGACACTTCTCGAATCAATCAAATCCTCTTGTAATGGAAATATTCCATAGCAAAAATTGTCATATCTTGTAAAAAGGGAAATCCATTTCACTGCTGGATATATCACACTGATAAAAAAATCATTTATCGCTGGACAAGAAGATAGATTTTTTCCAAAGTGGCTGGGATTTTGAGGGGAGGAAAAGCAGAGGTTATGGTTAATGTTATGAGATTAGGACCACTGTTTGCAACTTACCTTTTGAATGATGTATTATGTTATCTGATGAAGCAAAATTACTGTGGCTTTCATCAGTTTCTCTTTTAGTACTAACAGCAGTAAGGATGAAACTCTGCATTTTTGTAAAGACAAAACATCAACAAATTAAAAAAAAAAAGTTATGGCTTGCACATTTTTTTCCCAACTATCTTTGTTGGCATTCCCATTTTTCTTCCAAAGGGCCAGCGATGGTCAAGGATGAAGATTGAGCCTAGGGCCAGGATAGCTTCCCCCAACCTGTGCATCAGACGCATGGGGGTAGTGATCTGCTCTGAAAACCGGTTTTCTACAAGGGCTTATGGAGACAGGGTAAGTCTTCTCTTGTGACAGCGTGGCTGCCCAGAAGCATGGAGGTGGGAAGGCTGGAGGGGTCTGGCTGGTACAGGCATGCTGGAATCCAGGTCCAGCTCTTGGACAACAAGTGAAGTGAATAAACCCAGAGTTAGTAGTTTCAAGAAAGACTTGAGATAGCTGAGAGCATCAAACATATGCTGTGCAGGCATGACTGCTGCAGAAGTTAGGTACGGGCTGACCTGAGAAGGGCAGTTGCTGTAATTCACCCTGCCTTAACTTGGTACAGTGCTGGTGGAGTAGACAAACGTGTTTCAGGATAAATAACCTGCTGGTTTGATTTAGCCTCTCTTTCAGAAAAACAAGGCAGATTTTCCTGTGGGAAATTTGAAGCCACTGTTGATGAGCACAGAGCATCTACCTGGGATTTGTCTGGCCTTTCCCAGCTCCTTTCATGCCGAGACTAAAGAGAAAAGGCTGCAGAGATTTGGTTATCTTCGCTGGTGGGGACTTGCTAGCACTGTGTGGCCTGATCTGTTTGCTCAACATCTCCCCAGTGCTCTTCGGAAGGAACAGGCTGGCAGGTACAGGTGGGTAAGAGGATACCACACTCCATGCAGGCAGTGGGGAGTGGGTGGTGGGGAAGCAGGCAGCAGTGCCAGCAGGAGGGGAGCAGGACTGGGGCACTGAACAACAGGTCCCAGTTCTCCCCCAAATCTCCCAAATCAAATAACGATGTCCCGCTTCAGTGGGAGCACAGAGAGGAGTGGAGGGACCCAGGCATGGCAGCCAACTGTGCAAAACCCCTCCTGCTTGGGGAAAGCGCCCTCTCTAACAATACAGCTACGAAGCATTTGCCAATAGGTATGGGGACAGATCTCCCTTACAGGACTTTGCCTGAGCAAGTATCAGTCCCACAACAAATTTATCACATAGCATCTTTATAACCTAGGGCTCCCCTGCCTCTGGTTTTCCCTTGACGCATCCTTCTCCCTGCTTGCCTCTCAGCAGATCCCGCATGCGCGGATCCCGGGGGTTCGCAGCATTCGTCCCATCCCAGCGAGAGTGTGCAGTCGGTTCAGTGCCTGCATCAAAGGCAGCCCTGCGTCTGACGGGCTCTGATCCAGCCCATGCACAGGAGGGGTCAGAGATGCCAGGTACCTATGATGTGGATAGCCAGGGAAATCCACGCAGAAACTGAGCACATCTAATAGAAAAAAAGCTCTGTGCATTCAGATAAGGACAAATGAGGCCTGACCCAGCCCTAAGCAATGCCAGCTCTTTGCTGGGGAGCTGTCTTGCTGGGAACCTTGCTGAGACAAGCACCCCCAAGTGCTTTAGGAATGGGAAGACTGCTGTGAAATTCAGAGCCTGACCTGCAACATGCGGTGTTTTAAGGCAGAGCCAGCGCCAAAATGCTCCACACGTGAAAAAGCTTCTCCTTGTTTAGTGCTAATACCTTCATGTGAGTGTCTCAGGACTCATGCGTGGCTGCTCTGGCATGACCAGAAGCTGACTGGGAGAGCTGGAGACTTGTGCTCTGCACATCTCAGCTGCCAGCATCTCATCTCTCTGGTCGAGGAGAAAAACTGAGTGGTAAAACCCTCACACAGGCCTTCAATGGCAATGCTAAAATAGCTTTTCAGCTAGCTGGCAAAGGTTGCCTGAAGCCCCTTTCCAATGTATGTGGGCATCTCTCCGAAAGAAGAGTGGCAGGGTAGTGCTGCATGTACTCTCTGGCTGGCAGAGGACAAGGGAAGAGGGGGGAGCACAGATCCTGGCATTTTACATCTCTTGATATGAACTTAAAGATGAGCAGGGAGAATGTGAAATACTATCAGCAATTTCATGTCAACCCCATAGAAATAATGTGACATCATAAAATGGTTTGTTCTCACGAATTCACCCATAAAACATTGATAAAGCCTATATGTTCTTACAAGATACAGAAATTCACGGATCTGCTCCTGCAATGGAAGCTTCATCAAAACTTCTTCACTAGTACTTTTTTAAACCTTGTGTAGCCCCATAACTGGATACTTAATCCAGGTGAAGCCTGTGACAAAACTGAGTATTATGGAGACTCTTTCTACAGAGGGAGATTATTCAAATTCAGCTCCTCCACGGTTACAGGAAAAGCAAGAAATACTGCAGAACTTCCTCTCACAGTTCTTTGTTCCCCTTAATACTTTTATTTTTCATTCAACCATTAGGTTAAAGAAGCAGTTTCTGAAAAAAAAACCAAAACACACACTCACACATGCAAATTCACCCAGAAAAATGATTGTGGAAAACAGACTTTTTCTCCCATATAAGATAACAGAGTCCAATCTTACTATCCTTTTTTCCAGTAAAACTCTCCCTGCAGCTGAAAGGAGGGCAGGATTTGCCCCCAGTCATGATACAGTAATCTGCCCTACTTTTACTACCTGCTGGATCCCTCCCCATTCACTTCAGGACCTCAGTTCTTTGGTGGTCTTCTGTTTTGACATCTGCTTACCCTTATCTCTAATCAGTTTTGCTGATAGACATTTCCCCTGAGTGCGGAGACGCTGCCTAATAGATTTTTTTTTTTTAAGTCAACTACTACTTAGTAGTCAGGAAATTATCTTTGTGGCCTGCAAGGATGAGAGACACTGTTCCTAACATTCCCATGCAGGCAGCTAATTCTCACTCAACTTTATCTGATTTGCTCTATTCTGCTCTTTAAACTCTCATAACATAATGACCACAATACATTTTTGTTAAACCTGCAATTAGGCAGAATGCACAATATGCCAAGACACCTAACTATCAGGGAATGCACTGTAAGTAATTGTTAAATAATGTGGTGATTTACTATGGCTTGCATCGAAAGTTACACTGTCTGCCAGACCAAGGAACTGAATTTGCAATATGCTGCTTAAAGGGAGGAGGAGCAGTTGTAACGATTTGTTACTTGATGCAAAATTCTTCAGAAAAGAAGTATCACACATCAAAGTGCAAGGTTTTACAGAAAGAGAACTGGGTAAAATGAAATATTTTGCCCTCGGTTGATACAAATGCTTACTAGAATACACAGCAGCTCACATTTTGCTCTGATGGTTGTGCAAAAGACGGTGGCTCTCCAACAGATATAAATGCCACAGCAGCCCATAACAAAGCATGAGTTCTTACTTAGCAATGGTACATTGAATTTCCAGCTAGACAGCTATTGTGCGTGATGGAAAAAAAAAAAAAAAAAAAAAAAAAAAGTGGTCCCAATGCCTTCCAATACCTTAGAAACTATAATGTAAAGCAGAGTACCAGAAAGTAAGCTGTGAAGAAGTTATTATGCATTGCAGGATACTTGAGAAAATCCCTGACAGACTTCTTGTTGTTGATTTTAATAAAGCAAAAAGAACCACAGAGATATGAGGAACTAAGTCCTGGGTGATATTGTTTTGAACTTTCAATGGGAGTGGGATGGTAAGGAATCTCTGCATTTGGGCTTTTGAATGATAGTCTTTCTTTAAAAAAAATCAATTTTTTTTTCTGGGTCTATCAAACATAATTTTTATTGAATTTCCTTCTGCTGGTTTGTTTTTATTCCATTTCAGTGAAAACAAAGAGCACACACTTGCAAAAACACATCTGAGTCCAGACGGTCAGTGCAGGAAATTCCTGTAGTTCTGGTGAAAACTGGGACTCGAGGGAGGAGGGGGGCACACACTCAGCACCTCTGCTGAAGGATGAGCTATAGCATGAATCCAAGAGACACCTGGCTGTTTTGAGTCTGCCCCACCATCCATGAGCACACAAACATGTCAGGCTGCCAGCTAGTGAGAGCTCAGATGTGGTGATGTGGTCTTTTACCCAATGGTTCAGGTGAACACAAAAGCACTGTGTTGGGAAGGTGAAAACCCTAGCAAACATACGTGGGAAGTAACCTGAAGTTGGGGCTTCGAGGCAGCAGTGGAGCAGGAATCCATAGGAAATCTGGAGTCTCCAACTCCAGTGCCGCAATATAACTTGTTTTCGCTCATTTCTAAAGCATTGTGCAAACATAAAAGCTGTATATAAATTCATGCGTCTATATTCACAACTGAAGCAAAGGACGACGTGGACCCATACAGCATCCCCTACATAACTCAGACTGCTGCTTTCTCCAGAATGGGTAACAACTCTATGCCTTGTTAATTACAGTTTATAAGCTCGTGTGATTAAAGTAAGTAAATACAGCAAAGCCAGGAATGCAAAGTCTATGCTAGATGTTGGTGTTTTGATGGCTCCTCATCTCTGCGCCTTATCTGCAGTCTTACCCGAGCAGCTGGCAAGCACCATCTCCAAAGTGCTGATGTCTCTGTGCAGTTGTGGATAGGGAAACAACATCAGATCTGCTCCCTGGGAAAAGGCTATGCAGGGCCCTGAATTTCGTGGCCAGTTTTCTTGTCACTCTTTGCAAAGCGGTGATCTCATCCTTACCGTCTCCAAATTTTCTATCTCCAGTGTAGGAGAGGGAGGCAGCAAGGGACAAGAGGAGAGGGAGAGGGAAGCTACAGAAAGAAAAGTCCCATTGTTAGAGTACTCTTATTTGTGTGAATGCTTGCCAAGACAACAAGACTGGGTCTGATGACATGAACTTGAGGGTCAGTGAGGAGCTGTGCAAAAATGCCTGAACATCTTGTGCTCACAATCCTTAGGAAAAAAAAGCAGCTTCCAGATGTGAGCCCTCTTTCAGCCATCCAGTCCCCTAAGCATACCAGATTATATGGCCTGAAGATGCCTGCACCAATTTGCATGACTGAGCAATTGCAATATTTGCCTTGGAGGGACAACTGAGTCAAAATCCTAGACCCAGCCACCAAAGCACTTCACGTGTGTTGGTTTTGAATTAAAGTTGAATTCAACTTCAGGAACATGGTCATAAAGGACAGGACAAATCCAGGATCCACACTTAAGAAAAGGCTGGGAATGAACTGCAAAAAGCCTAGGGCTGTAGTGTATATCTTGCATGAACTGTACTCAGAGATCCAGCCTCTTTCTCTGTCTAAAAGCAAAAGCAAGACTGAAAATATTCAGGGACTAACATCTGTTGCCAGAAAGTCACATTAAACAGTCAGGTACAAGCCCAGTGTCAGGCCTAAGTAACTCTCTTCTACGCCACCATCATTTAGGAGGGAATTTATTCTGAGTTCAGGTCAGTTTATACCCACTGAGGATGTGCCAACCCCGCACCCATCCATCCAGGTCTCACAGAAAGCAATCACAGCTGTCAGGGGAGCTTCATGCTGATGGGGCTGATAGGATGCACTGACAGAGCAGATACGGTGCCTGCAAAAGCCAGTATCATGGGTTGCACCCAGGAGTGAAAAGCCAGCTCTTATTCCAACTAACTCTTGTTAGATACTGGGCTCAGAGGTGACTGCTGACACTTAGTTATTAATTTTAAAACAACTCTGAAACTTGCAGTGCCTCAGAACCACTCATCTGTTCACAGCTGCCAGCGAGGGGCATCTGCCTTGGTGTGACTGTGGCCGATGGAGAAACCAGGCCCTCACCCAGAGAAGACCGTTGAAACTTCACCTTGTCCTCAGGAAAGCAATTCGCCTTGTGCTTAGCATAGGCAGTACAGCTTCATCACCTACAGCTGGGCCCAAGCCTCAGCCTTTGGCTGGAAAAGAAAAAAAGGCTCTTTTCACATAATTTAGTAAAGGGAAAAAGTGTTGGGTAGTTTTGTTTGTTCCTGGATTGTTGGGGTTTTTTCTGTGGTAAAGCGTTTTTTCACAATCTGCTTTTGTACCAGGTGCCCATGACTTTGCAGTGGACAAGCAGGTCTGGGTCCAAGCCACCTCCTTTCTGCTCAGTCCAACACCACCTTATTTCCTGTCTCCCTCCTTTTGCTCCCTCCTTTCCGAGGGTGTGATTGAAGGAGTGCTTGTGAAGGCTGTAAGCACTTGCTAATTTGGGGTTTGTCTGGTAATAGTCTGGTGCATCTGCATTTCCAATGTCTGTGGAGCCAAAGTGACAGTTAACTTGTACTACCAGTTTTCCCCTCCTCCTCTGCAACTTTTTCCAGAGCCTGTTTCTTGCTGACATCCACCTTCCTGCTGCCTTTCTCTCCAATTCCCCCCCTCTATTTTTATAAATCGACCTGGTCTTTGTTATACTAATTAGATTATCTCTGCCTGAGGGACCTAGAGAGCAGCCCCAACGAAGCACAGCCTGGAAAGACAGGACACGTAATCCCTGTTATCAAGGGGGCTGTCATTTGGCATGTAGATCAACTAATTCTTTCAATACCATGGGAGCAATTGTACATCTTAATATTGATTTTCCCTCCAAGATATGATCTCCTACATTCCTACATCAGTCTCACTTGCCCTGGCTAAAAGGCTCAATTTATTATAAGGCAATACAATGTGCGCATACACTACCCCCGCCCCAGCTTTTTGAATTCACAAATGAGAAGGTGCTTCATGGGAAGGGTGAGAGAGTGAGCAAACACAGATGAGGCAAGTTAACACAACAATTTCAGGGAGGAACGGGGAATAAACCAAACCTACTGCACTTCCACTTTGCATTACGAAGTGATTAATTCAAAGCTGACTGACATCAAAGGCTGAAGGCCAGTCATGGGAAGGGGCATTAGCAATAAATCATATGCTAAAAGCAGTAATGCTTTGAGTCAAGCCATGTTGCTACCATTCAGCAACCAGTCTGTTAAGTAAGTGTCTGCTTGTTTCTCTTGTTCTTCCTTTCCACTCACCTCAGTATTAATTTCAAGAGATGCTATTCATGTTTTGTGCTCTGTACAAATCACCTATAGCTAATTGCAAAAAGGAGAAATACAACAATGGATTGATCTTCACTTGAGACATCAAAATGCTTTAAATGATAATCAACAAATCAACTTGCACAGGCACAGACCCCTTTATCATGATGCCCCTTTCAAAGATAACCATGGGTAACTGGATTCTCAAGCTATTCATTTCTGTCCGTTTAGAAGAGTTTTACTGTTGGTGCACCAGAAAATTTCTTAGCATTAGGTGCTCTACATTATCTTCCTAGAAACGTATGTCACTAGACAGCCTATGTTCAATTGCTTGCACATAACCTTTTTTTTGTACAAAATTACATTCATATCATGACTCTTAAAAAGCATGTTTGGATGATATAATTCATTTTCTACGCTCAGCCAAACTTATATTGGGACCGAAGAGGAAAGCAATAATTCCCAAGCAAAGGAAGAGGGAAAAATTCCTGCAGCTCCGCCATCTAAGCAGCAATCCTGACGTACACCAGCTGAGGACTACACAGCTTTAACAAACAGCCTGTAGATCCTGATGTTGGCACCTGTTAATACCATCCACAGAGCTGAGCACATTTTGTTGCCAGACAGGAAACTTTATCCACAGCACTGGGACCACGTCCTTCTCTTCCAAAAAGTGTCATAGGATCTCTCACTTCCTCCTGGACAGTCACCAGAGCCAGAAAAAATAGGAACTGGGTCCAGTGTCTCAGCTGAAAGCAGCCCTCCAGCAGTGCAGAGCTTCCTGTAGAGCCTGTACAACTCTGCCAGCATCAAAGACAAATACAGTTCGTGGTTTGAGGACCACTCTTTCATTTAAGGGCTCCCTCTGCCTCAGTTACCTCCTCTCCCCTTCCTACTAGCCTTTCTACTTCTGCTTTCCAAGTTCCTGACTTTTCCAGCTAAATGTTAGCATTTTTTTCCAGACTGCAAGGATCCACACACCTAAATTATATTCAACGTGTGACCAACACGTGGACCTCTATAAATATATATATATGTATATAAATCACAAACTTGTATACTTGTGTGATGCAGAAGGGTGATAAATCAAGAAAACACTTTATGTCCACCACCATGGTTCACAGATGTCCACAAAAGGCAACTTCATAAAACAGTGTAATGCCTTCAAAAATCAATTTGGGGCTGGATTCTCAATGGGGAAAGAAAAGTCTTGGCAAATGAGATTTAAAAGTACCCAACCTGCCTGACTCTTCTGGTCAGCACTGTGGTGGGGATATGCTCCTGTCCTGAGAGATGTGAGGTCTCCCTGCTTCTGTGGCAGTGCACAGGAGTGTTAGCAATTCAACAGCACCCTGTAAAATAAAAGCATAACAGACACACAGGGCATAATAGAGGCTAGAACTCCAAAGGACTTTCAAAAGCAGGGCCAGAGGCAGATGTAATATTGGTGGGAGAAGGAGACATGAGGCATTTCTCCCAGCCCCTGACATAGACTATGCGTGCTGGCTGGTGCAGCTGAAGAAGAAACGGAGAGAAAGTGAGAAAGGTAAGAAAAACTGAGAGCTTACGTTGTCCCTCCATAACATTACCTCTGAGACCTCTGGGGTTGGTGGCTCCTCCTCCCATCCCAAGCCCCAGAAAACGGCATTGACAATAAACATCTTCTACCAACTGTTAATTTCTCCCCATTGCCTGAATGGAAGGGTGGAAAATATGTACCACAGCAGTAACTCAATAACAGTATTGAATGAAAGGCATCATTTTTGGAAGGGATTTCAGGCAAACAGTTGCTGTGACTGAAGAGCGCACTTAATCGGTGGCTTACATTTCACCCAGGAGAGATGAGGAAAGGGAAGGTAATGGAAGAGGGACCTTCTTGTCCTTTTTCAATGCATGGCCACAGCCCCATTCATTACAGATTCCAAGAAGGGAATTTATAGGTGTTACTGAGGGATCAAAGTGTGCAGGGGTTTCTGGGAGCCAGTCTCTTAGGAAATTATAGCCCTGCAAGCACAGGGACAAAAGAGAACTGGTTTCCTGTAGTTTCGTATCTTGCAGTTGTGTCTTTTGGTGTCTAATAAACTGAAAATTTTGACTGAAATGGTTCCTAATGTTGGGGGGGGGTGCACTTTTGAACTCTCTGATGTCTATGAAGGACTGAGTTCACCATTTCCCTCAGTTGTGGCATGAATAGGTTGTCTGTCCTCTAATCAGATATTTACTGCCATAAAACCTGTAAGGATTAAAGATCTCTGAACTGTTTATTTCCTGCTGTCCAGTGATTTTTTAAATTATTTTTTGAGGCAGAGGTAACCATACACACACCGTACAATGTGCACATGAGACTCCACGTACCACTTTTCCTTTGGGATTTGGACTTAAAATGGATTTTGCATAAGGAAGCACAACAGAAGCTGTGAGAGATTTTCAAGTTTCTTCTAGTTTGTTGTATTTTGGAAACTCAGTCCATGCAGGTATTTAGGGTTATTTTCACACAAATTAAAAATGATGCCTAAAATCTCAATGAAACTCCAGAATCATGACTCCAGACAGACTGTTGTTAACAATGGCAAGCTCTTGCTTTGTGTTTACTTTGAGGCTAAAGCCCGCCCAATTTGTGCAGTTTGAGAGTCTTCACAGAAAAAGGCAGAGGTGTCGCACCTATTTGGAGACTCCACGAAGTGCAGGGTCCCTCGCTCCGGTCCTTGAAGCAGTGATGTTTCTGTGGGTACAATGCTGCGTCTGGCTAATTAGTGTTTCTAAGAGGAGGACACATTGTCTTTGTCTCCCTTTGCAGTGTGGTAAGGGTCGTTTGGGGACCTTTGCATTGCCCTCCATGGGGCTACACAGATACATCCGAAGTTTCTTTGTGAGAGCTCAGCTCCCCACCACAGTGCCCAGAGCTCAGAGCCAGGCAAAGTGCCAGGGAAGGTCCCTGGAGAGCTGCAGGGGAACACAGCTTTCCATTATGCCTGCCAAGTCTGTGGTCCTAGCACAACTCTGCCAAGGAGGGGAAACCTAAGGAAATACGTAACGGCACATTCTTCAACATCGCTTTTCCCCTCCCAGGCTTGCACCTACCATGGCCCAGTGCCACGTGGCCACCTGGGGTGGGGGAGAGCTGCACTGTACCTTTTGTGGGATCGTGTGCCTTAATGCCCTCTGTTTCCTTTGCTACAACCCAGTTTTCTGCTCCGTACCTCAGTGGTGGAGCCAGGCCCAGGGATTACCCCACAGGTCTCTGCTACCTGCAGGGTAACCAAGCCTAAATGCAAGCTTATCAAAGCATCTTCAATAATAAAAAACAAATATCAAAATCCTACCAGCTGCCCGTAACCACTAGGGCAGAAGAGCCAAATTTCACACCATATGGGGAAAAGGACATACACAGCCCCACTCCGTAGAGGGCTCCAGGGCTTATCTCCCACTGGGACGAAGGTCTGGGATGTATTCTGCACATCTGCCCTGTGGGAGAGGAATGCAATTGGTGAGGGGCAGCTGCTATCAAGCCCGACACATTCAGCAAATTCTTTGGTTCTTGTCACATACCCAACGGCTTTTCCTGGTCTTAACAACCTCGTTGGCACGCACCAGAGAAACAGGGGGAGCAGCAGGCAGAGCTGGCCAGCACCACAGTTTTTCTCAGGTTGGCAGCCAGTACTAACACTGGGTCTCTCTTTGGGAGGTGTTCCCCTTACAGGGGCCACCACTCAGACCAGGGTGGCAGAAAAAATGCTGGCTCAGATTAGGAACCGTTCTCTCGCTTTGTCCTTTCACAGGGACCATCTAGTCATGGAGAAACAAATATCCTGTGCACCCCAAAATGCTGCTAGAATAAGCAAAAAACCCCCAACTGCAAGGCCAGAATAAGGCTCGGAGGTGGACACAACCCCAGGGCTGTCCTAGTCACACTGGTAAAGCTAGGTTTGCTACAAACCTGTTAAAGTTTTCCTGCAAAATTTTGTAGGGGCTTTCTTTTGTTCCAATGGGTTTCTTCTAGGGGAATATGTATTTCAGGCCAAATTTTTAGGTTTTGGGGGTAGGAAAAGGGTGAAGATGAATACATGCACATATCTATCAACAACAACTTTTTTTCCATCCCAATTCTCCCTACAGGAATAACACACACTGCCCAAGAAATTGGGCAAAACAGCTCCCATGAGGTGTCTAAAAGATCAGGTATATTAAGTATCTTACTCTTGGCTTCCTCTTCCAGACGTGCTAGAGCACAATAAAAAAAGCACTCACCTTGCATAAAAATCATTCAGAAGTTTTCCACATCCTCCACTGGAGAGAAACTCTCAGCAGAAGGAAGAAAAAAATCTTTGATACGCAGTTGTTTTTGTCTTTGACAGCAGGAATATTTTGGCACAGATATGGCTTTGGATAGGAAAACAAAGATTGTTTGAAACAAAATTTAGATAGGCTAAAAGGAATTAACAAGAAGTCTGTAAAAATATTAAGCAATGGAGTGGTGGAGACGAGAGACTCCCTGAGCACCCAGGGAGTTTCACAGTATAACTAGGAATTCTCAAAAAAACCCCAACAAAAAAGAACTCCAGCCACCCTTAAGATACAACTGTATTTATCCTGGCAATTGCTAAATGTCTCATATCACAAAGCAAAACCAAATACTAGCAGAATGACATTCCAAATCACCATCTGAATGCAAACACTGCTTGATGGGGAAGGGGCAGAAGGCTGTCTTTTCTCAGATCCCAGTTATGTCAGATAGCTCTAGATCAGGTCCACCAAACAAATCACCATGTCAGAAGAGCATCCTCTACAACTGGCTCTTCTTAACAACCCTGGTGCCTTTCTTTCCTGAGCATGGGAAATGGAATGGGAAAGCTGGGATCTCCAGGGCCATCATTTTGTCATCTCATCAGTGTGTGTAGCCCCATCACAAAGGCATAGAAAACAAAGGCTTAATTTTATAGCTCAGAATTTAGAGGTGTAAGTAGGACAGTTTTTCTGGAATCCCTTCCACTGAAAAAGTTCATTCATATTCATTTAATCAGGTTGTTACCCTCACATACTCTGATTTCTGTGCACAAGGCTGAAGAGCTGGCAACTCCGTGCTTTCCGATTGCCAAAGGACTAACCACCAAGCAAAAGTCTGTTATTTAGGCTCCCTGGCATTTTTTTCATCACAAAATTTTATTTTCATCTGCTCTGCAAAATTTCAGGATTAAGTTTCCATGGCAGCTGTCTGAGGCTGAGCACATGGTGTTTGCTGAAAATTCCCATCAAGATGGTCCTTGTTCATTCTGAAAACATTAGCACAGAAGATACATGCTGTATGCATTATACCCATGTATGTACAGTGCAGCTTTAAGACCTGAAAGCTTTGAAGAAGCAGCTTGAAATTTGGGAGAAAACTTCTGACAGTATTTGTAAACAGTGCTTTAAGTGAGGTCAAAGTCAAAATGAAGAAAAACAAGGCAGGATCCAGTGGCATCCAGGGCAGGGGCTCATAAGGGTAAGACTTCCACATATTTGCATTGGATGAAGAAGGGGTAAGCAGCCAGATGAGAGTACAGGTTAGGGAAGAAAGTGATGGGATGTGATGAAGAGCAGAGAAGTAGCTGGACTCAGTGGTGGAAGACAGAGAGTTAGAGAAGTGAAATAGACTTCTAAAACTTTGGAGTAGCAAGGGAAAAGGATAGGGGGAACTGCAGGGGAGGAGGAGCAAATGTGTCAAGGAGGGATGAAGGGCTGTGCACCACCAGCATTCTCCAGGAAGTCATGATGAGGAAGGAGAGAAATGCAAGCCACATAAAAGGAGGATCTGAAGTTTGCAGGTGCAGTATTTTGTCAAGCTGGATAAGCTAGAGTTGTTTCTCTTGGAAGAGGATGGTACCAAGGAGGAGCTCAGTAGCCCAATTGGATTCAAAAGCATTAATGCTCTGAAAACAGGAAGCTCATGAATTCAACGGAAACATTATAAAATCCTGTTTCTTAAAATAGGAGTCTTGCATTCTGTTTCAAATGGTGCACAGACTTCTTTCAAGCTCTTCAATCCGTACTCCTGGGTGTGAGTGTTCAGTAATAAACTCATCACTCCTGGAGACCTACCTGGTTTTGTGCCTAACAAATTATTCATAGAGTAATATGTTAATCTTCCCACACAGATAAAAAAGTGTTGTGGTTCCTTTACATACCCAGAGCATGCCCAAATTACCTATCCCAGTCAGTTGTAAAAGCAGATTTCAGGATTTAATGGCTGAGTTTGATAGATTATTATAACCAGCATGGTACACATGCTTTTTCTTATACATATCATCCAAAATTACCACCACCCTCCAAAAATAAGGAACACAAGCAACACACTGCATTACACCCTGAGAGACACTACATCATCACAGTCTGGTATACATCAATGGATTTTGATTCTTTCACATGTTATATCCGGAGGTCAAGTGAGGGAGTGATTTTAACATACCCAAGTTCTAAGTGTCAGACATCTATCTGAAGCAGATTAATGATGTCTGTGTAAAACTCCCCCTGATAAAATGCTATGGTTCAGACCCCATGTTCAGTCTAATTACAGGACTAAAGCAATCATCTTTCTTTCTATTCAAGCTTAAGCTGCTGTTGTTTAGCTTATTCTTACCAATAGCGCAGCCAAATAAAACTTAGGAGCAAGAAGAGCTAGAGCCCTCTTCACTCTCTCTCGATTGCATCAGGGCTGAGAGGAAATAAAAGCAGAAAGAAACCCTGCTTATTTCTGCCACAAAGACTCAAAAGATTGCTCTCAGATCACACTGAAGCTCACAGAAAGTAAGTAATCATCTTGTGGGATGTTGAACACCCAGAAGTTACTGTCCTGTAGGAATTATGGCTTTTCATGATTGCCCCTTCATGATGCAAAAGGTTTGCTGTAGACATGGTATTGGTCTGAGTCCTGGATTTTACCATAGTTCTCCCACTGACCTGGAAAGTGACATGGAAAAGTCAGTTGCTACTCTGTGCCTTTGCCTTGCTTCAAAGTCTCCATCTTCTGCATTTGGCTCCCACCTTACTTGCACGCTGCCTAGGAAAACCTCAACTGCGGCCGGTGGATTCAAGTGTAACTAAATTATAATTAGTCACCCTGATGCCAGTGGGGCAAATCTGGGTAGTCAGTACTTCATTACTCATTTCTATTTATTTGTCTGAGGTAGTGCAAAGCCTATTTTTACAATAAAGTAATAAAAATGTTGACAGAGTTCTGCTGCTTTTGGAAGAAAAAAATAATCATGACTTTCCCAGACTGAAAACTAGGGCACTACTCTCATCCATCACTTCGTACAGCTCCGCGATAACTCTCTCCTTACAATTGCAAGTCATTCTCTATCAGCATACAGGGACAGCTCTCTAGCAAGACACAAATAGAAATAGGCACGAAGCTGCTTATTGGTAAATAAATCAAAGAGGAATTGGGAGAAGGAAACAACACAAAGCTCACTTTGTCAGGGTAGCAGAGATTTATGAGAGGTTCACTGATGCTTCAGGCCACTGGTGCCATTTTCCAGGGTATGAATGGGTGGATCTTTTGCATACATTTTGCTGGGTTGACTTAAGTAAGTCTTGACAACTCTCTTTCCCTGGGGACTAGACTAAAAGTATTGTTTAGAAATCTAATATATGGTTTATTTACTCAATTTGTGCTGAGCACTACAGTTCCTTCAGGCCAGCTTCAGCAGTCCATTACTCCATTAATTCTCCATTACTGAAATTAGTGCTGTAATTGGAACGAGGGAGGATGATGGGGAAGGGGACACTTTTTAAAGGAGCAGGTCCTGCTTAATCCCATCACAGAAGAAAGCATCAGAAAAAAATCAACTTCTCCCCCCCCAGCCCCTCCCTTAAGGAAAGGGGTAGGGAAGAGAAACTTCTCTCTGGTGGATGACATGCAATAGCCATGCAGCAAACAGACAGCTCCGAAGACCGCACCAGATGGTCCCTCTTCAAATCAGAGGACACAATGGCAACATCAAGATGCCTCCACGCAGAGCTCCCCTGTGCCAGAAATCATAAGATACCAAGGTTTCACCCTAAGCTTCTGGTCCCTTGCATGGAGATGGCAATGCTAACGGGGCCACTGGTGCAGTCTCTCTTCCCAGTGTCTGCTGCATAAGCAGACTGCAGCTGGCTGTTTCACAGCCTTCACAAGCCTGAGGAAAGGAAAGGGCAGAGACACGGTGCTAAGACAGACAGCTGAACCATGGAGGCAGTGCACAGAGCTGAGTCTGGTTCCCATCACAGGCCCTTCTTGAAGTTGTGGAATATGTAACGGTGTTTGGGGTGACAGAGATCCCTTTTGCTGCTTTGCTTCACTCATCCATCCGCCATTATACTTTGCAGCATGAAGGAATACAGTATCTGTGTATGAATATTAATTAGCTAAATTACAACACGGCAATTTCTTGGATGTTGCACCCGAGAATTGTATATGTGCATACGATCACAGAGTTTGCAGTAATTTTTCACTATTAATTGTAAGCCAGTTGCTGAGTAACAAATGCCCTGTATGGTTATTCTGGATGACTGAAATATATACTGCTAATATACATATTTATTGGTTTAGTTAAATAGAAGACCTGTCAGAAGTCTAGCAGGAGGGTAATACAATAGCCCTAGAGAGGTCATCTGTTAAAAGATATTAAAGAATTTACAATAAGAAAAAATGCCATAGCTTTTAGCTGGGATGCTGCTGCTTCCATTTTCCAGCCAGTGACAGGATTTGTTCTGCTAAGGCTGGAACTGGGAAGTCCCATAGAAAACCAAAGAATTAAAAGATTTTCCCTATGGAGGTGAGGGACTGTGAGGACAGGCAATAATCCTGAATTTGTTCATGAGGAGCAGACTGACACAGAGACAGAATTTGCTGGAGGGGTCAAAACAGTAAAACTTAGCTGTCTACTATTACAGCATGGTAGGACTTAGGGTAAAGTGCTTGTCATATCCTTCTCACATTTGGCTTCGTTCCTATCACACAGACTCAACAAGATTTGCTCTGGAAAAGCTGTTTGATTGCTGGGATAAGCCACTGCTCTGCAAAGGGGGAACAATGGGGACCTGTGAGGTCCTCCCCACTGCCTGACCTTGTCCCTGGCACTAGCTGCACCCCAGTGAGAGCTCAGCTGCAGGCATAGGCTCCATCACAGGGAGAAGGTAGAGGCTGAGGGAGGCACCCCCTGGAGAGACTGGGTCTTTCACAACAAGACAGGTCTATTCCCATGGCAAAAAAAAAAATCTACGTAAAAAGAAATCAACCTGTTCACCAAAAAAATAAACCTAAAAAGAAATACAAGCAAACCTTGCATCACACATGCTTATGAATAAGAAAGTTAGCTCTCTTCCTTTCGGACCTCCGTGTTTTGAGGACAGCACTGCACCCCTTATGGGCTAAAGGGAAGATGCTACTCATTCAGGCAGTGCTTCTGATCAAGGCGGCTTGCCTCTAAACCTCTCCCAGGCTGAGTCACATGGGCAGGATAAGAGTTTGTTGCTCCTTCCTTGCCCAAAATCTAAGCCTCAGGCGAATGCCAAGGATGCAAAGGAGAGCTGCATCAGCAAGGGTGAGCAGATCAGCTGTGGGGATGACTGGAAGCCTCTCCACAGGATACATTATCTTGGGAGAGACAAAGCACTCCGGTGTCCCTGGTTGCTATCTCTCTGGGCATCTGGCAGCATCTCAGAGACCAGTGCATCTCCAGTGGCTGCCAGGGAACTGCCAGGTACCGAGTCCCTGCTGCTACCGAGCCCTTGGCTAAGAAGTGCATCAGCATGCCAGGATGCTAAATATACTCCTGTTGGGGAACACCACTGAAACAGGACTTTTTTGGAAAGATGAAGATGAGCATCAAGGTGGAGACTGACGGGATACAGTGGAAATAATGCTGCAAGAATAATAGAGCCTCAATTCTCCATCTTTCTAACTTTCAAGCTACCCTGGATTTCTCAACAAGGTCTTTAAGAGCAGAAAGAAAACTGGGAGGGACAGGTGAATGCCCCCTCAAGAATTAAATCCCAATTAACACACCATCAGTGATGAAGGACACGTTTTACGTGATCGATTAAAAGACTCCCCCCTATTGATCTTTGCAGCTAATAATTGTCCTACCCATGCTTAGGGAACGCAGACACAAACCAGCGATCTAAATTTATTGAGACTCCTGGCAATCAATAGGTCAGACTCCCAGAGAAGCATTATGCAGAAGGAATCTCCACTGACTCATCATGGGCTGGTGAGCCCCAGGTCTCCAGCAAGTCCCTGAAGCCATTCCCCTCTCTGCCTAGATGGTTCATGCAAGGCCAGGGTTGCTCTGTGTATGCTCCTTGTCAAAGCCCAGACAAACAGTCCACAACAAAACAACAGCCGCAGAGATCGCTCTCACCTTCAGCTCAGCATTGCGGCGTGAGAACTGGGTACCTGGAGAGAGCAGACAGCCTGCCATATGAGCCCTGCAGTTTTGATTTAAACAAAACAAAAGTGAGTAGCTGTAATTTCACAGATGGGAGCAATTCATTAACTGGGAAAAGATGTGGTCCCTCTAATCAGGAGTGACTGGGGAGCTTTTGATGCAAATGGCCATTTGCAGCTGCCTCTCACCAGGTCAGTGCAAGGCAATATACTGTGAGATGGAAAAATCAAACTGTGTATTAATTTGATAGCCTGCAACAGAGCAACAGCATTGCCAGGCAACATTTTTGGGCCCTGCCATGTGCTCAGGTGATCTGCCACTTCTGGATTTTATAGTACGTGATAACAAGAGGATCACACACTCCATTAAATCCCCTGGACAACTGCTGTTCATATGACTGCAACCGAAGCATCAGAACTAAAATCCTTGCAAGTGACTGACCTGAGCACCCTGACTGTCCAGGACTGAGAGGGCAGAGGTGGGAAACACAGGCTAAAAAGAAAAAGCCTTGTCACTTTTTAATCAGTCATCATCTCGGCTTGAATGCCTTGTGCAAGGCTGATGGTATGAACCAGCCTCTCCTTGTTCTCCAGTTACATGGCAGCTAAGCACGTCCTCTATAGCACTGCATCCTGGCCAGTATGGGTGATCAAAAGGTGAGAAATATTTTTGTTCTGGAAGAACTTTTCCTGCTTGGTAAATGGCAGGGAAAGTGAGGAAATGGGGGGAAGCAGCTATAAGGAGGAGCTACCCACTGCAAAGCCTGATTTCAAGGACAGCGGTACCAAGAGTGGAGGGATGCATATTTGGATTTCTGTGTGTGGTCGTGTGGATGGCTTTTGCCTGGGTTAAGGCTTCAAAAGAAAAGGCCTGTATGGCTCAGCCGGGGATCCACAGGAGTTTGGGATTTCAGCACATGGACATCACAAAGAGCATCTCTACCTTTTCTACAAAGTAAGGGTGGCCCCTGTAAGCTTCTGGGAAGAGCGGTCCCTTATCTACTTCAGCTAAGCTAGCCAAGTTAGGTCAAAACTCAGGTCACAGCAGGACTGGTCCCAAAAGAAAACCATCAAAAAATCTCTTGCTGACTGCAGGAAGCTTTGGAGAGAGTTCTTATTAATGGGGCACAAATAATCTAGCAATACACTCACATGCTCAAGGTGAGAGGAAAGAAGAGGGATGGAAGTGCCAGGAGGTGACCTAGGCACTGTGGTGCTCTTTGCTTTTCTCCCAACTTACAAACACCTCCTGGCACCATGGTTTCTACAAGAATTAGACATAGGCCCAGCATGGACCCTTTAGAAGATGCATATGCAAACTGGTCAAGAAAACCGTCTTGCCATTCCTCCCTCAAGAAGTCCTATTTGTGGTGTAAATGAAGGAAGCATGGATATTTATTTCCTCAGTAAACTCCAAGAGCAAGTTGCAACAATCTCACAGTGATAAGGAATGTGGGGGACATGGCAGTCTGGTGTGAAAAGGCACAGTGGAAGATTTAAAAAGAGAGAAAGAAAAACTCCAGACAAGTTACATATTGTTTCATTTCTCACCCAACAGGCAAAGAAGGCAGCGCAACTGTTGTTACATAACATCTTCCTAATTCCCCTCTGGTGAAGTGGCATCCTATGACAAACATCTTTGGGAACAAGTATACATGCAGAAAGGGGGTAAAAAGATGGGGAATGGGCAGGGTCATTTTAATTTAGATTATTGAATGACGCAAGAAAGCTGCCTGGGGGAGAAGTCCTTAGAGAAAATGGTAAATCTTTATATTACATGACATTAATTACACTTTTACTGTGAGCTAACCCTATTACAGTATTGTGTATAGACACAGAAGATGGTACTTCTGTGGTGTCCTTCCTAATAAAGAGCTGTCCTGCAGAAGGCCCAGGGGCCCTGCCAGGGATTTTACTGCACTCTGGGTCACAGTTCATAATGACTGATTAATGTACTTCCTTGCAAGTACTTTTCTTTACAACTTTTACCAGATTAGAGGCATGGGGAAGAACAGGATTCTCATTAACTTATTCTTTAATGCGAGGTCCTTTAACCTGGGCTGCAAATGAGATGTAAATACCTTGGCCCAGACATCCCGGCTAGACCTCTACTGGGGGACTGAAAAAGCATTGCAACAGCAATGGTGCAGGGTGTCGTGACTAGCCACGTGACTTGTGTTGACTTATCCTCCAGCATAAGACCTTGGAGCACAGACCTCAGCAAAGCTGTGGGACGTAATCCTCAGCCTGCATTCAGAAAAGTGGCAGAATTTAGTTCTTCGGTGTGCTGGATTGCTGGGAGACTGGCAATGACTACCATGGACTCAGGTGGCAATGGACAACAGCAGAGGTTCAGGGCTGGAGCCATGTTGTGTGGGTTTTGTTGGAAGCAATACATGTCAGAGAAACAGAAAGAAAAAAGCAAGAAAAGACTCGAAGGCAAGAAAAGTCTGATTAGCCAGGCTCTGAGAAAATACCACAAGAAAGAATTTGGTCCAACTACTATTACGTAAGTGCTTCAGACTGTGAACAAGAGAAACAGTCTCATACCATTTGATCCCTCTTTCCCTCAGGACAGTAGGGCTTGGCCAAGGCAAATTAAATTGTATCAGGTCTCCCCTCTCCAAATAAACTAGCTTACAAATCCCCTATCTAAGGACTGTTGTGCTTGAGGCAAAAGGCATAACAGAGATACCAAGCAAGGTGATCAATAGCAAGATCCAAACAGACCAAAAGCAGCCAGGAAAGCTATATCAAAGCAAATGTTTTAACAGAGATCTCAGGGTGCCCAAAATTTACTCTGGTGCTGAGTGATTACAAGTCTCTTTCTCACCTATAGCTGAAGGAGCCACTGATGGTTGGAGATCAATTAACCCACAGAGGTGCTGGGTGCAGCGAGTGTGCGCGAGCTGCTTTAGGAGAGCAAGAGCCAGCCAAAGATTTAGGCTGGTCCTCAACGTGGGTGAGGTGGCTTGCAATTTGTCTGAGCCACTTTTCAACAGCAACTGAAACAGGCTCTCCCGAGAGCTGCGGCCAGGGATATGTGCAGGCAACCCTCGTGCTCGAGGGGGCACAGCCTGTGGCTGGCATGCCAAAAATGCTTTTTCAAAACAACTATGGGCCGGATGAAAGAATGAAAAACAGCCAGTTGGTGCTAGAGAGACAGTGGATCTTTTAGATCCAGCTGGTCTGGGCTGGGGACTATCTGCAAACTGCAGAGGTAACCCTTTCTGGAAGTTACTACAACCCCTCCTATACCAACTGAACTTCACAGGGGACTTCTCTAATCCCGGGTTTCTGCACCAGGCTAACCCTCTCATTTTGCTGGCACAAAATATTGGGTCACTATCTTCCGATCAGCTGAGAATGACAGCCAGTATCGGGAAAATACATTCTTCTGTAGGCTTAGCTAGATTTGAAAGCAAGTCTTCCCATAGGCTCATACCGCAATTATACTTAAGTCCATGTATGCCACATTAGTAGTGGATTTCTAATCATGTACTGCAGACATCCCGTCCTGGTTGCTCAGCAGTGCAGCAAACTCATGGTATGGCAGACTCTTCCAAAAATAACTTCCTGCTTGCTAGAAACGCTTTATGCACTTGCATGTCCAGTTGCTGAGCAGTAATCAGTGCAAGTACATGTATGTGAGGAATGCAACCTGTGTACAGCACTGAACTTGAAATGTGGACTTTGGATGAACGCTTTGCAGGTATGTAATGCTTTTCAAGGCAAAAATGAGACTTGGTCACTGACAGATATCTACAAAGCCCCCTGTTTTTAGTTACAAGCAAAAAAATCTTGTTATAATTCAGTGAATAGGAAAAAAAAAAAAAAAAAAGGAAGCCATACCTGATTAAATCATTTTGCAAGCTGCTTTTTCTTTCTCAAACCCAAAAACAGTAGAGCAAAGTGTAGGAGATGCAAGAGGCCTAGAAATGAGGGATGTACAAAGTACACATGCTGCTCTGGATCAGCCATTTTCCATAACAACACTCTCTCAGAGATGATCATAGGGAGGAAGCGAGAAAAAATGCGTAAATAAAGATGTAGGGCAGTTTTATGTCCTGTAATTAACTGTCAATGCTACCATGAGGGAGACAGATGGCCTGTAAAGGACAAAAAAATAAATTAAAAACTCGATCCTGGGCTATTTCTTGCATGAAACACTCCCTGATCCAAAATGTCACCTAGCAGAGTGTGCAAATCTCTATAACAGTTTCGACTGCATAGAAAAACTTCGACAATCCTTTCAGGGACCAAACTGCCACGGCTGGAAAAGCAAATACTTCCCACACGGGAAAAATAATGATACAGAAAGGACCCAACTACGTTACAAGATTCTTTGAAGGTTATACAGTATCGCTGCCGCTGACAACCACCATTTCACTGTCAAAGGGACAAATAGATAGTACTTTTCTTGAATAATCCATGCTATTTTTCTCCTGAGCAAGTTTGCCAAAGAAAAGGTACTTGAGCAGCAGGTCCCCAGTACTACTAGGCCCCCAAGGGGTGGTCATTTTCCACACCATCTGCTGGGCACCTTTGAAAGTTCTCCCAATTTGGAGATAAATCTCCCAATTTATCTGTGATATTCAGCTTAAAAAAGAGCATCAGTGGAGGAAACATAGCCTGTTTTGCTACAAATGCATGTCTCATATTCAGGTTCCTGGGTACCTCCTTCAGTGTGTGCCCTGGCAAGGCTTTCCCAGGGCTGAGACCTTCACAGTTCCTCTCTACAGCGAGGGTTGGTTGTTTTCTTCCAAGGCGACCCTGGTGATGTCTCTCCCCTCTCTGGGACTGCCTGCTTTCAAAAAACTTGCAGAAACAACTTACCTCGGAGATATGGCCTTTTCTAGCTGGGTTCCCACCCAACCTGCCAAGTGCGGGAGTTACCATGGGTGTGAGCAGGGGCAGCTGGAGCACAGTCACTCCATCCTCACTTCCTAGAATAATGGTGGAAAAAATCCCAAATGCATAAGCAGGAGGAACATGAAATGACCAAATACAACAGGGCAAAAAGATGCTTTAGGAAGGGGAAAAAGAGCTCTCAAGCATTTTAGATTTGAGATTCAGACTCTTGAACTCAAGATGGCTTAACTAGAGAGAAGCTAAGCTAGTACCTCTGAGTTTTATCCCACAACTACCCTGTCTGCTTGCTCACACCTCCTGCCTCCCCATCCCAACCCACCCAGCAGATGATCCCTCGTGCAACCTGCCCCAGTGGACTTCTAGCTGCTCTGGATGCTCCCATGTGGGTGGTGTGCTGAGAGCTCCAATAAGCCAGACAGAGACCCCCACTAGGACCAGCACGCTCAGACTGTGCCGTGAAAGCAGACACAACCTGCCAGAGTGGGTAGGGAGGTTGTGAATCCCTAGTGCCACTGTCTAGCAGGTTACCAAGGGGGTTTTTTCTTGCTTCCCAGCTCTTGAAAGGAGCCCTGGGAGCAGAAGGGTGAGAGGGAAAAAAGGAAAGGGGAAGAGAGGCTGCAGTGGGAGGAGGGGCTGAAGGGAGTTATGCTCACAGCTTTTCACAGCTGAAAACAGACCCCGCTGCTGGTAATGCGAGAGGGCTGGAGCAGGCGCCAAATGGATAAGGCTGTAGACAGTGGGGCCAGAGCACTGATACTTGCCAGTACCTGCAGATAGGAGACAAATAATTGGCACATGTTAAGAAAAAAAAAAAAAGAAAGAAAGAGAAAAAAAAGAAAAAGAAAAAAAAAGAAAAAGGAAAAAGCAGGGCGGGGAAAGAAAAGATGGGAATAGAAAGAGAGAGTTGTTAGATGTCTGTATTTTCTAAACGTGTCTGGCAGGAGCCCCTGCAAGGAATTTAATCAGCAAGAGTTGTTTAAACTGGGCTTTGAAAACAAGCCCTGTGCTGCTAGTAATGAACTTCATATCATCTGCAACTCCTGTTTGCTGACGACATTCAATTTGTTAATTCTGCAGCTGGTGATAGAGGTCAGATATGAAAGTGACGATTGTTTTTTGACGTTCCAACCCCTGCTCACATCTTTCTAATTAATCCTTTTAGGAGCCACCAGCAGATCAAGAGGAGTGTGGGAAGGGAGGGGAGGAGGAGGAAGAGAGATGGTTTTTCCATGCCTGTCCTGTGGCTCCTTGCCTCCAGCTCCAGTGGAAAGGAGACACAAGGGCATGCCTACTACTTGGTCCTATGAGCATGAGCCTTTTCAGACTGTCTTAGAAAACTTTAATGTTGGAAAAATAAGTATTAAAAAAATGAAAGCTCACCTACCCCCTGAAATAGCTCATTTTAAAATCTGGCCAGTATTTCATATTATCTCCATGGGGGATGAGATGGGTGGTAGGACTGGCAGTGGGGTAGGAAACCCTTCTCCCACTAGCTTACCCAGCTGATACAGGGCTGGTGAGATCTCCCAGGGTCTGGTTTAAACAGCTGAGTGTGTACAAGCCATACGTGGACCCAGCATTTTAGTGCAGGCTGGTAACAGGCCCATCAAACAGAGAAGAATTCATGGCCTCAGGAGGCCTGGCAGTGCCCAGGGACTGAGGTGGGCATGGACATGCAGGTGCTGTCAGGGGATCAGGAGAGCCCCACCGTCACATGGGTTCATGGTGCACAGATGGCTTGGAGGAAAACAGCAAAAGGGCTGGTGGGCAGGAGATGTTGCTGGCCTGTGCAGTGAGCAAGCAGGAGTGTTTCACAGTTGCTGAACGCTTAGTCTCTCTCCATGCCGATTTTAACTCAGGAGCCTGAATTTCTTGCCTAGAAAGTTATTTAGGGTGTTGAACCCACTGCAATGACCATGTGTGCCTTGTAGAGGGCCAGCTGGAGCATAGCAAGCACATGTGGACGGGGACAGCACCATCAAGTGAGAAGAACAACCAGAGAAGTCCACAGAGGCCTGGGCAATACCCTGAGGTTGGTCTTGACCATATGAAGCCCTGAAGCAAAGATATGTCTCTGAAACCTCCTGTAGTTGGCATCAAAACTGTTCATGTTGTGTTCTTTCCATTTTGCTTGTGGCATTAAGCTCATCCCAGGTTCATCTGGTCCCTGGCAGGTTCTGCTGCAGGTCTCTGGTTGTGCTGGCAGGAGGAAGGGATGGTCACCAAAGCTGGCCCCAGTTCACAGTGGACTTTGTCACAGTGCCCTATAGCAGAACTTCAATCCAGATGTGGTGCAGTGTGTCCATCTGCAGGGCTTGGATGAAGAGGCCTTGCAAGGCAGAAAAGCCAGCAGCCAAGAAAGGAGAAATTTTAGAAAAGGTGAGAAAAGTAAGAGTGGAAAATCAGCTGAGTGACAAAATTTTGAGAAGAGAGGAAGACCTGAGTTTATGCACAGAGATTGCTGGCATTGGGGAAAGGCAGAAGAAAAAAAACTCCCTCTAATTAGTGCTAGGCTAAAACCAAAGAATTTTTTAGTGGAGGAACTCAGTTTTTCTTTTCCAGTCCACCTCAGCACTGAGGTTTGGACTAATGAAAAAAGACCAAAACATCAGCACCAGCCTTTCTAGAGCAGGAGAGTCCTGGCAGAGGCTAGACCTGTTGTGGGTCAGCTGAAGAGCGAGCTCTGGGTGCCCGCTCCTGCAGGAAGGTCACCGAGGAGCAGCACCCCAGCAGTGCTGGCACAGCTGGGGATGCACATCTGCCCATGTGCTCTGTTCCAACAGGACCTGACACTGAACCTTTGGCTCAAGTGCAGTGGCCCTGGTTCCTTTCAAGCAAATGGAGATCTACCAGCTTATTCTAGCTGGGTATCTGTTGGACCCTGCTTTGTCTGTGGCCAAAAAATGCAGCCACTTGCTTATATGTTGTCAAGTGCTCCGGTTTTCCTATGGAAGAAGTTTCTGCTTGACTCACTTTATTAATCAACAAGTACTGCTATGGTCTCATAAGGGTTTATCCATCCAGTATAAACTTGCGGTATCTGGTATTTTGAAGAGAAGTCCAACCAACCACCAGATAAAAGAAGTTTATCTTCTTTTTTTTTAAAAAAACCTTTATCGGTATGAACTGTTTTGCACATAGAAAGAAGGTCTATTGCTCTTTCAAAAAAACCCTCTAAAAATCACTCTAAATTACTCTAAAAATTAGTACAACAGATGCTCAGTTCTGCTCTTGGCATGTCTGGAACAACACTAGCTTTAATTAAATTAGCCTAGATTTACAACAGTAGGCTCATGTGCAAGCTTTGCCCTTATGGTGTCTCTTCAGTTTGTTCTAAACTTTGTGCAGAAAAACCAGGAAAATACTGGGCAGGGGGAGAACCAAATGGTGCAATTAATTAGATGAGTCACATGAAAAGATTAACAGCAAAATAAAAATACTGAGTGTCACTCAACCAAAATGGATATTTTGCATGATGGCACTCTGTGATTACCACCGAGGACAGTAAGACTGACCATCTCCCTTGAGGCCTAACGTTCAGAGGAGGAGTGCCCAGCACACACTTAGCGAGACATCAGGTCTCATGAAGTTGATCTTAGCAGCACGCTCCAAAATGGAGACACCAAAAAGTTCATTGCTAGCCGCTTGAAATCTCAAATCAAAAGCCTTTCAAGCACCATCATGTAGTCATCTGCATAGCTGGCAGCTGTAAAAACCAGATGCCACATCCTAGTGACAACAGGAAACTGGTATTTCCCTGCCCTTGGTCAAAAAGAGTTCTTTGACTTCTCTCATTTGGTTGGTTGAGTCTTGGCTGAATTATAAAATGAGAGAAGATCACCAAAGACTGGTGTTAGCATAAGGAAATCTGCTAAAAAAACCCCGATACATGAAAATTTACTTAATGGATCAGTGAAGAAAATTACACCAAAAAAAGAACCACGTGATCTACAGAGGTATCATTACAGGTTGAGGTATCTTCTTCCTACTGGAGCATCACTACCTGCCACTAGCAGGTAGCTCATGAGTGAGGCCTGCTGGTGAAGGAAGAAGAGTATCTGAGGGCTGCCTGAGGCTCCTGGTAGACACCAGTCCCACAGAAGACCAAGAGTTCTGCTACATCTGCTACATCAAGGACAAATGACTGCAAGAAAGAGACTGCACTGGGACATCAGCAATGCAACTGTTTGGGATCAAATTTCCCCATCAGATAAGCAGAGAGCAAGAAAACAGAATCATACATGCCTGAAGGAAGGGGTTGTGTAGTGAAAAACTACTAGAAATGACTGAATTTCTCAGTAACTACATGCGTTGTTATTTGTTAATAGGCTTTCACCTGTTGCATTTGGGAACACTAGCATGGCTTTCACTCGCGCAATATTTATAGGCTTAATTTAGCTGTTTATGAAAAACCTGTTGACCCTGAGCATCTCTGCAAGCAGCAATGCAAACAGCGGCAAGTGGTTCATGGTATACACTCTGCTTAGCCAGAAGCACAAAGCACTTAGTGAAAAACATCATCCTTCCTAGTGTTTACGTTCAGCTTGAGCACATCTTAGCCATTTTATTCTCTGTATGGCTAAGTCCCACAGGTACCTTGTCATGTAAAAGACATGTTGTTTATTATTCAAGTGTTAACAAAGTGAGTGAAAAAGTAATCTCTTTCAGGGAGGGAAACAGCCAAAACAAGTATGACAAGAATCGCCAGCTCCAATGGCAACAACAGTATATTTTACTGTGTAACCCACTGCAGAGGTGTCCCCGTCCAAGCCTTGTGCAGGCAGTTGTACCCCTCTAGCTGCCTCTCAAACCACGGCCTTCAGCTTGCTACACCACTTTTCTCACTCTGCCGTTCTGGCGAGATATTTCTTTGAAATCCAAACAACATTTCCTTTTATTAAATAATCACATGTATGGTTATAAATTCTATTTTAGGGCAATAGTTCTAATTTTCTCAGGTAGGAAAAGGCCTTTACACCAACCTAGAGTGCCTAACACCATAAGGAGTCACTCCCACATATTGTCACCCTGTTTTCTTAAGTATTTTCATTTTTTTTACCAGACATGTCCCTTACCACAATATAAGGTTTTAACAAATGAGAAAACACATATTTTAAAGAAACACACCCTCTCACCAAGACACATACCCAAAGAAAAAGCATTTCTAGATAGAAAACAGCTAAAAGGAGTAAAGTCAACAAAGACAGTGTTTAAGTAATCAGCATTCCCAGATAGGTGATGTCAAAATGGTAATTATCCTTCCAGAGCTGCCTGAAAATCTAAAGCAGGAGGTAAATGTCCAAACAACTGTATTGCACTGCTCTCACCCTGTGCCAGTAGAGAGTATATCTGGAACAATGTGCTCACAAAATGGTCTTCATCTTCCACAGCCCTCTGGGGCTCTATGGAATGGGTGTAGGTGGTCCAAAGGGACATAATTACAAATAAAGGAATGAAATTAAGCACAGGAGCATTTGCGCTGTTTATCAGGACAAATTCCCAAGCAATGAGAAATAACTGATGTCAGAAATAGTGTCCTTAAGGAATCAATGGGAGCTCCATTAAAGGTTACGTTAGATAAAGCAGGCTGTGCTACAACTTGGAAAGAAAAAGTTTCCAAGTACTCTTGATTTCTTCTACAGAGTGAAATGGCAGAGTCTCCACTGGGCAGCAAAATTTCAAAAATGCCTTTAGGTCTCTGCCTTGTTTAGGCTACTGCTTGGAGAGAAATGCAGAAGAATTAGATTGTGTTAAAACAGCATTATTCAGCAGACGAGTGTTATTTTAGGGACTTTGTACCAATGTTATCCTCTTGCATTTAGAGCATAGGCCCTATGATGAATCATTTACACCTGCCCTGCCCCATGGTTCCAGCCTTGGAGGAGCTCTGAGGATGCTATTGCAGTACAAGCAGTCAAAAGCAGGTTGAGGTGGTAGATTCCCAGTTTGTACATGATGCTATTTGTCAAGGTCACTTCTATTTAGGTGTCTAGCCATGGACAGAGAAGCCTAGCTTTAAGGTTCAAAAGGTGAACACAGGATTGGGAGAATAAGGACAGGCACATGAAGCTACCCACTGGGCTATCTAGACTCACTTTGAAGAATCTGAATGAAAGCAGCTTCATTTAAAACTAAACACATAAAAAGTAAGATCCTTCCAGTGAATAGTCTGCTTAAGGCACACCCCTTGGGAATGACAGATGAGAGGAATAGCTAAATCAGCCTTGTAGCTGTTTGCAACATGTGTTACAGAGCAAGGAAAAAGCCTTAATTGTTTCTGCGAGCAAACGCCTACACCAGGGCCTGGACATGTTAGAGACAGTCCCTGCTGTCCAAATGCTGTTAAAATCTCCATAATTAACATTAACAATAGGCATCAGTTTTAAATACTGAGATTTTAACAGCACTACACAGCAGAGACCAACTCTCCAGTTATTTACAGAGATCAATTTTCAAATTGGGACCAGAAAGATATCCACACTGACAAGTGAAAAACGGGAGAAGCAACAGAGAAATAGCTTAAAACAATACTGTCATTCTGCAGCATCACAAACATGAGATAATTGCCCTTCCCTCCTCCTATAATGAGAGGTTTGATCTGTGTCCCACAGGCTGAAAAGGGACGAGTGACCGATGTACCAGTGGGCCCAACTCTCTCACCAGCAAGTGCCAATGCGTTTTGCATTAGCACTTCACACGAGGAGACCCTGAGTTCCAGCACCAATGGGGCTAAGGGGGTGTGAAAAACCTCCAGAATATGCTTTCTCACAGCCTGACAGATAGCTTGCCATGAAACCCAAAGAGAGCCATATTGTCCAGGACGTAATATTCCATGTTATAATTCAGTCATTGAAGAATGAGTTGCTACTCACAGGTTATGTACATAATCCTTAAAACTACTATTGAAAAATACTTTTTCTTTGAAACAGAACTTTCCTCCTCACGCAGCCTATTCCATAAATCCACAGAAAATCTAGCTCATCCAACTCTCTCTGGAACAACACAGCTCTGCTCAGCTGGTTTAAAAAAACAGAAAAGAAAAAGACCTGCTTAGTAAATATTTTCACTCTATGGAGTTTACTTTGTAAAAGTACAAGGTAAAGAGAGGAAAGCAGATAGAAATGCTTTAAAATACAAATACTTACTTTAAAAAATGGAAAGGGTTAACATCAAGGAGGTTATTTTATCTCCCAAAGTCAAATCCAAGATGCTCTGAGCAAGCAGTGGTTGGGGACAAGGCTAAAGTAGTAGGTTTCTCTTTAAAGAAATGCAGACCAAGTAGCAAAATATAGACTGAAAATTAAAGTGCAAGAAGAGAAAAATGCTTAAATTAGCCTGGGGAAGTCTATCTATCTAAGTCTTGCCTATACTAGACAGGGCTTGCTGGAAAAGGGAAAACTGCAAAACTACCAGTAAATTGCCCTACTGGAAATGCAACCTTATATTAGGAAAAAGGAGCCTTTTAGCTGGTATAGGCCACTACAATTCCTTCAAGCAAGTAAACCAAGCTGGGGAAAGGATTCAGCTGCTGCTGAACCATCTACCTGCACCTGCAGCTTAATGGGAAATGGTGTTGGCTTTGCTGGCAACAGTTAAAATCTTGGTATTTAAAACTACTGCTGGCATTCTTGAATGCAAGCCTGGGGAGGCAGTAGCAAGTTTCATAAACTGCTTTTCAAAACAATGCAATGTCCTGGGTGGCAGCATTTATGATTTCTACATACCCTCCTTAAAAAGAAAAAAAAAGAACAAATCCTTTACTTGAAATTGAAAAGAAAATTGATTAGCTGTAAAATTTTAAGTGTAAATACCAAGAGGGAGGCAGAGAACCCAAGGGAACGGGGGGAAACTGGAGGCTGTGGCCTTCTGTTCCTTGGCATGAAAGAATTTGAAGCCCTCTCTAGCCTGTCAAAAGAGGGCCCTGGTGCAAATTACCCTGTTTCCACTCCTGAACCTTCCCCAACTCACAGGTGCTGCATTTCAAACACAAATTTTGAGCATGGGTCCAAAGCCCTAAGCCCTTCCAAATTCCCCTCACCCAGCTGGCTCAGCCCCTTTGGGACAACAGGGGACTATTTCTGCAGTCCAGTCTCATTATATTACACTTTTCAAACCTTCTCCTCTGCCTTCGATCTTTCCCCAAGCCCCATCTCAAAATCTGTTTTTAACTCATTGCAATGGAGCTACAGCAAAGGCTTGTGAAATGCTGGCCTGAGGCACACTTCTTCACCTGATTCTGCTGCTTGTAAATATTACAGTTTTGTTCTATGTGGCTTCTACTTTCAAGTTTCTAATAGAAACTACGGATAGACAGACACTAACATTTTGTGGCCAGCACAATGCAGATGGACAGGGATGCTGTATCCATTTCTTCCCAGTATCGGCTTTTGCCAGTTTTAGTTTTGCTGTTCCCATCAGTAGGGATACCCAAGATGGCTTAAGACAGTTAGGCACCCAGGTCTCCGTTTTAGACTTTAATGCACACTGCTTGCAATTTTCTTGCCAATGCTCAGGCTTAATCTAACAAGGAGAGTGTCATTTTAGCTGCTAGTCTCTGCCATTTATAAGGGAAGAGACCTATCACACAAAATAAACCAGTGGGGGTTTCTGATAAAGACACTAGTCTCCATTCAGTCAAAATGGTAACTTTTCCAGGACAGTCTTGATTTTCTATTGCCAAACTATGGGTCTCAGAATTATATTCTGTATTGCAGATTTCATATTTGTGGCCTGCAGTCATAGGAAAATTATCCTTCAAAAGTTAATTCAGTAGGACCGCAATATGGGAGTTGCTGTTCAAAACAATACCAAAAAAACATTTATTCTTTTCCCTAGGTACACTGGCTAAAAAAAAAAAAAAAAAAAAAAAAATCAACTTTATCTTCTAGAAATGTCACATTTGCTTTGTGTCCTTCAGAAGCCATTGATTTCTTCTCTCTTCTTCCCACGGAGTAATTGCCCAAATCTTTTCTGCCCATCCACACTTTCTCTACCAGAAGCTACAGAAGCATTCACTATTAGTGTGTATCAGAGGTGCTAACCTAAAGAGACAACATTAATGAAATAAATAAATCTGTCTGTACAATCTCTTCTATCCTTTTTCATTCTTACTTTTCAGGAGACAAGGAACAGAGGAGGGATTTCCACGATGGTATTGTTTCAGATTCGTATGAAGAAAATCCTTGGTCCTTTCTGTGTGCTTGGAAGCCTATAGTAATCATATTAATCCAGGGGCCTTATTGCTGGTTAATGGAATTCTTTTAATATTGACCAAAGTTTCTAGTAAATAGATTTGCATTGATCTGGTGATGTATAGAGCTCAAGTAAGTCTATCTATGTGTAAGCAAATTAAAAACCTTAAGCCTATACAGCCAAACTGTATAATCCCATGCTGAAAAATTGATCCTCTGATACTCTCCTGGGACATTTTTTTTCTTTTTGGGTAAAGAGACACCTTCAATTTCTTCAACAGAAAAAAAGATCAGCATAATATTTGAAAGAGAGACACATAACGTATTTCACACTCAACAAAATCCAGTTCAAAGCCATCAGAATAAGTCATTACAATTAGAAACTACACCTTGTATTGGGTAATACAGCACTGATAATTCAGCAGTTGGAATGAATATATAATTGTGTTGCTACAGCATCACTCATCCTTGCTTTCCTGCCTGAGCACAGAGTTTGATATTTTTGAAGAAAGGTGGCTAGCACAGCCTTGCTGGAATGGCAGCTTTCACCAAATTTAACACCAGCCTCACTCAAACCATTCCCCTTTGAAGTCAGGTTGGTCTCAGTGTGCCTTTTCCCTGTCCCAGGATAAAAATATCAAACATACAGATCTCAAAACACTTAGTAAATAACATTGTCCTTGTATAAATACAGTGATATTGAAGATGCATCCATGAAACTTGTGGCAATAGTAATGCGATCTACAAATCTGCATGAGAACTAGGCTCCATCCACCACCACGGGTGCTCACAGCCGCTGAATGGGGAGGACGGGTACAGCGGAGTGAGTGGCAGGAGCTTGGAAGGGTGGCTTCCGAAGGCACTGTGCCCTAGGAGGGCTTGTCCCACGTCTAGCAAGAACTGCATTCATTTTGCAGCCTCTCTTCTAAGGGAAGGCACCAGTACGGTCCCTCCTTTCTCTCCCACCAGGTCCATTAATTACATTCATTAATTAAACTGGAGATAATCCCACTTCACTATCAGACTAGGCCAATGGGTTCATAAAGCACCCGAGGAGCAGGAAGGCAGACACACATGTACACCCAAAGAAGTGGGATGACTTAAGTTTTATTTCCATAAGAAATTAGACTAAAATAATTGTAAAGCTTAATTCAGTTGCTCAGTTGCCAGCTCAGTTTCACACACATTTTGAACCTGCAGCACATCTGCTCTAGATGTAATCCTTATCTAACGTATTCCACACTACTAGCACAACCATATCCAGGGTGCCCAACTGCATATAAAGATCAACCTATGTTTTGGCAACCCAGATAGAGCACCTATAATTTGGAGGTCAGTTTTATGCTACCCAGTCAATACATGCGTATACCTCTCTTGTGCACTTATAGCTTGTGAGCACAGATTGAGTGGAAAAAACCACAGAAGCCTGGTAAAAAAACAGTGGTCAGTTTGGCAGAGCTCATGCAGTGTTTGCGATGGGGATGGAGGATGAGCAATATCTTGATGCTTACCTTACTGGGTGGGAAGGTTTCAGGTGGATCTGTTCAAGAAAGGGAAGGCAGCATGATTCTGTCATGTAAAAGGACAGCTTTTTAGAAACACTAATTAGCATCAAACATTGACCAATGATCTTTAAAACCTCCCCATTATAAGCATGAACAACTGCAGCTTTGTGACTTGAAGGAGGTGTTGGAGGATGTGGCTATCTTCTGACTGGAAGATCCATATCTCCTGTTTCCCTATGCATAAGCATTTCCATCACTTACTTGTCAATATCCAGATTCATTGAAAACAGCATATCAGCAAAAGTAGCATCTTTTTAGTTATCGTATTGCATGCCATGATCCCAGCATGTATTTCAAGAAATGTTCTCACTACTTGTCATTCTGATTTGTGCTCCTAAGCTGAGACCCAGGACTGATATCTAGCCTCTATTCTCCTGTGCATGCAACAGCTCTGCTGGAGGAGTTTCAAACGCAAGGTCGGGGTGGGTTTTCTTTTGATGGGTTTTCCACATGCTTCAGTAAAAGCAGTGTAGTACCTTGCTTTCATAATGAAGTTGTACACTTACTTCTCAATGATTTCTCAAACACACACACAAAATTATAAAGTGCTAAACTAGTTTTCCCACAGATCAGCTCCATGAACTTGCTTTGGAGTGACAGGAGTGAAAGCCTCCATATCATCACCAGCCCAAAATAGTCAGCAGAAGAAATACAGCCCATCCCTGCATCAGAGGAAACCCACTGCCTGCCAGGGGCTCAGTGCTGCATTATGGCTGGCTTAAAATCACTGGAAATGTAATGGGATACTGAAGAAAAAATATCAGCATGGGGTTTTAAAACCATTTTTATCACAAAAGCAGTAAATTTCTGTAAGAAATTTACGAAAGCATAGAGCAGAAGAGCCTTGCTTCTCATTCCCTACTAATGGTAGGCATTACCTGCTATACGTTTACCTACAGGATCTCCAGGGAATGCAGGATGAAAACAACCTCATCTTTCTCCAGGTGTAGGAGTCAAACTGAAAAAAAAAAGGCAGTAGTATGCCCTGACCCGTCAGCAAGGCGAGGGGCTACCTCAGCTGGCTGTGCAGACCCTCGGGACCAGGGCATGCTCCTGAGTCCTGCCTACCTGCACCTTCTGCCCCAGCCCCAAGCTGGAAGGTGACCTGCAGGAAATTCAAAAAAAGCCACTACTGTTTCGTGTCAGCTCAGAAAACCACAACAGGGCCAGGCAGGGGCAGGGGAAGGCTGGAGAGGGAATCAAGGAAATTCACTTTGGCAGAAACTAGCAAAGCCTTTTTCTGAATGTTAACTATCTAATTTAATGAAGTCTGGAGATCAGTAGAGACAATTGTCACTGCCAGCTTTGATGCCAATCACAGCTCCGGAATAGGAGCCAGCAAATGCATTCAACATACAAAGGGGAAAACAAAAACAAGGCAAGGATTTGACCCTTTGCTCTCATGATCCTTTAAGAAGAAAGATCACCTTTCAAAACTGTGGGGAAAAAAGTCTTCCCAGTCAGAACAAGTCAGCAAGAAAAAGGAGAGAGAAATCACAAGGCGAAAGAGTACAGAATTGTAATTTCTCTCTGTCAGTCTGTGGTGCCTTCAGGGTCGCCAGTGGGAACTCTTACAAGCTGGAAACCTCTACATGGGCTGGGAAATTCGGGAAGATTTCTGTAATCCACATCAGGGAAGCAGGCATGTGCTTCCTCCTTGCAGGTAGCTGTAAGTCTGCTGTGCCTTCATGGCAGTCCTCTCCCCCCAGGGACACACTGCTCCTGAGCTGGTGGCATCCCACTATCCCCAGCTCCATCACTCTCCTCACCGCAAACTTCAGAAGACACATGGTGGAGGAGATTTTTTGCATCTCTGCTAAGTATATACAAAGTCCAAACCTCTGTGCATTGAGGGTATAGCTAAGCAAATTAATATAGTCTGATTTCTTTCAAGCAGGTTTTTCCATAGAGATTTTCAATGAAAATTTTAAGAGTCATTTTGGTCACTGATCAGCAGTCCTCAGATTGGAAATTCATTTTCAACTCCATGTCATTTTTAAAAAGAAAGGGTAAAAAGTCATATTTTACTTCACCTTGCAAATGCAGAAAGACAGAGTCTCCCAGAAGTTGAACATGGCCCACAGGCCACACTTTAGCAGCCTCTGCTCTTAGGTCTGTAAGTACAAATGGTGCCTATCATCAGGACTTGGAGAGTTTGGGATTACCCACCGCTTTCCTGTATGCACCTGATAGTCACCAAAAACATATCTCCCACACAGATTCCTGTGTTACTACTGTCTACAAAGACTAATGCAACTTGATGGAAAGGTACCAGAGGCTTTCTGGGTGCTCTGAACCTGCTGCAGGCATCTGGGCAGATTGAGAAGGTAGTCCAAGACCCCAATTTTAAAGACTGCAACTGGAGTGCAGCACTTTGGTGTACATCAGGGCGCTCAGCCAGCATCATCACTAGACAAGATTTACTCAGGAGCCTAGTATAGATTCCCCAAAATAAAACAAAGTTACAAAGATGGCCAAACAACATTGTTTGGATTATTATGATGAAAGTCTGCAGATCTAGAGTTTCCACTCTTAGTATTAAACATAGTTTAACCTATCATTCTGGACAATCTGCTCCCTCCCTAGCCTAAGGACTGAACTCTTCTTTCCTCTCTCATCCTCTTGATGCACCCTTCCTCCTCTGAAATTGGGCTCTGGGGAAGCTCTGTGAGGGAGACCAGCACCTCATCCCCCCTCCCAAAGGTCAGAAACCTCAGGTATATCCATTTCTTGCTTTATATGACTTTTACCTGTCTACAGCCTCTCACGTCATGAGAAATTCTGATGGTATTAAAAGTGCCCTTAGACTGCATAGCATTCCACTTACTAAGAGGTTTGCACGGAGTTTTCATGGGGCATGCAAACACAGAGGGCAATCTGGGGATGGGATTTCCCTGAAGGTACAGTCCTTACCTTGTACTCAGTTTTGGAGGAACCTTGTCACAATGCACAAGCATCCATCCTCTCTCCTGCATGCTGGGATACTCACGAGAAATACAAGATCCTAAATTCCTCTTTTTGACTTTCCCTTGTCTTCTCCCCTATCTTTCCACCCAAGCTGTAGACCTGAATCCCAAATCATATGATCCAAAGGTCAGGACCATATAGATGCATATGGAGAACCTACAACTGTACAGTGCAAAATCACCCATTTCCAACCTTCACCCATTTCCTATGTCTCATTAGAACAGCACTGATGGCAGTCACCAAACTACACCAAGACTCACCACACACCAAATATCAATAGATATCGATAATCCCATCCAGGCCAGTCATATATTTTCCACAGAAGCTATAGAGGAATGCCCCATGCCTGTCAGTGTTTAAGAGACATTTGGACAATGCCCTTAATACCATACTTTAATTTTTGATCAGCCCTGAAGTTGTTGGGCAGTTGGACTAGATGATTGTTGTTGGTCCCTTCCAGCTGAAACACAGTATTCTATTCTATGCTATTCTTCTTCCTTCCTCCTTTCCCTAGCAGTGCATGCTGAGGAAATCTCTGATAACATTTCTTCCCAGCCCTGCACTAGCAGAAGGCTTTCAATGGGTTACCATGTCCCAGTCTAGGCACTGGCTCTGTCACACTGTGGGAAGGAGGCATGTGCCTTCTGATGGAGGTGAGAGCTATGGATCATCTCAAGATAATTTGCAAAAAGCAAATTTGCTCAAAGCAAATTTGCACAAAGCACGTGTGAAGTGTGGTTTTTGAAAGCCTTCTGTGTTCATCCAGCTGAGACGGGTTTCCACAGGATGGCAAAACCTCACATCTTTCACACTAGTAGGGCTCAAAGATCAAGCCCTCAGTCTGAAGCAGGACACACTGCTGAACTAAACAGTTGCAAATCTTTTTGAGGTGAGCAATACCTGTTCATTTCCCTGCAGATTTCTTTTCTTTTTCTCGTTGTACTCATTTTTAGACACCTGAGCCGTTTCCCTTGGAAAAAACATGCTCAAACACACAAGCCTGAGAACAACCATACTCCATCAAAGAGAAGGTCCATCTGGCACAAAACTCTGTCTCCAAGGTGGCCAACCGCCACTGTCTAAAGGAGAGCATATGAGCTGTGCAAGTCTGCTTCTGTTAGGGTCCTGGGGGCGCTCATAGGCCTCAATGTCTGGGATTGGCCTCCTCTGGGACCCCCACCCTCACCATCTCCTGCCAAGGGCCCAGGGGACATGTCTCAGCTCAGCCTGGGGCCTTCAGTCCCTGCCTGAGCCATGCTGTAGGTGTGCCTGTCCCTGCCCCTGTCTCCTGGATGGGCCTGGCACCTGCACTGCAGAGAGCTGCTCTCCTGGAGGGAGCCCTCAAACCTAGGTCAGAGCTTGTCATGCAGAACTCTAGGCACAACATAGCATAAATATTCTGTTCTAGTCTAGTTTATTCCACTTCTATTCCCTGCACTCACCGTGAGTCAAATAACAAGACCCTTATTTGCCTGAAATGCCAGGGGTTTTTCAGCTCCAAAAACACTTGCAAGGACACAAACCACAAAGGTTACAAGTGGAAACAGGATTTTTTTTTTAATGCTATTTAATGTTATTTTATGGGATTTTTTCTGAATCTGTTTCAGAGACAATGCTCACTAGCATTAACACAATGTGCATGTGTAGCCAGGCTGATGCGTTCTTCAGTTGAGCTTGAAAAAACATCCCTTCCAGTCTGGCAAAGGAAAGTCACTGAGCTACAGAAAGTAGCAGCAGGAATACAGGCCAAGCAGTCCCTGTTTCCTGAAGAGTGAGAACATGAAGAATGAGGATCAGGACTGACCACACACAAAAGAAGACCACAACAACAAAGAGAAAGATGAAGAGGTGTGTGGTATTCTCAAAAGCATGACAGGTAAAGATGACAAGCATAATTTTTGCCTTCTGAAACTTGCTCTGCTGCTGTGCTTCTCTGCCAGTGATGCATGAAAAGCACTCTTGTACCTGCCCAGTGCTTGTATTGCACGCAGGGAGAGCTGAAAAGTGGCAGTTCCTGATGGGGCAGCAAGCCTGGAGCCCTTCCAAGCACAGGTTGTATTGCCCAAGCAAGAATCCCTGGGGAAATGGAGCCAAGGGAAGAGCAGAGCTCACTCCCGCTACAGACTTGCACTGGGCCAGAGAGCCTGAGAGAGCCAGGGTACAAGTGGTGCCTTGGAGGTGCAAGGGCAGCAGGCAAAGACCTGGCTGAAAGGGCCCAGAAGAGCCCTGACAAGGGGCTGTGCTCAGTGCTGCAGAGGACATGAAGCAACTCCTGGGCCCTTCCCGTGGGACCAGGAAACTTCCTCCTCCCGGACACGGGGCACGAGGGCCACCTTCGTGGAGCATGCGCAGCAGGTGGTAAACTAGCCAAAACGGACCAGAGCAGCCCTGACAAGTGGTCATGCTCAGTGCTGCAGAGGAAGGCAAAAAAACCCCAGGGATCAGTGCCAATCTGCCCTGGGGGAAAATTCCTTCCTGACACCAGAGCTGGCGATCGGCTATTCCCTGAGCACATGAGCAAGACCTGCCTCCTCGTCCTACAGGCTGGTCATGCCTCCCAGGAGATGCCCAAGCCTTATTCTCGCTCAACCTGGAGCCATCTCAGGGGCTTCTGAGTGGCCAAATGCCCTTGGCCTGATGGACCTTGGGGGCAAGAATCCTTCCAGCAGCTGGCAGGATGCCAGTGGGTGCTCCAAAGCACTAGGACCCCTGGCAACATCTCTGAATCCCACTTCTTATGGCTGCTGCCCCTGGCTCTGCAGGGGATGAGGATGGTGAGCTCTGCAGGGCTCCTCAAGAAGGCATTCCCTTGGTCCTGCCGCTGCTGTCCAGCTGAAAAGGATTTCCATCCATCAGATGAGCTTTGAACACAATCTCTCCAGCAAGCCTGGTCTAGCCTCCAGTCTTCCTCCTTCAGCCCCCTCCAAGTAATTCCACCGGCTCCTCAAAGACTTCCTCTCGGATGTGTTGGGGCTCCCCCCAGGCCAGCTCTGGCAGTGGGACATGGGCGGCCGCCTGTTTTATACTGCCCCGGGGCATTGTGACTGCTGCACTGCTGGGTGGTGGCACTGTGACATGGGAGTGACGGGGCCCCCCACGTGCAGCCCCTCTGCCCAGCATCCTTCAGAGGAAGGCCTTTGGGGTGCTGGCCCCGGGGGCCGTCCCTGCCCTTGGTGGCCATGCACTGGGCCCAGCTGCTGGGTGTCCCTGACACCTCCTCTGCCACTCGTCTCCCAAGGACAAACCTCGTGCTGTTACTCTTCTGTCAGGCTGTGGCAGAAACCAACCCTGCAGCCCAGAGAACACCCCATTAGCCATCCTCTCTGTGCCAGAGCTAACAGCCATGAGACCATGCAGAGAGGAGGACCAGGGACGCAAGCCCTATTCCAGGGGGATAATAGGGGATGGTTTCAGCAGCTCCAGCCTGGAGGAAAGCCAAAGCGTAACTAGAGCCATCGGCTGGGATGGACAGTGCCAAAAGTACTGCCATAGAAATAACAGAGGCTTTGAAAAACAAGTGAGCAGAAGTGACCCTGGTGTGGTAGAAAGGCCAGTCATTTTCAGACCTAGAACATTTGGATCCATGTCCAAAGCCCAGCCAGGCAAATGGCAACTCTTCCAAACAGCAAAACTAGCCTGTTGCTGCTATCACTGTCACATCCCCTTCTCCCGCTGAAAGCAAGCTGTGCAGTTGGCCATGTTTATGTGGGATACAAAACGTGCTTCAGCTGCGGGGTAAAACTTCCAGAGCTCATTTGTGACTTTGACCTTCCTGAGAATTATTTGCCTGCCTCCATTTGTGGGAAGATGTTCAGATCTTATCTAAACCCCTGGCAGATCTCTTTTTCCTTTAGAGTTTAGTGTTTTGAGTACTGAAAGAATAAGGAAGGTAGCGTTCTTGCCGTTTTGTATTTTTGTGCCAAAACTCCTACGTACATTCAGGTAACAAAGGGCATTTATGCCCTCTACATTTATTTGGTTGTGGTGATGCCAGAGGTGGAAGAGAGGGTTTTGGTTCCCTCTGCATGAACGTTGCAGAGACATAGAGACCATGCATGATTTCCTCACCGTTCCAGGGGACATTTGCTCCTACACTGTTTATGGTGAGGTGGTCTTCTTGGAAAGAAGTCTTGAGTTGTTTTTTGTTCTTTATCAGATCCAGCCCTCCACTGACCAGCTGAGTAATGGACAGGCTGTGTGGGTGGGCCCTGAATGTGAAGCTGGTGGTGTCGGTCCAATCACTTTCAAAATGGATGTCTGCCTCTGAGGGAAGAGAATATCCACAGCGGACATTAACTGAGCTTCCATTGTGGAAGTTTGGCTGGAGAAAGTGCCCAATCAGATGAGACCCTTGGAAAGCTAGAAGTGGTGAAACACTAGAAACTGATTATCTCAATCTCATATTCCCACTTCTTAATTTCTCTGGTTTTGTGTGCTCTGCTAACACCTCTTTAAAGGAGATTAGGCCCAGCAAAAGATCTGTCAACTTTCCTGGTCCCGTGGCTTACAACTGAGAACTAGAAGACATATAACTTGAATTGGCTTTGGAAAGCCGTGGGCAGGAGCAGAATGGCAGTATTCAAGGGTTTTAATGGACTTTTAATCTTTTGGTTGTGTCAGCTCTGGATGTGCTGATAGCTAACACTGCTAGTTTTCAGGAATTGTTTGTGGAACTTCCTTTAAGTTGGCTTCCTATTGAGAGTGTTTAAATTGGAATTGGAAACCTTAAAGATGCACAGCATCAGGCTTTTTATTCATTCCCATTTAATGATCTCACTCTAACAATGTGGAGAGTGGAGCCTTATAAATCCAGACAGTGCTTCCTTATTCCCACTGGTCTAATTGAACATTAATTCTCTTGTTTCACTATCCTCTGAGAGATGAAGAGGGCCTAGATATATCTTATGTTAGTAACAATTTTTAGAGCCTACTTGCCAAATTCTCTGACTCATCAGTTAAGCAAAAAGAGAACTGACATGGTAAGATGAAAATCCTACGAGAATTGTGGGGTTTTGGTGGCTAATGTGTTTTGGTTTTCTTTGTTTAGAAATTCTTCCTATATGGATCAGCCTTCTAGTGATGGTGAAACTGGAAGAAGACCACTCTAAGCAAACACAGGATGAATCGAGTGCCAGGTGATGCAGAAAATGCTCACAGTAGCAGTGTGGAATCCTGTCCTTCCTTGCGCGATGTCCACTCCATCAACCCAGTGCAGCTGATGGCAAGGATTGAGTCATATGAAGGCAGAGAGAAGAAAGGCATATCAGATGTCAGAAGGACTTTCTGTTTATTTGTTACATTTGATCTCTTATTCATAACCTTGCTGTGGATAATAGAATTAAATGTGAGTTGTCTTTTCAGTACCCTTGGACTTTATTAATTTATTCACTCACTTCAGGAGTGGTTAATAAGTTGCTCTTTTCTATCCCACATTATATGCTATTTGTATCTATTTAAACTAAAGCAGCTTCTTACATTTAATCTTTCATGAACATAGTATCTACTCAACTGCATCAAATTTTAGTCATTAGGATACATTGTTTATTATCTTCTTATCATGAAACCTTTTGATGTTCCTGTAGTCTATGAACCATGCTGAAGAAAGCATTGAAAATATGGCAGCAAGTAAACAAAAATGTTACTGTATGTCTTTGAATTTGACAAGAAGTGTGGATTTTAACAGGATTCCAGAGTTTGCCTTCTGAGAACTCAAAAGTCAGTGATATTTCACTGAGGTGCTAGTCTCTGGAAAGACTTCCAATGGCCAAAACCTTTCTTTTGCTGTTATGGATTTTTTTTGAGACAAACTCAGTACGCTATACATTGTCTATGGCAGGGTGCATTTAAATGACATAGACTCCCACAGTTGCCACCTTTTAACTCCAGCATTTGTAATTTGGAAAATGAGGCAGTTCTGAAATTTCCAGAAAGCAATAGGATAGCTGATTTGTTATTATTTCATAAGTAGCATCCAAGTTCTTGAGCTGGGTTTTAAGCTGTATCTAAAGTATGCATTTAGGAAAGGACATATGGGGAAAATGGGAGGAATCCGTTTTCTAGACAAGCAAAATCTTGAGTAAATATTTTTTGTCAGCGTTCCTTTACAAGATAAATAACCTTGGTTATTGATCTGACATTATGAAGTTTGAGGAGCTGACTGTTCAAGTATTCATTGATATAGTGAAAAATACACTTTACGCTTTAATTTGAGAAAGCAGACTTTGCTTGCCTGAATGCTGTAATTTTGGACTAGACTTCTGTTGTCTCTCTAGGTGGAAAGACTGTTGTATCCAGTCCGTAAAGTTAGCTTGTCTCAGAAAAGCAGCATAGTGTTCTGATGCATTTCTTGTTTTAGGCCAGTTTCTCAATAGCATCTTTGACTAAGAGGAACAGAGTCTGGGTTTGTATTTCTTGTCAAGGATTCAGAGTACAGGTTTTCAAACTAGTGCTCTCAGAATATTTAAGACTGTGTATAGAAAATGCTACCAACTCATGATGTTTTATTTTGAGTGCTGTAGCATTAAGGGACCTCAAGATCCTATAAGTTTTCATTGTGAAAGCTTTATTTTAAGAACATATTATGAACTGGAGTCCTATACTGCCAAATGTCAGCAAGAATGAAAAACAGGTTTTTGTCTTCATAAGTCATAACATTAGAAGCCCTCATGTGCTATCTGGGATCTGACACATGGTTAGGTTTTTTTTGTTCTGTTTTTTAAATTAAGTTTAGTTCATTGGGAAGTCAAATAGCACTGCTTTAGGACTGTCCATCACTGGTAGTGGGACTTAAGAATTGTTGCCAGACTTCTGTAAGTATTGTTTTCTCTTCGTCACCATTATGCAGTGTGCTTAGGCGTAATTTATTTTTAAACGCTTCAGGGAGTAGCTCCATGGCAGTTTGAGCAAACCCTAAATCAAGGCTGTCATGGTTCTCTGTTCATCCTTATGTTAACATGGTGCTTATGCAGCCACGCAGTGGACAGCTTGGAGGGCGGGGACGTTGATCTTCCTTATTTATGCTGCAAACAGATGATCACACCTGATGCAGTAGAGCAATGAAGGGGAAGCTATGTTTAGAAAGTTATTTGTCAGGTAGCCAAAGAGGGGAGGGAGAGGAGAAGAAATAGAAGAAATTTGGAGTTGGAGTGAATGGTCTCAGGAAAACACTGTCCAGCAGTATGGTTGGGAAGAGCGGAAGAGTCTAGGCTACATTGCTTTGAGATGGTGAGTGTATGTTGTTGGTGTGCTTTGGTACCTCCTTTCTTTAAAAGGATGACAGTAGTCAACCTCAATATTAAGCCTTCTGTTGGTGGTGTTTTCCAGTGCTTTACATAACTATTTCATGCAGTGCTTAGTTAATTAATTTAATATAAAAAACAATAGGATATGGACACTTACATTTTTTCGCTGGTGACTAAGGTATATACTCCTTTCACTTTTTCTGACCCAATACATACTAAATTATTTTCTTACTAACCCAGATTGGACAGGAAAGTGACAAACCTTTCCACTGGAAAGAAACGCAGTGGCTAAGGAAGGTGTAATTTTTAATCCCCTCAAGCAAATGAAAGAAGTAAATTAGGATATTAGTTATTTGTGGGAGAATGGTCTAATAGTTGCAGGTTCTGTGTTTTTTACAGTGACTAACTAGAGCTAGTTTCTGGGTGGTTTTTTGATCATCTGTTTTGATCCTCCTTATGAGACTTAAAATGCTCTGTGAATTTGTGTAACAGACCTTACATTTAATCATTTCTTCTTTCTTCAACAACTTGTTTGCTTTTATTTTGAGATTGCTTTTATTTTGGGACAGTCTGAAATATAGCTTGCATAGGCCGGGTGATAATCCTAAATTTCCACTTTGAAATTTGTATATAATCATGAAAAAGAAGCAAGGATACTAATCTTGAAATTGACATTGTTAGCATATATGTCCTCTGTACTTAGTTTAATGATCTTTTTGTACATCAGTGGGGAACTATTAATTTCACCCTTCAGATTTGTGTGTATTTTGGCTTCAGTAACTTCTGTTCTAAAGCTGTGTGTGGTGTTGTTTCTTTGTAGGTAAAAGGAGGCATTGAGACTACCTTAGAGAAAGAAGTCCTACAATATGACTACTCTTCTTCATATTTTGATATATTTGTAAGTGTTCTTTAAAAAAAAAGAAAGAAAGAAAAAAAGCAGCAAACATAGTTTTCCCATGTTTCTCCTTCCACAGCTGTTTCCTAGTTTGAGTCCTGTGAAAGGGTTGAACTTTTCTTGATAATTTAAACTGTAAGGACTTGGGCCAAATTTCACCCTTCTAAGGGTTGCCCAGTTCTTGCTTTGGCAGCAGGCTCATGGAGTCTGTGGATAGAGATGCTCAGGCACACTTAAATTGCATCCTCTGCTTTTGGGGGCATGGAAAAGCAGATGAAAAACTCAGTTGAGAATGTGAGACTGATGTAACATAAAGATAATTCATTAAGAGGACAAGACCAATAGTCCTTCAGCTGTAAAATCATTTCGTTTAAACTGATGGTTTTGTCCTTCCACAGAAATAAGTCAGTTGCAGTGAGGAGAGACTTGTTCCGAGGTTGGCCTGTATAGGTCAGGTTTTTTTAAGATGTCTGTGTTTTAACTCAAAACAGGTTTTGTTAACATTATATTAAAAACAGATGACTTGAAGTATGATTCTCCTTTACTATGTATAAGCACCTTAGGCACATGGGAGGAACGCTACTGCATTAGGAAATTTCTCTGTGTTTCAGCAAAGCTGTAGCTCTGCAGTTGCAATGCATTTTGCACTGCATGGACCAAGTTACTGATCTCAAGTAAAAGCCATTTCTTTACAGTTCTTCTAAAGGGCCCTGTGTTTTCGCAAGATCATTAATTCTACCAGATCTTGTTTGCGTAGCTGAGATGAGTTGGTTTGGTATCAGTCATTTTATATTGATGACTATATCCAGAATCTCTCATTGAAACTGGTATAAAAACCCTTCCATGCTTCTGCATTGGACCATTTGCTGTGTCAAATGGAATGAGGTACTAGATGCAAAAATGTCATAAGCTAGCAAACTATGCTACTTTTCCCTTTCTGTCATTTTGCTGGCAGATTCTCCATGATATACGTTACTGCAGAAAGCAAAAAATGTTATCTGTCAATGTTGATGGTCTGGAAATTATTTTGACTTGTAGTTGAACCAAGGGTTAAAAACATGTAATGCAAAATAATAGACTTTTATTCCATGGGAAGGGACTAGGTCGTTGAATTCTGCAAAATGATTTGTGGGCTTATACAGGATTTCTTCTGTTTCTGCTACACATCACTGAAACATATTTGCATAAGATTAAATGGCATCATTATACCTCTGGCCATGTCTGTCCTTGATTTCTCTTCATTTTAAGCATTTGTTTCACAGCTTTTAGATTCTGAACACATCTTTTAAAACAAGTTGGAGGCGATCTAATATCAAAGAATAAATAGGGAAATTGAGGCATAGGGTCCCTGATTCAGAAATCTTGTTTGTCTGCTATTGATTTAATTTTCTGGCCTAGAAATACCATAACTTACCTTTCTTTACTGCAGAGTATTTGGAACAGCTCGCTATTGCAGACATCTCCTTAAAGAATAATTGATTGTTGTAACATTAAAATTTCAATAAATACTAAAAAATTAGTAAGCAGAAAATTGTTTTTAAAAGTTTTTTCCCCATTTTCTGATTGCATTTGTGAAGTCTTTATAGTTTTTAATGATATTCTTGTGCAGTAGCACACCACTAAGGTCAGTGAGATGCACAGTGATGCTCAAGGTGTTTGCTGGATTAACTGCATCTAGATTTAACTGCTTAGATTCCAGTCAGGTAAAATGATCATGGACATAGTTTGTGTAGCTTTCTTATTTGTGGAATTGCACATGCTTGCATATTTGAGCCTATGTAGGCATGTGAATGGTGCCATTTGCTTTACAAATGGGAAATTATGTTCTATTTCTGTTTTATAAGCACACATTCAAATTTGTTTCTCAATAACAGAACTTGGATTGTCCTGTTTTAAGTTGTTTTGTAAGCAGTTAGTATTTTCAGTGAGCTGAGAATCTTGTGGTTCTTCTGTGTTCTGAATTAACCAACAAATATTTTTTTCCTTTCTCTATAGCTACTGGCAGTCTTTCGATTTAAGGTGTTAATACTTGCATATGCAATGTGCAGACTGCGCCATTGGTGGGCAATAGCTGTGAGTAGTGGCCAAGCATAATGGAGTTTTAACTAGAATGGATCAAACAGACAAAATTTTAGATGTCTCTTAACGCTTGTATGTTAAGAATCATCTTGATGCTATGTATAAAAATTCACTGTACAGTAACAGATAAAACTTCTGTTCTGGAAGATTTTCAGCCTAAAAGTGAGAATTTAATAGCACAGTGGGTGTGGTCCTTATTAGGCATCATGTTAATACAAATTGAAGACTTATTTTGAATCCAGTATGGATGGCTAGTTGTAACTGCTTGTTACCTCTGACTTGTTAATTAATGTTTGAAATATATTTGCATTTGAAATGGTGAACTGTATTCAAAAAGAAGAATTGGCGTTATTGTACCAGAAATCCAGTTGTCCATTAACTCCCACATTCTTAGCTTTTTAGAGTTCCAGGTGCCACCCACTGAGCACTAGCACCTGTATTGCTTCATGCTCCAATATAAAATATTGAGTATGTATCCATTCTTAGAAAGGAAATTCTTGAGAACTGCAGGCAATCACAGTGGATTGGAGCAAATATCTTTAGTGCAGCTGTACAGTGTGGATGAGAAAGAATGCAAAACTTGATGACAAATTCATACTTCCAGCAGTCAGTACTATAGATTGTAAAACAATAGGCATATTGCTGGCTTACCACATTGTAAATCTTAGACTTTTTTTCCCTTATGCTGTGATAGGTGCATGTAGAACGTGTTTATGTGTAACTTTCTTCAAGTGAATAGCGTGCAGTTTGTTTAGTAGTCTGAGATTACATGCCATGGTTTCTTTGAAATTGTGTTATTAGCATGGCACAAACACGTAATAGTAACTGCTGCTCTGATTGTGTTTATTTTTAAGTGCACGCCTCTCAAAATCCCTTATTCTTAGTTGCGTAGCTTTAGAGTATTTCTTTCAATAACATCCTCCAACTTGATGCAGTTATTTCTGAGGTGGTGAGAGTGAACCGATCATGGTAGTCAGCAATTAGATATATAAAGCTTCACTGAAGGTTTTGTAGAAGCCGTTAATCTTAGAATCCTACCTGTGCTTACCAGAAGCTAGTTAGGTTCTGCTATTATTTAAAGAATTGCTGGACCTGAATGTACTAATAGAGTTAGAAGCCTTGCTTAAGTGAACAGTACTTGTCCACTGCTTTTTGGGGGGTTTTTTAGACATTTTATGCAGCCTGCCATTTTTTAAATATGTCAGGGAGTATCAAGTCTTCATAGTGATTCGTTTTTCACAATATCAGTATGTGAATTAGAATATTAACTCAAATTTACTCCTGCAACAATGTTTTGTTATTTGAAATGGATCTTTTGATTTGGATGGTAGTGAAAAACATTTGGAGCAATTGCTGTTTGCTTCTTTCCAAATACACAGAAAGAATATTTTTTTAAAGGACTTGGTGAATAAAATACTGCATCTTCATTGTACAGTAAAATTGCAATTTGTACAATTTAGCATCTGTGTAGCATCTAAACTGCTTATCTGCTGTGTGGAAATCAACATTTGGAGATGTCCTTATTAAAAGTTATCTTTATTAAGGAGGTTATTTTATTACTTTTAAGTTAATTGTTATCATACTTGTTATGTTTTGTTAATCTGTTACCTTCCTGTTGGTAAATATTTGAAGTTGCAACTGATAGATAATGGCAGAAATGAGAAAGTAAATCCATTTATTAGTTTTAACTGTTCTTACCCTGTCTCTTTCAGTTTACAACAGCAGTGACCAGTGCCTTTTTATTAGCAAAAGTAATAATTTCAAAGGTATATATTCTAATCAAATGTTTGTTTTACTTTGTTGTTTTCTTGAAAGCAAGATTCTTCAGCATAATTTCTGTAACGTTGTGTGGTTTTGTTTCCTTCAAGCTGTTCTCACAAGGTGCTTTTGGCTACGTGCTCCCCATCATATCCTTCATACTTGCCTGGATTGAAACTTGGTTTTTGGACTTTAAAGTGTTACCGCAAGAAGCTGAAGAAGAAAACAGTAAGCTTTTGATATTTCCCCTCAATCGCTGCAGTTGGCATCATTCAATCCCATGTTATCTGGCAGAAGAATGCTTCTTTCAGCTTCTCAAAATTTGAAGAGCTGTGGGAAAAATTAAATCATATGGCATAATTTTTCTTTTTCTGGAAAGGAACACATGCCTTCAGAGAAGTAGGGTTTTAATTAATTTTGGGAGGCAAAGTTAAAAGTTACAAGGGCCAGAGCAGCAATCTGTCAAGCACTTAGGAACGTATATAATTTTGTGTGCTTAAGACAAAAATATAACTGACTTGGGCTTGTAAAATTTTGTTTTCTGGGTAATGCATGGAATAAGCATCTGGTTCCTCTTTTAGGAAGAGTAGACACAATAACTAACTCAATGGCACTAAATCTTCTTTTGAGGTGGAAAAGGGAAAGCAAGGAAGTGTTGTGGAGAGTCTGCTTCATGCACAGACAGAATGAGACCAGAGCAAGTATGAATTTCAGCCTCTTCAAGATGAGGCAGCAGGTCATCTGACACTCAATGTATTCAACTAAATGGAGGAAACCCATTGACTTAGTTGAAAGAGAATATTACTTGAGTGGTGAGGAAAAGAAAGCATAGATTTCTGCTACAGATATTTTGTTAGTTTCAACAGTAGGAGAGTAATTATACAGCAAAACTGTTTGTGCATCATTACCTGAAATACAGTCTGAAACTGTGCTGGAAGGCCATGTTTTCCTCTTAGGTAAGAACAAAAACTTTACAGAGGCATGGATGCTTCCGGTTTTTGGGGGGTTTTTTTTGGTTTTTTTTTTTTAGTGCTCTGAAATGCAGTCTTTCTACTTTGATCCCTACCCTCTTTTCCACCACTCCAAGAAAGAAGTTGGTTAAATGAGTACACTGGGTTTTGCCTAGAGAAAGAGAAAGTTAGGGTAAATTTTTTTTCTCTTTTGATGGGGTGAGGAAATACAGCTGCATCACACTTTTATCTCAATAGATAAGAAATCTAACCAGTTCAGAGACTTTTGAATTTTTTTTATAATGAATGTTCATAGACAAAGTATTTTATACATATACATGTAAATACTTGATGATCATAAAATTGAGATATTATTGTTAAATCCCTGTGGGATTCAGTGACACTTTCTTTTTCTTCATTCCTTCTGAGCTTGAAATAGATGGTATTAGAAATATATGCTTTTTAGTTGAACTCTGCATATTTCCAAAAAAAGATGGGGTTTCACTGGAAAATGCTGATTTTAAGCAATAAAGTTAGATAAATGATAGGCACATTTGGATTGTGTTGTGTGGTAGTACTTATATAGTGCCTTATTTGCTTTTAAATCTGAGGCAGATAATGAAAACAGATTTTAATAGTTTTTGCTTTTTGACCAGATATTTTTCTCTCATATCTTTAGTGGGAGTGGATATTTTTCCTTCTTTCCTTTCTTTTCCCTTTTTTCCATCTTACTGTTTTGTTTTAAAAAAACCCAGCCAAACAAATAAACAAAAAAACCCCACCACAGCAATTTTCTGCCTAATGCAACAGTGCTCATAATTTGGAGATGTTTTGTCTGTAACTTAAAAAAAAAAAGAAAAGAAAAAAGGGCAAAACTGTCTTTCCACTGAAGATTTCCAGCTCTAAAAGTTTCCTTCTGTGAGTAGGATTTAAAGCTAAAATCCAACCAGTATGTGTCTTCTAGTATCTTGTGACTCATTGTTAAGTACGGAGACTGACCTTCCTCTTTCGGACAGAGTGGAAATAAAAGTAAAATAGATGTCTCCTTTGGAGACTTTGAACTGGTTGATAAGATAAATTGGTATGTAGAAATAATAGTTTGAGTTGGAGATTATTTTAATAATTGCTGGCTACTTCAAGTAGCTCTCATGATTTAGTAAAACATCAAGGTTTTCTTTTCTTTTTTTTTTTTTTTTCCCTCATCAGTCTTCGTGTAGCAGAGACTAAAGGATGGAAGTTCAATAGCCTTGTTGACCTAAAATGCCATCTTTGCCCTGTTATTATCAGACCTGTTGATGGCAGTAAGGGTGAGACGAATTAGCTTCTCTCCCAACCCCTTTTGGGTTTTTTTTGTCCTGTATTGGACACACCAGAATAGCCCCATGTTATTTCCAAATAATTTTCCTGATTTTAGATGAAATCAAGCCAAAAGGAATTGAAGGTTGGAGTAGCTAGGTATGTTGAGACAGACAGGTGAAAGCAAGCCATTAATGAGTCTTATACTGGCAAAGTGAGAAGATAATTTATTTCGTTATTCATGGCAGCTCACTGATCATTAAAAATATATTTCGGAGTTTTAGTTAGCCAGTGAATGTTGATGAATTTACATATGGCATCCTAATCATGCAATTGCACATAGTAGAAGAAAGGATTCCTTAATTCACATGTACAGTACCTCTGTTTTGCTAGAGTGTGTCTCCTTAGCTGCCTGAAGTTGTATGGAAGACATAAATGTTAAATTAACTGTTTGCTTTTTTCCTGACATATTTATTTGTAGAAGTAACTTGTTAGGAATGATAATATAATACATCAGTCTTTAAGGTTCTTCATTAATACTTGATCTTTAAGAGGCTATGTGATAGCATTGAGGATTTGGTTTTTTGTTTTGCTTCCTTTTAGGATTTTTGATAGCACAGGATGCTTCTGAACGAGCAGCTCTTCTTCACCCAGGAGTCCTCTCTGATGGGCAGTTCTACTCTCCCCCTGAATCTGTAGCAGGTAGTTCTGTTCACATAGTAAATGATTTTTCACATTAACATTAAACTGCATATTTCACCTCCTTCAGAGGGTGATGCGGAGAAAGGGTGAAGGGAAAAAATATATTTTTGTTTTTAAATGAAAAGTGTATTTTACAATCCTAAAATGAAAGATTTTTTTTTTATTCAGTAATTCAGTTTAGTTACTACCTATCAGATGAATTACAATACACGTAGTTAGTGCAGCTTCTGACATGCCCCGAAGGTGTTAAAATCAAGGTAAGTCTGAAAGAAAATGGTACCGCAACTGAAAGGAGGCAGTTATTGTTTGCTTCTGCCATTGATGATCCTTATGGGTCCCTTCCAACTTGAGATATTCTATGATCCTGTGATCTCTTACCTGCTAGCAAGAGTGTTTATGCAGTAATGCACTACTTAAGCCTAAACTTGGTGCTTTACAGTATCTTAGGACAGGCAGTGAACCTGAAACTGCTCTAAAGCAAACTGAAATTTCAATCAGAGGCTCTTTTCCTTTCTCATAACATAAAGTCCTCTCTGTATAAAAAGTCTAGCTGTGTGGGTATATTAAACTGAGGGAAAGTGTTAATGACATCTTAACTCTGCATATCATGTGCTTTGTTCTACTTGAGGTATGAGCTGAGTAAGCCAAAAAATAAATATAAATACTTCAAGATTTAAGAATGTGTTTGCAGGCATTTCAAGGAAATGAGTCATTTCTTTATGGGTTGAGTGGATTTGAGTTATTTGAGGATGCAGTTTGAAACCCCAAATCCTATGTCAGCATTTTCACCCTAAAATGTAAATCTCTTCTGTAAAGCTGTGCTGTATTATGCAATATATTTAAAATATTAATATCTGCTAATTGCTACAGATACCTTTGCCTGTCTTGCATTATGGAGTTGTACCCGCTGGTGATATTTTTCAGTTTAATGGTTGTCTCTATGGTTGCTGAGTGTCTTGGCATAATGAATGACTTAGAGCTCCATCTAGGGATGACAAAGCAGTAAGACAATGTCGAGTATAATGATTCAAAGTGAAAATCTATTTTACTTAAAGCCATGAGTCTTGCTTGAGGAATAATGGTTGGAAGTATTACACTGGATTCAGCCTGGGATTTTTTTGGCAATAGAATATACAGTGTGAGAGGAAGTGTAAGTGGAGCTAACACGTTGTCCTTGGCAGTTTGGCTGGGTCAGTGTTGCATGTGCGGTGAGCTATCGTGCCTCAGCATGCCTGTGGTGACTACAGGTATATGACTGTGCCATTGCTTTCAGCTTATTGAATGGATGCTTGTCACCTGGATTTCAGTAACAGGTCATGTGCCTTTTCCCTGGTCTGCCCTAACTGCCAAGTAAATTTGTTTAAGCACCCTTTATGGGTATGACAAGCAAAAGAAACAGTCAAATTAATATATGTGAACTAAAACATATACACTGATAGTCACAAAGTATTCTGAAACTGTGAGGTGATGTACAGTAAAAATAGCTCACAAAAATATTTTTTTCAAAATTCTGTGTTTCTTTCAAATAAGACAAACTATGGATTGTTCTAAAAGAGCAATTTTTGGTCAATTTGCCTTACATATTGATTGGAAAAATATTTAGAAATAAACTGTTCTCTGTGATCATGCAGAGGGGAATAAACCCCTCTGCCGACATGGCAAAATGTCTAAAAACAAATCTTTGCTGTCAGGAGGTGACATTTAAAACAGGCTCTGTTGGAATTTTCAGCATATTTATCTTTTTATGTCTTCCTTGAAGATGCGCATATGCAGAGCCATACCCTTTTCCATCCACTTCTTTATATGGGTTGACCCTTCATCTTCAACATTAGACTTGGTTGCCAAGTAAGTAATCATTCTGGAGATAGCAAGTGGAAAATCAGCCTCAAAAGAGTGAATTTAAACAGTTTCTATACAATTTGAGCTTCAAAATGAAAGGCAGGTACACTATTCCAAGAAAGGAAAGGACTTCAGAGTAGTTCGGCCAAAATGCTTAACACCTTTGTCTTTCTTTTTTTATTTCTTTGTGGGAGGGAATATGGGTCCATAGTTCAGCTTTAAACTGATGGCAAAAGCCCAAGTAAGTCTCTCAGGCATTTTATCAAAGACAGTTCTTTACACAACTTTCCCCCTCACCCCCCGTGGGAGTCTCATTTAAACTGTCCAAGACCTGTATGGTGGAAATAATTTATTTCCTCAGTCATCCCTGACAAGGGCCAACTGCCGCAAGGACTGACTGCCACCTCCAATGTGGGCAGAGACATCTGCGGCTTGGATTGGATCTCCAGAATTGCGTGTGGGTCAGCACTGCTCACCCTGCTTGCTTGGTATCTTCTTGCTCTCCCTGAAACAACTGATCCATTAAGCCACCTTCCCGTAAAGCAGTGCTCCCAGCAGGAGCTGTCTCTGGGCACGTAGCCCTGTCACCAGCTAAGCTTTCTTTTCAGGGCCATCCAGGGCTTTGTAACAGCAGAGAGCTGAGAACAGGCAGTGGACAGACCAAGGAGAAGAGAACTGGGCAGGGAGAGGCAGAGGGAGCTGTTTGGTTTCTGGCTTAGAGTGAGACAATCTCTTGCCAGAACACTAGATACAGAAATTGTTAAGTTGTAAAGCAGTGTTTCTGGCTGCTTTTAAAGTGTCTTCTGAAGTTGTCTTCCAAAGGGCAGGATGTACCAAGTGGGAAAATCTGCTTGTCAGTGAGCAAATGTGGAGTTGATTGTCCTGAGTGTGGCAGTGTGAAAACTTGAAGCACTTGCTAACTGAATCTGTTGACAGGGTAGGTGTTTCAAGAATGATCCCAGTGCTGGGTTTTGGGTTTGATAACTGTTAACAAAAGCCCTTCAATACAAAACATCTAAAAAGATAAGAAATCTAAAATAAAAAGTAAATATTTTTATGGAAAATAGTTGCTTTGAATTGCCTTTTGATAAGCCATTACTAGTGATGGATTGCTTCTTTGCCTTTTTCTTTCTCTTTTCTCTCAACTGATCTAATAGCATTCTTGTCTTCCTTTTCAGGATCTGATGAAGACTCTGAAGAAAAACAAGACAGTGAAAAACCAGTTGCGTAGCAAATATGGAAAAGCAGGTATGTTCCTTTGCATAGAACCCAAGTAGTCCTAAAAATATCTTCTTCTTCTCAGTTGCTTCCCAAATAATTGGAACGGTGGGCTAACTCTTCGGAGTTCACTGTCTTTGAACCCAGTCTGTCTTGTCTTAGCAACCTTCAAGCAGGAAGTCCTGCCAGGCTCTCGAGAGCCTCTAATGGGGGTCCTCTGCTGCTGAGTTCTCATTACCTGGGGCCCAGAGGTCTGAGAGCTGTTCTGGAGTGTAGTGTAAAAGGCTGCAGGCTTGGGATGGAACACCCCTAGCATTGACTTGTTGGCTGTCTTGGAAGGGAAAACAGTGGAACAGTTGAGTAAAAGCTCCTTTTTTTGGAAGTGGGGACAGATTTCTTTGGAGATGGCAATGCAAGAGTGCTAGGAAGAGGTTTTCTTTTAATTTAGGTCTAGGATGAATGTACTCATCTTGAAGATTGCATGGGCAAAACTACTTTGGTATTTCCCCTCCTCAGTCTGCTTAATACCAGAAACGGGTCACACTGGAGCACCTGCATCTTGGAATTTTTGTAGTGTACTTTGGTTAAATATGAGAGATGATTTCCTTATTTTGGAAATTCCTTCATGTACTTTTGGAATTATTTTGCCCCATGCTTCCACTTCACCGCACCTGGCAAAGCTCAAGCTAAGGGAGGTATTAAATGTTCTTGAGAAGCTGAAGCTTCTGATTTGAAAACTTCGGACGACCTTTTCAGCCTCCCATCTTCATTCATTCTGACCTGTGTAATCTGTTACAGAAAGAAAACCTGAGGGAAGTTGTTGGGGTTTGGAAACAGGCAACAGAGTCTGTGGCTGACTTGCTGGTGGAGCTGCTGACAGAATTTATTCGTTAGAAAGCAAAGGGAATGGTTCCCATGTACTGTAATACCTCACAAAGAAGTACCTTGTTGACATATGTATATTAAGTTGCCTCCCAGGTGGTATGCAAATATTTGTCCATGATGTATTTTATTATTCAGTGATTCCTGAAGTTGATCTTCTAATGACTAGGTAATTACTGGAAAGTGTTGTCTTGTGTACCTAATCAAGAGACTGGTAATATAATGAAGTAAAACTTCTCTATGGTGGAAGTATATTTAATGATTGTTGGGACTCACTAGGTAAAATTATTTTATGTTATTGCAAATTTGTCATTACTTTAATGTTTACTTTTTTTAACTCCATGCATTTTCTTTTTTAATGTATATGTTCACTTTCTAAAATAAAAACCTTAAAACATGCATAATGCATTATGATACTTTGTTGCTTTACTGACTGCACATACCACTCCTTTATTTCTTGTGGGGTAAGGATTCCAGTCTGTGCAGGATGTGTTACAGGACTGTTTGGCTGCCTGTAGGGATGCAGTGTTAGTGGTATTGGAACATCATTTCTGTGTTGCATATGTGATATCAAAAGGATGCAAGGAGCTTTTTGAAATAACTTAGTTCTGACTCCTATACTGGTGGTGGATGTTCTTCAGTTTCAAGGAGGAAACTGGAGTAAGTGAGCATTTGCAAACGCTAGTATTACCCCAGGAGTGAAAGGAAGGTAGTCAATCATTCGATTTAGGTGTGTAAGTATATGTATTTTTGGATACAGATCTCAAGTGTTAACTGATAATCAAAGTTTTAGGTAATGCATTAATTCTTACCAAAAGAGGAATGTAAATGTTCTTGATTTCCTTATATAGCCATTAAGTTTTATTAGCGACCTGCACAGCAAATATTAAGTACTATATTCTTCACGCAGATGGACTATATTGCTCTGTGATATTTCCATTGCTGTGGAACAGAAGCATAGTGGTTAAAAGAGAGGAGGGGCTGTGGTCTCATCTCTTCCAAACACAGCTTTTCCTTGAAGCAGTAGCGACTCTTTCAGTGGACAAGATTTTTCCACTACAAGCACAAACCAAAAGTTTGTTTTGTTATACCAAACATGAATATGGCAGACATAAGGTAACGATTTTGCAAGCCTCTCCTAAACCAGCACGTTTTTTTCCAGTGGTGCGTGGTTCAGGTTCTCTGTATATAGAGTTAAATGAGATGCCCCATTTGCATACATGGGTAGTTTGCCAAGGAAAGTTTGCCCAGCAAGGTAGGTTGCCTTTGGCACATCCACAAACAGTTCTGGTTGCTGCCGTGAGAGGTTGTATCTCCTGGAAATCTAAAAGGCATCAGTTATGGTATATAAAGGAGTTAAACCACTCAATCTGAAATTATTTTGTTCACTCCTCTCAAACCTACCTGTAAATTATTATTTAATTGTTCATTAAATTGGAGACAACTGTAGTTCAGTGATCACTGATCCTTGTCTGTGCCATTGACTCACTTTGTCTATTTGTTCAGAAGAAACCATCAGGGTCTTGATTAGTTGTTCTTACAGTGCCTATTCTGAAGATAAAGACGACTTTGGGGGTTTTGAGAGCATTCACATATACAAAACATCTGCTATGGTAGAAAGCACACCTGCTTGTAGTTCACTTCCTCTAAACCACCTCACTGAAGCTGCAGCATGGCACCAAGGGCCTCTTCGTGACAATTCAAGTTTGTGATGGTCTCAGGGAAGGTCAAGGGTCAAACTAAACCTCCAGCATTTTTTTACTGCCTGAGCAAGACCAATGGCTTCCTCTCACACTGGAGCCTGCAGTCAGATTGTCAGCTGCAGCTCTTTGAGATGAATGCCACGTGGACGCTCATTTGCTATCTCAGAAGATTCCTGTTTCCGTTTTCAGATTCCTTGATTAAAAGGGAGGGGAGGGCAAGGGCTCTGAACTATTAACAGGACTATCTCTGCAGTAACAGCTGATTTTAAGTGCTTTGCATGTACATTCCCACTGCAGGTACTGTCATGCCACAGTCATTCTTAAAACAAAAGGTCGATCTATATTGCTTTCAAGAAGCAAGCTGAGTTAACTGAAACATGAGTACTTTAAGTTAAGCTCTATCCTCTTTCACAATTACTTAACCCAATTGGTTTTCTTCAGTAGAAGCTGTATTCTATTAGCATACTGCTTAATAGTGAAACTCAAAGCATAAGTGGAAATTTTATTTTTGGAACTTCAGCTGGGTTTAGACATAGCCAAAATGATTCTTTTTATTCTTTGAGCAACAGAAGGAAAACAGACAACTTGCTGTCATGTTAGTATGATATTAAATCCCCTCTTTTTCTTTCTTCCGTCAAGATTCCAGGTTTATCCTCTACTAAGTAAAACAGAATGTAGGGTGAATGTTTTTTAGATATGCACCAGTCTATCATCAATACTTGCTCAACATCTCTCAAAAACTTTATACAGGTCAGGCAGGTTAGCAAGCTGCAAAATGTTGCCATCTTCTGTGAAGTGTTTGGGAGGTAAAAGATGAGTCCTAAAAGCTTTGTAAAGTACATGTTCCACAGTCCATTTCCATGTTGTTGAACCACAGTCAGAATCTTCATTCTGAAATACAGGGGCAGGGGACAGGGGACAACAAACAATTAAACTGAAATTCTTTTTTACCAGAGAAGAGCACTCCTTTAATACTAGCATAATTTTACAATTGCTCTAGTTTTACATAATGAAGTTTCTTAAGGAGTAGTTCATTCTATACAGTAAAGTTAATTTTAAGCTCTGCAAAGTCACTTGCAGAATGGGCTAGCTTAACTGAATGACTAAGCAGATCCTTAGACACAAGCAAGACTATATTTTTAACTCGATTCCTTATTCTTCTATAGAAATTTATCATAGCTCAGCAGGTTAAAAAATACATCCCAAACGCAGAGGCCAAGGACTGTTGTAATATTAAGCACAGTGTGATACCCAAAGTTAAAAGGTTTTCTTAATACATATAATCCTTCAGAAAATTTAAGCCATATTCTTTCAGAATCTTGCTGTGCTGCTACTTGATTCACTTCACTGAAAGTAAAGTTGGGACTAGAAGTCTATAGCTGAAAAAGAAGTTGCTTCCTAGGTGGTGTTAGCTCTTTGTTCATATGACTAGTTACATATTCTTGTACCTGAAAGTTTGTCACATTAGCTTCATCTATTATGTATTGCTTTCTAATGGAGTAGAACATAGCTAATTCTTTACTTAGGCTTTCAAAACACTCCTTTTCTTCATCCCAGTTTACCTGTTACAAGAAAAAGAAGTCACTTAATCAAATCTGGGTAGCAGTCAGAGACTTGATAGAGATTCTTAATATGAAAAAGAGCTAATAATGTCTCAGCCATTTTTGTGCTGATAAAGGAAAGGTACAGAACAAGGAAAAAAAAAAAGGAGGGGGGGGTAGAAATGCAGGCTTTCAAATCAAAATATATCCTCACTTATCAATCAGTAGTTATGAATGCAGAGGCAAAGCACAGCCAGTGTCAGGAGCATGTAACATTACATCAACCAACTCCAACCTTTCCTTTGCAGCTTCTGATTAATTAATTTGATTCACTTATCTCCTAAATAGAAAAAGTCATTTGTTAATGAATAAAATCATTAAGAGAATATACCTCTGTGGCCAAGCGAAGGATAAACATAGGCAGTCCTTCCAGCGGTGGAACATAGTTGTCTATCAGAAGTGGTAACCCAATAAGGTTTCCTTCCTGCAAGGCAATGCTGCTGCTTCAGTGAAAAAAAAAAAAAAAAAAAATGTTCTTTCTTGCACTAAATGCATCAAAACTGTTACGTATTGTAAGACTGATTCCTGTAGAACTTAGTGAGCATTAGGGGTATCTGAAGTTATAAGTTTTTAAAGTCTGATACCAGGCAGACATTGCAGGAAGAGGATTAGTGGTGGTTAATTTCACAAGACCTGGATTCAAGCCACTCAGCTCAGGAAGACCTGAATTCAGCCTCCTCCTCTACCTCTAGCTGCTAAGCACACAGATCCCACTTCCCCGGAGAATATCTGAGTGAAATGTCTGGGTTATATATGACCCCTGGTGAAGCTGTTCAGTTTTGTATAGACTAAGGGAGGTATTAGGCCACATACAGACACACACACACACACAGAGGCACACACCCCAAACAAAAACGAAAAACACACCACATTGAGAGCAATGGTGATGCTGCAGCCCTCCCTGGCTAGACAGCTGGTTTAGCTGCACAGCTTGTTGGAAAAGAGATCTGCATTCTAGTTATGGAAACAATGACTCAATTATTTTATTTGGCAACTAATTAAATATAAACTTCTTTGTGTAGCACCCTTCTAAAAGCAGCGTAAGGCCTGAGCATCATCATAACTGTCAGACGTTAAATAGCAGCAGTCACCTCATCAATTTCAAGTGAAAAATAATCTTTCAACATTTCAGTCTTCTTTTTCAGAAACTCCACAATGTACTCTGCAAGTCCTTCTTTTGGGCCATCATCTTCTGTCCAGCCACTTTCAGGATCCTCTAAAGCAAGCATTGAAAGCTCATATAAAGGAGCTGGCTCCTAAAAATGGAGAAGGCAAAACTGTTGTTCATGATCAACATGCTCTACTGGAAGTCTATAGCTTCTACCTTCACATATATAACTAACTGTAATATACCATTTCTGGCCTGCAGAGCAAACAGTTCTGCTTACCATAACCAGTCTAAAAAGTATTAATTTCTTTCTGATGTAATTTTCTGTGCAGCCCACAATCCTGCAAAGTGCTGTGGTATTTACAGGATAAACGCTAGCAATCAACACTATGTTTCCGATAGATTGCATATTGAAGGTAATTATTTGTCCCAATGTAAAGAGCAACAGCAAAACTTGGTGAATGTCTAGAAGATGACACAAATGACAAGCAGCCAGGATGATAACTTAACAGTAGTAGCTACAAAATTACTAACAGAGTTTTCTACATTCTATTCTTACTGTAAAAGAAACAAAACAACCCTCTTGTAGCGGACAAAAACCAACCTGTAAAACCATACATTTGTCTGAAAGGACAGGCTTATTGTAAATAAATTAAAAAAAAAAATTTATATAGGATATAATGTAAAATTATACTTACAGACAACCTTAAGACTCCAAAGTTTGCAAAGTCATAAATAAGTATCTGGTAGAAGAGTTCTTGGCTAAATTGAAGTACAGAGACTAGTTACATGGACAGGATCACGTATCACCAAGTTACCATAATTAAGAGGGTAATACATAAGCAAGGCTCATCTTGGAAACACCAGGCATATATATATCCATTCATATTAACAAAGATCTTACTTAGACTGTTTAGTTAAAGATTCACATGCACTACCTAGATGTTTACAATTAGATCTGCTTCTTGGTTTCTGATATCATCAGCCACATTGGCGCAGAAATTTTACATGCTCAAACATGCAGCTGCTGTTACTTTATTCCCAGATACCTTTTATTTCAATGTCTTTACTCCTTTGATGCACTGCAAGAAATGCACAGGAGCTTGGAAGTGGACAGACATGTCTAAAGTATATTCTCTTATTTGTTACAAAATTTCTGTAGCTGCTCCTGTAAGGCTGCATATGCAAAAATACAAACTTTGTGTTATGATCACATCCTGCAGCTTCTCTTAACCCAACTGGATACAACATTTTACATTACTTTTCTGAAGCCTCTGCTTCCTCACCTTTATACAGTGTACTGCAGACAATCATGAAGCAAATAAAATGTCTTTCCCTTCCCCCAGTCTGTGAGCACACAATACAGTAGCTGGCATTTTAATTACACTGATTCCCGGCAACTTCCCCCAAGGACATCAGACTTTCTTCCACTCTTCTGAACCAACTGCTTCATCTTTAGCCTCACAACTTTTCAGATAGGCAACAAGAAAACGATGTTGTTTTTCCTGTCATTTCCTTCCTTCTTCTAATTAGCTTGGAAACTGGTACTTATTTCAACTGCCAACAAGTTTAACAGCTTCTTTACCTGAGTTTCGTTGTATTGAGAAGATACAGTTTTGTCTGATATTGGGCCAGAGCCCACTGAGGACCGACACAGCCAACAAACGAGTGATCATGCAGCATCTCCTGAAGGTCTGAAACAATTGAAGGGGTGGGGAAGAAACAAAAGGATATAATTTCATATTTGCAACCCTGCCCTAATTTATTTAGTTGAGTGGTTTGGGTCTGTTTAGCATTAAAGTCTCAGATTACTGTTCAGTCACTGCTACACCCCTGCTGCTTCTTATATGCCTGTACTACCTATTAATCATTTGTGTGCATACACACATATATTAAAGTGTGAGAATAGTTATATAACAGTTATACTACAAACACACAAAAAAATAAAAATCTCTGTGCTTGACTTGAATAGCCTTTCAAAATTCATTTCCAGCCACAGGAGATTAGTAAGGGAGCACAAACATACTTCAAAGAAAACTGCAGATGTAGAACAACTTTGCAACAAAATCTAGTATTGTCAGACTGAATTCTGAAAGTGTGATAGGATGGGTCCACAATTTATTTTTCTCTCCCAAAATAAGTTCCTGGCCTTCTCTAATATATATAAAAGTCAGATTCCATAACAAGAGTTCATTTTAGGCATTCCACAAAAAAATGTCACTAGTTGCAGTCCTTGGGAGCAGCTTCATTACAGGAGCTTGGCACTGCAGTCGCAGCACTACGCTAACCCAAACTCCACTGTTACCTTTTCCAGAGGAACACAATACTGTGAGAGTAGTGTTTCTTTCTTGCAAAGGTCTCTTGTAAGTATTTCTTACACATGTGAAGACAAGACACAACCTCAAGCAACTGCACAAGTTCCGATACGTATTTTGGGACGTTTTTGTACATTTCATGGCTCAGGGGCAACCCTGATTTCACTATTTAACCAGTGACAGTCAGATATACAATTACCAGCTCAGAATTACCAGCCTAATGCAAAACTTTTTCTGGAGTGCAAGGAAGGTGTAAGTACATGCTTTCTTTTTAGTAATTTATTAAAAGGTTTTTAGTAATTTATTAAAAAAGTTATTTATTACAGATGTCTGTTAGTCTAGCCATTTTAGCTGTGGAGCATCCCCAATTCTTACTACCAGAAAAATCAAAATAAATTCAACAAAACCCCCAGAACACAAGATTCCCAACGTTTAGACTAATTGAATAATATGGCTTATGTGACTCAGTATGACTGAAGGGAACTGAAATAGTTAAAAGGTAAACAACTCTAGGAAGAATTGCAAACCTTTTCCCTTCTTCTAAAATGACTCTTACCAGAAGACAGAATAATATTTCACCAGTCTCATCATTTCATATAAGTGGGACAGATACAAATGAAAGTGAAAAGCAAAAGCAGTAAACAAAAACTATGATTATCAAGCCTGCCCAGTCTACTTCAGTCATGCAACTAAGCAAAATTTTTGTAATGACAATATCGTAGCTGCCATTACAAAATAAACTTAACTTGCATCATAACTAATAACACTATAAAATCACAGCTTGAAAAGCTAAGGTTTGCAAAATATTAAGAATGCATAAAACGTCTATCAACTAACAAGGTACATGAAGTTTTTAAAACAGTCCTCCAGTGTGGCTCAGTATGGCAGCTGCCGAGTTTGGCCCTTGACATTTAATAAGCATTTTTGTTAGAAGCTCGCTTAGCAGCACAGTGAGCTGACTGGGCCACCTTCTAAATATCTTTTTCCTCAGCAGTTCAAACAATCATATTTAGTTGGTGGAATAACAATAATCTTGAGAAGCAAAAGGCTTGCTTACTTGCATCTGCCTGGTTACTGATTTCCTCCTGGAGAGTCAATACACTGGTCAAGTTGATAATTCTTCGTCTAGGAGTGCAGGCAGCAGTCATGTCCTTTCTGGTGTCAACTTTCTCCATTTCTATGTCTGCATCTTCCCGTGGTCTCTTTCTGCAGTACCAAAACAAATTTAGGCAAAACACATCAATAGATGGGATGCTCAGTTCACATGCTGCACATTAACATAGAAAAGGCAGAAAGTTTCCCAAAGCTTCCCAGAAAGAAAGATTGGTTTTTTTACTTCCAAGGCATAATTTGTTAGGAAAAGGTAGTTCATAAGAGAATTTATGACTCTAATACCAATCACATCAGGCATCTGTTGTTTAAGGACCAAGTGAATTGGGCTCTAAAGAACACATCAAAAAATGTTGATATTTCTAATGATTTTTTTCATGATCATTTTTCTGTTATACTGGGGGAGGGGATCAGATTACCTCTGAAGACTTTGGCCTCTCATAACAGCTCCTGCAGGAGCTACAAAGATTACAGCACTTTTATCTTTACTAGAGTAATGTCTGCAAAATTCAGTGATGTAGTTTCTATCCCCCCCCACAAAAGGAGGGCCTCCAAAGAGAGACGGACCAGTATGATCTCCCTAAAGTAAAGTTAGTGTCATTATTTATACTTTCAGTATGCATGGAAAGCCCATTCCAGTTACAAAATTCATCACAAGTTATGTTATTTACAGTTCAGAGATGAAGGCCAATTTCTCAATAAAATGCCATGGGAAGTTATTCTAGGAAAATTTTTCCTTCTGAAAAAGCAGAAGTCCAAAGAGCTCAGAAAAATCTTGTTTCAGGGCCATGCCATGAAATAAACAGGTAGCCTTGTATGAGCTCGGGGAAGATTACGCTTACCGAGAAGGCACTGTCTCAGGAGATGAGCGTCCAGTCTCACTTAGCCCACCAGGCATCACTGTGTCCTCCCGAACATCAGCCATTTCAACTAGATCACTGACATCTTCCATTTCAGCATCCTGTGGCCTGACCGCACACTCCGGAGGTCCTGCATTAACCTCTGTCGTTGCTTCACTGGGGCCTGTACTTAGGGGGTTGTTCACTGGCTGAAGAAAAGCATCCAATTTCTGTTCTCGGGAATCGGTGCGGACCATCTGATGTGCGTAAACTTTATCACTGGTTCCTCTGGCAACCGCAGAAGAGTTTGCTGATGCTTTTACAACCTCACTGGAGGAACAGTCGGCCCCTGGAAGCAATGTCTTTGTTCAGGTATGGGGAAGTAAAGAGAAGAGATTCAAAAACAAGGAGAAAAAAAACTACAAAGATCAGCCACATTTCTCACACAGCATCTTACTGCTCAGCAGCAAGTAACTTTCAAGCCCCACAAAGGCAGTATCACCTGCTTAAACAGGCCACCAGCTTTACACTTACTAGACCCATAGCATAAATGTCATCATCTTGGCAATTAATGAAATCATTAGTTAGCATTCCCTTATCTCAAAGGGAAAATCTTTAATGTAAAAAAGCAAACAGAAAATAATTTTTTTAAAAAAGACTGCAGTTATAATTTTAAACTAGGTTCTATATAAAGAGATATTAGGAATTATTCTTCCTGATTTTTTTTCCAGTTAGATTAAATCCAAGGTGCTCTCAAATACATCGAACAATTTCCTCAGTCACATGTCTTTCACATAAGCCAGGGCAGAATAAAAACTATTTACCACATGTCAAGACTAATACACTTGTAAAATCAAAAAGACTGTACAGATACTTAACAGAAAAGTATTTAAAATGTTTTCATGCACTTTTCCTCCAGTAAGTTTGCTGCCACAGTGTTAACATTGGTATATTAAAGCAATTTCATCCCTGAAACATAGAGCAAAGATCTCAAGCTACCAGTACAACATTGATGACTATCAATCACTCCACAGTAGTTAAAATAGTGCAGAGGTATAGTCACTTCAAACACATTCTCACCTGAGTGAAGTACATTCTTGAAGAATTAGAGCCCAATAACTTGCTCTCTACATGTTGTTGCACCCGCTCTAAAATACTATCTTCATGAAGGAAATGGACCTCATGTTTTGTAGGGTGCACATTTACATCGACATTCTGGGGGTCTATTTCCAGGCTGAAAAACATTTTAAAAGAAGATAACCTAAAATTTCCCACAGATGGCAGAGAGGGCACAAACTGGTTGAGTACAAAATTTTTCAGGCTTGGGGCCATTACTCCATATGAAGAAGTCAAAACAGTCCTGAAATCTGCTAAAGTTACACTACACTCAGATTTATTTCATATGTTAAAAATAATCTGAAAAACCCTATTCCAAACTCAGTGAAATCAGCTTACATAGGCAAGCTTAAACCAATCTCCCCATGGCACTACTACAAAAAACAGGTTTTAAAAGTATCTTTTACTTGCAGCTTCTCACGTGTTAATATGAAAGGCCTTAAGCTGAAACTGCAGAAACTCACTACTTCTGAAAATAAGGCCTGTCTTAAGATTTCTTTAATGATTTAATTATCTCCTGTCTGGCAATTAATAATCTCCTGTCTGGCAATGCCTGTCACTACTATCAGGAACACAAACGTCCTTCTGAACCTACACACCCTAGATATATCCCACAAGATGGTATTAAAAGGCAACTTCTTCCTATTACTTTACCTTAAGTATAGGAATGGATGCGTACTTTTTGGCAAATAAGCAGCATACACGGTTTCTATGGCTTTCCGCAAAGCGGCTGATTCTACCAATCGATCTGAAACACAGAACAAAACGCTGTTTTCAAAGAGCCCCACTGAAATACACTGCACAGTGCCCAACTATTCCTTCAGATCAACACCTTCACACTTCTATCTTCAAAGAGCATCTGTTATACCCGTTCTTCCCGAGACCTATTTATTCTTCATATAAACCCAGGAATAGGCATTATCTTCTTAGTATGTTTTACATTTAGAAGTTTTTTTCCACAAATACTGAAATAACCAGACTACCTTTGCATTATTTCATCCAGTCAAGGTTTGTTGCACCCCATGCCAATGTTGCTACAGCATAGAGAGACCATTCCGTGTAAGTCAGCAGGACACAATCATAACCTTGATACTCCACAAGCTTCTTTAGGCCCAGTTTTAGCTGCTTTTCACTATTCAGAGTGCAAAGCATGATGCACATTACAAATAGAAAAACACCTTAAGATCTACAATTAACTGTAATGCTTATTCTTCAGTATTTTTAAGAACTCGTACATTTTTCAATTCTTCAAAAAGTTTTGTTCTTCTGATCATTATGTTAGCAACATATGACTGTACAATATGCTGCTTTTTTTTTATTTAAACTTACGGTTTATGAAGAGTAAAAATGTACATTTCTTCACAGAGTAGTTTGCATTCGTGATGTAGCCGTTCATTTTAAAGGCCAGACTTGCATCTTCACAACCCACTTCTATCAGTTCCCTATTGACAGTTTGATAGAAACACACATAAAAAATGAATTTTTCTGTTGATGCAAATTTCAAACAGTACAAGTTCTACATTCTATTTACATCACAGTTAATTAGAATTATTTGAGAGTTCAAACATTTATTACTAAGTCCCAAAACTATTTAACCTGAACTGCATTGTCTCTTCTAAGTAAAATAGTAGTACAGTATGATTGGAGTCTGTAAAACTATACCCTGTATCTTTTTAATACCTTAATGTATCACAGTATCCATAATATTATAACAACTGCAAGCCTTATCACTAAACAGCCTCTCTATTTTGCTGTATTTCATAAAGGTGTTTATGTGTATTAAAAGTTATATTCCTTACACGTGAAGTGTGATTTTAGTAACTGAATCAAATTGACACCCAAGTATTCATGGGACAAATCCATTCCACAAGTCCATTCAATGTATTCTTTATAGCTGAATGTCTTACGAAGAGACAATTTTTCCTAAAGTGGCAGATAAATTTTCAAAAGAAGCTTAGTTTTATTTGTTTTCAACTCTTCTGCCTGGTTTACTTAGCCTCAGCTAATGTAGCTTTTGTCAAAATACGGAACTGTAAGATTTCAGAAGAACAAATTTGAGGAGACTTCAAAATTTATCAGATAGCAGACTGTGGTAAGAAGTGGTAAGATTTTCACGGCGTAGGAAGAGGCTAGGAACTTGTAGAGAACACAGGTACAGCTTGCTCTGTTTAAATAAGCACACAAAGCTACAAGCAGATGGGTCCCTTTTAGTGCATTAAAGGAACAGCTTTGCAACCTCCGTCTTTCCTTTGACGTACTAAAAAAAACAGTCACACACTCTGCAAGACAAGGGAGAGCTCTATTATTGCAACACTCCCTCATCTCTGTAATTCGCCTTGAAGGAAGCAGGAAGAGTTAGCACAGCCCATGTTCTTTAAAAGAGAAAGGGGAGGGAGATTTACTAGAAAACTTCATGTCAGAACCTTGACATCAACACACCTGCTAACAGCATTTCCAAAGATGGACCTAATGTTGTCCACTGTTGAGGCGTTTGATAAGGTTCTAACATCTGACACGGTATCACCTTGCTAAAGAGAACATAAACAAGCATCAGTCAACTCACAGTTCTGGCTGAAGTTTTAGAAATAGTTAAGTTTAACAATAACATTTCTAACAAAGGCATGGGACATTACAAAACATTATAATGGTGTTTTGTTATTTATTTATTTATTTGTGTTCAGAAAAACAATAGGTGGTAAATTGCACGGGATTACAAGATTTGCTAGATCACAGCAGACCCATTCAGGCTAGGAACTCCATCTTGGAAAGTGAGGAACATAAGCAGTTCTGTAAATAATTATCAAGAATGCCACGGAATGAAGGTACTCTAACCCATCCTCTTTCATACAGTAATTGGTAACTAGACTCTCAAGAGAAGCTGAAACAGCTCATGAAGCTAAAACAAAATAAAACATTGACCACACAAAAAACTCCTGACAAATATATTTTTGTCTTGTTTACTTTTAACTAATGTGTTTTCTACCCAGACTGCATCAGCTACACTTCAACATTTCAGTACAAGGGAAGGCTCTATATACTATTCCCATTGCAAAAGATGCAGTGCAAATTTTCTGGCATTTTCAGATATACGGAATATATATATACACACACACATAGATACAGACACACGGTGAAGTTATAAAGACTTTATTTACATACCTTTTTAACTGAAAAGCTAATGCCCGAGTTATGGATGGCGTACCTGAAAAATAGGTAAACATAAGACTGCGGTATATGAAATAAAAAGTTACTTTCCTGAATGCTGAAAAGCAGCTACTAACAGGGACAAACAATTTCATTTCCTGTTACACAGTAATGTGATTTGAGCCAAACTGAGCTTCTGTGGACTAAACAGCTATAAACAGAAAGCATTTATAACTCACCCATAACCATACGAAATTCAAGGATCAGCTTGGCTTATTTCTCAAAGAAACCTGATCAACTTCTATAGACCTAGTTTGCTCAGTTTCGTTGCATAGGTTTAACTAGAACAGCAGCAAAACCTCCTCAGTGTAACAGAATCAAACACGGAGAAGGATCTGAAAAATGGCTGGCTCGCCCTCCTAACTTACCCTACCCAGGTGGTTCAGCTGTCTGTGACACCCAGGGCCAAGTTCTCATACACAACAGCCGCGTAACCCTGGCTCAAACTTCTAGGAAAGTTGCTAAGTTGTGAGAAAGAATGCACTGTGGAACCTTGCAAGGTGAGAAATGTAAAACTGCAGACAAAGGTTAGACTGTTGTGACCGGGATAGTTAGTAACTCAAAAATTCAAGAGGGGAAAATAAAACAAAGTGAAAAGATGTAAAATCCTAATGTGAAAAACAAACAAACAAACAAAAAACAAAAAACAAAAACCAGTGAGTTGGAAGCCTGTAACTCATCAAGATGCCGGACCAGCCTGTTCCACAGAGCAGCAGGACCTGACCCTTCACCTCCTGGCTGAAGCCTGCCTGGTCAGTGTAAAGACTCTGAATTAGCTCATTCGGGGAGCAGGCTAACACTTCACATACAGTCTTGCTACTCCTTGCTAGCTTTTGTGTTTACTTGAAGTGTAAAGCAATTATTTTGGTTAAACGGTGTAGATCCTGCTTGCAAAGGCTCTGCACATAGCAAAAGATGCAACGAAGGGCCATGGAAAGGAACATCTGGTAGCTAAAGTGGTATTATTTTTTCTTCATACTCAGCCAATCTCAATGCTCTTGCACAGTTTTTACTTGGATTCTATTCAGCCCAAGTTCATTGAGAGTTCACTCATTCAAGTCTATCACTGTTCATTTGCTGGAATTCTTACTAATAATAGTCATAGACCGAATACAGAAAATCCAGCGGAGAAACAGTGTTATCAAATGGGACTGTTAACTGACACTGTATACTAACAAACAGTTAAAACCCCGCAAAATCAACAAAAATGACACCACACGCACACACACCAGTTCCTCTGAAAAACCCCGGTACTCTCGAAGACAGCAGAAAAAACTGGAGCCTCCTATTTCAGTTTACCTGCTAACAACTTCTAGTATTTTTGCATATTCTTCATTTGGATTTTTTAAAGCTTTCCTCCTTGTAGTTACATTGTAAAAAAGATCTTCAACCTACAGAGAAAAAGATCACAATTAAAAGTAATTTTAAAAATCTTCTCTCTATATATAATTCATCTAACTTGATACTATAAAATTTTCTGAAAACATTTTAGTTCATGAAGGATCAACATTCAATTTATTCCTTTCCTGCTTAGGTTCACCTAACAAAACGCAACTCCGGAAAAATGTATGTTTTCAAGTATTCTGGTACATCAGTATTTTTACCAGTAACAACTCTACAACTCACTTTTCAGTGGAAGTTACACGCTTTCCATTGCAGATGACAATGGATTCCCTGATTACACTGTTTCAATGAAATGCAAGTAAACGTTAAAACAGTTGCTGCAATCAAGGCTATTAATGTAATTAAAACAGCAGCTTAAATTGCTCGTTCTCACTATTTATTTAAACAATATGCAAATTATTTTTCTTCTATAGTGAGAAAGGTAGAAGTTTAAAGTTCAGCTTCTTTTTTAAGACACATTATCCTCAACATTGACATGTGAAGCTAGCTGGGTGTATGTTCCCACTGCAAGACAAACCCACACCCGCAGACTCCCAGGCCAAGCTTCCACTTTCCACCCTACACTGTGCAACATGCACACTCCTTCCCATCCTGAACTCCTTATTCTTCATAGGCCTAATGCCTAATCCCAACCTACATTCAAAGCTTGGTAGATGTAAGAAAGATATGAGTGAAAGACAAACAGCGGTTCTGCAGTTTCCTGTGCCAGCCCTCATCTTCCCACTCTGGCTCACGCAATGTAGACCACTCCTCCATATTCTGACCTTCTTGCAGCCCTAACTGTCCGTACAGGCTTTCAGCAGTCCAGAAGGATTACAAAATATTTTTGATAGTATATAACTATGCTATCCTCAGAAGGAAGAAAAACACAAAAAGGCTCTTATGAAGTTTACCTTGCTGTCTCTGAAGAAGAAATCAAAACAAAAAAACCCAACAAAACCACAGAACAACATAATTTGGAAAATATTCTACAAGGTGATATGTCACGTACCTTACAATGTAACTGTCATTGGTTAAACCTGGTTAAACCACGACAGTAACACATAACAATAAGTGGTGCAAGCATAACGACCAGGGAACAGCATAGGGACAAGACAGAACAGGAACAAAAAGCTAACCGTGATCTGAGTTCCTTGGTTTCCAGCACAGGGTTTCGGAGGGGCTTTAATTTTTCCATCAGTGTAAGTAGCTCTAGGCAGAAAATAAAAATAAGATGACAAGAGTTTACCCTACATTGGCTGCTGAATTCGAATTCCTATTAACTTTTTTTCCCCTATTTTTAAAATACATGGTTTAGCTAAAAGCTTACCTTTACAATTTGGAATAAAAAAAAAGAAAAAATCACTTGAACTATGTTTTCTCACATTCTAGGTCTTTTTTGTAACTACCCTAGAAACAAATACCCCACCCTCCTCTTTAATAAGAGCACTGAAAAGATAATTAAATACCTCTGTTCATTATTACAAGCAGCAGAAGTCACTTGGATAATAGGTTGCATACCTGTATGCACACTTTGCATCAGCTGTTTTAGTTGTTACAGTAACATGGGCAACATGACTGATGCTAGCCAATGCCTAGAGAAAGAGAAAGCATCTTTGTAAACCTTGCTCTGGAGACCACTGACTGCTGAAGGAGCATCCAGACTTTAAACAGCATCACTAAATTTTATCATACCACTTGAAAGTCATTAATAAAAAACCTCGGAGGTCAGTAAAGTTTTAACAAATTTTAGTCCCTATAATATATATAGGGATATAATACAATATAAAAGTCCCTGGACTTTTATCCAGGACCTTCTTTAGGCTTTTCTGACATTTCGTTCTCTCTGACAACACAAGCAGCTAACTGTGTAACATAACTAAAAGAAATTTGCAAAGTTTTTACAGTTGTGCCCTTTTCCTTCTTTCATGTTAACAAAAACACAGCTGGAAGGTTTTAGCCCTTACTTCCTCATCCCTGCCCAAGCAGTCCTCCTCCTGACTGTAGATAATACTACAAAGTTACATTACAATGGTTTTCCTGGAAAACTGAATGGACACATGTACACAGCCTGCTGAAACCAGCCTCAGGACCAGACTCCACTGGCTGTGGAGCCAATTCTGTTGAAACTGTGTGAGGAGAGGACTTAAGCAGCCTGCTCTCTGGAACATGCAAGGATCTATGTATCTAAGCACAGGCAACAAACTTCTGTCATTTATTGTCCATCTGGAGGGGAAAGCAGAACTCATCCTGGACTGTTCTTTCAGACAAGTCTAGGTACAGCCTGTGAGAATATGGAGAACTAGTGTATCTGAGGGGTCAGAGATACTAACTTCGACTAAGAGCAAAAGCAGACAAATGTACATTTCAAACATTTAGCTTTAAGTATTGTGTTCAGATGAACATCTGACAACAAAGGTTCATGTTCCACTCAAGTCTTTCATTGTCTTTTACCTATAGGTTCCTGAAGCAGCATTTGAGAAGACAGTCCTTGTTTTACTTAAAAAAAAAAAAAAAAAAAACAACCAGCCACAAAAAAACCCCCAAACACTCCAGAAAGCAAGAATAATATATACCTCTCCCTAGGCATCCATCTAATCCTGAAAAACATAGAAATGTATTTTGAACTACATTCACGTGGCAGACTCAGAAAACAGAAGCTTCTGTAAAGAGTACTGGGAATGAGACAGTACATAAGCCCCACTACAACAGAGTAACAACAACCAATGAACAGTTTCAAAACCTTGACGAATAGCTTACCTCGCCCCTAAAACCGTATGTAGAAATGGTAGCCAAGTCTTCAAATTTTTGCAGTTTACTGGTAGTAAATCTCTCACATACAATGTCCAGATCTTCTTTCTATGTGAAAGAGACAAGTAACAGTCACTTTACAAGTTTTTTCAAGATCAGAAACATTTAGAAATAGAATTAAATTTTAAAAGGTAGTATTAGACATCAGCACACAGCTGTCGACTTTGTTTACTCACTCTGATACCACAGCCGTTGTCTTGGACCTGGATGAGCTTCAGACCACCTTCTTTAACTACAACCTGGATACTCGTAGATTTAGCATCCAAACTGCAGAAACCAAAAAAGCATTCTAGGGAACAGCAGTTCTAGAGAATAAAGCACTACGTGACTTGACAACATAGTTTTTCCTCACACGAGTGATAACTTGTTTCTACTTGTCACTCACACTGAAATTCATTCTGTTTCAAATAGATCTTTACTGCAGCCCCTGGGGCTTGCTTCCATACAGCTCTCTGCGCTTACTGGCCGAAGGGCAGCGATTTTGAGCCCAGCCAGACTTTACCTTCAAGACGAACCACCGAATTACTGACCTGACGCTGAAAGCAAACAATTCCTAAGCCTACCCCGCAACAACAAAACAAACCCAGACGCAAATCAGAGAGTCTGAATCCTCCCACGCGTTCCGTAGGAGAGCACACAGGCATTGCCTCCCCTCAGCACCCAAACCGAGGTTTACCCCTCCTTACAGGCCGCAGCCCCCCCCGGCTCCGTGTCCCCCCTCCCCCCCCGTTACCAGTTTTCTATCATCTCCTTGATGGCGTTCGCCGGTCTCTGGATGACCTCGCCGGCCGCGATGCGGTTCACCACAGCTTCATCCAGCCGCCGGATCACGCCGGCCATGGCTGTCGTGACAGAAGCCCGGCTCGGGCAGCTGCCGGGCGGGAAAGGGGAGACCGGGGAGACCCGGGAGACCGGTACGAGGAGCTGACGAGACAGATGAGAACAGGAGCCAGCGAAGGGAGCGGGGGCCGGGAGTAAGGAAAGGCCGCAGGGCCCCACAGCCGCCGCTGGCGCCAAACCGCCACGTGCCCGCCTCCTCGAGCGAGAGGCTCTCCGATTGGGCAACGCAAGTGCCCATCACACTTCCTTCCCGCGGCAAAAATAAACACGGACGGCGGACCGGAAGGGGGTTGTTGGCGGGGGAGGGAGACGACGTGACCCCGCTGCGATTGGCTGAGCGGCGCGGGGGCGGAGCGATGCCGCGGCGCGGGGTGGGGGCGGGGCGGTCCCCTCAGGCAGGGCTGCCAGCGGCCAAAGCGGCGGGAGGGCGAGAGGAACGGTCCCCTCGGGCGGGGCGGGGCACGGCACGGCAAGGCAGGACCCGGCAGGGCAGGGCAGGGCCCGGCCCAGCCCGGCGGCTCACCTGCAGACCGTGATCAAGTTCCGCCTTTCCACCGCGGCGTTGCGAGACGGGACGCTCTTCCTGCGGGCGGAGACGTTGAGCCCCCCTAAGCCGAAGGACGCCATCTCCGCTGGGGGCAGGTAGAGCCGCCGGGGCTGGCACGGAGCCTTTGTTCCCGGCCTCCCGGTCTCGAGGATGCTGCGCCCGCCGCCGCCGCACGCAGAGGAGGAAGCCCCCGTGTTTTTCCCGCTCCTCCTCCCGCCGCCCGGTCCGCGCGGGAGGAGCGCACCGAAGCA
>JAVJGG010000009.1:13773671-13802777 GCA_035590195.1 Aviceda cuculoides | reverse complement strand
TTCCCCCCCCTCTCCCCCTCCGGGGTTCGCGCCTCTTCCCGCCAAGGCGTCTGCCAGCGCGGGGCGGGGCTTCTGCCAGCGCGGGGCGGGGCTTCTGCCAGCGCGGGGCGGCCCCCCCCGCCCGGGGCGCGGTTACGGTCTTTCGCGTCAGAGTAACGGGAGGGGTGCGGCGCGCAGGTAGCGCTAGCGGGTGCGCAGGTTTCCTCACAAACCTACCGGTTCTGGGCGCTTTTCTTTTTATTTCCAGAGTTTTTGTGAGGTACGTTCGGCTGCCGTGCGCTCCGGCTGGCGGGGGCTGAAGTCAGAAAAGGGCTGAGGTGGCGTTGGGCGATGAGGCGGCGGGGCGGGAGCAGGACGGGCGGAGCTCACGTCAGACGGGGGGGGGAAGGCCGCGAGCGCCCTTTGGGCGGGGGGAGGCCCGCAGCTCTCCTCACGGAGGGTCCTTCCTCGCTGCGCGGGAGTTTTCGCCTGCTCAAACTGAACACGAGTCCAAAGGCTGAATGACCCTTACGGGGTGCTGCAGACGAAATCCTAGTGATCGTACCTGGTGACATTTTTGGTCCCCCCTTTTTTTTTTTAATCTGTGGCGGTCACCTGAATTTCTTCGCGGGTCCTGGCGATTCGGTGCGCTCAGGAGGGTCCTGGGTCGCCCAGTTTAGACCCAAAGCTTCTATTCCTGCGTGGTATACTTGCACTGCTTTTAACTGTGGTTTGTTCTTCTGTGTTTGCAGATACAGGAGGGAAGTGCAAGAAGTGATTGCCACTAAAGAAATCGCGTTGCCTCTATCAGCAAATTTATCTCTCGTAATACTTTTATGACAGAGATATTGTAGCTGCTTCATCGTTAATGATACTAAAGTGATTCAGCTGTAGATCTAGAAATGGAACGCCTCTCCTTTTTTGTAAGCTGAGATTATCAAATAAGCAGAACACAAGAAAAGCACGGCTTTGTGGAGAAAAAACTAATGGTGCCACCATGTATTTTCAATGTGGTCCCGTTTATTTATAAACAACATAAAAGGTCTTTTTTTATTTGAACTATAAAGAATCAAACAGAAATAATTTATTTGCTTCTAGCCTATGGTTTGATGGTTCCTTGTATGAATTAAAGATGACACAGTCATATGAGACAAGGCTGTGATGATTGCTGCTCTCCTTCATAAGGAGATTCAGACCACCGTATTTATTTTTTCATTTTATTTGGACATTCACCAGACATGAATGTCTCTTTGCATACTGCAGACCACTTTAACGCTGCAGAGCCTATCAGTTTAACTCACCCATTTTAAACGACCACACAGCATCACTGATCGATGGTCAATGGAGGTAGAACCTGGCTGCAGCCTAGAGCCATCATGATGAATGCATATGCCTAGTGACTGTGATTCTCAGGTGCCCTCCGTTGCAGCTGTGGCTTTGGCAGACAGAGTGGCCCTTTCCAGAGTCCAGAGAGAAGCCTCCGTGCACAGCATTGCTACGGAGAACTGGAGAACTTGCCATGATGACAATGAGGTATCTCAAGCCATCAATGCTTGGGATGTAGTACGGCAGGGAAATACACCCTTCTGTAGAGCTGCGCAGACTGGCAGTCCACGCAGAGGATACGTATATGTGTATGTGTTCCACCGCCAGACTCTTATAGGAGAAAAAACGCTATTATCTCCCTCTTGTCCACCACTGCAGGCTGTGTGGGATGAGAACCTTGTGAACAATAGAAGTCATTTCATGGTGCCATGCTTCCCATCAGCTTTTCAACCCCAAGTGACAGGTATCGGGTGGTGCCAGCTTCCAGATGAAGACAGCCACCCTCCCCTCAGTTACACTGCGGTACGGCACAGCTGAGGACGCAGAGCAAGTGCAGCAGAGGGGTAGCAACAAACAGCATAGACCATAAATTTGTGTTGCTGCAAAACAGCAACTCGGAGAACTGCAGCCTCAGCCTCTCCATAGGGATTTTAGAGTGGCCAATGATTGCACAGCTCTCAACAATACTGCTGTTTGTAATGCACAGGCAGAACCTACTTAGTGCTGTTTCTATTCCTCCCTGTTCCCAGGCACCTTCTCCTGGCTGCATCCTACAGTCCTTCTTCAGAGGTCCTTTGGCAACTTTGTCTCTTCTCGTGATTCACTCTCCTCCCCCATAAAGGTGTATCTACAGTTGGAGAATTGTTGCCTTATATAACACAACTTTCCTCACAGTAGTTTTATGCATCTGCCAAGAAAAAACATTGTGGTATTGCATTGATTTATATTTTGTGCAAAAAGATTCTAGTGACATCAGAAGCTGTGTCTGTAGTTCAGCTCTGGTTCAAAGAATGGTGGGACAAACTTTTATGGTTTCAGGCATGAAAAATCTCAGCTCTTTCACCTTCCCTCTAGGAGCATCCTGTACTGGGGTGAGGGTTTGGTTCTGCATTCACGGAAGGTGAAATTAATCATAATACGGAGGGCTGGAAAGCCTCTTCAAAGACTTCATCATTGATGGCACTCTCATAAGCAGGTGGTGGGGTGAGTGGCTCCAGTGGCTCAAGCCTGTCTTCAATACCTTTCACTTCATGGATGTCTGAAACGAACCGTTGCAGTCTTGGGGGCAGCACCAGCTGCAGCTGCATCCTGGAGCCTGTGTCTGTCTCGGAGGTGTGCCTTGTGTCTGCTGCCACTGACACCCTGAGAGCCTCCGCCATAATGTCTTCTTGGGCAGATGATTCAATAACTACGTTGTAAGGAGGCGGCTCATTCAGCGGTGAGGGCACTAAGCCTGGATTGGATGCAATCGTCCATATTGCTGGAACCGACATGGTCATCACCTCCTCATAGGTGGGTGCTTCATAGGCAGTGTTCACCCTATGCGTGAAGAGAGGAATGGCTGTTACACTGGTTATTTTACTGTTTGGCTTATGCAGAGGCGGGTGGTCCAGATAATGTACTATAGGGACCATACTACAATCGGTAGGTGGGACTGAGGCAGGGTATCTCACGTGGTATTACTGTATGTGATATTCTGCCACTGGATGAGCTCACTTGTCCAGCCAACTTAATGTCTTGCTTCCTGGCCGAGAGAATGACTCATCTGACCATTTTCTCAGAGCAACCAGAATAAATGAAGAAACCCACACAGTTCAGTTCAGTGTCCCAGGCTTAGCTTAATGTCCCTCATTTAAAATCTCCTACCAGTTAAAATTTATTACTAATAATTACTAACTACTAATTATTTCTTGGAATAAAACAGGACCTTACTTTTTTAACACATTAGCTCAATATTCATCTGTTTTTAAGAAGTGGAGAAAATCAAGTATTTTCATTTAGTTTAAGCAAGGACTAACTATTCTGTAAAAGAGTATCTGCAGAGAAAAGTGTTACTTTAGAAACATTTACCTTTTTGGGTCATATTCTTAAATAAGCAGATACTAATTTTCTTCTAGTATGCCCCCAAGCTAGCAAAGCCCAATATAGACCTCTTTTTATGCAGTCTTTCTGAAAATAAACACATAATAACATTTTTGCCTTCCTTCAAAACTTGTATTTGAGAATGTCAAGTCATTTATGGATGTGGATAATGATTGTCTGGATTATACAGACAAGGAAGCAAAGATACAAATAAAGTTAAACTCTTCAACTACAGTAGGCAAATTGGGGTTAAATTAGGTGATGCTGAGAACCTGCAAATGTACATGAAGCCAAAAAGATGTGGGAGTGTTCAGAGCCTCTTAAAATCAAGGTTTGTTAGTGTCAAGTTGGGTGTTTAAGACTGGAAACACACCCAGTTATAGGTTCCTTTTAAAAAGTTTGCCAAGGAACAGTTGCTCTGGAGATAAGGTTTATAGAGCTAAACCCAGCTAAGATGCAGTATTGCTTCAGCATTTTTTCTTTTTCCGTGTCTGACTCATTGTTTGGCAAGACCAGATTACTCAAAAAAAAAAAAACAAAACAAAAAAAAAAAAAACAAAAACTGGGCCTGGATCTGTTTAACCTTGGAAATTGTTAGTGGATCAGTTCCTGGGGTGGGAGAAAATATATATTGGACAAGATATACAGGACATGAGTGGCATAGACATTTGCAACCTCCACCTGAAGAATGAAGGAAAACAACCTAAAAAGAATTTTTGTCTCCTGGAATGGGGTCTGTGTTTGGTGCCCTAGGGGAAGGGCAGCAAAACAATATGTAAAATGGCCGTGACTGAGGAGAGAGAGTTAAAGTAAAGAATAACCGTGTTGCTGCTTACCCTGCTTGGCTTTGCCTGTTTGGAGGCATCTCATCTGTGTCATGTCGGTGCTGATTCCTCAGGTAACACTCGACAAACACGCTCAGCAAATAGCCGATCAGACACACTCCCCCTACCCCTAGGAAGAAATAGCCTACTGGGTTGATGTTAGATGAAATGGCCAGCATGGTGACCCCAATGAGAAGAGCAGCAGTGAAAAGAAGCAACAGGGCTTGGCGGATGTTCTTCCAGTGTGTCTCCAGCCACATGGTTGTATAGATGGTGGTAGCAGACAGTTGAGAACAGATTAGCAGTTATGGGGACAGACATCTGTGGGAGACAGAATGTTTTTTTCAGTGTGAAACATGAGCATACAAAGGCATTATCAGTATCATGATGAAAATAAGAACGTACATACTCAAGTACATGCCATCGTGAGAACATGTAGCTATGCACATATCTAGTAAGCCTGGGAAATCTGTGCATGAATGCATGCCAATGTAAATGTACTAGAATTTCCTATGTGAATGCATATTGAATAATGGGAACGCTTGGGCAGCCAGTTGCAAGACGTAAAATGCATAAATAGACCATCAGCACTTACTGCCAGGCTTATCCAAAAAGGTCTAGCTTCTTAATAGAGCTCAGAGCAGTCTAGGATGCAGATTTGAGGTTACTACGAAAGTGAAACGTGGAATAACTTTAAAGGTTAATTCTAGGACATTTGTACATTGCATAATGAACATTCAGATACTACTTCAGATCCCGGAAGAAAGGTAGCGTTATTAATGGATCTGTCTGCCCCGGTAAATTGAGAGTCTGGGTGTAGCGTTATAGCAATAACATTAGTTTAAGTTCTAAATATAGCTGGGGTATGTCTGTTCTTGCAAAATGTAGGTGTGTGTTTGAATATTTGCCTATATCCTCAGTTCTTTTTCTGTTGATGTGCTTTTTTGCATCATTCTCAAACACAAGCGCCCCTCCTGTCCCCCATTCCAAACCCCATCTCTGTTAAAGAGACAGCAGTTGTCACTGTGTGCAGTCAATATGGAATGAATGCCAGGGATCTGTGGTATTCAAGAATACCACAATTAAAGAGTCATCTTGCATATACTAACCTACATATATCCCACTGTTTTGACGAAGACCCCTTTGAAGGAAAAAAGCATGACACAGTGGACATTTTTTATGAATATGCATCTCCAAACAAATACAGTTTTATATAGTTCCATGTTGCATTGTATGCGCACTTTTGCACACTAATTGTGTTCCCTTGTTACAGCAAAAATAGTTAAATGTATATATACAAATGCCAGAAAAAGAAACACGTTCTTTTTCAGCATATACTTACCAGAGAGAGGTTTCGGTAGGTAGGAGCAGTCATGTTTTAACTTCTCTCTTCATCACAAGGAAAATTGCGCACGCTCTTTTGTCCCTGCTCCTTCACCTTCTGACCTGAGGATGGGACGCCAGTAAAAATTCTCCCTTACTCCTTGAGTTTTCTTGTAGGCAGACAACAGATTTTTTTTGAAACTAAAAGCCAGGAACTAGTGAATATGGGAAGGTACCAAACAATGGGAAGATCCCGTTGTATGAGTTTTGCATGGGAAACTGGAACCTTATTTTTCCGGGTTCAGAATCCAAAGCAATTTCTAGACGATCGCATACCTTCTACTCTTTTGCAGCTCTTCTAGGTCTGTCCCACAAAAGCAGGAAACTCATTAGGAAAGAGGGCGGAGTGAGCAGTGGGGGAGTGCTTACCTGTGTCGGATCTGTTTGGTCTGCTTTACTTCAGTGAGAGAAACTGCCCTGAAAATTATGTTTTCCCCTCCACGTAGCAGAGGAGTCTTGATCTCTGCCTCACAAAGCAGGAAGGACTGCCGGCCCAGCCCACATCACATGGCCCACACGTAAATCTATTTATAAATTCTGTAAAATGTAAATCCATACATTTTTCTATCCTGATTGGGTGCCGTTTGTTTGTCCAATGTTGTTTTATGCCCTCTTTGATTTTACAAACAAAAGGAAAGGAGATAATGGGTTATTATTTCACACAGGGCTGAGTTAAAATCCTTTTTACACCCTGATGTAAGTGGGAATGAGAAGTACTGATAAGTAACAGAACAGGTACTGAATTACTTCCTGAAGTCTGTTATCACCTGAACCTTTAGTGTGTGTCTGAAAATATAATTAGACTAGAATAGAAAAGAAAAGAAGCAAAGCAAAGAAAAGAAAAGCAGAAAGACAAGAATATGTCACTTGGAAGGGACCTACAACAATGACCTAGTCCAACTGCCTGACCAATTCAGGGCTGACCAAAAGTTAAGGCATGTTGTTAAGGGCATTGTCCAAATGCCTCTTAAACACCGACAGGCTTGGGGCATCGACCACATCTCTAGGAAGCCCGTTCCAGTGTATGACCACCTTCTCGGTAAAGGAACGTTTCCTAATGTCCAGTCTAAACCTCCCCTGGCACAGCTTTGAACCATTACCACACATCCGATCACTGGATAGCAGGGAAAAGAGATCAGCACCTCCCTTTCCCCTTTCCCTCCCCAGGAAGCTGTCGAGAGCAATGAGGTTGCCCCTCAGTCTCCTCTCCTCCAAACTAGACAGACCTAGTGTCCTTGGCAGCTCCTCACAGGAGATGCCTTCCAGCCCTTTCAGCAGCTTTGTTGCCCTCCTCCGGATGCATTCAAGGACCTTCACCACCTTCTTCAGTGGTGGGGCCCAGAACGGCACAGGGCACTCAAGGTGAGGCCACACCAACGCTGACTACAGCGGGATCATCCCCTCTTTTGACCGGCCGGTTATGCCGTGTTTGATGCCCCCCAGGATGGGGTTTGCCCTCTTGGCTGCCAGGGCACACACTGCTGACTCCTGTTGAGCCTCCTGTCAACCAGCACCCCCAGACCCCTTTCTGCAGGGCTGCCCTCCAGCCACTCCTCTCCCAGTTTAGAGATGTCCGGTGTTACTGTGTCCCGGGTGCAGAATCCAGCATTTGTTCCTGTTAAACATCATGCCATTGATGATTGCCCAGTGCTCCAATCTATCCAGATCCCTCTGCAAGGCCTCTTGCCCCCTGAGAGAGTCAACAGTACCTCCCAGTTTAGTATCCTCAGCAAACCTACTAATGGTGCATTCAACTCCTGCCTCCAGATCATTGATAAATGTATTGAACAGAACTGGCCCTAGAATCGAGCACTGAGGAACACCACTGGTGACTGGTCGCCAGCCATATGGAGCCCCATTCACTAGAACACTTTGAGCCCTGCCACCCAGCCAGTTCTTCACCCAATGCACTGCCTACCTTCTCATCTCACAGTTAGACAACTTGTCCAGAAGGATGCTGGGAAGGAGAGTATCAAAAGCCTTACTAAAATCCAGAAAAACTACATCCACTACCCTCCCTTCATCCACTAGGCAGGTGACTTTATCGTAGAAGGATATTAAATTAGTTAAACTGGACTTTCCCTTTGTGAACCCATGCTGGCTGTGCCTAATGATTGCATTGTTCTTTAAATGTCTTTCAATAGCACCCAGTATGTTCTCCATAATTTTTCCAGATACGGAGGTTAGACTAACAGGTCTGTATTTTCCTGGGTCTTCCCTCATGCCCTTCTTGTAAATTGGAATAACATTGGCTAGCTTCCAGTCAGCTGCCCAGACTCCCAAGACCATTGGTAGTTGATTGAGAAGGGTCCTGCCATAACATCCACTAGCTCCTTCAGTACTCTGGGATGAATCCCATCAGGTCCCGTGGACTTGTGAACATTCAGCTGATACAGCTGGTCCCTTACAATGTCATTGTCCACAAATGGCAGGTCACTGTTTCCACACTCATGGCTCTCCAACTCAGGGGACTGGGCAGCCCAAGGTTCATCAGTATTGTTAAAGATTGAGGCAAAACAAGAAAAAGCCTCTGCTTTTTCTTCATCCCTATTTGACAGGTGACCGTCTTCAACAAGTATTTATACCATGTACATTCATTTGGTTTTGGTGATGCCAGAGGTGAAAGACAGGTGTTTGGTTCCCTGTGCATGAAGTTTGCAGAGATGTAGAGAGCATGTTGTTTATGGTAAGGTCGTCTTCTTGGAAAGAAATCCTGAATTAGTTTGTATTTTTTACCATATTTTTCCTTGCACTTCAGTAGGTCTTTTCCTTTGGTGTAGGTAAACACCTGTTTCCATGACACGTCCTTGCAGAACCCAAGTGTGTGTGAAGGAGAAGTTAAAGTTTTACCTCTTTCATCTCAGGAATGAAACTTTTGTCTCAGGACTTGGGTCCCTCAGGTTTCTTGTCCTGATGCATGAATGTTTCCCAGACTTTGGTCACAAGGGCACGGAACTCAGCACTGTGCCCCACTGAGATGTGGAAAACTTCTTGGCAAGCTGGGGTATGGTCCTTACCAAAACACATCTTTCCCCGCCTCTCCCTAAGTTGCTCTGTACCAGTGGGTGGCTGCTACCTTGGTCATATCGCCTGCACGCTGTGAATGACAGAAGCCACCTATCTATGAGAGGGACAGAACTTTATTAAAATAGATTACTTTTTCCTTTGGCTGCATTAAAATCCTTAACATATTTCTTTGCCTCCCAAAACCCAGAAGTATCTCAGATCTAGGTACAAGCCTTCATACAAAATGAGAGGGCTCCCCTAATTGTGAAAGTTTATTATCTTAACAAGATAATTAGTGAAATATATATTGTTAGAGCACCCATCAGCACTGCCAGAGATCTGTCATTTCCATTACAAGCCAGAGTACTGATGATAAACTAATATTAGCCTGCTGTTGTCCCTTGTGTTAAAGCCAGCCCCAGCACAGAATGTATCAACTCATATACATTAATTATATTTTTAACTGAATTTGATTTCAACTTACTCGAACTCAGAGAGTTGAAATGAGGGTGGATACAAACAAAACCAAAAAAACCTTTACTCTAAAGAACCAGGGGGGAGGGGGAATTGTTCTGGCTACTCGTATGGTCAAGAAATAGCCATTCAAACTAGCCAGTTTCACAGAACAGATGGTCTGGGTACAGTAAGCCTATCTTATAAACAGTGTTTCTTGTATTTTAGGTTGGCAGGACAAAGACTAAGAAGGGAGAAAATTGTTCCTCTCTGTAAGTATAGCAGAACAGTATGTGCTAGAAGAGAGGAAGCTGAGGTATATCTGTTAGTTTAGTATATAAAACCCAGCTTTGTAAAAAGCTGCAGTGGAATTTACATACATTTACTTTAGAAATTATGTCAGTAGAGAGCTTCTGCATCACTGATGCTGTCATGGTCCAACGCTGCAAATTTGGTCTTTCAGAGATTGATCAAGAGCAATCTTAAGAGCAGGTAGGCTTGCTGCTGTCCCTGCTGCCATTGGAAAGCCATGCCAAAGCCCCTCCACCTTCAATATCCCTTCCTCCAATTTCGAGACAAACTGATTTATGGTCAGGTGTTCTCATGTCAACATTTTTTTTTAGGCTAAACAACAATTTTTCCTCCTTGCTCTTTGTTCCCCTCGAGTACATTGATGGTAATTATAGCCTCTTCACAGATGTCTTTTTGCTAGACCAAGTAAATCCTGCTCTTGCAGTCCCCTCTCAAAGGGTTTTCATTTTTCTGGGCACACTATCTGTCCTGTCCTTCTGTGTGCAGGGTTGTCTAGGACCACATGCAGTATTTCCTATGAGGGTTTGCCCAGGGCTATTGGTTTTCTCTCCTCTGCTGGAAGTGGATCACCTGATGGAATCCTGAGCTATGTTTCCCCTATATTTTCCCTTTTCACAGACTATCACATGAGTATTCATAAGTAATCCTGTCTGTCATTAATTGTCACTATTATTTGTCCTCTACATCATGCTTCAAGAGAGTTTCCAGCCACAAGGAAAGCCAAATTCTGGAACAGATTCAACTCCTACAACAGGGTGGGGACCAAAAATCCTAACTAGTTTTAAAACTCAGCCTGATAAATTAAGAGGAATATATGATGTGACTGCCTGAAATATCAGGAGTCTGAACCTCATGATCCATGAGGACCTTCCCTATCCTCAGTCCAGAATTACTAAATATAATATATGATAAAGTCATTAAAAATATCTAGCTGATCACTCACATGCCAATATTTTAGGCAGAATTTTGAAGAGCAACGATGAGCTGAGTACCTAAGTCCCTTCAGCCCCTGTAGAAATCCCAGATGCATTTTAATTTCACTTTTTCTGTTTCCAGTGGTGGTTACAGAACTATATTCACATAGAAAGTTTGTGTTTCATTATATTAATACGTAAAATGAGCATGACAAAGTTGTAGAACAAAAGGAGTATCTGTGTTTTAAACAGGCAGAAATGAAAAACAAAGGAGAGATTAGAAATTCTGTGCAATTGCAAAAGCCAGAAACTGACTTCACCTCTCCCAATCCTCCCTGCAACACCTAATTTGTGTGAATATCTCCCTTCCTGTGTTGTGCATCTACTGTTGAGTGAGTCAGAGGAGGCTGAATCAGGAAACACATTTCCCATTTAGATCTGAAACCGCTTGGCTCCATGGTAGTCAATCTCTGTTGCATAAAGCAGAAACTGAAAACAAGAACAGTCCTGAGGAAGTTGTCTCCTGTATTCCCATGTTTCCTGCTATTCCTCAGTTGTCTCATTATTCCATTAGAATAGCATGGATATGACAGTGAAAGTCTCATTTAGGGTAGCATTTTCTAAAAAGCCTACTTAAGCACTCAAATCTTATTTTTAGAAGCAAGACATATATGACTAGCTCCAGTGAAGAACCAACATATCAAAAACATAAATAGCAAAAATGCAATACAAAATCACAGCTGAACACTCCCCTCCCCATTCAGCCCCTATCTGCCTTCTCTGGGCACCTGTGGCTGATTTTCAGGTTCTCCAATTTCATGTATCCATACCAAAGCACGACAATATTGGCTTGATGTCCGCCATGTGCCTAAGCTCAGCTGGGCTTCAGAAATTAGGTATTTGACCCCCAGGGCTCCAAGGAGGGGAGAAGAGGAGGAGTGAGATTCCCAGATCACACCTATATACACCAGCAGTATGAGGCTCTCCAAGAAATAAAGTCCCATAGCAGCCTAGGGATTACAACAAGCAGGATGGCAACTCAAAAACATAGTAAAGATATTATAGACCTAAGCCCAAATCCCTCCTCTGACTGAGGGGATCCTGCGCCCCCCCACAGCACACATCACCCCAGAGCTTCCCGCTTACCCCAAAAGGGGACATTTTCTTGCTTCATGTGTTCTGCTTAATAAAAAAAAAAATCCTAATTCTTAAACTGAAAAATGCAAGAGCAAGACTTGGCAGTCTGGCCCCTGCCATAAGAATGGTTTATGTGTTATCTAGCAAGTGTTTAACACAAAGAGTTCAGCATGGTGCTTACGTTTCTTTTTGCATAAGATCCTAAGTTACTTCTGAAAACAGAACTTGGATGTTTTTGACAATTCTGTCTTTTTTTACCTCTCTAATAGATTTTTGAATTCAACTAAACATCTTTACCTCCATAATTTACTGTGGCAGTGAGTTCCGCAGATTAACTGTATGTGACATAAAAGGGCATTTTCTTTACCAGTTTTAAATTTATTGCCTTTTAATTTAATAGGTTATCCTCCTGTGTCTCTTTCACAAGACAGGATAAATAGGAGCACCTGCTGACCTTCTTTGTGCCATACGTTATTTTATATACCTTTGTCATGTCACTTCTTATTAAACTCTTTACTAAACTAAATAGCTACAATCTTTTTAATCTCTCCTATTATAGGATACTCTAATGGTTTGCTTTGCCCTATCTAAAAAGTTTTTGGGTATTCAGTTCTCTCTAGGTATTCATTTAAAAGTAACATATAATTTACAGTAATTTAATCTTTAGAAAGTCTTGCATTGTTTAGACAACTAGGTTCCTTCTATTATCTATGCTTTCTATACTGGTGCAGATTTAACAGGAAAACAGTGCCTCTGGGAATTATCTTTGCTAGTAGCAATATTTGCAAACAAGAGAGACCAAGCTTAGCCTCGAATACATTATGCATTTGGGGCAACACCTTGAGGTGTACCCCAGCTCGGGGCTGGTTTTACATTCACAATTAGTTGAAACTATAGTCAAATCAATCCCACGTGCACCTCTCCAATGCTGAATGCCCAGAATGTGCTTCAGGTGACCTTACCAGACCTTCCCGTAGCACTTTCTGCCAAATTTCTTCTCAACAACTGTGGGTTGGTGATTTCATTTCCTCTTCATGGAGGTTGGTCCCAGCCAGCAGCTGACGACGGGGAGTCCCAGTGCTCCCAGCTCAGGTTCCTGCTGTTGATGGAAACTAGAAGAGATAATCTCCAGTTTCAGTATCTCTGAGTTATCACATTTGCTGAACAGATAGAAATTCATGCAAGCATTGAATGGATAGCTCCGTATAATGTCAGTGACAAAATGCAGCATATAGTTAAGGATTTTGAGTCATCAGAGCTTTCTCATCTTCCCCAGATATTTTCGGGTTCACAGTTTCTTTTCTAACAGGCAGGGAGGCTAGGTGAGCTCAGGTAGGTTGCTAGCCCCAGCATAGGATAATTTCTACCACCAGGACACGGCAGCATAAAACAAAGTTGTTCTCCTGATGTAACTCAATTTAGGCTTAGGAGGGGTTATGTCCAGGTATTATAGCTCCTTGTCTGCATTTAGACAGTGTCTGTTCTGCACCCCAGAAAGGTCTCACTGCCATCATTACATTTGTTTTAGGGTTCAGATTCTATTCTTGAACACCATAATTTAAACATTATAATCCCTCTAATTAACTCACAAAGGCAATTTCCCTCTATCTTCTTCCCTAAACCTCCCCAACAGGGACCTGCCTTCTCAGGGCCCGGTAGCTGTGCCATGCCAGGGCACCCGAGCTGCTGAGCCCGAGAGGGACGCAGCATCACAGTAGATATTTAAGCTTTCCTAATGGTGAGCAGTCATGATGCCAGTTCATCCCACACCAATAGTTTCTGGTCTGCAGGTGCTAAGAAGAAAATGAGTGAAAACTCCTCCTCTCTTTTTCTTAAACAGAAATACATTCTTTTTCTACACACACAAAAAGCTGAAGCTCTGGGTTCACACCAGTTGCCTAACCCCAAGCGCCTAGTACCACTGGAAGTGCCATAGATAGTGGCAAACCTCACTGCAGGTGCCATAGATAGCAGCAAACCCCACTGCAGGTTGGGAGATACAACATGGAAGCTACGGCAGACCCTCATCCTTCTGATCAGTACCTTGATACCAGCTGCTGCAGCCCAGGGCATCTCAAACAGCAATTCTTAGGCACTCAGGCTGAGCCTTTTCTCCAAAACTTTAGTCCCAAATCAAGCACCAAAAAATATTTTTTTTGTGGAAAGTGGATGACAGTTCAGTTGTCTGCAGAGCCAGCATGTTAAAGAGCATCTAATCCCAATAATTGCTTTCTGAACTTAACACCCACTGGAATCTCATTTATGTGGTGTTTCTGAAGCAACAGCGCTCCCGAAATTGTGTAGGAAAACAGAGCCATCTACAGGGGAAACCATTCTGGTTTGGCAAGAAAACGGATCCAATGAAGCAATACATGATCCTGTGCAACCAGCAGAAGGGCAGGACCAGCCAAACCCTGTGTTACCAGCAGAATGATGAAAGTTACACAAATATATTCTGCATAATAGAAGTGCTGTGATCGGGTTTAAAGTCTCTCAGACTCTTCTTTTACAGTTTTAACAAACCAATTCCATGAGCATTCAACCAAAGGAACAACTTACTTAGCTTCCCAGTCACTACATCCTTACATTAGAATTACCGGTAATTGCTGGAAGCCCCTTTTATTGGTACACACCTTGTACACCTACCCAGGAGACAGGCTCTGCCCGAGGCTGTGGTCCAACACCACCTTTTCACACCCAGGTCCCTTCCATCAGCCCTCTGCCCCTCAGTTACCTGGGCACGTCCATGCCGTATCAGAGACGTGCAAGCTGTACCTAACATAGCTGGCTACAGAAGATGTAAAACAACCCATCCTGCCTGCTGTACAATGGAAAAAGGCAATGTCTGGCACTTTTTTTGGTATCTAATAGTGTACGTTCAGTTCCCTACTGGTGACTGCAACAACCAGTAGATAAAATTTTGTAGTCTTACCAACAGCACAGGGACTCTTAATCGCCTTTCTGCCTCCACGGCAGAAAAGAATCTCAGGGCTGAAGTCTCCTTAATTCATTTTCCTATTGTTTGAGTGTCCCACTACATGTCTTCAACAGAGAGGACATTAAAGGAGAGAGGAAGGAAGGAAAAGAAGAATTGGCTGAAAACAGTGACTGTTTCCACCAGGGTATCTAAAAGTCTTAAGAAACTGTAGCGGAGGAGCTGCTTAAAATGCAATGGTAGGAAATACAAGATGTAAGGTCTTCAGCATCAGGGGCTGCTACAACTTAGGGAAATAGCTCTAAGAGTTTTCTCATGGCCAGATCATAAAGGATGTTTTGTTATGTTAACACAGGGGCCTCCATGCTTAGCTGGATTAAGCCAATTAAAATGGCACGAAATCAATCTTTCTTTAAATACTTAAAAGCAGAGCAAAAATTAAGTTGAGCAAACTCTCCCAAATTGATTTCCATTTCTGTAATGACTGATTTATGTGATATATAAAGTTCAGTTTCATATCTAGCTGGACTTCTAAATGTTTGTATGTTCTTACTTATTCAATCACATTCTCTTGAAGGATTATTATTTTAAACTCATCCAGACTTGAGCTTTTTGAGTTATTAGAAAAAAATTCCATAGACTTACCTTTGGCTGAATTTAATAATAGTTTTAATTCAATTAAATCTAATTGAATTGCATTAAATGCATCCTGCAATTTTATATGTACTGACTGAGCTGTACAGTCAATTGAACAAAGTCATCAGTGTAACAGTATAGCTTGGAGCTTTAATATTGTTGATATAGGTCATAATATAGGAAACTAGGACTTTTGTGGGTAGAAAAGATTTCCCTTGGCCTAGATAGTCTCAAGTTCTGTGTCAAAAGGAACAATGATTTTGTCTTGTACTTTATAGTTTCCGTCTGGTTCAGATATCACACACAGTGATACCAAACAATGACCCTTCATGAGATGACTATTGACTTCAGTGGGAGCTGGATGGTGTGGGAGGGTTAGAAAGGAGAATCACGTATATGGGTTAAATAGAGCCTTGCTATCACAGGACTATTTGGGTCCACCACTCTCCTTGGCCAGTTATATTTGAAAACGAAAACTAGTAAAAGGTATTTTGAAACCATTTTGAAAGGATTTCACTGCTCCTTCTTCTGTTTTAATGAGTTTAAATGAAAAACACATGGCAATCAATTAGACATGGACTGTAAGCTCTCCCAGAGAAGGGCTGCTCTTTTTGTGTATACATACAGGGTGAGATATGTTGCTGTTAATTTTAACTATCTAGGAGTTGCATCCAGTCTAAAGCAGTTGTCCAGGCTTCTGCTAAACTCTTTGCACAGCATCCTTCTAAGCAATCCACCCCATCTATCTTTGATGACATATATTTTAGGACTATGGAAAATTTTTGCGCTGACTTATACATTGTCTCCTACTAGCAAAAATGCTGTTTTAACCCCATCTCCTTGCCTTGCCACCCATCCAGCCCCAGTCACTCATAGCCTCAATAGATGGAGGGGAGGGGATCTCCTCTGTCAGGATGGCACTTTTGCATTCCTGCTACTACCCTGCTTGGTTAAAATCAGTCCATGGGGGAGAACAGAGCCTCTGGGAGGCCCAAAAAACGGACCAAGTTTTGGAGGTGGAGCGCTGTTCCCCAGGAGCTGACATCACCAGGGGCAAGAGATATGCAAGCGAGGAATGTACAGACGGCAGAAGTCAAACAAGTATCTCTAAAAGGGAAGCTGGACCTGGAAAGGAAGAATTGATCTCTAGAGCTTGATCTTCAGGCAGGTTGTGCAATTCTTCCTCCAGCATGTCTGCAGCCATTAACTGCTCCACGTTGCCCTGGAATTCAATGAGCGCTCTTTCTACTCCATCATCCAAGTCACTAGTGAAAATACTGAATACCACCAGACCCAGGGTAGAGCCCTTTGATACCGGTACCCAGCTCAGCAGTGACTCACTGACAACTGTATGGTTTCCAACCAGCTGCATACCTAAAGCGTTAGATTCTCTTCTCCTTTTCAAGGTGTGTCAAAATAGTCTAGAATAGATATTTTGTTGAAACATGGTGCAAAATCAGATCTTACAGAAAGCCAAGGCTAAAAGAAAGGCACTTGAGTAGTTACAGTTTAGCAAACAGGATCATGGCTCAGATTTTTACACATGCATTTATGCCCTTTTTGTGCCTGTTCTCTGATAAAAGTGAGCAGCAGCTATTTTAATCACTACAACAGCACTTCATGCACAGAAATCTCCACTGAAAAAAGTCAGTTGGCTTCCAAAGGCACAGATGTGTGGAAGAGGTCAAAAAAGCAATATTAAATACCAACAGCTGTTTCAGTCAGTATCCTAAACTTGGTTAAAAATACAACTTCCCTTGACTGTTACTTTTTTCCTAAAGGGATAAGCATAAATTTAACTTACGTTTCTATTTTTTATAGGATGCTGTGTAATTTTCAGTTCATCGTAAAATATTTCTTCAGGGTCAAACTCACAGTAGACAGGCTTGATGCTTGGCTCTGATTTTCTGCAAAAAGAACGTGTAACTCCTTCAGGTAATGGGAAGATAGACCAACTATCTGGTTAATCAGGTAAATTAGAAAACAAAAAAGAAAAACGTAAAACTGGAAGTTAGCCTCATGGTAGGCATGTTGTCTTTATGAGACTATACATGTACATTTGGGATAAGTGCAGGGAAAGGGGCTTCTCTCAAAGATATTTACTTTCTAGTAAAAGGAAGAGAGGAAAGAAGTAATCTAAGGGATTATCTGCACCAGATAAAAGCTCTTGGATAAACTCCCATGCCTATTAACAGCTCATCTCCAAGAAAACATAGGGGAGCCCACAGACAACATGGAAATGGATGTTTACCTCATATAAAATTTTCTCCCAGGCTCTTCCAGTATGAGTAGGAGTAGATGAGGAAATCTTTGGGAAGAGGTCTGCAGGGTTGCCCCTCTCCCACCCTCTCCCACCATCCATCCTACACCCACCCCCCACCCCCCCCAAGTTCAGGAAGCCCACGTAATGCTTTCCCCATTCATGCTTTACTTTGTATAAAAGCAGGGGGGAAATTAGCTCACAATGCACTTGGGGAAGGTGGAGGAAGAAAACGTTGTCTCTCAGTTGCTGCTTCTCCACAACTGGCCCACATAATGGCTCACTCTGGCTTAGACTCTGAGGTTTTCCAAAATGGCAGGCGAGCTGTTCAGTCAAACATACAAATCTAACCTTCATTGCTGCTAATTCCACTGCACAACCCTGAGGAGATACCTCGACATTGCAGCCTGAGCTCATGGCTGGCTCCGTGTGTGCTGACTGCAAGTTTGATGCAAGCTGGGCAGGACTGCAACAGATCCTTGCTGGCCGTATGTGGGACAAGAGAAGAACAGAAGAAGCCCTAACAGGCATGAGAGGGGATTTCTCCATGAGTTCTCTCAACTGGATTCCCCTCTTCCAAGCACGTTATTGCAAAGTAGCACAGTAAGAAGCCAGATATATAGCTACTTTAATGACCTATGAACACATGTGACTCTTAAACACTAGATTACATAGAATTAATCATATTGTTTGCTGATGAAAATGTACAAGCTTGAGGAGTTCCCTGAAGCGACTCAAGTTCTATGTGTTAGTCTCCACTGAATATAGTCTTAAGTTATTCAGAAAGCCATGCTATTTATTGGTCAGATACGTAAATCATATTTAGATCAGACAACTAGATAAATTCAAATCACAGTCGATACATTCAAATCACAGCACCATTTTTGTCTGCTGAGGCTTCAGGCTGGAGCTTCTCTCCCCCCATTATTTTCATGGTCTGCTCTCACAGTTTATTGTAACCTCAACATTTCCAGAGAGCACCAAGGAAAAAATATTATATTTCTAGCCAGTTACTCGATTGCCAGTATACCAGGACTTTATATTGATTTTCTGTCCTCAGCTGCTAATGTGGTGCACTTCTCTCTAGTTTTGTCCTCACAGGTCACTAAGATTTGTGGCTGACCCAAAAGAGATGAAACCAGAAGGCAGACTGCTGAATTGCCACTGCTGGAAGCTGCCTGCTGCTGACTGACACTGGGTCACACACATCTCCTGAATGCTCCAGGCCACCCCAAAAGCTCTACTGGACATTTTGCTCCTCATGTGGAAGAGCTTGACTTATTCTTGCCATATTTACTGACTGGCTAATTCACTTCCTCCCCACTAGAACCAATTTTTAGCTTAGCTGTTAGATAAAAAGTATATCTGAACAAATGATCTGCTTTAGAAAAGGCAAGGTCTTCACTGAGACATCGTTTAGCAAGGCACTGCTCCAAACTGGGTAATCATTGGTCTTCCATTACTCTTTCCTAGGAGAAAAATGCCCCAGTATATTTGAAGGGGTTTTCATAGAATACTGCTAAATAAACCAACATTGTGTTAGGTGAATGTGGAAGGAATGATACAACCTGCAGCTGCAGTCTGGGGAAGAAGGGAATGTAATTAATAAGAAGATATAATTTATTAATCCTCGTGTGTACCAAAAAAAAAAAAGTCCACCACAGATTACTAAATACCCAGAAACATCAGACAACTCAAAAAAAACCTGACTCCCCCTTTCGGTTAAACCACAACACTCCCCAAAAATGTGAGCTGAAAATAGTTGGAAGCTGGGAGAGCATGGGAAGAAGTGTCAATCTTTTCATACTAAAATTCATGTTCAGAGGAGGGGATGGAAATGAGTCCCCTGGTTGCCAGAAGAGCCCCCACCTTGCTCTGCCCTGTGTTGTGGATGGCGAGGGCAGGAGGAGATTGGACAGAAAGTTCCGTGACTTGGTGGGGCCACAGATGATGGGGCTGGGGGAGAATACAAGTAAAATGGTATGGAGAGGAACACAGATGAACCTCAATGAAGTTTTGAGGGAACTGGAAGAGACACTGCTGTCAGGTGCCCTTGAACTAGACACACATTCATATCCCTCTTGCCACGTGAATTGGGGAGCCCCATTACTGTGCCAGGAGCACATCAGTGGGCATAGTATGCCTTATGGTCACCCTGGGCACAGGACCAGGGGTGGCATGCACTCTCAGCTCTTCTCCCCTTCCAAGTGTGCCCAACACTCAGGGAGGAGGCAAGGGAGGCACTACACCCACATTCCTTTTCACCTTTCTCTTGGTGTGAGGGCATTCCAAGTTAAAGCAGCTTCCAGACCCCAACAGCCAAAGGGTATCCTGTGAACCATGCTTTTGGCCAGGAGCTTCCCAAACAGCCAGGCCTCAGACCACTGCACCCCACTCAGTCCCACCCAGACCAGGTTCTCCTGCAGCATCCCCAGCACCACCATGGCAAGATGAATGGAGAAGTCTTTGAGCTCCTGCCTGGCAGTACAGTCCCCTGTTCTCTGCTGGCAGCCTGGCTTTGCAGTGCTCTTGTAGCTAAGGAGAAGAAAAGGGGGGCTGCAAGTGAAGCACCTTTAAGGTTTTACCTGAAGGGAAGCATAGCCAGTGAACCCGTGTGATTTGGTTCTGTTCAGATGGTTTCTGTTCAGATGGTTTGAACCCATTATGGCTGAACGGGTCTTAACTGCCCCCAAACATGTTCCCATTATCCCTAATTAAATTAGTTTATTGAGATCATCAATGAAAAAACATTATACAATTAAAACATTTGCACTCAATCAATTTTAATTGTATTCACTACAATTGCCTGTGCCAAACCAGATGCCTTCTAGCCTGAGATATGTGAAGGAAAAGCAATTTGTAAAACTCTCATTTACTCAAGTTTGATCTGACCAAGTAGTGCCACAGTCGGGTTTTTTGGGTTTTTCCCTGGGAGAAGCCGGCAGTTGCTCCCCGCCCCCCCCCGGTTACCGCTCGCCGGCGGCGGCGGCAGGCGGGCCGGCCCTGCGGGGCCCCGGTACCGGCTCCGGACATCGCCGGGGCGGGAGGGACGGAGCCTCCGCCGGTGTGTTAGCACCACCTAGTGCTGTCGGCGGCAAAATGGCAGCCACCGGCGGGAAAAGGCCGCCATCCGATGCCTTAGGCGGCCTGAGGAGTTCGATAGCTGATGCCAGAAGAGTCCCGAGGGTTTAGCAGAAGCCGGGTCCCATAAATGGCACGGCTGAGACCCACCTTCACCTTCCCGGAGAGTCTTTCCCTAGTTATCTCACACTGCTTGGGCTGAGGTCGTTGATCAAAGGGGGCTTCAGAGGCTGTCACGAATGACAAGTGAAACATCCATCAGCTTTAACCTCCATTACTGAGATTTAAGCTAGCCTGCTTGCCTTGCATTTCTCTCAGGCTTAGAGCATCAAGATATACAGTAACTCACTCTTCTGCCCAAAACCTCTGGGGGAAGGGAGATTTGGCTTCCCCCACCCCCATCCTCAGCCACAGCATACACAAGGATGCGTTACAATTTTTTCCTCTTTTCCTTTGCTCACTTGCAGCCCATGTCTCCCAGATGAGGCTCTGGGCAGGGACAGCCCAGGCCACTGCTTCCTTGCAGAGCACAACCAGCAGGGAGGTGGTAGTGAAGTGTCTGGTTTTCATCCAGCACTTGTTTAACCTAAGGAGTCCTTGGTAGTCAGCACAGACTGGGATTAAGTCTCTGACCACCAGGCCGTGGTCCTGCTTTTCCTCCAGTTCAGTGGGTGCAGTGGTCCACAAACCAAAAGCAGGGGACGACTGACCCTAGAAACCTTATAAACTGCATGTTCTGACCCTCTCCTGACACATGGGTGGGAATCGGGCAGAAAAAGTGAGTGAGGCTCAGGGTCCTGCCGCCTGGGAGGCATGCCAGTAGGCTGGAGCTCTATCACCAGCCAGATCAAGCCAGCAAGGCTAGAAGAAAGCATCACACCCAACACACAGGTACTGACTCCCAGGAGGCAGTGCCAGGCTAGGAATCCAGCTGCAAAGCAGACCTCCCAGCAACGCTGAGCCAGGAAGCTCTGATCTATTTTCTGGGTGAGTGCTTTCACTACTAGCTTGAATACAAACAAGCAAGAGACCAGATTCTCCAGTGTTTACATCTTGAAAGAACAGTTAACCATAAGCAGCCTGTCCAGTTTACATGTGCACATGAGAGTAAAATACTTAATTCACATGGTCTGCTCAGGTTTAGGTTGTTTCTACCTCTTAAACCAATGTGCATTTCTGCATACCCAGAAACAATTTTCACTTATCTGTGAACTTCTGGATTAAAACCTGAGGCTCTTAATGGATTTTCAGTACCTTCAAATTACAGGAGAAGGTGGCAGGATTCTGCATGTGGAGACATTCAAGTCCTTTGTCTTACCTCAGTGACTACGCAGAGCCTTGCTCTAAGTCAAACCTGCGGTTGGACATGGGAATTCTGGCTTCCATGCTCATACAATATTTGCAAGGCTGGCTCTAAGTCCAAGATCTTTCTGCCAGTTTTATATTAACATCCAGCCTCTCTCTCTTTAAATATGAATGCTAATTTACTCTGAGCTATGTTCTCCCACTTGTGGTTGAAGATCTCTAATCTCCTCTGCTCCTGTCTCCAAATCCTTCCCATCAAACTGATCACTGTAGAAACAGCAGTAATTGATAGCAGGTGTTTCAGATGTGTTTACTGCTCTGTGGCACCACTTGCCTCATATCTTGCCATATCATTCTCTCCTCCAACATCATGAACTTATGCTTACTGATCCTGAATGGCTGTACAAGAAGATTGATTTAGAGATGGATTAGTTTGCAAGTATTCACTGCTTCTCTTAATACTCAAAGAAACTCAATAGATGTGAGCATTGAGGAAGCCAATACTAATATAATTTTTTTTACTAGGGTTCAGAGCAAGGTTTTTCTTTCCTTTCAATAAATTTTAAGGATTATAGTGTTTCAATTTCTAATTCTCTTCCCATGCTCTGAACAAAATTATACATACTGCAGAATAAAACAATAGCCCAAATGTACTAAGATCAGTTGTAGATTGTCCAAATTATACCATAATGTATAAGCTGTCTTGCCGCTCAGCCTGTTCTGTGCTGTATCCTCCTATGCTTAGGGAAAAATAAAGCATACAGCAACAAAAGAGTAAGAACCTCCAGGAAACACATCTTGCCAGAACTCAAGTTGGATGGACATGAAGCAGGAGGAGGCTGGAGAGAGGAATTAGGTCTGCAACAGTCCTCTAGAAGCTCTGTATAGCAAGTTCAAGAAGGCATTAAGAGGCAGTTCTTGTCAATTTTGGTAACACCAGCTAACACCATCCAGGTTGCAAGTGTTCCCCACCTCAGATTGAAATTGAGCCACATGACCTAATCCAGGTTACGCAGCTTCAGACCTCTGCTTCATCACATGTGCAAACCCCACATTCCTTTTATTCCCTGAAGTGTGGGCCAATGTCTTAGCTCACGTGCAACTCCAAACCCTGTGTGAAACTCAGCATTGGTCTTTTCCTGCTCAGCATTCCTCTTATTTGCTGCCATAAACACATCAATATTTCCCCAGTGAGAGGGAAAAATGTTGTTACCCCTTTTTTTTTTTTTTTTAGGCAAGGAAGATATTCAAAGCGATATTGTCAAAATTGCCAAATAGTTTTGTTAACTGACAGTGCCCTGCTTCAGACAGCCATCACCCAAGTCATCAGAGGACTGTAACATGGCATACTTCAGTGCAAATTCTGTTTAACTGCAGCTATCATCTCCCCTGCAAGGCTGGTTCCTGGTCTCGCACTGGAGGGTGAGGCACTGGGGAAGGCACTGCAAGCAACAGACTGAAGCTGAGGTTCGGATTTAGTGCTGTCCCCTTCACGGGTCTGAAGAGCCCCCAGGTGAGGAGGACAGGAAAATTGTCCTTGCCAGCACAAACCTGATGTTTTTTAAGCATCAAAAAAGCGCCACCGCCCTGCCCTGGTATTTCCGAATACCTCAAACACCACCTACAGCAATTCGTTACTACCAGCAGCAGGCATATGATCTGGAACTAGTGCACTCACACACTGAGCTGTATCAGCAGCAAATCCTCTGCAAGCAGACCACAGAAATCTTTACCTTTTTCCTTGCTGGCTGTCTAGGATGGCACGGGCAACAAATTCAGAAATTAATGCTCAGTTATCTTCTAGCCAATCCCTTGTATGACCCCCATTCGGGTCACCTGTGTTTTTCAAGTTACTTGGAAAATGGACCCAGATAAACCTGCAGGAGCTTTGCCTTCTAAAGTTTCATGTCACCTACTGACTCACACACGCTAACTTCTCCATTCCCCTGCCCCCAGAAGTCTTGCTTTGGGGATCTGACCACCAACACTGCAGCAGCGTTGCATGAGCCATAGCAGAGCCATAGATCTGGGAACAGACTAAGTTTCTTGAGATCTAGCCTAAGGGACAGATTATTTAAGCAAGAGGGAGCAGGGCTGAGGTGGTATAACTAAACTCATCAACATAAATGCCAATAACATGCATGAGAGTGCCTGTCTTTAAATGCTTCACGACTGACATCAAACACTGGGTAATGCAGTACTCTCAAGAATGATGTTTTCTTGTCCAGCCTGAACTAAGGAAAGCAGCTGGAGCTCGGTTCACTTCCAAAGTGGTGCTGGAGCTGCCTGCTCTGCATCAGATTTCTAGCTACGATCTCCACAGAACTGCAGATTCTGAAGAATTTTGTTTGGGAAATGTCAAAACAAAACATTGTAAAAAAAAAAAAACCAACCAAAACTGACTCTCAAATGTTGATCTTTTCACTGTTTTGAAATTACAATCAAAAATGTCGTATTTAAAGTTTTCCCTTTCAGAAGAAAACCTGAATAAATAGTCAAAGCTAACATTTGCTGACAAAGAAAAAATATTTCAGCTAGCCCGAGAGAGATGGGGTTTTGCAAGGCCAAAATATTTCAACAGCTCTTTCCTCTTTAGCTGGAAACTGGGACCACTTTCCTCAGCCCTAGCCAGCCTGAAAGCACTTTGCAAACACAAATTAATTCATCCTTTTGCCAGTGGGGGAAGGAAGAGGGACAAAAGTAATTAAGTGACACACCTACGACGAAGTAGGATGTCTGTTGACAGAACTACAGAGATATGTCGTGACTTCAATCCTATAACATGCCTGCCTGGGCACAGGTTCACTTGCATGAGATGCCTGGCTGTGAATGCCAGTGATGCCCAGCAGCTGTACCCGTCCCTTAGCATCCTTGTCCCTGCATAGCAAACCCCACTGGGCAGAGAAAACTGTAGGAGCTCCGGAGGCTGCCTGCCAGGAAACACACTTTAAAATTTGTCTGGCAAATCTGGTCATTTCTGCAATTTGGTCATCCTGACTACACACCCAAAGGCTTTTCTTTAACCTCTGCTTCTAAAAGGGAATGGAAAAAAAGAACAATGACCAAGAAAAATGTTTTCTTTATGAAGCCATCCAAACTTCTCATTATCTTTCTTTTTCAGGGAAAACTAATAACAGCAAACCACAGAAAGATACACTACATAGTCTTGTCCTCTCCAATCTTACTGAGAGCAGAGGAACATGAAACTAAATAAAGATGTTTACTGACAGACTAATAAACAAATGGGCCCATTTTGATGTAACCTTGATGAATGGAGCATCCAGGTGTTTTCAATAATGGCAATAAGCACTACAACTCAAAGTATTTCTGATTCAAGTATAATGCATTATTAGGCCATTAGAGGCTGAGTATAGAGGGCCATTTGTGCTCAGCCCTATCAATAATGCTCCTTCCCAGCCTACATTTAGGCCAGGGGAATTAGTCATACGGATATTCTATTTAATAAAAACCTAAAGAAGACGCATCAAGAATCGCATTACATTTTAACAGGGTTACAGTAGTCCAGGAGGACCACAAGTTTAATTTTCATAAGAGCATTCATTCCTCAATTATGTCAAACATGAAAATGTAAATGGCAAATTTAATGCTAACAATATCCCTCAAAGCACATTGGCAGGTAGCAACCATTATGTTGAGTGAATGCTGGCTGCATAACAAGCAGCCCCAAACTAGACAGCAGGGGATTAAAATTGCCAAGCTGAGCTCCGCTGATTACAGCTGCACACTGCCGAAAACATCCTTTGTAATATGCATGTGGACTAGGGGTGGATTCTTTCCTCCTGAAGAATTTGCTGATGGTGCAAAAATCGCTATTAATACTGGCTGAAGGTGGTAGCCATGAGATGTGATAGGAGCTACCCTTTGGGTCATTTCAAGCAAGTGCAATGAGCCAAATTCATCCCCAGATGTAATTCCACCGAAGAGGAGGGAGCTACATGCACAGATGCTCTTCCCTGGCTAACCCTTGCACAAGCCAGAGCTCCTATACAGGGAGAAGAAAGAGCAGGTGGAGGGTGAATGCGCATATCTTGCTTCAGGGACACAATCTGCAGCCTCCCTGAATGATATGAGGTGAAAAAGCAATTAAAATATTCTGTGACAGAGATAGACTATAATACTCCAGGGTACCTCTCCAATACGTGAAGAAAACCTGTTGCTTTCATAACCATCCAAACCACAGTAAAATACAAATTGAAGGGGATAACATCATGGATTATATCCTGCACCTTCTGAATACGGCCCAAACCTCTGCCATTGTGCCAGTGCTTGGCTTCATTGCCATGCCAGGAGTAACCTGGGACTCCAGCCCTCTTTCCATGTAAAATAATAGGATTGGGAGTCAGACATGCAGTGCACAAAACACCGATTGTCTGCCAGAGCCTCGAAGGGAAGATGCGTTACTTAATGTGCACTGTGCTATTAGGCGGTACCGCTGAACAAATGCAGCCAGTGCACTTCTGTGACATTTGCAGTCCAAAAGAATGAGTTGCATTAGGCTCTGCACAGCATGCTGTGCCAGCCAAGCTCGCTCCAGTTTACATCTCCGCTCATGGAGCAGAAATTATTGCTACCACTACAGTTCCCAAATGGTCTGTTCAGTACGAAGCAGATTCATCTCTCTTACTTGAGGTCACTAGAAGTATGTTTGTGCATTAAGGTTACCTTCTACACATGTTTGTGTGTTTCCTCTTGTATACCCAAGACCACATAAATGGATAGGTGTGTGCCTGTAGCAGATGGGTTTATTGAAAATATTAATGGGTGTTTTCATATACCCATTAATGCAGCTTCATTATGTAGCAAGGAAGATTGTTTTTTGGTTTAGGATTTTTTTTTTCCCCCCAAGATTTGCCAAACAAAACATTGATTCTAGATATCTATCTATTCTGGTTTGAGGTAGGAAATGCTACTCAGTCGCATCATCCACCTGGCATCTCCAAACCTACTCACAAAGCAAAGTTCTGCTGAAACTGAATAAGAATGGGGTGCTTAACAAAATTGTATTTTTCAGTAGCTTTTTTAACATAGGCCTGAATCAAAGCTTGGGGTTTTTTATTTCCCTAATATCCTTAGACTTTTTCCTCATAGAAACATCTAAAATGTATATGCAGGGACATTTGAGGTACAGATCTGTATTTTCACAGAGCCATGCCACTAAAACCTCCAAATGCAGCAATGCTTTAGTGTAGGTGGGAAATCAGCTCATTGTCATCATGCTGCTTGGTTTATACCTAGATTTGTATCACCCAAAATCACATCAGATAACTCTACTGGCCCCACATCCCTGGGAGATGGGAACTTATCCCATCCACCAGCATGCAACAGGGCCATGACGACTCCAGCTGAATCCTCAGCATTTTCCAAGATGCTTAGGATAGAAAAGCACTGAGGAAACCTGGAGTCCGTGTATCTAGAAAATCTTTAGATATTGCTTTCTACTCATCTTTATCTGTTCTGGCTTTCTCATTTTCTTCCTCCTTTCTCTTAGACAACACTAATTAAACCTCTCTCCTTTCCATAAGCCTTTCTTTTACCTCTTTTTCTTCATCCCCCTGGTGCCTCTAAGTCAGCAGACTCCTGCAATCAGCAGATCTTTCATTATCCTTAATCTCCCATCAGAGCAGTCATTCTTCACCAGCCCCTGCTTCCTCTTCCACCTCCACCCTATGCAGCACTGTGCTGCTACAGAGTCAACTCTGCTCCCAAACCAGAGTCTTGGCATCAGATATTTTTGGAATAGGAAGAGATGAAAAGGCATTTCCGCAGTCAGATTCTGCAGCTCCTACTCCTCTTTTTTCCAACGAACCCAAGCCTAGCACTCTGGATGTTGACAGATAAAACATACATGCTTTACCAACCAGCTTGTTACACACAGGGACTGGCACCAACCCCCACCACACAAAATAAGTTTCTGACTCCAAGCTGTATCATGAGATAATTACTTCTAATGCTTATGCTGCAGCACAAGAGAGAAATTTGGAATAAGCAAGCTACCAGCAGGATTTTACTGTTGGTAGATTCATTCTTTCCACAAGTCAGCAATAACAAGGAATGAGGCATCATAGCACAAGCGGGGCTTCAGAGATGTTAAAATGCACACGCTCATCTGGTTTAACTTCCTTATCTCTTGGATGCCTTCCTGCTAAGAGGAGGAATGATTCTGCATCTTGGCCAATAAAAGTGATAATGTTTTGTTTTGGATTATACCAGCTCAGAAAACAATTCCCAACACATCCTTCCACTTGCTAAGCTAGCATCAACACCCTCAGCATGCATTTGGAGTATACTGAATTGACGATCAGAGAGAGAAAGAAGGATCAGGGAATAGAGACAAAAGGAAAAAAATAAAACATAGTTGAAGTTACTTAGTGAATGGAAAAAATTTAGGAGCCGTTCTTGTTTGACAATCCAGTCATAAGAAGCTAGATTGTTTTGTATGGACATTTCAGGAGTGAATAAAGTTGGGGGAGGTTTCATCACATTTCCATAGCCACAGAGAAATCCATTATGTCTTTATTTTTTCTTGGCATAACTGAATATTTCAAGGGAGCTCAGTTTTCCAGAGCTGTAGAAGAGTTTGAGCCTTCTTTAATAGCCTGTAATAGCAGTCACACTTTACAAAGCGTACACACTCCGAACGCAACAGATGTGTTTTCATGATGATTGGTTCTTGTTATTTCAGTCTCTGCGCCCCAACTTTCCTCCAAGGATCACTACGGGAACTAGCCCATAACAAGTGCTACAGCGTGAGACCCTCTCTAGCCAGAGGCTGTCATGTCAGCACCAGGAAAGACTCAGCTTTCATCAGCCCAAAGTGAGGATCGGTTCTTGCTTCAGTTCTGAATTTCAGCAAAAAATGGGTTGTTTCACAGGGGCTTCATGAAACCCCAAAGCAACCAAGTCCTTAAGTACTGAAAGGACTTGCCTGTGAGCACACTGAACCAGCATAACCAAATGCAGGGTGTGTCCTGGTGGGTTGACACACCTCAACCTTGACTCCCAAATGCAAGCACCCACCTCTGAGCTCAGTTTTCACGTATTAGGAATTCTTCATTTGGAGGTGGCCATGTTTTCTTTTTTGGGGTGGGTTATTTTAAGCCTATGTCAGATGCTGTCAGTCACCAGCCTAAAAGAACTGCTTGAACCCCTGGCTTCACTCTCAGTGTCCCACAAGGAACTTCACAAGCGGTCCACAGCCGTATTGGCATATGGCTATCACCACTCGGCTCCCCAGATGTCTTAGAATAATAAACTGGTAATTGAACAGCGAGTTCAGTGCTGCTGTTTGCAGAGAGCCATGACCGCTGAATGATTACCACAGCAGGCAGCACTACGGAGGTGTTGAAAGAGTCTATTAGTCTGCTTAGTCTAAGGCAGTATGGAGTGTTATAGCAAGCTCTCTGCAAACAAATACCCTGTGCAGACAACACAAGAAGAGCAGCAACTGGGGCG